>CM046880.1:493082685-494282685 GCA_025667525.1 Glebionis coronaria | reverse complement strand
ATAACATGAATAATTAATAACTACATAACACGTAAACACGAACATTAACACGATTATTATTATTATGTATATTTACATTAACACGACAAGTAATTACGTACTTAATGTTACATTTAACACGCATGGAAATAACCATGAAATTCACGACATTTTAAATACACGAACACGCGTACGTTTTATTAAACGTTTAGTACAAACGAATAGGGAGATGGTTGTTGGGCTTTTTAGGCAAGAAAGGAAGACAAGGAAAACATGGGCCTTAAGCCCATTTGGGTTAGATCGGCTCAAAAAAGAAAAACAGACGGGGAGTAATTTTATTTTTTGGACAAAACACAAAATTCCTTAAAACCCTAGAACTAGAAAACCAGCCGCCATTTTCCTTCCCTCTTTCTTTTCTGGCCGACGGTTTCATCACATAAGACCAAAGGAAAAACAGCCATGGTGATCTAGAGCAAGAGTGGTGGTACGTGGTTTTGTTTACTAAACCCTAAAAGCGTAAGTATGTAATATTCCTTTTGATTAATGGTTTGATGCGTCTATATTAATCAAGAATCTAAGCTTTCGATCTAAACATATTAATAAGAAGTTAAATATAAAGGGTGGTTCGTTTTTGGTGTGCTGCGTCCATATGGCGCAAAAACCAAGAGTCAAGAGACTCTTGGTGTCCCTTTTTCTCCTTCAGCTGTAACCCCTGTTGTCAGAAGGGGTGCGTTTGGCTTAACAGTGGTGTTCAACAAGGCAGCAGGGGGTGTTTGGGTTTGGTCTGACAGTGGGAACCCACGCCTGGCAGGTTTAGCCTGTCAGTGGGAGTCTTAAACAAGCAGGGGGAACACAGAACTGCCAGGGGGAACTGGCAGTTAAGGGGTTGTTTTTTTTGGGTTTATAAAAAGTTAAGTGGGTGTTTGGCTGTCAGTTTTAAAAGACAATAAGGGGTTGTTTGGTTCGGCTTATATGTAAAAACAACACGGTTTTCACGGGTTTTCACGGGTTCGGTTTACGACACGTTTTCATAAAATAATACACGGTTTCGGGTAATTATTTTTACAATTTTACTTAGCTTCATATGTATATTAATTACAAGATAATTAAATTAATAAATCATGACTTATTATTACAAGATTAGTTAAATTAATTTAAAATGCTAGATAACTAATTTAATTAAAACATGGACTTAGTTTTATTATTATTATATAATAATACATGATTTTAACCTAAGTATTTTATTATTTAATTTAGACTATAGTAATTAATTAATTATTAAACATGACTTATAATTAATTAATTATCATGACTTAGGTTATATTAACATTAATATTAATATTAATACATGTTTTAACCTAAGTATATTATACACTTAATTTAATTAAATCATGTTTATATTTAATTAAATCTTATAACCTATAGTTTTTGTAATTTATATGTTATAATTAATAAACTATACTATTAATCACATGACTTAGTATAATTAATCAGTAAAACTAAGCTTATATTATTAGCTTATAAATCTAGCTTATTTCTATTTTTGGAAACTTTCTATTTTTGGAAACTCATTTATTTTAAGCAGCTAATCTAATTATGAAAACTTTCTATTTTTAGAAACTTATCTTTTTTAAGCAGTAAATCTATTTTTGGAAACTTTCTATTTTTGGAAACTTTCTATTTTAATAAACTGCTATTTTTAGAAAGTTACTTATTATTACACAACAAGTATAATAATACAAGAAATACAAGTAATACTTAATCAGAATAGACAGAATACACGATAAACACAGCATAATATTAAAACATGACATGAACATATAAAACAAGCTAAGACATGATATAAAATCAGTTACGCACGCAGTAATCAGAATACTTATACACGTATATAATGTATGTAGCATTAGTGATATCGAAGTAGGACTCTATTCCATTCGTCTTCTTTGTTCACTGGACACAAGGTATGGATTCTCCTTCCTTTCAGTATGGACATTCTTTCCTTATTAGGATTCCCTGTATGCAGCCAACTGTTTTCCCTAGTATATGTTTTATATGTTTTGATTGCATATGTTTAATTAGAATACCTAAAGCCATATACATGCATGACCAGTTTCACCTAGTTATGGAGGTACCATAACCATAACACTTGTGGCACCAGTGTTATGACTTCCCCACGGCGGAGTGATTGCTCGTGGCGTCCCATTTAGCTTTTGGCCATATATTATATTATCAGGTGGGGCGTATAGGTGCATCCTAGTTTACATGTATTCAGCAGATTTCCCAGTGTGAATGTGGTGTGTGCCTTGCATCCTTCACAAGGAGTTGATCCCTCCTACCCAAAACTAGTATATTAAATTAGAGGCAGCCCCTCTAATTTACATGACGAGGTCACCCCTCCAAGTATTCATGCACGTTGATATTTCATGACCTATATTGGCTAATGGTAAATTATGTTAAACAGATTTTTACAAGATAAACGTAAGGCTTTTCAAACTATAAAACCAGCTTTACTAAGATATAACCAGGTTTTCTAGGACATATACATTTCTGCTGCTATATGTTATTCATGCTATATTATTCATTTCATGCTTGTATATCCGTGCACTGAGCGTTATGCTCAGCCGTTACTTTCCTTTCCATGTCCCAAACGGCAGGTACCCAAGGACACTCTCGAGTATTTGGAGGACATGCATAGGATGGAAGCTGTCATAGAATTCTTCTCCTTTTGCCTTTATATACTTATGCTTGTTTAGTCTTTCATTCATTTCATTTACTTTATTATGTTTTGGGCTTATGTTTGGGAACCGATGTTTGATTCTGGTTTTCCCTATGGTCATGTATGTTTTATTACATATTACCTTGCATGCTTTGATGACACGTCATAATCACGCGTGACATTCCATTTATCAAAATGGGGTGTTACAATAAGAATGCTTAAATTTTATTAATTATTTGAGTGTTTACTTTTGTTAATGTTGTCCCATTATTTATGATGATTAAACAAGAAATAAAGATGAAAAGATATGAATTTTAGAGAGAGAAAGTATTGAGAGAAAGTAGAGAGAGGTTGGAGAAACTTGGAGAATATTAGATTAAGAGAGAGAGAGTGTGAAATTACAAATGATCAACCAACACCCTTAACAAGCTAGGAGGGTGATATAAATACCCTTACACCATAAGTGGCTGTGGGCTTTAAGTGTTGGGTTGGGCTTGTCTTTTGGGCTTTAAGTAGTTTAAATACAAGCCCGTGCACCACGACTTTTCTACTACCTATTACAACGTTCTAATAAATGTTACAACGAAAACCTATGACCGAACATTCTTATTTGACTCAATATTTTGAGCTAACAATCTCCCCCAATGAGAGGTCATTCCTTTACAACATTTGGAGATTTATAGAGATTACTAATCTCGCCATAACTTAGTCAGAACGTGTAATAGTAGTCTTGTTTCTTCATGTTGTGATCTTTGAGCCTTTGTTGTTGTCTTTCGACTCTGTCTTTAATCTTGAGATCTTCAAATCATCCTTGACTTTACTTTGCCATCTTGCGATCTTGTGTCTTCATCCATATACTCACACTATGAACCATCTTGAAAGCTTGCTTAAAATCTCCTTTGAAGAGAGGTCATTCCTCAACATTAATTGTTTAAGGAAGATTTTGATCATCTGAGTTGCGGAAGACTTTTGCTTTCTTGATTATTGGATTTGTTTTTGGGCATAAGTATGTGGTTTTGAATCTTTGACTTTGCGGAGTACAACATAACGCCACCTTCTCGAGACAAAACATAGACACACACTAAATAGCTTTGACATTCGTCCTAAATCAGTAGCGTTGTACCTCCGGTCGGTGAAGACCATTACACGATATTAAATATCGTACCTGTGATTAGGTAGATTCAATTAAGAACCTCCTTAAAAGAGTTTTGCGGTTGTACTAGCCGTTCTCTTTACTCGACCGTCTCAAAGCAAGACTGCGAACATAAAGAGTGAATCAATTGGATAAATATTCGCTTGATTAAAGTCGTCAATTCAAGTTCCTGGAACAAGTTTGATTCATAAAGAATCTTACCATTGTGGCTTTCCAGTTGACACAAGTTTGATTCATGAAGAATCTCACAAGTCACCTACCATAGCGCTGTTTGATGTTGACGCTAGAAGGATTTTCATTCATCACTGTGAATATTAATGAATGTCACTCTGAATGTTCTGGCAAGACCATAAAGATATTGCCTAGAAACCTAAAACGAGTTTGAATCAATTCAGAATCAGACCACTGTTGCTTTTCAGTTTTACATATGTTCAATCCATAAAGAATCTAACATATGACCTACCACAGTGTTATTTGATTTAACACTAGAAAAATTTCCACTCATCATTGTGAATACTAAGTAGTATCACTTTGAGTGTTCTAGCAATATCGCAAGGATATTGCGTAGGACTCTATTTTTCGTCATTCCGTGTGTCCTAACGAGATTTGATTGATCTCTTGGCTCTAGACTCGATTTGTGCAATTTTAGTGGTCGGAGGCTGGCGCAGATGCCACCTATTCAGTATTAACTATCTCGGAGTGATAAAGTCAATAGAAGTCGTGTTGTTCTCGGTGACAATAAAACAAAATTCTTTTGAGATAAGTCTGAGTCAGTTGGGGAAGGGTTTTGCATTACATCACTGAGTCCATGATGCGTGTCTTCATGATGTGTTGACCCAGTTTCTGCCTAAGTTGTATGGAGGGCTTCTTTCTTTACACCCTTTATCCTTACATTTCTTTTTCATTCTTCAACCCCTTCAATGCTTACCAAGACATCATTACTAGCATCGTGTTGTGATTGTTCTAGTGCTAGCATCAGTACTTAGTCGGCATTCAGCTACGTTCACATTCTACTCCATCTTTCCTAAGGAATTAGAATAATCTATTGGATTGTCCCTAGGAAGATTCCTCTAGTTCTGGTTGGATCATAGGACTTATGCCTAACCACCCTTTTGACACCAATAAGGTCGTGAATTAAAGTTGTTGTAGGTATGAGATCGTAACCATAAAACCATAAAATTTCAAGTGGTTTCAAGAAATGCTCCCCTTCACATGCGCATCGATAATCGAAAGTGTTTTGCACATGTGGATAAGAGTTAAAAGTGCTTGAGTCTTGCAAAATAGATCACATTTTAATGACATTTTCTCTCTCTATCTCTAATATATAAAATATTTGATATTAGAGATACCAAATTTGATTAAAATATATCACGAAAAATAGTCTTGAAAATTTTCAGGAGAAAAATGTGTATTGAAATATATCATAGGCTTTGAATGTCTTGACAAATCCACTAAAGTGTAAAAAGATTTCTCTTCTTTTGCTGAGGGTAAGGGCACTAAAGCGTACACTCCCCCGTGAATATAGATCCGGGTTGCAATCTGAAAGTGATTACAATGCATTGTATTGAGCTTAAAATGTTGAATGTTTTGTGACAAGCTCACCCCAAGATAGATTGCTCTACCCGTTGTTGGAAAGATTATCCAAAATAGACATTTTCTTTTACTAAAAATAGAAATTACATGTTTTGAAAAATATTTACAACTTTCATTCGATCTTTATGTACACACCCGTGTCGTTATTGAGCGACATTTCTAGGCATGTCCATACTATCGATACTGAAAGACATGTCGAGAAGAATATTTTTGAATTTTCAAAGCTTTTTAATTTTATGTTTTGCTTTTATATGTTTTATATTTTTGTATTTTCTTTTCAATGATATATACAAGTAGATGTTTAATAGATGAATCAAGCAGAAAACTTTGCAAGAACCTCCATTTCCGCTGGAGTCAAACATCTCGTACCAATTTGCCTAACGAGGTACTCAAACCTATCTTTCGACAGAGATTTTGTAAACAAGTCGGTTAATTCGTAATCCGTTCCAACAAAGTATAATTCAACGATACCTCGTTCTACTTGTTCCTTTATGAAGTGTTATCTGACAACGATGTGCTTCGTGCGGGAATGTTGTACCGGATTGCAGGAGATGGCTATGGCCGACTTTGAGTCATAGTACATAGGTACTTTCTCAAAGTGGAAGCCATCATCCGTGAGTTGTGTTCTCATCCAAAGAATGTGAGCACAACACACAGATAGAGACACATATTCTACTTCTTGGAAGACCATCCCACGAGCTTATCTTGTCCTAGAAATTGTACACCACCAGAAGTACTTTTTCGAGTATCAAGACACCCTACATGATCAGAATCTGAATAGGACGTTAGAAAGAAACCGGTTTCCTTTGGATAACAGAGTCCCAAGTGAATGGTATTCTTGTGGTACAAAAAGATCCGTTTAACCTCCTTGAGGTGCTTTTCAGTGGGTCTCGCTTGATATTGTGCACAATAGCATGTAGCATGTGAAATATCAGGTCTGCTTGCTATCAAGTACATGAGGGAGCCGATCATGGAATGATATCCCGTTTGATCTATGGCATTTCCCTCTAAGTCAGCATCTAGAGGTGGTTGATAATGGTGTCCCAACGGGGTCACATGAAGTCATACCATGCTTTTTGATTATCTCTTGATAATACTTAGCTTGGTTAATAAAGATACCACTTGGGGATTGGTGAACTTGAATTCCTAGAAAGAATTTTAGTTCGCCCATCAAAGACATTTCAAATTTACTGTGCATTAGTTTTTCAAACCATTTTGAAAGTTTTGGGTTTGTAGACCCGAAAATAATGTCATCAACATAAATCCGCACAAGCAAAATGTCATCCCATATTTATAAATGAACAAGGTAAGATCAATCGAACCTTTTGAGAAACCTTTGGATACCAGAAATTTCGAGAACTCATCGTACCACGTCCTTGGAGCTTGCTTTAGTCCATATAGTGCTTTGTGGAGACGGTACACCTTGTCAGGATAATGTGGATTAACGAATCCTTCTGGCTGCGTAACATAGACTTCTTCCTTCAAAAGACCGTTAAGAAATGATGTCTTCACGTCCATTTGATAAACAGTGAATCCCTTATGTGCAACATAAGCAAGGAAAATCCTGACCGCTTCCATATGAGCTAGGGCAAATGATTCTTCGAAATCAATACCCACTCTCTGGCCATACCCCTTAGCCACTAGCCTAGACTTGTTCTTGATGATCGTGTTTCTTCATCCATTTTGTTTTCTAGATCCATCGAATATTTAACGGTGTTACATCGAATGGTCTGTCAACAAGTTCCAAACCTTTAGTCTTTCAAATTGTTGAAGTTCATCCATCATCGATTCAATCCAAGCATGACTAGTCATGGCTTCTTTGATGTTTTTTGGTTTTGTTCGACTCATGGCAAGTGCGAACAAACAAACATCTCCATCGATTTCTAGTTGTCGTCTTGTACGAACGGGTTGTGAAGGGTTTTCAGTTACTTGAACCAAAGGATGATCTCGGGTCCAATGATGTGTTAAAGGATGTCACTGATAAAACGTATGCACATTTGACGGATCAACATGGCGAGTAGAAGACTCTCTAGTTTCATGTACTGATGTACCGAATGGATTATGAAAATAGTCATCGTCAGATATGCATCGTCTGCTTGATTTGTGTTCTCTGGAGTAATGACAGTAGTTGTGGATGTTTTAGGAGCGGTTGTTGATGTGATATTCTGAGGAGGTAAATCTGCAGCAACCCTTGTTGAAGTAGATGAAGTTGTATCCTTTTGTTGACGATGATCGGTATCATCATTCTTATCATGCGTGACAGTGGAAGACTATGATACAACATGTTTCTCCCCTGTGAAATATTCATCAAAAATTGGTCCATATAACATTTCCAACTTTCAATTGTCGTGTCCGCTGTCATATATGCTCTAGGAACTTTTTTGTGAACCACCTTTGAACTTGACGGTTCATTGTTGTGGTTTTGAGTTCCGAGTTCTGTACCGTTGTGCACAGAAGTATTTTGTCGTTGTGGATCGGGACATAAACTGCTTTGTTCAAGTGTCATTTCTTGCAAATCATCGAATCTGACATAAATGGTTTCGACTATCCATTTTATTCTCTTGTTGTAAACTCTATATCCCTTAGACTGAGTTGCATATCCCACTAGAATACATGCATCACCTTTCTCTTTCATCTTATCCAGATTTTCACCATCTCGGATTATGTAACACGTACATCCAAAAACGTAAAGGTGTTTGAGTGAAGGTTTGCGATCATGAATTGTGTGATATGGTGTCTTTTCGTGTCTTGGAATAATTAAGGAACGGTTTTGTGTGTATCATGCGGTTGACACGGCTTTGGCCCAAAAGAAAAGTGGATGTTTGAAGCGGATAATAATGTTCGAGCGGCCTCAACCAAAGTACGATTGCATCGTTAGACAACGCCGTTTTGTTCAGGTGTTCGACCAATAGATGTTTCATGTTCAATCCCTTCGGCTTCAAAATAATTCTTTAGAGTTGAATTCAAGAATTTGTTGCCTCTGTCAGTACGTACCACTTTTACTTGAGCTTGAAGACCATGTTGTATCTGCTTAAGGAAGTTGATGAGGACTTCGGGTGTTTCATCCTTGGACCTCAAGAAGTGAGTCAACGTGAACCTTGAGTAGTCATCAACAATTACCATAATGTATTTCTTCCCATTGATACTTTGAACACGCATGGGACCACACACATCGATATAAAGAAGATCTAACCGTCCTTTAGAGCTTGGTGTAGTCTTTGTCTTGAAACTACTCTGTTTAGTTTTACACAACTCACAAGAAGAACAAAGATGATCTTTGATGAATTTCAAGCTTGGAAGGCCTCTCACAATATCTTTCCAGGAAAGCAAGTTGATGGTATCAAAATTGAGGTGAGACAGACGTTGATGCCATAACCATGCTTGAGTCGTTGAAGCTTTAACCATGAAACAAATTGGAGTTGAGGAATTTGTGTTTTGAAGTGAAATTGTGTAGAGATCAGTTCCCCGTGAACCAGTGAGTAAATCATTCCCATCATAATCATGAACAAAACATGTCTTCTTTCTAAATGCAACCTTCAAATCCGCATCACAGAACTGACCAACCGAGAAAAGATTGTGATTGAGCCCTTCGACGTAGTATACCCTTTTTATCGTGATATTCCCCTGAACCAAATCTCCATATCCTAGGATCGGTGCAAATTGATTATTTCCGAATCGGACCGTGCCCGGGAACTTTTCTACGAAGTTAATTAGAAGCTTGAGATTCCCCGTCATGTACTTGGTGCACCTAGAGTCCAGTGTGAATAGAATTATTTCGATCACATGCAGAAGAATTAGAACACGATGGAGCATTTGCTAAATTGGATTCCATGTTAGTTGTGATATTCGAGTCATTAGTTTCCCTAGATATGACAGTCAAAACAACAATTGAAGAGTTAGAAATGTTATATGGACCAATGTATGATGAATATTTCATGAGGGAGAAACATGTTGTATCGAAGTCTTCTGCTATCACTCATGGTAAGAATGATGATACCGATCATCGTCAACAAAAGGATACAACTTCCTCTACTTCAACACGGGTTGCTGCAGATTTACCTCCTCAGAATATCACATCAACAACCGCTCCTACAACATCCACAACTACTGTCATTGCTCTAGAGAACACAAATCAAGCAGACCTTGCATTAAATGACGAAGACGACTTTATCAACCCATTCGGTACACCGGTACACGAAACTGGAGAGTCTTCTACTCGACATGTAGATCCGTCAAATATGCATACATTTTACCAACGACATCCTTCAACACACCATTGGACCCAAGATCATCCTTTGGTTCAAGTAATTGGAAACCCTTCACAACTCGTTCGTACAAGACGACAGCTTGAAACCGATGGTGATGTTTGTATGTTCGCACTCGCCGTGAGTACAGCTGACCGAACAAATATCAAAGAAGCCTTGGTAGATCACGCTTGGATTGAATCGATGACGGATGAACTTCAACAATTTGAAAGACTTAAAGTCTGGGAACTTGTTGACAGACCATACGATGTAACACCATTAAATCTTCGATGGATCTGGAAAAATAAGATGGATGAAGAAAACACGATCATCAAGAATAAATCTAGGCTAGTGGTTAAAGGGTATGGCTAGAAAGAGGGTATTGATTTTGAAGAATCATTTGCACCAGTAGCTCGTATGGAAGCGGTCAGGATTTTCCTTGCTTATGCTGCATATAAGGGATTCATTGTTTATCAAATGGACGTAAAGACGGCGTTTCTTAACGGTCCTTTGAAGGAAGAAGTCTATGTCATACAGCCGGAAGGATTCGTCAATCCTCATTATCCTGACAAGGTGTATCGTCTCCACAAAAAACTTTATGGACTCAAGCAAGCTCCAAGGGCGTGGTACGACGAGATCTCGAAATTTCTGGTCTCCAAAGGTTTCTCAAAAGGTTCCATTGATCTATCTTTGTTCACTTATAAATATGGGGATGACATTTTGCTGTGCAGATTTATGTTGATGACATTATTTTTGGGTCTACAAGCCAAAAACTTTCAAAATGGTTTGAAAAAGTAATGCACAACAAATTTGAAATGTCAATGATGGGCGAAGTAAAATTCTTTTTAGGAATTCAAGTTCACCAATACCCAAGTGGTATCTTCATTAACCAAGCCAAGTATTGTCAAGAGATAATCAAAAAGCATGGTATGACCTCATGTGAACCCGTTGGGACACCATTATCAAACACATCCCTAGATGCTGATTTGGAGGGAGAGGCCATAGATAAAACGAGATATGTTTCATGATCGGCTTCCTCATGTACTTAACAGCAAGCCGAACAGATATATCACATGCTACGTGTTATTGTGCACGATATCAAGCACGACCCACTGAAAAACACCTCAAGGAGGTTAAACAGATCTTTCGGTACCTTAAGAATACCATTCACATGGGACTCTGGTATCCGAGGAAACCGGTTTTTTTCTAACGGCCTATTCAGATTCTATTCATAAGCCGAAGCGGAGTATGTGTCTCTATCTGCGTGTTGTGCTCAAGTTCTTTGGATGAGAACACAACTCAGAGATTATGGCTTCCACTTTGATAAAGTACCTATGTACTGTGACTCAAAGTTCGCCATAGCCATCTTGTGCAATCTGGTACATCATTCTCCCACGAAGCACACTGATGTCCGATATCACTTCTATAAGGAACAAGTTGAAAGGGGTATCGTTGAACTATACTTTGTTAGAATTGATTACCAATTAGCTGACTTGTTTACAAAAGTTCTTTAGAAATAGAGGTTTGCGTATCTAGTTAGGCAAATTGGTATGAGATGTTTGACTTTAGCAGAACTGGAGATTCTGGCAAAGAAGGCTGCTTGATTCATCTATCAAACATCTACTTGTAAATATCACTGAAAAAGCAAAATTAAAAATTAAAAATCTTTGAAAATCCAAAATTATTCTTCTCGACATGTCTTTTAGTATCGATAATATGGACGTACCTAGAAATGTCGCTCAATAATGACACGTGTGTGTACATAAAGCTCGAATGAAAGTTGTAAATACTTTTCAAAACATGTCATTTCTATTTTTAATAAAGGAAAATGTCTATATTGGACAATTTTTCCAACAACGGGTAGAGCAATCTATCTTGGGTTGAGCTTGTCACAAAACATTCAACGTTTTGAGCTCAACACAATGGCTTGTAATCACTTTCAGATTGCAACCCGGATCTATATTCACGGGGGAGTGTACGATTTAGTGCCCTTACCCTCAGCAAAAGAAGAGAAATCTTCTTACACTTGAGTGGATTCGTCAAGACATTCAGAGTCTATGAACTCAAGTTTATGCTTTAGAAAAACCACTTCGCCAAAAAGAATGGATTTTTCAAAAAGCGTTGAACATAATTTTTTCAAGAATTTTTCAATGATTATTCAAAATCTTTCAAAAATTGTGTGTTCAACAACTCCTATAACACCCCCACAAATGCTATGCGCAGCGGAACTACAACATTTGGGTGCTACGTAGTTATCATCACACATAAGCTATATTAAACGACTCAAAGAGACGTAAAAGTTTAAACATAAATTAAAGATTGATTAAATCATCAAAGTCTACAGTTTTCCAAATCCCAAGATGATACAAAACAGAGTTTGCGTTTAGGTCCCCACTGAATCTCAACCCAAAAGTACATTTTCGTTCACATGACATAATATAAAATATTTAAGTGCAAAAAGGGAAGAAAAACAAAGTAGACCGCCAAGCCACAACAACTTCCATCCTCGCATGCTCCGCTGCTATCAATCTTGGTTACCTGAAACACATGCTTAAAACCGTCAACACAAAGGTTGAGCGAATCTATAGGTTTATCAAATTATAAGTTGAACATAAGTATTAAAACCAATCATGACCGTTCAATAGCATTGTCGTACTCACAATCTATTATTCAAGGATATGACAATTGTGTTTAAGCTCGTGACACTAATCCGTTAACTCAGTCACCCGCGTAATAATTACCGGCATGATTCAGATGAAACCAGTGCCCCTACTAAAGGCATCAGTTGCAATTATACCTTATCTCTTATCATAAATTATCCGTCCGCAGGGGGTACCCAACGTACTAGCCCTCGTCTCGGATAGGGTCGTCAACCCCATAGTACAATCACTTTGTATAAGCGGCTATTTCCCCCTTCGAAAGAGCAAGACAATAGTTAATAGTTCATGAATTTAGGGCCTTTTGCAATTAGGTACTCAACACAATTTCAAAGGCAACATTCGGGTCCAACAATCATTCATGACTTATGTTCATTTTCATTTAAATAGCATGTATTCCCCTCGCGGGTAAAAACATTTGAAATAAGTAAAGAGCGAGGCTATAGACTCACCTTAAGTAGTAGTGGTAGTATTAGTAACTACGACGTAAACGAAATCGATCACCGACGATGAGGATGCCCCGGGAAATCAAATACAACACCTAACGAATAAACACGTAATGGATCAACACATTCAAGTACCTTCAAGTACTATATGTACATAATTAAGAACACTCAAGGTTCATATAAACTCACTCCAAAAACCCATACAAGTGATATGTTGTCCCATATATTTGTGATGATTAAGCAATGGAGAGAGAAAGAAAATAGATGAAGAAGAGATGAATTCCTAGAGAGAGAAAGTAGTGAGAGAAAGTAGAGAGGAGATGATTAACTTGGTGAGATTAGATTAAGAAAATGAAGTTACAAATGACCATCCACCCTCCTAACATGCTAGGAGGGTAGTATATATAGTCCACCCACATGCGGGCTTTAATGGACTATATATTGGGCTGGGCTTGTATTTTGGACTTTAATTAGTTTAAATCCAAGCCCGTGAATCACGACTAAATAACTACTTATTACAACGTTCTAATAAATAATACAATAGAAACCTATGACCGAGCATTCTTGTTTGACTCAATATTTTGAGGCTAACAATCTCCCCCAATGTGAGGTCATTCCTCTTTGATATTTGGATTCCAATGGAGATTTATGAATTTCGTCATACATGAGTCTTGAACGTGTAATCGTAGCCTTGTTTCTTCATGCTGTGATCTTTGACTTTGCTGAGTACACCGTGACGCCACCTTCTCGAGACAAAACATAGACACGGACTGAATGGCTTTGACATTCGTCCTAAATCGGTAGCGTTTTACCTCCGGTCGGTGAAGACCGTTATACGATATTAAATATCGTACCTATGATCAGGTAGATTCAATTAAGAATCTCCTTGACAGGGTTTCGCGGCAGTACTAGCCGTTCTCTTTACTCGACCGTCTCAAAGCAAGACTGCGAACATAAAGAGTGAATCAATTGGATAAATATCCGCTTGATTAAAGTCGTCAATTCAAATTCCTGGAACAAGTTTGATTCATTAAGAATCTTACCATTGTTGCTTTCCAGTTGACACAAGTTTGATTCATAAGAATCTCACAAGTCACCTACCATAGCGCTGTTTGATGTTGACGCTAGAAGGATTTCCATTCGTCACTGTGAATATTAATAAATATCACTCTGAATGTTCTGGCAAGACCATAAAGATATTGCGTAGAAACCTGAAACGAGTTTGAATCAATTCAGAATCAAACCACTGTTGCTTTTCAGTTTTACATATGTTCAATTCATAAAGAATCTCGCATATGACCTACCGCAGTGCTGTTTGATGTTAACACTGGAAGGATTTCCACTCATCATTGTGAACACTAAGTAGTATCACTCTGAGTGTTCTAGCAATATCGCAAGGATATAGCGTAGGACTCTCTTGATCTTCATCCGTGTGTCCTAACGAGATTTGATTGATCTCTTGGCTCTAGACTCGATTTGTGCACTTTTAGTGGTCGGAGGCTGGAGCAGATGCCACCTATTCAATATCAACTATCTCGGAGTGAGAAAGTCAATAGAAGTCGTGTTGATCTCCGTGACAATAAAACAAACTTCTTTTGAGAGAAGCCTGAGTAGCTAGGAAAGGGTTGTGCTTCACATCACTGGGTCCATGATGAGTTTGTCTTCATGATGGGTTGACCCGGTTTCTGCCTAAGTTGTATGGAGGGCTTCTTTCTTTAGACCCTTTATCCTTACATTTCTTTTTCATTCTTCAACCCCTTCAATGCTTACCAAGACATCATTACTAGCACCTTGTTGTGATTGTTCCAGTGCTAGCATCAGTACTTAGTCGGCATTCTGCTACGTTCACATTCTACTCCATCTTTCCTAAGGACTTCTAATAATCTATTGGATTGTCCCTGGGAAGATCCCTCCGGTTCTGGTTGGATCATAGGACTTAAACCTAACCACCCTTTTGACACCAATAACGTCGTGAATTAAAGATGTTGTGGGTATTTGATCGTAACCATGAAAACCACTTTAAATTCTAACAAAGTGTGTGTAAAACATTTAACACCTTGCTAGTTTTGTCGTTTCAGAAATGCTCCCCCTTCACATGTGCATCGATAATCGAAAGTGTTTCGCACATGTGGGCAAGAGTTAAAGTGCTTGAGTCTTATAGATCACATTTTAATCACATTTTCTCCCCCTATCTCTAATATATAAAATCTTTTGATATTAGAGATACCAAATTTGATTAAAATATATTTTGAAAAAATAGTCTTGAAAATCTTCGGGAGAAAGATGTGTTAATCTTTTGCATGAAGTTGAATTGCTCCCCCTCAAAAATTGATCCAATGGAATTGTCATTACGAGGATGTGATCCACATTAAACTTTTGAGGATAGGAGTTGTTGAACACACAATTTTTGAAAGATTTTGAATATCATTGAGAAATTCTTGAAAAAATTGTGTTCAACGCTTTTTGAAAAATCAATTCTTTTTGACGAAAAGGTTTTTCTAAAGCATAAACTTGAGTTCATAGACTTTGAATGTCTTAACGAATCCACTCAAGTGTAAGAAGATTTAACTTCTTTTGCTAAGGGTAAGAGTACAAAAGCGTACACTTCCCCGTGAATTTAGATCCGGGTTGCAATCTGAAAGTGATTACAAGCCATTGTGTTGAGCTCAAAACGTTGAATGTTTTGTGACAAGCTCAACCCAAGATAGATTGCTCTACCCGTTGTTGGAAATATTGTCCAAAATAGACAATTTCCTTTTGAAAAGATAGAAATGACATGTTTTGAAAAATATTTACAACTTTCATTCGAGCTTTATGTACACACCCGTGTCGTTATTGAGCGACATTTCTAGGTACGTCCATATTATCGATACTGAAAGACATGTCGAGAAGAATATTTTTGGATTATGAAAGATTTTTTAATTTTGTATTTTGCTTTTTGATTAATATTTACAGGTAGATGTTTGATAGATGAATCAAGCAGGCTTCTTTGCCAGAACCTCCAGTTCTGCTGGAGTCAAACATCTCATACCAATTTGCCTAACTAGATACGCAAACCTCTCTTTCGAAAGAGCTTTTGTAAACAAGTCAGCTAATTGGTAATCCGTTCCAACAAAGTATAGTTCAACGATACCTCTTTCAACTTGTTCCTTTATGAAGTGATATCGGACATCAATGTGCTTCGTGCGGGAATGCTGAACCGGATTGCAAGAGATGGCTATGGCCGACTTTGAGTCACAGTACATAGGTACTTTATCAAAATGGAAGCCATAATCCGTGAGTTGTGTTCTCATCCAAAGAACTTGAGCACAACACGCAGATAGAGACACATACTCCGCTTCGGCTGATGAAAGTGACGTGCAATCCTGCTTCTTGGAAGACCATCCCACAAGCTTGTCTTGACCTAGAAATTGTGCACCACCAGAAGTACTTTTACGTGTATCAAGACACCCTGCATGATCAGAATCTGAATAGGCCGTTAGAAAGAAACCGGTTTCCCTCGGATACCAGAGTCCCATGTGAATGGTATTCTTAAGGTACCGAAAGATCCGTTTAACCTCCTTGAGGTGCTTGTCAGTGGGTCGTGCTTGATATCGTGCACAATAGCATGTAGCATGATGAATATCAGGTCTGCTTGCTGTCAAGTACATGAGAGACCCGATCATGGAACGATATCTCGTTTGATCTATGGGTAATCCCTCCAAATCAGCATCTAGGGATGTGGTTGATAATGGTGTCCCAACGGGGTCACATGATGTCATACCATGCTTTTTGATTATCTCTTGACAATACTTAGCTTGGTTAATGAAGATACCACTTGGGGATTGGTGAACTTGAATTCCTAGAAAGAATTTTAGTTCGCCCATCATAGACATTTCAAATCTGCTGTGCATTACTTTTTCAAACCATTTTGAAAGTTTTGGGTTTGTAGACCCGAAAATAATGTCATCAACATAAATTTGCACAAGCAGAATGTCATCCCCATATTTATAAGTGAACAAAGTTAAATCAATAGAACCTTTTGAGAAACCTTTGGAGACCAGAAATTTCGAGAGCTCATCGTACCACGCCCTTGGAGCTTGCTTGAGTCCATAAAGTGCTTTGTGGAGACGATACACCTTGTCAGGATAATGCGGATCGACGAATCCTTCCGGCTGCGTGACATAGACTTCTTCCTTCAAAGGACCGTTAAGAAACGCCATCTTTACGTCCATTTGATATACAATGAATCCCTTATGTGCAGCATAGGCAAGAAAAATCCTGACCGCTTCCATTCGAGCTACTGGTGCAAATGATTCTTCAAAATCAATACCCTCTTTCTGTCCATACCCTTTAGCCACTAGCCTAGATTTATTCTTGATGATCGTGTTTTCTTCATCCATCTTGTTTTTCCAGATCCATCGAAGATTTAATGGTGTTACATCGTATGGTCTGTCAACAAGTTCCCAGACTTTAAGTCTTTCAAACTGTTGAAGTTCATCCGTCATCGATTCAATCCAAGCATGATCAGCCATGGCTTCTTTGATGTTTTTCGGTTCAGCAGTACTCACGGCGAGTGCGAACATACAAACATCGCCATCGGTTTCAAGTTGTCGCCTTGTACGAACGGGCTGTGAAGGGTTTCCAATTACGTGAACCAAAGGATGATCTCGGGTCCAATGATGTGTTGAAGGATGTCGTTGGTAGAACATATGCATATTTGACGGATCAACATGGCGAGTAGAAGACTCTCCAGTTTCATGTACCGGTGTACCGAATGGGTTGATAAATTCGTCTTCGTCAGATAATGCACCGTCTGCTTGATTTGTGTTCTCTAGAGCAATGACAGTAGTTGTGGATGTTGTAGGATCGATTGTTGAAGTGATATTCTGAGGAGGTAAATCTGCAACAACCCGTGTTGAAGTAGATGAAGTTGTATCCGGTTGTTGACGATGATCGGTATCATCATTCGTATCATGACTGACAGCGGAAGACTTCGATACAACTTGTTTCTCCCCTGTGAAATACTCATCATACATTGGTCCATATAACATTTCCAATTCTTCAATTGTCGTGTCGACTGTCATATCTGCTCTAGGAACATTTTCTGGAACCAGCGTTGAACTTGACGGTTCATTGCTGTGGTCTTGAGTTTCGAGTTCCGTGCGGTTGTGAACAGAAGTCGTTTGTCGTTGTGGATCGGGACTTAAACTGTTTTGTTCAAGTGCCATCTCTTGAGATTCATCAAATCGGATGTGAATAGTCTCGACAATCAATTTTGTTCTCTTGTTGTATACTCTATATCCCTTTGACTGAGTTGCATATCCCACAAGAATACATGCGTCACCTTTCTCTTTCATCTTATCCAAATTTTCACCATCTCGAATAATGTAGCAAGTACATCCAAAAACATGAAGGTGTTTGAGTGAAGGTTTTCGATCATGAATTATGTGATATGGTGTCTTTTCGTGTCTTGGGATAATTAAGGATCGGTTTTGTGTGTAGCATGCGGTTGACACGGCTTCGGCCCAAAAATATAGTGGAAGTTTTGAAGCGGATAATAATGTTCGAGCAGCTTCAACCAAAGTACGGTTTCGTCTTTCAACAATGCCGTTTTGTTCGGGTGTTCGAGCAATAGATGTTTCATGTTCAATCCCTTCGGCTTCAAAATACTTTCTCAGATTTGAATTCAAAAATTCTGTACCTCTGTCAGTACGAACCACTTTAACTTGAGCTTGAAGACCACGTTGTATCAATTTAAGGAAGCTAATGAGAACATCGGGTGTTTCATCCTTGGACCTCAAAAAGTGAGTCCATGTGTACCTTGAGTAATCATCAACGATGACCAGAATATATTTCTTTCCATTGATACTCTGAACACGCATGGGACCACACAGATCCATGTGAAGAAGATCTAACCGTCCTTTAGAGCTTGGTGTTGTCTTTGTTTTGAAGCTACTTCGTTTAGCTTTACAAAGTTCACAAGAAGAACAAAGATGATCTTTGATGAATTTCAAGCTTGGAAGGCCTCTCACAATATCTTTCTTGGAAAGCAAGTTAATGGTATCAAAGTTGAGATGAGAAAGACGTTGATGCCATAACCATGCCTGAGTCGTTGAAGCTTTAGCCATGAAGCAAATTGGAGTTGATGAAGTTGTGTCTTGAAGTGAAATTGTGTAAAGATCAGTACCCCGTGTACCGGTAAGTAAGTCATTCCCATCATAATCACGAACAAAACATGTCTTCTTTCTGAAAGCAACTTCCAAATCCGCATCACAGAATTGACCAACCGAGAAAAGATTGTGATTGAGCCCTTCGACGTAGTATACCCTTTTAATCGTGATATTCCCCTGAACCAAATCTCCATATCCTAGGATCGGTGCAAATTGATCATTTCCGAATCGGACCGTACCTAGGAACTTCTCCACGAAATTAATTAGAAGCTTGAGATTCCCCGTCATGTGCTTCGTGCATCCGGAGTCCATTATGAAGAGAATTATTTGTATCACCTGCAGAAGAGTTAGAACACGATGGAGCATTTGCTAAATTGGATACCACAGTAGTTGTGATAGTAGAATCATTAGTGTCCTTATCAACATTTAAAGGCAAACTAACACTCGTTTTCACATTTTCTGTCCTAACTTTAGGCATCCATTTATATCCGGGAGGACATTGATTAGCAAACCACCATTTCCAAGACTTACTGGCAGACTCATATAATTCCTTAATTTTGCTTCTAGGATTCTTAGTGGTGGAGTCTGATGCAATACTTTTCTTAGTGGGGGTAGCACCAGAATGGTTCACTTTGCGTTTGGGTTTACTAGCACTAATAGGCATCACAATTTGCTTCTTAGTTCTAGTTTCTACGCCTTTAACATTATTCATAGCACACATAGAATGATTAGCATTAGCACACTTGCCACATTTGACACAAACAAATTTCACATTCATAGCATTCAAAGTTGAATCATTCAAATCGTCATGACACGCGATTACAGACGTTTTATTCTTAGAAACATTGAAAATCCTAGGGTGTTCTTCTACTTGCTTCATCTTCCCTTGATTCTTGTGTTTCCAGACCTTATCATTCTCTTGAGTGCTCTTAAGCTGAGGCCGGCTAACACTAGTAGTGGAGACTATTCCTGTAGTAGAAGACACACGAATATTAGTGTTTCTAGAAGTCTGAGGCGAGTGAGTATCTTTGTTTGTGGGCTTAGTGGGCATTCTATACATCCCTGGTTTAATCACATTATTGTGCTTAACGCTTGGTGCTACATGATTCCTTATGGGTTGAGCTTGTGGTAACCTTTCCTTTCCATCCATCTTGGGGGCAAACACAGGTTTTGCAAACGAGGAATTAGATAAAGCAGATGGTTTTCCCAAGATAGAGGATCTATTCTCTTTAGAGGCATTGGGTTGTCTAACAACATTTTTCTTAATGCTAGGTTCCACAATTTTCCCACCCATTTTAGCAATGAGTTTCTGCAACTCTGCTATCGCTCTGTCCCTGTCTTGTAATTGAGCTTTCATCCCTTTAATTTCCAAATTCTGTTCATTCATTTCTCGAAATGTTTGGGAAAGTTTTTCTTGCAATTTATTATCATGTGGAAAACGACCAACATCTTTTTGCAAAGCAAGTTCAAGTGAATGACAATGTTTTTGAAGGAAATCAGTTTTGTGTTGAAGTAACTCAAAAGCCTTTTTGTCAACATTTTCTTTACGTTTCGAAAGCTCAATTTCAAGACGTTCACATTCTTTGATCTTATCAAGATATTGGCATGCAACTTCAGAATATTCATCAATATCAGCACAAGATGTAAAATAAGCACACATAACATCTTTAGAAACACATTCTTGCAAGAGTAAATCATATTCATCTGAGAAATCAGACTTCTCCATTTGAAGATCATCAATGTGTTTCTCAATAGATTCAACATATTTTAAATCATCAAACATTTCGGTCCGAATGAACTCCTCAAGTTGAAGAACAGTTTCTTTAATCAACGCCGTGTTTGGAATTAAGAGTTCTTTGACAAGCAGGGTAATATCTTGAGGAATCGGACGTGTCCATTCAGCATTTTCACGTTTTGCCCAGTCTCGTTCAACAATAGATTTAACATTATCTATGTGATGTTTAAGAATACCTAATGTTTTCCTACTCTTGCTTTTAGATTCATCTAGAGGGAGGTAGTTGATGTATTTGTAAACATTAGATTTCTTAGGGGCAAATGCTTTCTTCCATTGAATTCTCTTTTGTTTGCATTCTAAGAACACTTCCTCACGAGTTTTCTGAGTTTGTTTGTTGAACAGGCCATAAAGACTATTCTCATAAGCATAATTATAAGGTTTCACAAACTCCTTATTAACAAGTGGTTGACTATCAGCATCCCAAAGGGCAGTCTCTTCACTATCGGCACTAACATGCATGCAATCAAGATCTGTCCTTTCAGTCTCATCAAGATAAAGATGCGGGTTCGCAGCTTGAGCTTTGGCAAGGTACTCAGGACTTGCAAAGCTAGCTTGACCCTTAAACATCGATGGAGGTGCTAGCATTCTTACGGATTGAATAGAATCATGCGTTTTATAAACAACGTTCTTCAAAAAGTCGACTTGTGCTTCTAGTTTCGTAACTTTTTCGGTTTCTTTATCATATCTACTTTTGAAGTCTTGTTTTAACGCATCTACCTCTTGTTTCTTATCCTCTAGAATTTTACCAGAATCAGTGGTGGTCATAGAGAGCTTTTGTTCAAGTTCATTAACTTTGGTATTAGCAAGGTACGTTTTTTGACGTTCATCCATTAAGAAAACATTATATTGACGCTTCTCTTTAGCTAATAACTCAAGAGTTGTATTATATTTGTTTTCAAAATTGTCCTTTTGACTTTTTAACGCACTTCCCTTGTACCCCTCAAGCTCTTTGGTTTTCTGAAGGAGCTCATCTCTATAGCTTTCAGTCATCTCAGTAGATTTGATAAGAGCAGCTTTACATTCTTCAAAACTTTGAGTGAGCGTAACGTTTGCCTTCTTTAATTGCTTTTGACTCTTTTTATTTTCAGTGACATCTTTTTGTAAAGTAGCAATTAAATTAGCAAGCGCAATACGTTCCTCTTCATCATATTCATTTGCATGTTGATCATCCTCAGACTCATTATTGCACATGTCTGATGAATCGGGTGTGGTATTGCTATCAACCGTTTCCATCATACACGTGTCATTAATGGCATTGGGTAGATCACTATGCTCAGGAATATCACCAAACACATTATATTCATCAGTAGTGTGTACCTTATCGATTGGCTCAGTGTCAAAGATAGGACCATTGTCATCTTCAGTGACTTTGAGAAATTCTTCAACCTTTGCCATGTACGAGTAATGTGCATCAAGCTCTTGATCAGAATCTTCATCATCAGTATCATCAAGCATGGCTCCTTCCTCAGCTGACAATTTAACCCCTGCTTCCATCTTTTTGCATAGCAGCATCTTTTCCTTGTGATAGCTGGAGTCTCTAACCCTTTTCGGTTTCCTGCATTCCTTTGCCATATGTCCATAACCTTGGCAATTAAAACATTGAATCCCGCTCTGCTGAACCACTTGACTTCCAACCGTTTCCCTATTCCCAGTAGCAGCAGCAATCCTCTGAGCATCATACTTGGCAGTTTGTCGATCATATCTTGCAGAACCCTCAACATGTATTGGATTATGTCGATCATACCTAGAAGGACTTTCACCACGTCGACGTGTGTCATACCTTGGAGGACTCTCAACATATCGGTTCTTTGTGTTAGATGATGTGCGAAGATTGTTGTTGGTGGGTTTGTAGATTTTCTTGTAAGTCTTCATTATGTAAGCAATTTGTTGTTTCATCTCTCGGTTCTTTTGAGCTTGGTCTTCATCACTATCTTCTTCAGATGAGGACTCAGATGGTGGTGATGGTGCTCTTGGCGCTTTACCTCGAGATTTTGTGGAAGATGAAGACTTAGATGATGTGGAATATCGTGGTGAGGATGATGTATTGGGGTATGGCTTAGGAGCACGAGAGTGAGGATCTTGAACATGTTGAGTGGTAGTCAGTAAAGCAAGTGGATTAGCCGTCTTGGCAACACGTTCAGCACGAATCTCATTTGCTTCATTCTGAAATTGCTTCAAGATGTCAAAGAGTCGATGATATGAGACCTCGTCTAACTTTTCTTGTTGTTTCACCAAAGTGACGAATCGTGTCCACTCGGGTTGAAGTTGTTGAAGAAATTGGACATTGACTTGCATGGTGGAGACTTGCAGGTTATTTCTTGTCATGTCATTCATCATCTTATAAAACCTGGAGTAGTAAGAGTCAATTGATTCTCCATCCCTTGAAGTAAACTTGCCAAAATTCCAGAACAAGTTTGTTTTGACATCTTGTTTGTTGAGTGATTCTCCTTGTTGCAAGCGTTCAATAGCAGTCCACATTTCATGTGCTGTCGGGCATGCATCAACCGTGGAGTAAATATCATCTCCAATCCCACTTAAAACCATATAGATGGCTTCCTTCTCCGAATCATGCCAAGCACAATTTTCAGGTGTGAGATCAGCTCTTGTTTCATCACGTTCACTTGCAGGTATTGGATCAGTAGTATATGTGGCTGCTCTTGGAGGAACTGAGATCTTCTTAAATATATATGGTCCATGAGTAATACATTTCCTCAAGGCATCACCATTAGGTCTTGTATCAAGATATCGTATGAAACGTGATTGCCATTGAGCATACCTACCAGATACAAGCATTGGTGGTCTCTCTTTGTTACCCGCCACCATTATGTTGTTGTTCGTCACACGATATTCGGCAGTAGAATCCATCTCAATATTCTCTGAAATGATGAAGTGAATATGGATCTTAAGTAGATTTATTGTGATTGTTGTTGTGGTTTAAATTCCGAAAATTGCAATTTTTCTCCAGGCCGACAATAAATTCTCCAGTCCGACTAAAACGGTAGTCCAAAAATTTTGTAATCGCCAAAATTTGAAATCGAGCTATAAATGTCCTAAAACTAGTATGGAAAAAATTTGAATTTACTTGACGAAAAATTTGATCTTCGTGGAAACGATATTCCGAAACTAGTCTAGATGGTGGCTAAGTCTAAAAAATACTCAAACAAAATTTAGCAAAACACATCATCGGAATAACCAATCGGAATGTCAATCTGAATCACCAATCGGAATGTCAATCTGAATCACCAATCGGAATACCAATCTGAATGTACCAATCGGAATACCAATCTGAATGTATCAATCGGAATACCAATCTGAATGTACCAATCGGAATACCAATCTGAATGTACCAATCGGAATACCAATCTGAATGTACCAATCGGAATACCAATCTGAATGTACCAATCGGAATACCAATCTGAATGTACCAATCGGAATACCAATCTGAATCACTAAACCCTTTTCAGATTACACCAATCGGAATGTATCCCCCTTTTCTCGGACAAAACTCAACCAATACGTGATTTTAAGCCAAAAAATGATCAAAAAACCCAAAAATTTTGTGTTTTTAGCCAAAGTAAATATACCAAATCACTACTACAACTATGTATAAGATGTAGATGATTAAGCAAAGCACGGAAAACACAAAAAAATTTGAATCAGAGATGATTTATGGATTAAATCATTCGAATCAAATATAATAACACCAACCAATCACAAATCTACCCCGTGGCGATTGATACCAATTGTTGTCCCATATATTTGTGATGATTAAACAATGGAGAGAGAAAGAAAATAGATGAAGAAGAGATGAATTCCTAGAGAGAGAAAGTAGTGAGAGAAAGTAGAGAGGAGATGATTAACTTGGTGAGATTAGATTAAGAAAATGAAGTTACAAATGACCATCCACCCTCCTAACATGCTAGGAGGGTAGTATATATAGTCCACCCACATGCGGGCTTTAATGGACTATATATTGGGCCGGGCTTGTATTTTGGACTTTAATTAGTTTAAATCCAAGCCCGTGAATCACGACTAAATAACTACTTATTACAACGTTCTAATAAATAATACAATAGAAACCTATGACCGAGCATTCTTGTTTGACTCAATATTTTGAGGCTAACATGATATTTACTAGACACGTCCAATTTTATACTTTATTAGAACTATTGCGCATATTACAATTCTGCCGGTACATACCGAATGTATGGGCTGTTTTACCCCACTTAGACCACTCCTAAAAATCTGAGAAAATTTGTAAAAATCACTTATAATCTGTAGAAACCCCATACCAAATTTCATAAAAAGTTTTCACTTCTAAGACCTTCTGCCCGACACATCTTTGAAGTACAAAATTCGGACAGTTTTGCACACTTGACTTGTAAGATCATTTTGACCATCTTAACCAATACCATTCGCAAATCCGACTCTTGATTATGAAAATAGACTCAAAATGATAAGTTTAGGGCCTGAGAACAGCCCTTGACCATTTTTGAAACTCAACTTATAGTCCCCGAGATTTGACCCAATATCGACAACAATTTCGTATTGTGTCGATACGCATCTCCCGGTACACGAATATTAAAAATAGCATAACTTCCTCCTCGTTTTGAGTTAGAAGCTCTACCTTATACCAAATCGAAGCTTAGGAAAAACTCTACAACAATATCTTATCATCCCAACACTTAACCAAAAGCTACTGTATGAAAAACGGCCTTAAACCTACTGATCTAAAATGACTCTATCAAAATCATATCAAAACATCTTTTTGACCCATTTCAATCATTTATATACTTCTAATAACACCTAATAATCATCATAAACAAATAGAAACATCCTAATTCACTTGTATGATTAATCTTGAATAAAACCCATTTCAATAAGAACACATGCATTCAAATAAAAGATGATTAAAATAATAATAACAAGTTAGTGGAACCTTACCCACATTAATTTGGATCAAATGATCAAGAACACCATAAGCCCCAAAAATTTCGTGGCTTATATGGTCAAGAACACCAAGATAAGACCTTTTTCAAGCTTCAATATTACAAATCATTGTTCCTAAACACAATTAAACACAAACCCACGTATTTAATTAGATCAAAACATAATATTTTTCAAAATCTATAAAAATTAAATCTTGAAAAAAAGTTGTTGCATGTTGAATATTTTTGGTGGGATTTACTTATCTTGATAATACAAAGGTGGGTATTTGATTAGATTTTCCAAAAATCAAATTTTGGTGGTGGTTCATGGTGGTGGTGTGGTGGCCGTAGGTTAGAGAGAGAGGGGAGGAGAGTGTGTGAAATTTTTGAGTGTAAAAATGAGAAGAATGTGTGTGAAAATTCTTTTTATATGGTGGGGAGGGTAGATTGTGTAATATTAGTTTTATTTTGGCCTTAGTTGTAAGATAACTTTTTAAAAAGGCAAAAATGGTACCTAGTAAGTTTTTATAAATTTACGAGAGTCGGGTTTCGTCCCGGCTACCTCAAAATACTTTTAAATGGTTCAAACGCACACAAAAACGAATATACATATGCTTCCGACTTGACTTAAAATGTAATAAAAATAAAATCTCGAAAAAAACTCAAATATCGATCAACCGACAACAAAAGATAATTTTTGGGCATCCGTCGGCATCGTAATCGTTATCGGTTCTTCTTAACTCGTCAAACGTTAAATTACGAACGTAAACGGTGGTTTCAACTTAAACCGTCAAATCTATAACAAACGAAATTTCTTAAAAATTTCAAAAATATTCGTAAAATAGGATTAAATAAATGACGTTGGGCTCGGGATATCACATCCACAAGTGAGCCACAACTTAAGAGTGGTGCTCATACTGAACAGCTCTTGAGACAACAACTTAGCATCATATGGCACATTCACGGGTATTACATCCTCCCCTCCTTAAGGGAGCGACGTCCCGGCGCTCTCCGGTTCTTATACTCGTATTTCGTACTACTAGAAAGATGGGGGTACTTCTTACTATAGAGGTATTCACGTTCCAATATGGACTTCGGTTCACGTCTCGGGTTCCATCACACCTTCACAATGAATATTATACCTTGCTTTAATTCTCTTAACATCTCGATCCATGATCTCCACTTCAATTTCCCAAATTCTTCCTACGGTTATCAACACGTCTCTTTTCAAAGCTTCTCGCGGTTAGCAATTGATTCTTAATCTACACCATCCCTTTCGTAGTCTCTCGAATCATCTCAAGTCCATTCAACTGACTTTTTCCTACTTCATTCTATCCAACTGGCGATCTACATTTTCATCAACATTTTCTTCAAATGCTGTAGCTTCATTGTTAACAGGGTAAATGTCGTTGTACAAAGGTACTACCAACAGCAAGTGTCGACCTCAACAATTATCAAAATCAATCACACACGTTCGGAGCATGTCTTCCAACGTTCAAATCGTCCTTTCACTTAGTTTCATCGTCTCATAAAAATAATTATTCACAAAATAAAATCACACGGGTCACACCTAACCCCATCGAAAACGTTCAGAATATACAAGACGAAGTAATTAATACTAGTCATACAAAATCACCTTAAGCGCAATATTATGTACATACAACCCTATTTGTCAAAAACGAATTCATCGATACGAAAGTCATTCGGCGTGTACATAACTCTCTCGAAGACATCACAATCCGATCAAACACAAAAGTCACTATGAAGCACAAACAACCACAGTACGACATGTTGGCAACATAGCCAAACCATGCCAAAACAATCAATTCAATCAAGTTAACTCATGCTTGCTAATCAGCCAAGCCATGATAAAATAAGAAATGTTGACATATTTCTCGGATGAGTCCAGTCAAAAGAAAATTGCAAGCTAAAGAAGGTTCACGAGCTTGCTAGTTATGGCTGCATATCCTAAACAAAGAATAAAATTCATACATACGTCATCGCAGGGTGCTCACCCACGGATTCCTACCCAAAAGATATTACAAGAACACCATCTCACTTCCGTCTCAAACGTGGTCAAAATCTCAATAAGCATCATCGTTCACAGTAAAAAGATATATATATATTACATGGCACGTGTTCTCCATGATCGGACTTCATTGGACAATGTCGTCTTAAGTTCTCACAACTTTCGATCACTCGACTAGATCACATACAACATAAACACATAAAAGACAAGGGTTTTCCCACACAAAAAAAAACATCAACTATGGCTACCTATCGTTTAACCATTGATGATCAAGGATGGTTGAGTCGAGCAAAGAGGATTCCTCACTTAAACGAACGAAGACGGCAATGGAATTGTCTTCCAACTACCGATGCACAGTTGGTAAACTTCAACAGTTTATCGCGTGTCATAAAACATATCAAAAGAACGAGAAAAGAAAATAAATAAGGTACGATACGTTTGATGTAGGAGAAGTCTTCGTCATTCCCCTCAGAGTCACTTGAACTCTGATTTCCTCTACTTTGGCAGTCTTCTATTCTTGTTTAAAATTTCTTCTCGGTGTCGGTACGAGTCCCTTTAGTATTTCATCAACACCCTCGTGATTTCGATGAAATTCGCACGTTACACACACACATAAAAACATTTTCCAAAATTACTCGGTCACAGTGACTTACTAAGTCAACGCCAAACAAAAAGAAAAGATTTCAAAGAACACAAGAAAATTCAAAAAATTTCTTTAAGAATCAAAGAAATTACGACTACTTGCAAAAATGATCCACCATTTTAAAAAGAAACGTTCTCATCCAAACGTTTATCAAAACACTACAAGTTTCAAGATGACCAATTTGTTTGACACGATAGTGCCCTTCCTAAACTATGCATAATTAGCTAGATCATGCATACTTAAGGGTCAAGCAACGACAATTAACAAAACAGGACTCTTCCCGAATTATGCATAGTTAGCTAAGTTGTGCATAATTGAGGATCGAGTGACGACACTAACATTATTATTACATACCAAATATGACTACGAAAGTTTTCGACCTAATCTTCAAAATAATTAAACCATTTGAAATGAAATTTGAAATGGGAAAATATTGTTACCATCGTTTTAAGAAACACATCAAACATTTTTCGTCTACTTTGGAAACATACATTACTTTGCCTATTTATGAGAAAAAAATGAATAAATAATTAAGTAAATAAATCGACACCATTTACATTTGGTTAAACGAAACATTTCACACTCATACATATTTTCAAAATAGACTACTCACAAAATAACGGTAAGGTGGTTCATGATTAAAGATCATTGGAAGCACAACAAGTAATAAAATCAAAAATCAATGAGATCGAACGAGGTAAACGAGTAATATAATTTCCAACTATAATTAACTATATTAGAAATGAAAATACTTCAAACATATGACAAAAGTCTTGGGATAACTACAGCGATCTACGAATACATGGAGTAAAAAAAAATTGAATATCAGAACAAGCGTAAAAAAATAAAACAACAATCATAATTCCCATCGTCTCGAGTTGCACACATATTCCACCAAGGGTAAACGGGTAGAGGAGAATAATCACTTGGTCGAATAGAAACAATTTCACCAGGAAGGTCGAGTTCTTTCACCTCTACAATTTGGTAAAGCGGCTTCGCCTCCTCGCTTTTGTTCAATATAAATAAATAACCAATTTAATGAAGATTTATAGCATCATTCAAGTAAATACAGAATTTTAGGTTCCATTAACCGTAATAAGAAAAATCACAACGTCCATGAACAGGACAAAATATACCGGGTGACATACCCTCATCATCAAGTCCTAGCGAAATAGTAGTTTTAAAATAAATATAATAATACTGGTTTCATATCATGGAAAATATTAAAATGAACAGTCACATGACGACTCAAGTTCAAATACAGACTCATAAAATCAAAGAAGGGATGTCGGACGATCGAACCATTGTGACTCAAAACATTACATATACATCTTAAGAAAACAATATAAATATTCGTTTGTTGGGTAATCCATTTGCATTTTCTAGTTACTGTTACCTGGTACATTGTAAAACCGAACGTTTGCACATTTTTAATTCGTGTTACCCCATTAAATATTTCAGACCTTTCATGTTTCAATCTATACAAAGTTTTTATTTCTAGAAAAATTACAGTTGCAAGAAAATTTCTAACATTAGTTGATTCGGTGACTCGGTTATTATAACTGGTAAAATCATTAGTTTTGAAAATCTCGATACTCGCGTCAAAATCTCAATAATCTTCATATCTTAAGTACCAAAAACGTTTATAGTAAGAATTCTCAAAGTTTTACGTTATTACGACATATCTTATTACGTATATACAAATATCCAAAATAACTCAATCTAGTCGAGTTAACTCTAAAAAAAATCAACCTTTGACTTTTTATTATACACATGTGTTCCTTAAAACTGATTTGTATGCTATATTTATTCACGCGACTCGAGTCAGGCGTCAAAGAAGTTTCACGTAGTATTATCTCGGATAAATTTACTGATTTTAGTCGAGACTTGAATCTCAAAAATAATAATAATATAATAATGTAATACTTAATCAAAAATGCTTATTTCAATAATTCTAAAATGTGGAAAATTCAACTTTTAATCCTTAGCCCATTATCAAACGGTTTTTAACATCAACACATCTCGCAGCGGAATAAACAACGTTCCATCAATATTTAATAATTTGTTTCAAGCGTTAGAATTTTTCACTTATAGTGCATATTCCGATTTTATCCCATTTTATTCACTACAACAAGTAACGTGTTCTAGTTCACACCAATGCATACGTAAACATAACCTTATGTTTAAAATAAAACCAATTTTACAAAGTTTTTAGCTCCAAAATACATGACCAATTCTTCTACTCATGTTTTATATTACAAGATACGCCAAAATTTTTCTACATTGACCCGAAAATTAATTCAAACTAAATCCAAAGTTACATATACTCAATAGTCATATCGTAAATTTTATTATAAACTCCTTTTTAAAATTATATTAAACAACTTCTTAACAAATCCATCACTAGATTCTAGTATCAAATTATTAATATATAAAAACAAGGATTTTACGAGTAATATAAATCACTTATTATGATATACCAACCAAGGTTGAAGGAAAAATAATTTCACTTTGTCCATTTCTTCTCTACACTTATTTTTACTTGTTACAAGACACATCACAAGTCATTTTTATCCAAAAATTTCATTCACCATTTATTTAATATGTAAAACACTTTATGTTTAAACCATTCAATCAACAAAGTTTAGTGCTTACTTAACTCACACAAATGCCGGACCTCGTCATATATACTATCAAATTTAAAATAATAAGACAACAAGAACAAAAATGAAATAAACGAAGCGAGAATACGTATGTCAACTAAATGTTGTTATCGGCCTCGGATGAGTCTCGAAATTGTACTCCACAAAATTAACACAAAAACCAACCAAATTCCAAGTTATCGCGATTTATCACAACGCTAGTCTATTTTAAAACACATCTTTAAAATTCAAGTAGAATAGTAAACAACGATTAAATGGCAACACACCTCAACCACGTTTTATAACACACACATGTGATTCGTCGCTACGATGTACGCATCGTTGATTATACTTCGTCTATATTATAGTTACGCCAATTAACATATCAAACCCATAAGGAATAAAGGAAAATAAACTAATACGTAAGTAAATTACGTTTCAAAAGAAAATGTCCAAAATGACACATCACGGTGCGATAACGACAATCGAGATCAATCTAGTCAGTATACAATATGTTACGAAGCGTTATTTACGTATCTAGAGTATCAAACGAGGTTCATATTCGGTTATCCGAACAATAAATTAATTATCAAGATTGATAATTAGCGGTAAGGCCGAATTCTCAACAAAACCGCATTTTAATGTACGATAATTACCCAAGGACCATTGCTTCGCGTGCAATGCCTTTAAATACCATAGTATATACATACTTATACATACAACCATTCCTACATACACGTAGGATTACAACACGGTGTTGCCATGTAATGCAATGTAGCCCGTATGCCAATTACATGCAACATATATGATAATCTTTACAAGAATTTGCAAATTACGATGATAAGTACTCAACGTACACAATAATATATCTCAATATATATCAAAGGATTTACTTACTAAATACTAGAGAATTCATGTCAGTTTGAGGGATACATCTAAAATATAAAGCAATGCTAAAGAAATCTTACCGGAGCCATGCAGGATAGTTGTGTGCTTGGACAATTTCTTACGACACCAAAAGTTATAGTTTAGGATTTTTCAAAATGACCTAGTTCTCTATAACTCATGGCTCTGATTACCAATATATAACACCCCCACAAATGCTATGCGCAGCGGAACTACAACGTTTGGGTGCTACGTAGTTATCATCACACATAAGCTATATTAAACGACTCAAAGAGACGTAAAAGTTTAAACATAAATTAAAGATTGATTAAATCATCAAAGTCTACAGTTTTCCAAATCCCAAGATGATACAAAACAGAGTTTGCGTTTAGGTCCCCACTGAATCTCAACCCAAAAGTACATTTTCGTTCACATGACATAATATAAAATATTTAAGTGCAAAAAGGGAAGAAAAACAAAGTAGACCGCCAAGCCACAAAAACTTCCATCCTCGCATGCTCCACTGCTATCAATCTTGGTTACCTGAAACACATGCTTAAAACCGTCAACACAAAGGTTTAGCGAATCTATAGGTTTATCAAATTATAAGTTGAACATAAGTATTAAAACCAATCATGACCGTTCAATAGCATTGTCGTACTCACAATCTATTATTCAAGGATATGACAATTGTGTTTAAGCTCATGACACTAATCCGTTAACTCAATCACCCGCGTAATAATTACCGGCGTGATTCAGATGAAACCAGTGCCCCTACTAAAGGCATCAGTTGCAATTATACCTTATCTCTTATCACAAATTATCCGTCCGCAGGGGTACCCAACATACTAGCCCTCGTCTCGGATAGGGTCGTCAACCCCATAGTACTATCACTTTGTATAAGCGGCTATTTCCCCCTTCACAAGGGCAAGACAATATTTAATAGTTCATGAATTTAGGGCCTTTTGCAACTAGGTACTCAACACAATTTCTAAGGCAACATTCGGGTCCAACAATCATTCATGACTTATGTTCATTTTCATTTAAATAGCATGTATTCCCCTCGCGGGTAAAAACATTTGAAATAAGTAAAGAGCGAGGCTATAGACTCACCTTAAGTAGTAGTGGTAGTATTAGTAACTACGACATAAAGAAATCGATCACCGACGATGAGGATGCCCCGGGAAATCAAATACAACACCTAACGAATAAACACGTAATGGATCAACACATTCAAGTACCTTCAAGTACTATATGTACATAATTAAGAACACTCAAGGTTCATATAAACTCACGCCAAAAACCCATACACGTGATATTTACTAGACACGTCCAATTTTATACTTTATTAGAACTATTGCGCATATTACAATTCTGCCGGTACATACCGAATGTATGGGATGTTTTACCCCACTTAGACCACTCCTAAAAATCTGAGAAAATTTGTAAAAATCACTTATAATCTGTAGAAACCCCATACCAAATTTCATAAAAAGTTTTCACTTCTAAGACCTTCTGCCCGACACATCTTTGAAGTACAAAATTCGGACAGTTTTGCACACTTGACTTGTAAGATCATTTTGACCATCTTAACCAATACCATTCGCAAATCCGACTCTTGATTATGAAAATAGACTCAAAATGCTAAGTTTAGGGCCTGAGAACAGCCCTTGACCATTTTTGAAACTCAACTTATAGTCCCCGAGATTTGACCCAATATCGACAACAATTTCGTATTGTGTCGATACGCATCTCCCGGTACACGAATATTAAAAATTGCATAACTTCCTCCTCGTTTTGAGTTAGAAGCTCTACCTTATACCAAATCGAAGCTTAGGAAAAACTCTACCACAATATCTTATCATCCCAACACTTAACCAAAAGCTACTGTATGAAAAACAGCCTTAAACCTACTGATCTAAAATGACTCTATCAAAATCATATCAAAACATCTTTTTGACCCATTTCAATCATTTATATACTTCTAATAACACCTAATAATCATCATAAACAAATAGAAACATCCTAATTCACTTGTATGATTAATCTTGAATAAAACCCATTTCAATAAGAACACATGCATTCAAATAAAAGATGATTAAAATAATAATAACAAGTTAGTGGAACCTTACCCACATTAATTTGGATCAAATGATCAAGAACACCATAAGCCCCAAAAATTTCGTGGCTTATATGGTCAAGAACACCAAGATAAGACCTTTTTCAAGCTTCAATATTACAAATCATTGTTCCTAAACACAATTAAACACAAACCCACGTATTGAATTAGATCAAAACATAATATTTTTCAAAATCTATAAAAATTAAATCTTGAAAAAAAGTTGTTGCATGTTGAATATTTTTGGTGGGATTTACTTATCTTGATAATACAAAGGTGGGTATTTGATTAGATTTTCCAAAAATCAAATTTTGGTGGTGGTTCATGGTGGTGGTGTGGTGGCCGTAGGTTAGAGAGAGAGGGGAGGAGAGTGTGTGAAATTTTTGAGTGTAAAAATGAGAAGAATGTGTGTGAAAATTCTTTTTATATGGTGGGGAGGGTAGATTGTGTAATATTAGTTTTATTTTGGCCTTAGTTGTAAGATAACTTTTTAAAAAGGCAAAAATGGTACCTAGTAAGTTTTTATAAATTTACGAGAGTCGGGTTTCGTCCCGGCTACCTCAAAATACTTTTAAATGGTTCAAACGCACACAAAAACGAATATACATATGCTTCCGACTTGACTTAAAATGTAATAAAAATAAAATCTCGAAAAAAACTCAAATATCGATCAACCGACAACAAAAGATAAATTTTGGGCATCCGTCGGTATCGTAGTCGTTATCGGTTCTTCTTAACTCGTCAAACGTTAAATTACGAACGTAAACGGTGGTTTCAACTTAAACCGTCAAATCTATAACAAACGAAATTTCTTAAAAATTTCAAAAATATTTGTAAAATAGGATTAAATAAATGACGTTGGGCTCGGGATATCACATCCACAAGTGAGCCACAACTTAAGAGTGGTGCTCATACTGAACAGCTCTTGAGACAACAACTTAGCATCATATGGCACATTCACGGGTATTACAACTCCTATCCTCAAAAGTTTAATGTGGATCATATCCTCGTAATGACAATTCAGTTGGATCAATTTTTGAGGGGTAGCTTTTCAAATCCATGCTAAGTTTGACACATGTTTCTCCCGAAACTTTTCATGAATATTTTTCACAATATATTTTAATCAAATTTGGTATCTCTAATATCAAACGATTTTATATATTAGAGATAGGGGAGAAAATATGATTAAAATATGATCTAAAGACTTAAGCACGTATGGTTATGATCAAATACCCACAACATCTCTAATTCACGACGTTATTAGTGTCAAAAGGGTGGTTAGGTTTAAGTCCTATGATCCAACCAGAACCGGAGGGATCTTCCCAGGGACAATCCAATAGATTATTAGAAGTCCTTAGGAAAGATGGAGTAGAATGTGAACGTAGAGAATGCCGACTAAGTACCGATGATAGCATTGGAACAATCACAACAAGGTGCTAGTAATGATGTCTTGGTAAGCATTGAAGGGGTTGAAGAATGAAAAAGAAATGTAAGGATAAAGGGTGAAAAGAAATTAGCCCTCTATACAACTTAGGCAGAAACCAGGTCAATACATCATGAAGACAACACATCATGGACCCAGTGATGTAATGCACAACCCCTCCCCAGCTGACTCAGGCTTCTCTCAAAAGAAGTTTGTTTTATTGTCACGGAGATCAACACGACTTCTATTGACTTTCTCACTACGAGATAGTTGATATTGAAAGGTGGCATCTGCTCCAGCCTCTGACCACTAAAAGTGCACAAATCGATTCTAGAGCCAAAAGATCAATCAAATCTCGTTAGGACACATGGATGACAATCAAGAGAGTCCTACGCAATATCCTTGCGATATTGATAGAACACTCAGAGTGATACTACCAAGTATTCACAATGATGAGTGGAAATCCTTCCAGTGTTAACATCAAACAGCACTACGGTAGGTCATGTGTAAGATTCTTTTGAATTGAACATATGTAAAACTGAAAAGAAACAATGGTTTTTTTTTTATCGATTCAAACTCGTTTCAGGTTTCTATGCAATATCTTTATGGTCTTGCCATAACATTCAGAGTGATATTCATTAATATTCACAGTGACGAACAGAAATCCTTCTAGCGTCAACATCAAACAGCGCTACGGTAGGTAACTTGCGAGATTCTATATGAATCAAGCTTGTGTCAACTGGACAGCAACAATGGTAAGATTATCTAAGAATCAAACTTGTTCCAGGAATTTGAATTGACGACTTTAATCAAGAGGATATTTATCCAATTGATTCACTCTTTATGTTCGTAGTCTTGCTTTGAGACGGTCGAGTAAAGAGAACGGCTAGTACCGCCGCGAAACCCCGTCAAGGAGATTCTTAATTGAATCTACAAAGGTACGATATTTGATATCGTGTAACGGTCTTCACCGGCCGGAGGTAATCGCTACCGATTTAGGACGAATGTTAAAGCCATTCAGTCCGTGTCTATGTTTTGTCTCGATAAGGTGACGTTACGGTGTACTCAACAAAGTCGAAGATTCAAAACCACATACTCATGCCCAAAGACATATTCAACAATCAAGAAAGCAAAGACTTCCGCAACTCTGATGATCAAATCAAGCTTTCATGATAATGAATAGTGTGAGCATGTGGATGAAGACACAAGATTGCAAGATGGCAAAGACAAGTCAATGACGATTTGAAAATATCAGCATTAAAGACAAAGTCGAAAGACAATTACAAAGGCTCAAGGATCACAACATGAAGGAACAAGACTACTATTACACGTTCAAGACTTAGTTATGGTGAGATTAGTAATCTCCATAAATCTCCAAATGACGAAGAGGAATGACCTCACATTAGGGGAGATTGTTAGCCTCAAAATATTGAGTCAAACAAGAATGTTCGGTCATAGGATTTTATTGTAACATTTATTAGACCGTTGTAATAGTTAGTTAATTAGTCGTGACATTACGGACTTGATGGCTAGCTTAAAAGGCCTCTTTCAAGGTACTAAGCATTTTATTCAAGCCCGACCCATCAACAATATAGTCCATTAAGGCAACATGTAAGCCCGACTATATAATCCCTTCTTAGCATGTTAGGAAGGGTTGGTGATTTCATTTTCCTTAATCTAATATTTCAAAAGTTTCACACACTTCTCTCTTTTCTCTCTCTACTTTCTCTCTCTAGAAATCATCTCTTTTCATCTCATTTTTAATCTAACATCATATAAATTAGGGACAACACTTTGTGGTCGAATATCTGGTTTGGGAGTAATCTGTGGTAACCTATCCTTCCCATCCGTCTTGGGGGCAAACCCAGGTTTTGCAAATGTATAATTGGAGAAAACAGATGGTTTTCCCAAGACAGAGGGTTTAGTCACTTTGTACGCATTGGGTTATCTGACAACGGGTTTCTTAACGCTAGGTTCCACAATGTTTCCACCCATCTTAGCAACGAGTTTATTCAACTCTGCTATTGCTATGTCCCTTTCTTGTAAATGAGCTTTTAAATCTGTAATTTCTATTGTAACACCCCGTTTAATAGGATAGAGTGCTACAGTAAATTATGGCGTATCATCAAAGCATGTAAGGTAAATGTCTAAACATTCATGAGCATAAATAGAAATACCGAAATCAAACATCGGTAGTCTAGTAACTCACAAACAATCAATATAAGTACTGTAAATGGAAAGGACTAAACAATGTCCAAAAGAAGTAACGTATGATAAAGTAGGAATAAATGCATAAGGTAAGAGAGGCCGGATAGCTTCCAATCTGAATGCACATACTCTGGAGTTCCTACTTGCGTCCTTGGGTACCTGCCGTTTAGGAATATGGAAAAGTAGACAGCTGAGCATAACAATCAGTGCACGAATATACAATTAAGCATAGAATACATAGAGTATGGAAGCATATAAAGAATATAAAACATGAATGGCAGCGGAAATGAATAAGTCCTGGAAAACCTAGTTGTCTGTCATGTTAACTGGTTTTAGTTTTTAAAACATAGCTTATGTTACTTATGAAAATCTGTATTAGTTAATGTACCATAATAGCCAATATAGGTCATGAGGTCAATAATGTGCATGAATACTTGGAGGGGAGACCTCATCATGCAATTAGAGGGGTTGCCTCTAATTAACTGGTCAATGGGTAGGAGGGATCAGCTCCTTGTAAAGGATGCAAGGCACACACCACATTCACCATGAAAATCCTAACTGAAACATGTAACTAGGATCCACCCATACGCTCCATATGAGAATATAATAATATAATGGCCAAATAACTGAAAAGGGACGCCACGAGCTATCACTCAGCCGTGGTGAAGTCATAACACTAGTGCCTCTAGTTTTATGGTTATGGTACCTCCATAACTAGGTGAAACTCATGCATGTATATGGCTAAGGTAACTAATAAACATAAGCATTTAATCTGTAACTACTGGGGAAAACAGTTGGCTGCATACGGGAAATCCTAATGAAGGAAGAGATTGTCCTTATTGGAGGACGGAAAATCCGTACCTTATGTCCAGTAGAAGCTAACGGGAACGATGAAGACTAATATGCCTTGACGGATAACACTACATAAAAAGCATGGACGTGTATGAGTTGTCTGAATTACATGTGTTTTACTGGTTCCGTGTGTTATTAGCTTGTTATATGTATTCTGTCATGTTTTACTGTTTATTGTGTTAACTGTAGTTATTATGATGTTCTGTTGTGTATTAATCATGTATTAGTGTATTATAATACTTTTATTGTAATACTAAATAACTTTCTAAAAATAACAGGTTTCCATAAATAGTAAGTTTCCAAAAATAGAAAGTTTCCAAAAATAGAAAGTTTCCAAAATTAGAATTAAGCTGATTTATAAATAATAAGTCAAGTCAAATTAGTACAATACTAGTCATGATTATAGTTGGTTAATTAAATAACTGGTTAATTAAATAACTGGTTAATTTAATTAAACTATATGTTATATGATTTTAATTAAAATACATGTTTAATTAAAATAACTAAGTATAAATACCTTATGTTATACATGAATTCATTAAATTAATTAATTAACCTAAAGTTTAATATGACATGTTTTATAAAAATAGTTTTTATAAAAACCCGAATCCCGGGCCCGTTTTTTAATATAAGCTGAATCAAATAAGCTATAAACAAGTCCCACCGAGACCTTGAAAAGGATCTCGGTTGACACTACACAAACAACTAAACATGCAATCATACCCCGACTCGAAGTCGGGGTCCCTTGGTCTCGGTTCCGAACAAACAACACCAACCGAGCACCCCTTGGGTCTCGGTGGTGTCTCGGCTCCACCATAAACCGAAAATAAACACACCCCGACCCATGGTCGGGGTTCCTTTGCTGCGCCGACCGAAGACCAACCAAGCCGAGACCTATATGGTCTCGGTGCTGGTGATCAACAACAAACCGAACACCCCCTTTGGGGGTTTCGGTGCCTCGACCGAACCACAAACACAAACCAAACGTACCCTTGACCCAAAATTAATTAATCCTAGTTATTAGTTTACATGTTCATGTGATTAATTATTTTTTTTAACATTGAATCATAATGAAATAAAATAAAAGAAAAGGTTTTTGAGTATACCAATGCGTATAGAATGAAAAGGTGATCACGAATAATTAAACAAACACCAAATATTCGTCTGGGTTGCCCTTTGTTCTTGTGTGTCCGGCGGCTAAGGAGAAACAAGGAGGAGAGGACAAAGTTTTTCTGTAACATAAAAATATGAGAATAATAATCCTCCAGGTGTTTTAATAAAATTGGTTTTGGGCCAAAAGGCCCACTTGGCCTCTTTCCTTTGTCTTGCCGCAGCTATGGGGCCCACATGGGGTAAACCCGTAGTTTTCGTGTGTTAAATAATTTACGTGCATGTTCGTGATTTATTATTCATGATTAGTGTTCGTGATCGTGTGACATTTATAATATTTATGATTGTTCGTTATTTATTGTCGTGACACGTGTATTTATATTATAAATGGAAAGTTTAAATTTTACCGTGTTTTCGTAAGTTACTGTTCACGTTCACGTGTACTGTTCATAGGTTTTTAATGCGGGTTTTACCTCTATACTCTTTTCATTCATTTCTCTATACATTTGGAAAAGTTTTTCTTGCAAGTTATTATCATGTGGAAAACTTTCGATGCCTTTTTGCAAAGCAAGTTCATGAGAATGACAATGTTTTTGAAGGAAATCGGTTTTGTGTTGAAGTAAATCAAAAGCCTTTTTATCAACGTTTTCTTTGTGTTTCGATAGCTCAGTTTCAAGACGTTCACACTCTTTGTTCTTAGCAAGATATTTACATGCAACATCAGAATATTCATCTACAGCAGCACAAGATGTAACAGCAACACACAAAATATCTTTGGAGAGCTAGGCATTCTTCTAAGAGTAGATCATATTCGTTTGAAAATTCTGATTTGTTAGTTTGAAGTTCATCAATTTTTTTTCAAGAGACTCAACGTATTTCAAATCATCAAACATTTCTGACTGAATTAAGCTTTCAAATTCAAGAGCATTTTCTTTTATTATTTTCGTATTTGGTATTAAAAGTTCTTTCACAAGCACAGTTATATCGTGAGGGATCTCTTTTTCCATTTGTCATTTTCACGTTTTTGCCGGTCTCTTTCAATGATTGATTTAATATTATCAAGGTGATGTTTAAGAATACCAAGTGTCTTCCTACTCTTTCTTTTAGAGGCATCAAGAAGCACATAGTAAATAAATTTAGAAACGTTAGTTTTCTTAGTGGCAAAAAATTTCTTCCATTGGATTCTTCTTTGTTTACTTTCAAGAAACAATTCCTCACGAGACTTCTGTTTTTGTGGATTGAAAACACCATAAAGACTGTTTTCATAAGCATAATTATATGGTTTCACAAAATCTTTATTGACCGGTAATCTACTCTCCTCATCCCAAAGGGATGTCTCTGCACTATCGATCCTAATTACTGGGCAATCATGATCGGTCCATTCGGACTCATCAAGATATAAGTGAGGGTTCGCAGCTTGAGCTTGGTCGAGGTACTTAGGACTTTCAAAACTAGCTTTACCCCTAAAAAACGACCAGGGTGCTATCATTCTTATGGTTTGAATATAGTCATGTGTTTTTTATAAACAATTTTCTTCAAAAAAATCGACTTGTTCTTCGAGTTGGTTACTTTTTCAGTATCTTTGCCTTGTCTATTTTTGAAATCTTGTTTTATAAACAATTTATGCTAAAAACTATCACAAGTCACTTGACCATGGCAGTGTCTATTTCAAGCAGCATGATTCAAAGAGCTTGAGTGCTAAAGGTAATGTGATGCATCTGAGCAGTTAAGATTCATTTATCATGGATGATTTATGGGCAAATGACACAAAAAGATACTTAAGTTAAAGGTTATTTCCAATCAAGGTATCACACTTTTTTTTCTTACATAAGAAGGCATTCAACTTATTTCTTTAGCCAATTTAGGTTTTTTCGTTAAATATTTAACGATCGTTCGTTAAGTTTTTTACATCAATTCCACCACCGCTATACCATCAATCAAATCGTTGCACAAACCAATTCAACAAAGCTGAAATCTAGTTACATATTGGAACTGAACGAAAGAGAAAATAAAAAAAACACCTCCAACATAGTTACATATTGGAACTGAACGAAAGAGAAAATAAAAAAAAACACCTCCAACAACTCGTTAATAGTCACACATGACACATCAACAACATACTTATGCTTGATTAATTACTACGTTATTTCAACAATTAGTTTGGTCAAAACGGTTTTGATCGATTTTCTAATGGACAACCAACAACCATTCGGAAATAAGTAAAATGTGTGCCATAACTTTCAAACAAAAACTTTCAAACATGCATGAAATCCTAATAAACGCATTACCTATAATATTAATTATGAGGTGTTTTAGTTGTGATATATTATAAAGAAACATGGACTTTTAAGTTGACGCTTTTTCCTTTGTATCTGCTGTTTCGTTTAATTCCAGCCAAAAGAAAGAGATTCCGACTTTACGTTTTGTTTGATGATGGTTACAGTGGCGGTGGATTTAAAATGTAAAAATTATAACGAATGATCCTTAAATATTTAACGAAAAAACCTAAATTGGCTAAAAAAATAAGTTGAATGCCTTCTTATGTAAGAAAAAAAGTGTGATACCTTGATTGGAAATAACCTTTAACTTAAGTACCTTTTTGTGTCATTTTCCCATGATTTATTGATTAGTAATGTTTTTATCTTCTATATTGCAGCTTTGTTGGCTGATATAAAGGAAACCAGTGAAGAGAAATCTGCAGAGGATGACATTCGTCAGCCAATTGCACCCAAAAAAACAAAACTTCATTCCGCATCAAGAGTTTAAGTACTCTGATTTGGGAATCCATGAAGACCTGTATCAACTCATGAAATATTCTATTGAACAAAGTTGTTCCCCTGAACAGATCGACGAAGCCTTGAAGATTTGGACTACTTTTGTGGAACCGATGCTTGGTGTTCCCCCTCGTCCCTCACATATAGCTGTTCAAGATGCTGAAAATACAAGCAACCACTCTGCTATTAATAGAGTAGGGGAAACTGAAAATTCATCGTCTTCTAGAGCTAGCATGTTAGATAATAACAACGGAGTTAAAGAGAATGGTTTCTCTAACACTGATTTGTTGGAGCATAAAAGCGACTCTTCAATTGGTACCACACCAGAAAAATCACATAGAATTAGTGGAACTGAAAGTCATTATAAGGGCAAGTTGGATACATACAGAGATGGTGTGGGGTCTACCCATAAGTCAAAAAATACAATAATGAATAAAAATAATTATCAAAACAAAAATCAGCAAGGTGGTTTACAAAATGGACACAGTGTTGATGAGAATGGTGATGACTCAGGAAGTGAATCTGCTGATGCAGAGGATTTCTCTCCTGATGAACATGATACCAAGGGTCAGGGTAAAGGTATGGTGAATGGGATGGGTGAAGAGATCTGTCCAATAACAGAACAGATTATGAAAAGAGTGAAGCCCCTTATGCTACATGTTCCTGAAACATTGCATAATAAAGAGAAAAAGTCTCAGGTCTTCTACGGAAATGACGATTTCTATGTTTTCTTCAGACTTCATCAAGTAAAGCTGACTATATTGCCATTTAGTTACTTTTATTTGTTAATTTTCTGTTATTGATATCTGCTAGTATTAACTAACAGATACTGTATACAAGACTGGAAGAGGCAAAAGAGAAGTCTCTGGTTGAGAAATGGAGGGGTTCAAATGATACAACCCCGAAGATTCATATGCGGTGTTTTAGACTTTTAGCTATTATGATTTATTTTTTTCATTTTCCAGAAATTTCTCAGTAATATTTTAAGCATTTTTTTCTTTCCTTTTGTTTTACAGATTCTTAGAACTACTCTATAGCTTTCTCGATGGTACTATTGATAGTGCAAAGTATGAGGATGAATGCAGGGCTGTTCTTGGCACTTGGTCGTTCCCTGTTTTCACGCTGGACAAGCTTACTGACAAGCTTATTATACTGGTGACATGTTCATTTCTTTCTCTTGTTGTTTCACATACATTTGCGTTCTCTAATTGACTGACTATTTTTTTTCATAATGATGTCTACAGCTACTCGCGATCACAATGGATGATTTTAATAACAAGCTTCTCGGTCTTTATGCTTATGAAAATTTGAGAAGTGGGGAGAAATTTGTGGATGAACTTTATAGTGCAAACGCAAGTGTGATTGTTAACGAGTCAAAGATCTTCCGGTTTATCAGTGTGAGTACTGTTCTAGATCCCCATATGCCATTTTCTAGTTATTACAAAAGTGGTGACTAAATGGACGGGTCAGGTGGGTTGGGTAACGGGTCTCTGGTTTTTCAAAAGGTAAAACAGCCTGGGTAAAATGCGTTTTCTTTATAGGGTGATCAGGTTGAGTTAATCCGTAACACCTTTTGTCCAAATAGTTGATTTTTTATTAGAAATTAGTGTGCCAAAGTTGATCACAAAAATCTCACATTCGGCGATTTTTGACGTATTGGAGAGATAAAAACAAAACCTGAATTGACCCATTCATGAGTAAAAGGGTCGATATTGCTATCTAATGTCCATACCGTACAGTTATGTGTAGCATTGATTTAACAAGTAATGTTTTGGTGCAGAGTCATCTATTCCAGAAACAAATAGACAAACTCGATTGACCATACAGCTAATAAACTTTGGATATGAGAAGTCTGAACCACCTTCTTCCTTGATGGACCCGAATTTTGCAGCATACCTGAATACTCACCTCCTTTCAGTTGCTCCAGGAAAAAAGAGGCACAAGATCTTCTTGAAGAGGTATGTGGTTATCGTTAGAAGTTCTGTGCCTTAAACGTGTCTTCAACCCACTATTGAACTATCTATAGGATGTTCGTTTTTATTTGTTAAGCTTGATGATTTTTATGCCAGCTTGTTAGAAAATGATCTGGTACGATAGACACCTGCTTAAGTAGACAAATTCTACCTAGTTTTTTATATGGATTGGGTTTCTATTGGTTGAAGTCAGTTTTGTAGAGTTTTGTAGTTGAAATTGAGTTGGGTCTTGGTAAAAGAAACTCCATATATCCCACATTATTTTAAAATGGACCAACAGCTGGTACCTATTCTGCCATGCCTATTCCTAATTTCTACTCGTGTAACAGACACTACCCAACCCCCAGCTTGGAAATTTTAACTTACATAGGCTATAGCCAAAGGAATTGTATCTTGTGCATTAAAAGTTAAATTCTACAAGCTATCTACGTTTTTGGTTTCCTCGACTAACTTAATGCTTAACTTTATACGGAATAATAAGTTAGTACTCGATCTTTTGTCTCCGTGCTTCTTAAGTGAAAGCCTTTTTATTCTTGGGTCTACAGGAACAAGAAAAAGTATGCCTCTGAAAATGAGGTTTTGGCAATGGCAAAGGCTACAGAAGGAATTCATTTAGTAAACACGCTGGAATCCAAGATAGCGGCCTCTACATATAAGGTAAATCTCTATTCCTTCATGCCATGAAATTTTCAAATCTTTCCTTTTCAGAATTACACACATCCATTTTTCTAAAAGATCCAAAGTAAGAATTAGCCGTCTACCCGTTTTCATCACTGGTAGAACCGATTTGTGCAAAGATCCCTTCTATTTATTTAATATAAAAAAACTTAAGATAATTCACAAATAATCAATTTTAATGGAAACTTGTGGGTTTCTTGACTTTTGTGCATGCTGTGTGGCAGGTATACGATGTTATGGGTACATCAGATTCTCTGGTACGGAAGGGTAGAAAAAGGGTCAACAACCGTATGCTGTCTCAAGAGCGTGCTAATCTTCCAAATGGACATTCTTCTAAAGTATTGAAGTTCCATAAGTTGCTGCTCTCCAGGATTCAATCCATGGATGCACGACAAATAATTGGATGAGGTATTTGCATCCTTGAATTTTGAGGTCAAACAGACTAAATTTTACCGAAGTATTTAGTTTCTTGGGAAAATTGATTTTCTTTATTAAAATTAAAGTGCTCAAAGTAACAAAGAGAGTACACATATTACTTGTAAAGTTCTATAGTGTTGGACCTTTTAAAGTTTCATACACTGATTCAGGGAATGTGACTAGTACAATATCTTTAACAACTATAAACTTTCGTTCTATTTCTTCCTTTCTAAGTTACTCGACCTCAGACTTACTTTTATAGGAAAAGGAGATACGGGCATATAAAGGAATAATATTACATGTTTCTGTTTTAATAATCATTCAACACTTCAACCTTGTTAATGTATCGGGTGTTTATTCCTTGTTTTTCCTGAGTGTAGGTATGCTGCAATTGTGTTGCAATGGAAGAGTGCAAAATGTCTGAAATCAAGTTGCTTCCTGGTTCACTTACCAATTTTAATTTTATGAGTCTAAAAGACACCAAGGTGCAATGCTTTCGTGTGGCAATTATAAAGCCTCATATATAATAGACCACAGTTATCTCCCCGTAGCTAATTACTTTAATTAGTTTCTTCATAGTTTCAGACATCTCTTGTCTATAAAACTTGCTATAGCAGCAATAGTCTATGACGTCACTTGCATGGTTGTTGGTACAAGATTTATAAACTATATAGTTTGTTTATCCTAAAAGATTTTAAAGAGGTTGACTGATAGTAATCAGATTAAGAAATCACTCTGTATATTCCGTTGCTTGTGATGAATTGTCATGTGTATTGTATGATCTAATGTTTATACGTTTACATAATTACATGGATGAAGCAGACTTCAAAAGCTTAAGTTCAAGTATAGTGCATCAAACTGTGTCTTGGTTTTAAGTTAAATCCAGACAAAGTAATGATTTATCTTTTTAGATAGAAAAAGCTGGTAATATATTTTACTGGGGTGAAAGTCCCCTTTACCTCCCAGGGAAAAAAAAAACTGGTATACGGAGAGAGATCCATGTACAGGCTACCGGGGAAAAATTCCAAATTTTTCTGTCTGTGAACCAAAGGAAGTTTAAACCTTGGTCTCTTATATATGTTAGCGTCTAATTGCAAAAATTGTATTTGGTCAATAGTTGCTTATTACGGAAAGATAGTTAAAGCCATGTTTACCGCGAGATACAATAATAGTTAACTACAAAAAGATTAAATGACGACTTGTCAGACCAACGGTACTCATCGGTTTGAAGTAATCATCCCTTTCCTACTCAATACTAACGATCTTGTTAAATATTGTGACTCTGCGTATCTACCCAACCAACATGTAAACACCATACCCACCTGCATTCAGAAAATCTCTTAATCATAACTTTGGTTTCTGGGAGCATGTATAAAGCACCAACGAAAGATACGATGCATGTCTAGACACATGAAGGAAATAGAATATGACGTTCTTTTACCTCACAGCTTGTTTTATAGTTTAACTTATAAATTCGTATCAAATAACTCGAAATGGGGCAAACAATAACCTTTGTGGCAACGGTAATGAATTAACTTTCAGAATGACACAGTTATTTCATTATGTAAGAATCAGGGGATCAACAATAAACCTCTTACCATCGTGAACCTGATAAGCTAGAGTTTGTAAGATTTCAATAAGCTGGTCACACATGTTCTGTGTAGATGCGAATATAGTCCTGTCAAAAGTTTATTGTCTTCTTTGTGCTTCACTTTAAGCTTTGCATTATAGCCATTCTCCAACTTCTCTTCTAGTGCACGAATTTGCTCGAATAGCTTTAGCAGTTCCGAATTGTGCATCCCACGATTTATGCTTTTCGGCAATATCTAACGCCCAATGCCTTGACACTTCTAGTAACTCTTGAGGAGGTCGGCAATATCTAACGCCCATTGCCTTGACACTTTTAGTAACTCTTGAGGAGGGATAATAGCATCAATGAAATCCAGATTTTTCCCTTCTTCAGAGAGTATAGGTTTAGATGTCTACAGAAAGAATGACTCTAGTCAAATATTCACCATAAATCGTCTATCGTGTGTCTCCATATATGTTTCTTTTGTAGGCCAAAACATTACTATCAGTTAAGAGGTTGTGGCAATTAAACAGAAGGTAGATATAACTAAATATGTATACGGTGCCGATTATCTTGTAAATCCAGTGTGATTTAGTGATCACATTATTAACACGCTAACTATTATAATGCAACGGACAGAAGAGTTCCCGTTAACTCAACCTATTCAACCCACCTACAGCACTAAAAATGACCCTTTTTGACCCAAACTGCATCTGGTGGCCAATTTCTCACATATCATTCCAAAACTTTCAGTACATATTATTCCTTCGTAAGTGCTTATTGTACATCAAACTAAACTAACAGAAGCAATAGAACAATCCAAACTCTCAAAACGTGCTTATTTTGCATCAAACCAACATATCAATTCGGTGTCTTATAAAGATGATTGCTTTCTATAAAACAATAAGTTATGCAACCCCAAAGACCAATACCCTTATACAAATGAGCAACATTTTTTTATTAATGTATTCTACGATTAAACAACTTCAGTTAACACAAACTATGTATGATAGATTTGCAGAATTAGCAACAACAACACACAAGAGCAACAGTTAATCAAACTGAAAATAGTAAAAAGCATATCAAAACCAAATTAAGCATCAATAAAACCTAATAACCTAATGAATTGATGATTAAAGATTGAATTCATACCTCTTGTTCACCGAACAAGCGAAAGAGTCGGTTAAGTATGATAGAGGTTGTCGACGACAATAAGTATAAGTCATATCAAATTGTCCAAGCAATAAAAAAAGTGTCGATTTTTCAAGCCGTAGATGAAGATGATGTTTCATTTGTGGCTGTTACATCAACAACCTCCCTCTGAGGCTCTAATAATCGTTTACAGACTGTGGCCCTTCCCATAAGAAATCTTCGATGTGCACGTTCTGCAATAACAGAATTTACTCAGAATGTTTACCACTTTACCCAGAAAGGGTCTCGGATGGCCATCTAATTATTATGTTTTCAAGTCACATATAGTGAAGATGTTTGCCAATAGGGAAGTTATCCAGATTATCAAAGATGTAAGGGGATAGATAGTTATCAGTTATGAATAATCTACTTGCGAGTAGTTCCAACAAACTGATTATGTGACAATTCATGTGTCAGTTTTCAAAAAGATTTTTGCAATCGGAATAATCTTTAGACAGCCGAGGCATAAAGAAACAGTCTTCAACATGTTTTGTTATAAGTGATGATCTGGTTGTACTCATTTCAAATCATATAAATCACTTTTAAATCAAATCTCGAATTAACACCAAATTGCATTATGTGTTTTACTTAACTTTCTTAAAGCATGCGGTAGTTAAGAGAGGGTTAAAGATAAAAAGGGGCCTTTACATCTAACACTTGTGTTAAAAGTTCGCTTCTACCCAACAGCAATATTGCATTTGCATCCACATATTGTGACTTGCAAAGTTAATAAAAGGATAAGAGAGATGTCAAAAGCCACAGCATAGATAACAAAGACAACAACAACTTTGTTTAAGCTAACAAAATAAAATCAGGGTTTATTACAAGTCATCTTTGTGATCACTAACCTAATCACCTCAATAAAAGTATCACAGCTAGATCAAATCATATCTGGATCACTAACCTTATATTGCATTAGTCATACATGTACTAGTTTAGAGAGGTCGGTACCTTGTAAGTAATTAACTTGTGTAGATGGGGAAGGAAATGATCATATCATCAGATTTTCTTCAAAGGTATCACCAACCTCACAATTTCATAAAAACTAACTACGCAAGTCACATAAATCGATAAGCCTAATCTCAATCTGCAAAAAGCACACAAGAATTCAAGGCAATTAATGCTGGATTATAGCGATGCGGGTAGAGATAACATAACATATCTAGCCCCAAGTCCTACAAACAGTTTACTAAATACCAAATTAGGTTACTAAACACCATCTGCTCATCTTCACTTAATAGCTGTTTGTTTTAGCTTATATAACGTAAGCCCATTTTGGCTTATATAACATAAGCCTCAATTTTGTGGCTTATTTGGAGACTTATTGGCTTATTTAAGCTTATTATATCATAATAAACTTATATAAGCCAATAAGTTTCCAAATAAGCTTAAAAAGTAAAGTTTATGAAATATAAGCCGAAATATGGCTTATTTTCGGCTTATATAACATAAGCCCCTCTTTTGTTGCTTATTTTGATACTTAGGGTCTTATATAAGTTTATCATGCTATAACAAACTTATATAAGTCCATGAGTCTCCAAATAAGTCACAAAATTGAGGCTTATGTTATATAAGCCGAAATGAGCTTAGGTTATATAAGCGAAACCAAACACCCCTAACACCATGTACTCGTTCTAAGAGTGCAAATATCGTATGGCCAATGGGATGTACATACAACCTTTAGTAGTATCCATAATCATTAACTGTGGTTAGTTTTCAGATATGTTCCGTAACTAACGACATCAAGATGACATAAATTATATGATAGGTACTGACAATCTTCGGATTACCTATAATACGATGAATAATGAACATGACAGCTAAAAAGATCACAAAATGCTCAACTGCATAGTCCTTAATTATAAAATTTCACTAACTTCATGGACATTTCATCAAACACTTGATGTGCATATATTTTGGGTTTAGTTGCAACTTGTAATACAAACCAGTGAATCATTAAAAGCGAAAAGAATTTCATTTAAATTATACATAGAAACCATTTTCTAGAATCTAAGATATTAATATACATACCTGAAAAGGGCTTCCTGGGCGAAAATGATTTAGTTTCGAGAAGCATTTGTTTTTTAGGTGGTTTCTAGAAGCATTTGTTTTCTTAGATGGTTTCTAGGGGTGTTTGGTTAAGCTTATTTGTTTGCTTAGGCTTATATTATATAAGTCATCTATGGCTTATATATTATAAGCTTATAAGCTCATATTTAGTGTTTGGTTTATTTTATTATAATTAATAATAAGGTAAAATGACAAAAATATACATAAATATTAAATGACGTGGTCATTGAATATGGGTATTAATGTCTTTTTATATGTCATTTTTATATAAGCCCACTCATTGTTATAAAAGCCTCAAATCTTGAGTTTATCAAAATCCTCATATATAAGCTTATAATCCTACTTATATAAGCTTAACCAAACACTTAGTTTTGGCTTATAAGCTTATATAAGCTAATAAGCTTATAAGCCTACTATATAAACTAAAACAAACACCCTCCTAGAATACCTATAGCAGTTAACAAACACGACACATTCAAAAGTTATTGAAAAAAATGTGTTATCTAAATTCACTCACGACTTCACACAATTGCTTACTTGTTTAACCTAGAATTGTGCGAGATTTTGATTTTAGATAAAGAAATACTATTAAACAAATAAATAATATAATCTTATAAACATGTTAAATAGATAAATATGACACTAGATAAGATTATAAATTAACTAAATCTATACTTGTATTAGTCAAACTCGAATCTTACAGGCATGTAACACGAGATCGGTGATCGAGTCTCGGCTCGTCTCACTCCAGATGTTGCTCCTCTGGGCCAAGAGAGTTGTCGGAGCTATTATTTGTGAGGTGGACAATGGCTGGTATCAATAAGCACCCGAAGTTAAGATGTTCCCATCAGTCTTCACTTTTTGTGGAATAATATATTCCTATAACGAACTATATACTTTTAGATAGGTTAATTGGCTCAAAACTAATAATAAGGAAACGTATGGTTTCCATCATTTGCTTTTAGAAATGGGGAATCAAAGCCTAAAGTTTTGTTTGGTGTCCAATTCTTAACTTTGGACTTTTATCAAAAATTTCGGGCATGCAGAATTTCTTAGCATATGCATATTGTTTTGACCATGATGGGTCATCAAACATTTACAGCCTCTTATTTTATTTTTTTATTAATTATATAATATATTTAATTTATATAATATTTAAGTTTTTAATTACATAGGATTGATGCCCGCGCGTTGCCGCGAGTTAGATATAGAAGATGTTATAATAAGAATTGGTAGAAGTCAAGAAGCGATATATAATGAACATATAATGAACAGGCGTTCGAAACGCAGATAGTAACATAAGTTTTAGATGACTACAGAACTTATTAGACACCGTTCTATCATTTGGTGAACTTCTTTAGAACTGGAAGAAGCAGGTCGTGTACAGAATCTTTGATTCTTTCTTGACCCACTTTGCTGGAATGATCAGGCTAGCATTGTGAGGCCTGCACATCATCGATGGCTACATAACTTATTAGACACCGTTCTATCATATTTCTTTGTTATCTTACGAAGTTGAAGCAGGTAGCACAGCAGAATACAAATACTCCTTAATTTAAAGCAGCTAGCACAGCGTATCCAATCAGGCTGTCCTGGAAATCAAATTGCAGTAAAAAAATCAGCAAAAGCATGTCACATTTTAGGGAAAAAATGCAACACTTTCAGCTAGTCGTAACTGAATTCGGCAGCCACTTCAAAACTTACTGGCAGGCTCGTGAGCAAAACCAACAATTAGTTTCTCTAGATACCGTACATCCACTTAAAAAAGTCCTGACATGACATCCTGATTTCCATTGGTTTCTACTACCGCTCAGTGGTGATCCTCGCTAACATCTGCATATAAAGTTGCAATACTGAAAGTTAAGAATAAAGGATGGGAATTAATGTTGTTCTTTAAATAAAAAAAGTAACCAATTTATTTTCACAAAACGCTTTTGCGTGTAGAAACATCGAAACGTTGGCCAACATTCAAAAAAACTAAAGAAGGATGTGAAAATGGTTAATAAGGTGGTTTATTACCCGCGAAGCAAAGCCACTTTAAACAGCTACATCATGTGTTTTGGTTAATCATGTGTTTTGTAGGACCATCCATGCAATCAACTAAAAGTATTAACATGTCATAAATGAGCTGGTCATTTTCAAGTTTCATTTGATGTATTTACGAAGATTTCCCAAAGCAGTTAAGGTCTTTGGTTTCTTGTATATCTATATGTCTCGTCTCATTTTAGTTTCTTATTTAACTAAAGTGTTTCCTTTTTAGTATCTTGTGGTCCTTATATGTATATTTCTTAAATATCTAGCTTTTCATGTACATATATTGTTTAAACAGAATATATAATCAGATACAATAAGAAAAAGTTGGGTGCAAGGCTGAGTTGACTTATAGATTTCATCTGCAAAGCAGCTGCAGAATGATGACGGTGTAAACTTGCAACATAAGGCACACATAACATAATAAAAAGAAGTGAAAAATATATTTTATACTCACATTGCTTCTGCAAGATCAGTAGTATTATGTATATCCTTGAATAATCCTTATGCACAGCAGGGAATTGATTATACTACAGCGCATACGTTCCTCTGCGAGCACTAATCGCAGCCTTAACACACTTCTTGCCCATTGCCTCTTTCGCAGCCTGTAAACCCTCGACTGCTATCAACTTTGCTGCTTCATACCCTTTTTCTTATCTTTAGACCCGCACCCTCTTTCACATATTAGTCCTGCTTGTATGCCGATCCTGCACCGATCCAAATGATACTATTATTATACACTATGAGACCAAAGTATAAGCCTCTATTCTTCTGCCGAGAACATGTAAGGAAATTTTTTCAAAAATGAGCTTATGTATACCTTTTTCCTTCCTCCTCCTTCCATGGTGTATGTTTTCCCCGTTCCCGTCTGCCCGTAAGCAAATATAGTGCAGTTGTATCCCTCAAGAACTTCGAAAACTATTGGAGATACCGTTGCAAGATATGGGTCCTGGTGAGATACACACCGTATATATAAATTCATCATCACCGCCTGTATAATAGTCTACATAACACGGGAAGTTCATAAGTGCAGATATAGAATCAATACTAAACACTTGTTCTTGCCCCAACCACAATTTTCAGCTTGTTTTACAGTTTATCAACCTATATCCATCATCACAAACCCATGACTACCGCACGATGTTGAAACCATAGAAAATAAGTTAGGCTTCAACTTTTTTATTCAGAAAACCAAAAAAAAGATGTCCTTGAGATCCACCATGACAAAAACAGCCACCTTGATGATAAAAAAAAAGAAGGCTTTAAGCTCTATTATTGATGCCCGTAAAGTTTTTTTTTAATTCTGAAATCAGATTAAGTTATGAGCTGAGCTCAATATTCTTTGTGAAAAATAAACATTGGTAGTGAAAAATAAACATTGGTATGTGAAAAAAAACACACTTCTTGCCTATTGCCTCTTTCGCAGCTTGTGAAAAATAAGCTATAGTGGGCTTATAGCTTATTTGATTTTCAACTTATGTTTCAAAAGCGTACTTTTTTGTCTTTATTTTCAAACTTTTCGGCTTATATAAGTTTATTATAACCCCAAAAGTTTCAAAGTAAGCCAAAAAAGTAAGTGTATGAAACATAAGCCGAAAACCAAATAAACATACAATATTGTTACATACAGTAAGGAGAAAATGATATACCGTCAATACGTGAAGAAAATACTTAACTTTGGAGGCGCCGCCTAGCAACCTGCATGAGCAAACTCTGAGCTTCTAATATATCAAAGATCTGCTTAACAGCTCTGGGAATAACACGTGCGTCGCTTGGGAATTCCCCGTTCTGAAAAAACAAAGCAATTAATAGCAATAGAAATCCGAGAACATGTAAGGAAACTTTTTCAAAAATGAGCTTAAGTATACCTTTTTCCTTCCTCCTCCTTCCATGGTGTATGTCGATTTCGGGACTGTCATCATTTTGCAATTTATAAAAGGACAGGCTAAGATAGCACACACTCACGCAAGAAGCGGACACACCCACCATGGCTGCAACCGTAGAATGTTGCCCTGCCAAGATGCGGTGGTCTACTTTACGCGTGTCCATTGTTGATCATCACAACCAACTAATTTCTGTTTGAAAACCCAATTTTAGTCAAGTCTATGTCTCAAGCACATGCAGTTCTCATTTAAGACAGATATCACCACCAACCCGTCATACAGGCGGGCCACGATTGTGTATACGGTAAACGTACATAAGTTATAATTATAAATCACTTTGAATGCAATCAAAAGGGAGGCTCAGATAAGGCACACAGAAGGAAAAAGTGGACACTCCCTCCATGGCTGCAGCCATAACAGGCTGCCCTGCCAAGATATGCGTGGTCTCAAATTCCCCGTGTCCGTTATCAATCATCATAGCCAACGAACATTCATTCCATTACATTATAGGTCACTTTACTCGTGTTTCTGTCTTAGAAGGTGGTAAAGGTGGGGAGCCATCGTAGGCAGCAAACACCCTTCGACTATCACCAACATCATCACTATACGCGGATCGTCACCAACCCACGAAAAATTGGGGGCAACAGTCTGGGTGAAAAACAACCATCATCGCCCTGAATCCGATCGCCAACCCATCAAACAATGGGAGCAACGTTTTTAATACTCATCTCTCTATCAAAATGATCATGAGTTGGGGCTAACGATCAGCACCCTAAATCGACCGTCGCCAACCCATCAAACGTTGGGGGCAACGATCGGCGCCGAAAAACCTTGCAACCCCAAAAGAATCGAGATCCAATATGTCAGAGAGATCATTTTGTGTGTAGTGAGTGAGAGAGACCTGATAACTGTTCTACCCTACAAATAATAGTAAAGCATAACAATATTCACCAGCTTAATAAGAAATACCAGAACGGCGAAAACCAAGATGCACACTAAAATAGCATCTCCCTCATCCCATCTCCAAGATCGAAAGAATACTCCAAAATATGGACATCAATCAAAACCCCAATATTTAGGACATCAATCGTTACAATCTAGTCTCGTCGTCATTCTGCAAAAAAATATCAACAAAAATAAATAAATTATACTAATATTAAACGAAGGCACATCAAAACAAACAAAATCAAACGAAAAAAAAACCCTAAATTTAGTGTTCATCTACTGAAAAGAAATATTATAAACTTAACTGACATCACTCTTTTGCTTTTTAATCTTGTATCCCATCGGATTAGATGAGGGTTTTAATCCTGTATCTCATCGGATTAGATGAGGGGATGAGATGGATTGGGGTTTTCGTGCATTTTGTGTGTGTGGTTGAGATAAGATGAGATGGATAGAGTGGAAAAACTGTGAAAAGAAGGTATAACCTGCATGAGCAAACTCTGAGCTTCTAATATATCAAAGATCTGCTTAACAGCTCTGGGAATAACACGTGCGTCACTTGGGAATTCCCCGTTCTGAAAAAACAAAGCAATTAATAGCAATAGAAATCCGAGAACATGTAAGGAAATTTTCAAAAATGAGCTTAAGTATACCTTTTTCCTTCCTCCTCCTTCCATGGTGTATGTCGATTTCGGGACTGTCATCATTTTGCAATTTATAAAAGGACAGGCTAAGATAGCACACACTCACGCAAGAAGCGGACACACCCACTATGGCTGCAACCGTAGAATGTTGCCCTGCCAAGATGCGGTGGTCTACTTTACGCGTGTCCATTGTTGATCATCACAACCAACTAATTTCTGTTTGAAAACCCAATTTTAGTCAAGTCTATGTCTCAAGCACATGCAGTTCTCATTTAAGACAGATATCACCACCAACCCGTCATACAGGCGGGCCACGATTGTGTATACGGTAAACGTACATAAGTTATAATTATAAATCACTTTGAATGCAATCAAAAAGGAGGCTCAGATAAGGCACACAGAAGGAAAAAGTGGACACTCCCGCCATGGCTGCAGCCATAACAGGCTGCCCTGCCAAGATATGCGTGGTCTCAAATTCCCCGTGTCCGTTATCAATCATCATAGCCAACGAACATTCATTCCATTACATTATAGGTCACTTTACTCGTGTTTCTGTCTTAGAAGGTGGTAAAGGTGGGGAGCCATCGTAGGCAGCAAACACCCTTCGACTATCACCAACATCATCACTATACGCGGATCGTCACCAACCCACGAAAAATTGGGGGCAACAGTCTGGGTGAAAAACAACCATCATCGCCCTGAATCCGATCGCCAACCCATCAAACAATGGGGGCAACGTTTTTAATACTCATCTCTCTATCAAAATGATCATGAGTTGGGGCTAACGATCAGCACCCTAAATCGACCGTCGCCAACCCATCAAACGTTGGGGGCAACGATCGGCGCCAAAAAACCTTGCAACCCCAAAAGAATCGAGATCCAATATGTCAGAGAGATCATTTTGTGTGTAGTGAGTGAGAGAGACCTGATAACTGTTCTACCCTACAAATAATAGTAAAGCATAACAATATTCACCAGCTTAATAAGAAATACCAGAACGGCGAAAACCAAGATGCACACTAAAATAGCATCTCCCTCATCCCATCTCCAAGATCGAAAGAATACTCCAAAATATGGACATCAATCAAAACCCCAATATTTAGGACATCAATCGTTACAATCTAGTCTCGTCGTCATTCTGCAAAAAAATATCAACAAAAATAAATAAATTATACTAATATTAAACGAAGGCACATCAAAACAAACAAAATCAAACGAAAAAAAAACCCTAAATTTAGTGTTCATCTACTGAAAAGAAATATTATAAACTTAACTGACATCACTCTTTTGCTTTTTAATCTTGTATCCCATCGGATTAGATGAGGGTTTTAATCCCGTATCTCATCGGATTAGATGAGGGGATGAGATGGATTGGGGTTTTCGTGCATTTTGTGTGTGTGGTTGAGATAAGATGAGATGGATAGAGTGGAAAAACTGTGAAAAGAAGGTATAACCTGCATGAGCAAACTCTGAGCTTCTAATATATCAAAGATCTGCTTAACAGCTCTGGGAATAACACGTGCGTCGCTTGGGAATTCCCCGTTCTGAAAAAACAAAGCAATTAATAGCAATAAAAATCCGAGAACATGTAAGGAAACTTTTTCAAAAATGAGCTTAAGTATACCTTTTTCCTTCCTCCTCCTTCCATGGTGTATGTCGATTTCGGGACTGTCATCATTTTGCAATTTATAAAAGGACAAGCTAAGATAGCACACACTCACGCAAGAAGCGGACACACCCACCATGGCTGCAACCGTAGAATGTTGCCCTGCCAAGATGCGGTGGTCTACTTTACGCGTGTCCATTGTTGATCATCACAACCAACTAATTTCTGTTTGAAAACCCAATTTTAGTCATGTCTATGTCTCAAGCACATGCAGTTCTCATTTAAGACAGATATCACCACCAACCCGTCATACAGGCGGGCCACGATTGTGTATACGGTAAACGTACATAAGTTATAATTATAAATCACTTTGAATGCAATCAAAAGGGAGGCTCAGATAAGGCACACAGAAGGAAAAAGTGGACACTCCCGCCATGGCTGCAGCCATAACAGGCTGCCCTGCCAAGATATGCGTGGTCTCAAATTCCCCGTGTCCGTTATCAATCATCATAGCCAACGAACATTCATTCCATTACATTATAGGTCACTTTACTCGTGTTTCTGTCTTAGAAGGTGGTAAAGGTGGGGAGCCATCGTAGGCAGCAAACACCCTTCGACTATCACCAACATCATCACTATACGCGGATCGTCACCAACCCACGAAAAATTGGGGGCAACAGTCTGGGTGAAAAACAACCATCATCGCCCTGAATCCGATCGCCAACCCATCAAACAATGGGGGCAACGTTTTTAATACTCATCTCTCTATCAAAATGATCATGAGTTGGGGCTAACGATCAGCACCCTAAATCGACCGTCGCCAACCCATCAAACGTTGGGGGCAACGATCGGCGCCGAAAAACCTTGCAACCCCAAAAGAATCGAGATCCAATATGTCAGAGAGATCATTTTGTGTGTAGTGAGTGAGAGAGACCTGATAACTGTTCTACCCTACAAATAATAGTAAAGCATAACAATATTCACCAGCTTAATAAGAAATACCAGAACGGCGAAAACCAAGATGCACACTAAAATAGCATCTCCCTCATCCCATCTCCAAGATCGAAAGAATACTCCAAAATATGGACATCAATCAAAACCCCAATATTTAGGACATCAATCGTTACAATCTAGTCTCGTCGTCATTCTGCAAAAAAATATCAACAAAAATAAATAAATTATACTAATATTAAACGAAGGCACATCAAAACAAACAAAATTAAACGAAAAAAAAAACCCTAAATTTAGTGTTCATCTACTGAAAAGAAATATTATAAACTTAACTGACATCTCTCTTTTGCTTTTTAATCTTGTATCCCATCGGATTAGATGAGGGTTTTAATCCTGTATCTCATCGGATTAGATGAGGGGATGAGATGGATTGGGGTTTTCGTGCATTTTGTGTGTGTGGTTGAGATAAGATGAGATGGATAGAGTGGAAAAACTGTGAAAAGAAGGTATACCTTGTGCCATTTTTTCAAAGCTACAGGAGAAGGTATGGGGGAGAAAAAAGCGAACGGTTGTGATGCATTTGATAGAAGGAAAAGGTATGGGCAAGACTAATTAGAACGGTTGTGATGCATTTACTCTCACATCATTTTTCATTCCGATGAATGAATAAAGGGGGTAATAATATATTTAATTTATTATTTTATAATATATTTTTAGATATTATTTTCTCTGTGCTATATTAAATTCAAATCCAAACCCTACACCAAATTTAAACCCAAATCCAATTCCTAATCATAAACCTATCTACGAATCAAACGGGCCGAGTTTTGGTCTATTAGATTTATGATTTAGATTAGCTAGTCTTATTATCAAAGTTATGTATTTTGCATAAATACATACTAGACGATTACTCGTGTATAGCAGCGAAATTGTCTAACGACATATAATTAATTATATGCTAATTGATTCGGTGGTCGAACTCGTGACCCAAAAATTTTCTAGCGATAGATAGTTAACGATATATTAATTGACCCGTTGGTCGAACCGGTAACCCGGTGACTCGTCCGGGTTGAACCGGTAGGCGAGCCCGTGCCCGTTAGCTCGATCGGGTTGACTCGGTGATCGAACCATTGTCCCAGTGGTCGCCCCTTGACCCGGTGACTCGACAGGATTGACCCGGTGATCGAAACCAGTGACCCGGTGGCTCGACAGGATTGATCCGGTTGTCGGACCCGTGACCCGGTGACTCGATCGGGTTAACCCGATGGTCGAACCCGTGACTCGAAAAGATTGACCCGATGGTCGAACCCGTTACCCGGTGACTCAATCGGGTTGGTCCAATGGTCGAATCCGTGACCCGATGACTCGACCGCGTTGACCTGTTGGTCGAACCCGTGACCAAGTTACTCGACCAAATTAATCCGATGGTCGAACCTGTGACCCGGTAGCTTATGCAATTGTTTATGGTTTAATTTTTCAACATTTCCTATTATATCCAACTTCTATGCATTTAATTTTTCAACAATTATTAAAATAAGTGGTTTTTCAACAATTTCATAATTAACTCATTTTCAACATTATTTTGTGGTTTTTCTTTTACTAGACGAGTACCCGCACATAGCGGCGGAAATCCCTAACAACAGATAATTAACGATATACGTTATTGTCACAAACGGACTCATATTTTTTTATCGAGTGTTGCACAATTTACTTTAGAGGAAGTTGCAAAGCTCTTTAGGCTGAATTGAAGTAATACAAAGTTTTTTGGGTGTTGCACATACTAAAAATTTAACACTTCTTTAAAAAAAATTAAACTTCGTAACATCATACTGAGTGTGACATGTGCCACACATGGCTCTCATGTGGGTTCGTCTCTAGATATTGTGGTCACTATCGAGAGCGAGTGAAATAATGTCCTCGAAACTATGAAAAGGTCTTTTCTATGTTGCATAAAAATCTAAAGAGCATTTGACCAAAGATTCACCTTAATGACTTACCAAGATCACTTGTGTTTTATTTTCAACATGCAAGCTAATAAACATGATTGACATTCATGACCCGATAACCTCATCTTTCAAGTATCCCAATCGAAATAACTCTTTTCATATTTCAAGTATCCCAATCTAATCGACGAGATGTTACATTTGATAAAAACCATGCAGTTAAAATAACTAAGAATGCAACCAAAACTTATTAAGTTCAAAAGCATAAATCTATAAGATTAATTGTGATGTACATAAATCTTGCATCTTATGACTGAAAAAACAAGCAAACAATACCATGTGAATCTTTGTTACAATCGATGATAAGCTACATTCAAAATAACAGTTAAGAGTAACACACAACAGCTTAGAAATACTCACTATTTTGAGGTTTTGTTGACAAGGGACTGAAAGTGTAAAAAAAACTAATCATCAATGATAGGAATCTTCTATGGGTTGAGAAGTCTTCATATTTGGAACGTTACTCTAAAAATTTAGTGTAAGAGACATATAAGGAAAAAATTCATCATATCAACATAAGTGAATTGCAGATGAAATGAACATATAGAATTTTGTAGTCTTTAACTTTACTCAAATACCATATAAATGAATATGTTAAAAAGTAACATGTGGTTGTGTTGATTGCATGGTCTAAACGGATATCTACTGAGAAACCACGAGGAGCCCGGGCAACACAAGATATGCAAATGTATCTGACCATCCAAGAGCAGGTTAACTATCCTGTAAAGGTTGTTAATGATATTAAAGGTCAAAAACATCAACAAGGATTCAAACAAATAGTGATGCACTAATGCTTACAACTAATGGAGAGAGCCGCGATGTGCCCGTGCCACTTTGTCGAGCATCAACTGTTCTCGGACCCGCAAGAGATGGTATCCAAAAGAACCCTTCACCCAGAGTTCCCAATGAATATCATTACAAAAATCATTTACGAGTTAAATACTATAGCAAAGATGACCTTTATATAGTTACCTCATCTACAACATTTGAGAGCGATAAAGATAAACCCAGACAAGTATCATGGCTAGCGTCGGCAGGCATCCTATGAAAAGCATCCAATAATCACAATCGTGAATGTTTTTCTAATATGCCTAATGGTGCAATGTCAATATATGACTATAGCTTGAAGATAATAATAAAGTAAATGGTGCATAAAAATTAAGTAACTGCCAAATGGTTTATTCCAGCTAGTTTGTACAATATAGCAGTTTCAAGTTGCAGTCGCTCCTCCAAATCCATAAAATAGTACTAAGAAAAGTGAAATATCGAGTTATTTTATTCAATAGGTTCCTAAAAGCAAATATTATGCTGATATTGAAGAATTTAATTAGAGGTAACTGACTCAAATCCGAATTTGATATATGATGCGTAAACATTTGCTAATTTTTTATAGAATTTGTATAAAAAAGTTTTCTAAACAGTAATTTTTTTTGTTTATGTAAAGAATTAGCCTTAAAGTCTAAGTCTCTAGCAGTCGTCAACATTACTTATACAAGTCATATTTTGCATCATTTTCGGTCACCGGAAAATGAAATACAAAAGAACGGGAGTACATGACAAATCGTCACCTGATCACCAGCTTACATTTCCCAAAAAGCCTTTATTTGAGGTTGTAGGATCGCATTGCCATTGCAGATTCCACCTACACAATAGGTTAAGATATTAATGCTGTCGTTGGACTTTTATTTAACCAATATTAGACAATCAAAAATAAAGTCTGAGAAACAAACCTGATTCTTTGACAATAGAAATGTTGTAGCCTTCACAAGAACTGTGAGAGTCCATCCTTTAAAAACTGAAATATCTATGACATTAGCAACTCACTAATAATATGTTCTATACACACTCGCAGCTCACTAATAATATGTTTTATACACACTCGCCATTTTCTTTCTAGTAAATCTGAACCCGTTTGACACAATATATTTTAAATAACATGACCCAAATTGACCCATATGTCATATCCAATGTTCAAATATTATCGTACGCTAGCTATATATACCACGCACGAGGCACCCTTAATAACTGAAATTTAATAATAAAATTTGTTCTCTCGTTTCGATTCGAATTGAAAAAGGGTTTAAGTGTGACTCAGTCGTTCTTGGTGGATAAAAGAAAATATGTTTATCTATTTCTACTTAAAAAGTAAATGCGAAAAATATTAAAAATAGACTAAAGACAAATAACAAACAATAAAGAAACAATTATTAAAACGCCAATGAATAAAAATAAAAGTAAAAATAAAAAATTAGCTTTCGAATTAAAAATAAAACTGTCTTAATAAAAAAAATGGATTATAAAGCTACTTTAAAAAGAAACGAGACAAATATTAAAACGGACACTTAACAAAAATTAAAATTAAAACTTTCGGATAAAATACTAATACTAAAATTTGTGGAAAAATAAACTAAAAATATCTGACTTTTGGAATAAAAATAAAAACGACTTTCGGATAAAAATAAATTGACTTTTGGACTAAATTACAAAAATGTAGGGAAAGATTAGGCATGTTGGAGATGGGGGAACATCAATTAGGAGGGAAAAGAAAAATGCACATTCTGCATAGTAACAATATTCGGATAAAATGGAACCCATTTTCGGATAATACTTTTTGTGGCATCTTCGGATAAATGCTTAAAGGCATTTTCGGATAACAAGGTGAATGTTACCATTCTTCGGATAAAATATTATGGGTATTTTTGAATAATTGGTATTATGGCATATTCGGAAAAAGCTGTGCAATTCGGATAAAAGTTCTAGTTTTCGGATAAAATGCCAAAAACGTTTTTCGGATAAAAATTGTAATATGTTTTCGGATAAAATTGAAACAAGGGATTTCGGATAAAAATTATTAAACTATTTTTGGATAAAAAAGACGGTCAGGACCGATCCAGATGTAAAATAACAGGGTACGAAAATAAGTCAAAAATAAGTCAAATTAATCTAGAAAATAAGCCAATCTAAACACAAATTAAAACTTAACAAACACTAAATCAATCAAATCAATAAGCTCTAATTAAATCACAAAAACTATAAAACCTACTTAATCTAATAATCAAGACAATCAAAATAAACAATAAGCAACCATAAGCTATAAGTATTAAATCAAACAAGAAGGGAAGATTGAGATTAATTAAAAAAACTTAATTAAAAGATAAAGATTCAAGATTCAACAACAAGATTAAAAAAAAATTAAGACATGGAAAAATATTAGGCTACACCTACTCCTACTCCTAAACTACTCCTCAAACTAATTCTATCTAATGATTGAAAATAAAAAAGAAAAGTCTTTATATGGTGGAGGAGTGTTTGGTGTGATGCTTTCTTCTCTCTGCTTGTCTTCTCGTCTTTTTCATTAATTCGACGTTCTCGACTTTGGCCCGAGATTTGCCGATAAATAAAATGAACTCGTCTTCTAATTTCTTCTTTTATTAAATTTTTTCCTTCGACTTGTTAAACTTCCGTCTTTGGTCCTTTTCTTCAATAAATCTTCAAAATAGGCCCATCGACTTTCGTTCTTTTTGCACTTTTGATCTTTTGACTTCGTCTTTCGTCTTTTTCTTCGATAAAAGCCCGTGAAATCCCGTGTTTTCTTCCTTTTTCATCTTTTGGTCCTAAAACACAACAAAAACACAAACCACACATAATTCCGACATTTACGACATTAAATACACGTTTTGGTCTCGTTTTAATTATTTTAAGTGGTAAAAGGATAAGTGTTTCCACACTTATTAACCCTAATCTGGCCTACAACAATTTATATTAGAGTCAATATTTGAAGTTTCAAACAAATGAAAGTCGATCTATCTTCATCATAGCAATGAAAGAGTAACAACATGCATGAAATAAGTGTAATGATGGCAAATATGTAATATTACAAAAGGAAGACAGATGAATACCATAGAAGTACGCATGTTGGGTTCCGGACAAAGTCTTGTTTAAGTGAACTTGAAAACGCCTCACACATCCATGGCATATGACTCTCTGCCAGCACCATGACATCGTTATAAAGGAAAATTTTTGTGATAACCCAAAATCGAGGTCATTGCTTAATCTTATTTTATGATTATTTTTGAAATTTCTGATGAGTTTGAATGATATTTATTTTTGGAGGTTTAAGTTTAAACCGATGTTGGAAGACTTATATTTTATATTTAATAAGTATAAGGAGTATTAGCAAGCGTGATGTCGATGGATGCCAAATATTTTACGTTTTATTTTCGGTTGTTCGATGTTTGTCATTTTTTATGTTTTCTTTTAAATGACGTGTTAAGTCGAGTCGGGAGTCGATATTATTATATTTAAGGTACGTTTTAAATTTTTAAAATTATCTTTATGAAACCCGAGCCCCGTAAATATTTTCAAAATAGAATAATAGTTATTTCCCGCTTTTTAGCTAACTATTTTCATTTTGAGCCATAACTATTGCAAATTGACAACAATGGTCCCTCACACTATATAAAAGCTCATTTTTTTCTCACAACACACACAATTCACCAACTCAAAAAAAAATTCTCTCTCTCTTCTTTTTCTTAGCTAGCCGTGACCCCCATTTCATCCAAAAACACAACTTCAATCAATTTTTACTCAAAATCTATGATGATCTAAGCTAAACTAACACAAGTCCCATCTCTATAATTGTAAGGAGATCATTTTGGTAATAAATTTGGGTACATGCGAAGTTTTTTTTTTGGTTTGATAGGTGGGAATTATGATCATGCATGTTGATTTTAGGATGACCAAAAGGTTTTCTTGCTAACGTTTCGTTAAAAACTTGATTTTGATTTAAAGGTTTTGATTTTGATGATGATTCAAGTGTTATAGTTGATATATGTTAGTGTTAGGGTTATGGGATTGATAGGTGTGAAAACACCCATCCTTTTACCACTTAATTACAATAATAACCAAGCCAAAACGTGTATTTTATGTCGTAAATGTCGGAATTATGCGTGGTTTGTGTTTTTGTTGTGATTCAGGAGCAAAATGTGAAAAGGGAAGAAAACAAGGGCTTTCACGGGCTTTTATCGAAGAAAACGAGAAAAGACGAAGTCAAAAGATCAAGAGTGCAAAAAGAACGGAAGTCCAAGGCCTATTCTGAAGATTTATCGAAGAAAAAGTCTAAAGACGGAAGTTTAATGAAGTCGAAGAACCAAGTCTAATTAAAGAAGAAAATTATAAGACGAGTTCAATTTATATCGTCAAATACCAAGACGACGTCGAGAAAGACAAAGAATTTAAGTCGAGTCGAGACAAAGTGAAAGGAGAAAGCATCAACACCTAGCCTCCCCTCCTCCTATATATACCCTCCTAATATGTCATTAGGAGGGTGTAAGTTAGTTAATTAGATTTTAGTTTTTAGATTAGGAGTAGATTAGAGTAGGAGTAGGTGTAATCTAAGTTTCCATGCTTTTTTTATTAATCTTGTAATTTGAATCTTAATCATTTTAATTTCAAGCTTTTTCAATTAATCATTCTCATTCTTCCTTTCTTTATTATTAATCTTGTGTTGATTTTGATAATCATGTAGTTTAATTAATCATGTTCTTGTTTGATTGATGTTTTTGATTGATTGTGCTTATTGATTTTTATGTGTTTGATTTTCATAGCTTATTGTGTTTGATGCTTATTGTTTGATTTTGATTATTTTTAATTAAGTGTTTTTATTAGTTTATTTTATAAAAGTTGATTTTTAATTTTTAGATTTACTAGTGTTTTTCAAGTTTTTGATTTGTGGTTGAATTAGCTTTTCTTAAAAGTGTTTTAGATTAAGTTTTAGTTATTTGCTTATTTGATTTTTGCTTATTTTTAGCTTATTTTCTGATTTTTAGTTTTTACTGTTATCTGTTTATCTTTATTTCAAGATCTTCGGAAAAGGGTTTTGACATTCCGAAGAATGCCCCTTATTCCGAAGATATTTTCTCTGAATTAGTTTTCTCTGAATTACTTGTTTTTCCGAAAATCTTAAGTTTCTCTGAAAAGGTTTGATATTCCGAAGATTTCTCTGAAATTAGTTAATTTTCCGAAAAAGTGAAAACACTGGAAAAAGAGCAAAACTCTGAAAAACTCTAATATTCCGAAGAAACAAATATTCCGAAGAAACAAATATTCTGAAAAACTCTATGTCACACCCCACCTTGGCGGAATATGGGGCGAGACGCATGGATATCATCACAACAATAGCGTGTCCATAGAGAGAACTATATGAATTAGAAATGTCATAAAAGGTGACACAAATGTCATGACAATATCTCATCAATGCAGGAGTCTAGTAATCGGTGTATTTTGCATACACCTCATAGCATGTTAATTTAGTATAGTTATATATTTATTTTTTGTTATATATGTACTTTGAGTGTGTTTTGTGGTTACGTAGGTTACGAGCGAAATGGAATAAAATGGCCGCTTAATTAATTTTTTGGAGAAAAGACATTGTGTGCGCTGATAGATGAAGAAAAAATATTGAAGAAAAAGATTTGAGCGCGTCGCGATATTTTCGGTCATCTTTTATTTGTCCGGGCTTCGTTCGAGCAATTGTTACCGTTGGTTTATTTTTTGGGCCAAAGTTATTATATGTCAAAAGAATAAAAAGAAGAAAAAAAAAAAACTTTTGGCCCATTAGCCCATGTACCACCGACTTAAAAGTATTATATATATTGAGAGAAAAAGATTCATTTGAAAAAAAAAATAGCCAATCAAAAAGCCAATCAAAAGGTGGTCGATTATTGAAGGGCAATAAAACACATCCGAATCTTAGCATCAAAAGTGACGACAAAAGAAAAAGGGTCATCAAATATTTATTGAATTGAGGTAGGAATTTTGGACAGTGGGGACAAAGAAAAAGTGACGCAGGAGCATATAATTAAAAAAAGAAGATGAACAGTGGAAGGCGGGTTGAGTACACCGCGATGTCCGGCTAATTTTGTTGTAATTCCTTCCGGTAACTTTATTTATGGTTTGATCATTACTTTTGGGTTATCATATTTTTACTACATTGATTTATGATTTATTTATAAATTATTTTTATTGACTTAATATTATGTTTAATTATTTGTGTGAGACAATTTATTGTTAGTTAACGATTCATACTTATTTTATTTAGTTAAAAAAAAAGATGGTCGTATAATAAACATAAATTGTACCTAAATAAATTGTTAAAAACATAATTATTGGTTGGATTAATATAAGATTTATTATCACGAGTCATTGATAAACATAATAAATGCCAACATTAATTCATTCATATTAAGTCAAAATAATCTTTGTAATCGGTTCTAAAAAGTTTCAATAATCCATTAGTGTGATCAACCATAAATATTAGGAGCTGGAAGGGATTGCATTTTTCTTTTAATTGTTTACATCTTTATTTTATTTTTCTAGCTTTATTATTAGCTTAATAATTATTTTAATTTTTAATATGCATTTTTATTATTAAAAGTATTTTAGTTGTTAGATTTCAAAACCAAAACCTTTATTGATCAGTGATCACTTCAAAACTTAAACTAAAACCACATAGTCCTCGTGGATCGATACCCATTTACCCTATCTAGTATAAGGTAATTAGGTTATTTTTTTGACCGGCACTTCGACGTCGATCAAAATTTGGCGCCGCTGCCGGGGACTCAGTGAGCTTTTCGTTTAAGTTTTTGTTACTATTTTTCTTTAATAAAATACAAAAATACAAAAATATTTTATTTTTCTTGTTTTGTTTTGTTTTGTTTGTTTGTTTTGTTTCCTGTGAGTGTGCAGGTTAGTGTATGCGCACACGCAGATCGGGACGTACATCACCGTTAGCTTACGATCCTGAGGTTGAGAAAAGTGCAAGGTTAAGAAGGAAGACGTTTCGACAGTTTTCTACTAATCTTGATTTTTCAGGTTTAGCAGAGCTTTTCGCTGAAATGCCAGGTGACGAAGATGTTGGCGGAAGTGCTAGCGGCAGTAGTAGCGGAGAAGAATCTCCACCACGGGGTGTTGATTCTTATTACAGGCCGGGGATCTTCGAGGATCCCTCGCCTATCGTTTATCCGGATCCGGTTAAAGGGGTTACAAGTAACTTCAAGATCCAACCGAACCTCATAGCAATCTTGCCGGTGTTTAGAGGTCGTGAGGAACCATACGCACATCTGCGATAATTCTCCTCAATTGCTGACACACATCAGGTTAATAACATTACCAAGGATGAGGTAAGACTTCGCCTTTTTCCTTTTTCACTTAAAGATCAAGCTAAGGACTGGTTCTCATCTCTTGAGCCAGGTAGTATTAACTCATGGTCTGAAATGCAATCTGCTTTTCTTGAGGAATTTTATTCTATAAGTAAAACTGCTGCCATTAGGAATAAGATTAAATCCTTTCGTCAAATCCCAGGCGAGCAGTTTCATGAAGCATTTAATAGACTTAAGGAGTTATTAAGAACATGCCCTCATCACGATGTTCCAAAATGGGAGCTTGTCAAAGTCTTCTATGATGGGTTGGATTATAACAACCAACAATTTGTGATGGCCACTAGTGGGGGTATGTTTTTCTCGCGACCTATGGAGGAAGAATGGGAGTTTTTTGAAAAACTAAGCAAAGGTTCTAAGACCCAAGCTTCAGTGGATCGAAACAACCACCAATCTTCCGCCAATTTTGTGTCTAACCAACGTGGCACAAATTCTGAAATTAGCGAGTTAAGTAAGAAAGTTGATCTTTTGTTGAGAAATATAGGAAAAGGTGTGCCAAATGTGTCCAATGTGTCGCATAGTGGGTGTTCAATGTGTGGTGATCCAAGTCACTCTGTGGATAATTGTCAAAGTTGGGGGGCGCCACCAAATGAGGAGGTAAATGGAGTCTATGGTGGTCGTCCACGAAATGACCCATTCTCTGAAAGTTACAATCCTGGATGGCGCAATCACCCCAATTTCCGTTGGAAAGATGAAGACACTCGCCCTAATAATGCCCAACAACAACACTATGGTTACAAACCAAGGTATGAGGGTGGCGATTCATCTAATTTTCAACCAAATTCTTATAATCATATGCCACAACAACAATATCCAAATCAGGGCCAAGGGCAAGATGACAACCGTCTCTTGAACCTTGACCGAAAATTTGATAGGCTTATGGATTCATTGTCTACCAACAATCAAGAGATTAATAGAAAATTTGAGGTCACTAATCAAAGACACGAGACCACTACTAAATCTATTGCAGCTCTTGAGAGGCAAGTTGGTCAATTAGCGGATCAATTGAGTAAAAGAGATGAGGGAAGGCTACCGAGCTACCCCACCATGAATCCCGCACACAAGAAAAATGGAAACGAGCACGTGAATATGGTGACATCTCTTCGAAACGGTAAAATCTACAATAATGACAAGGGGATTCCAAATTCTCCTGATGTCGAGGATTTCGTTACCGATGACGAAATTATTGTTGAAGGTAAAAATTCTGATAATGTTATGTCCGGTTCTGAGTTGGTAAATGATTTGTTAAATGATTTTCCTAAACCAACAACACCGAATCCTAAAGCTACCAAAACTCCCGAAGTTGAGGAGGGTGGTGTGTCCAGCACACCTTACCCTACAGCTTTGGAGAAATCGACATCTGCAAGGTTAGCTAAAAAGGGTCCTCATGCTGAGGATATGTGGGAGACTTTCAAGCAAGTTAAAATCAATCTCCCCCTTATTGATGCTATCAAGCAAATTCCTGCTTATGCCAAGTTTTTAAAGGACTTGTGTACTCAGAAGAGGAAGCTGAAGGCATCTTTGCCTAAGAAGATTGACCTAACTGAGCATGTTAGTGCAGTCTTATCTAGCTCCCTTCCTCCTAAATTCAAAGATCCTGGAGCACCGTTGATTTCAGTGGTGGTCGGAAATATTGCCATTAAGAAGGCGCTCCTTGATCTTGGTGCCAGTATTAACATCCTTCCTACTAGTTTGTATGACTTAGGAACTCTTCGTAAGACAGACACCATTATTTCTTTAGCCGATCGATCTACCAAAATTCCTAGAGGTATCTTAGAGGATGTAATTGTGAAAGTTGATGATTTCTATTACCCAGTTGACTTCTTTGTTATGGACACCGAGTCACAATACAAAGATGTTCAACCAACTATTATCCTTGGCCGCCCATTCTTAGCCACGATAGATGCTAGGATTAATTGTCGAACTGGCGCCATGGATATTGCATTCGGTAATAAGAAGATAAGACTGAATGTGTTTAATTCTATGAATTCTTCTACGATGAACAAATGTTACCAAGTAGATGTGATTGATGAGGAAGTTCAAAAGCATGCATCTCGTATGCTTAAGGATGATCCTTTGGAATTATATTTAACTGGTGATAACGAGGAGATTCTTGATGTTGCTGAAGTTCTAGAGATTCAAGAGTGTTTGGTCAATTCTTTGGACCATCAAAAACCACCTTGGTCGTATAAAGTGGAGCCCTTGCCTTCTACTTTTGACACGGCTACGAAGCCGTTTTGGAGGTGCCTCCAACTCTTGAGCTAAAACCTTTGCCATCTAATCTCAAATATGCTTTTCTAGGTCCTAACAATACGTTACCCGTCATTGTCGCTTCTGAATCACAAGAGGGAGCACTTCTAAAAGTGCTTTCCAAGTACAAATCAGCAGTAGGATGGACGATTGCAGACTTGAAAGGGATCAGCCCTTCATTATGTATGCATCGAATTGTTACGGACCCAAATATTAAGCCAGCAAGAGATGCGCAAAGGCGTCTGAATCCTATAATGAAAGAGGTAGTGAAGACGGAAGTTCTTAAATGGTTAGATGCTGGTATCATCTATCCCATCTCGGATAGTAAATGGGTAAGTCCTACTCAAACGGTGCCTAAAAAGGCCGGAATCACCGTTGTTGAAACCGAGAATGGGGAAAAACTCACAATCCGACTAGTTACTGGGTGGAGAGTTTGTATAGATTACCGTAAGCTGAATAATGCCACATCTAAAGATCACTTCCCACTACCTTTCATTGATCAAATAGTTGAGAAGCTTTCGGGTAAAAAGTTCTATTGCTTCTTGGATGGGTATTCCGATTATAATCAAATACCCATCCATCTTGATGACCAGGCCAAAACTACGTTTACGTGTCCATACGGGACGTTTGCATTTCGAAGGATGCCTTTTGGCCTGTGTAATGCACCGGCTACCTTTTAGCGGTGTATGATGAGTATCTTTTCTGATATGGTTGGAGAATCTGTAGAGATATTTATGGATGATTTCTCCATCTTTGGTCAATCCTTTGAAAGCTGCCTTGATCAGCTTGAAAGTGTGTTAAAAAGATGCACCGAAACTAATTTGGTGCTTAGTTGGGAGAAGAGCCATTTCATGGTTCGAGAGGGAATTGTATTAGGGCATGTTGTGTCGGAAAAAGGATTTGAGGTTGACCGTGCCAAAGTTCAAGTAATTTCGACTCTTCCTCCTCCCACTACCGTCAAGGGTGTGCGTTCTTTTCTTGGTCATGCCGGTTTCTATAGGCGATCTATTAAAGATTTTAGTGCTATATCAAAGCCACTTTGCAATCTACTCTTAAAAGATGCACGTTTTGACTTCAATGAATCATGTCTTAAAGCATTCAACATGCTTAAGCAAAAGCTTGTAGAAGCCCCTATTCTGCAATCACCAGATTGGTCGAAGCCTTTCGAGATCATGTGTGATGCGAGTGATTATGCCGCTGGGGCGGTTCTAGGACAGCGGGTCAATAAGAAACCCGTTGTAATCTTTTATGCTAGTAAGACTTTTTCAGAAGCTCAAATGAATTACACCACTACTGAAAAAGAGTTGTTAGCCGTGGTTTTTGCTCTTGATAAGTTTAGGTCATATATTTGGGGGCATTCTAAGGTGATAGTATTTTCAGATCATAGTGCCTTAAGACATTTATTGACTAAGAAAGAGACAAAACCGAGGTTGCTTAGGTGGATTTTGCTTTTACAGGAATTTAATCTAGAAATTCGGGATAAAAAGGGGTCAGAAAATGTAGTTGCCGACCATTTGTCTAGAATTATCCCTCCGCCGTTCAACCCTTCTGACGTAATTAAGGAAAGCTTTCCGGATGAAAGCTTATTTGAGGTTTCTAAGGTTCCTTGGTTCGCAAATATAGTTAATTACCTAGCTGTTAAAAAGCTTCCGGATTTTTGGTCCAAGCAACAAAGAAAATACTTCTTCTCCCAGTTGAAGCATTATTTTTGGGAGGATCCGGAACTCTATAAGGTGTGTGCTGACCAAGTTGTTAGGAGATGTGTTCCCGACCATGAGCATATGGACATATTGGCTCATTGCCATTCTTATGCATGTGGTGGACACTTTGGTGCCACAAAAACTGGGCATAAAGTCCTACAAAGCGGTTTCTTTTGGCCGACTATATTTAAGGATGCCCAGTCTTTTGTGAAAGCATGTATTCGTTGCCAACAAGTTGGAGGGATTTCAAGGCGTGATCAAATGCCTATGAATCCCATACTTGTTGTTGAGATCTTTGATGTGTGGGGTATTGACTTTATGGGACCATTCCCCACTTCACATGGCAATGTTTACATTTTAGTGGCAGTTGATTATGTGTCTAAGTGGGTAGAGGCTGAGGCTACTAGAACGAATGACCATAGTGTAGTTCTTAAGTTTGTTAAGAAGAATATCTTTGCTAGACATGGAATTCCTAAGGCTATAATTAGTGATGGGGGTTCTCACTTTAAGAACTTTAAATTTGGGAAATTACTGAAACACTATGGAGTTAATCATAGGATAGCTACCCCTTATCACCCACAGACTAGTGGACAGGTTGAAGTATCTAATAGGGAGATTAAGCGAATCTTAGAAAAGACCGTTCGTAGTGATAGGAAAGATTGGTCCTTGAGGTTAGATGATGCTTTGTGGGCATATAGGACGGCTTTTAAGACTCCTATTGGTATGTCACCGTATAAGTTGGTATATGGAAAGGCATGTCATTTACCGGTTGAGCTAGAGCATAGGGCTGAATGGGCGATTAAGACCGTTAATCTGGATTTAGAGAAAGCGGGTAGTTCTAGGAAACTTTAATTATCTGAACTAGATGAGATTAGACGTGATGCTTATGAGAGTTCTAGGATTTATAAGGAGAAAACCAAAGCTTTTCATGATCGACACATCACCAAGAAATCGTTCTTGGTTGGTCAAAAAGTTTGGTTATTCAATGCTAGACTTAAGCTTTTTCCTGGAAAGTTGAGAAGTAAATGGACGGGTCCATACATAGTGACTCAAGTCTCTCCATACGGAGCCATTGAAATAAAAAATATGGTGGGTGGAGAGCCTTTTAAAGTTAATGGACACCGTTTAAAGCCGTATGTTGAGTTGGAGAGTGATCAGATGGAAACGGTGGATGTGGTTTACTTGGAACTAGTCCAACCGTCTCAATAGCTCATTTGAGTTATGTCTGGCTGAAGACGGTAAACTTAGCGCTTCGCGGGAGGCAACCCGTGGTTTGTGGAACTTTGTGGGTGTGTTCAATACAAACCCTCACGAGACAAAACTCGTCCAGTCGGGCTACCGAGTGGTTTAAAGGCTTGTTGCATACGCTAAATGCAACCGTGATTCCTACGAAAGTGAGTTAGGTTTTTGCTCTTTGTGTGAGTTTGTCAAATTGATTTTTAACCAAAATTTCAATTTAAAGTTTTTGCATTAGGGACAATGCAATGCTTTAAGTTGAGGGGGGGTGGCACATGTGTTACATGTTTTTGTGTGAAATTTTGGTCAAAATGGGTTAAAATGTGATTTTTGGGAAAAACTGAAAATTTTTAAAATTTTAAATCACATTATAAGAGTCTTGTGCTAATTAGATGTGGAAGTTTCTTCTACATATATGTTTGTTGAGTGTTTGCAGATTCTAAAGATTAGTTTGTGGATGATTTATTGGAGCAAGCTAGAAGATTTGGCCATATTTATCAGGTGCACCCGATTCCATTGTATAATTTGGTTATTAAATTGATTTGATTGTTTGCATGTAGTTAGGCATATGTATAATTAGATGATCAAACCACGCCGGTTGAATTCCCTCTACTTACCTTTGCTTAGATCGAGTAAAAAGTTTGAATAAATAATATGAAATATAGTAATGTAATAGTTGGGTTAGGACATTTAGAATTCATCTTATTCGGCTCGCCACCCGCGCACGGTGGCCTTAGAAAAGAGTTGGAGAACTGTCATAATTATTGGTGGTAGTCATATGCTGGGCTTGCCTATCTGATTCGTCACCCGCGCAAGGTGATACTTTAGTTGTTAGCATGGGTCAGACGCCAATTTTTATGATGGATAGCATTGCACTTAGCTGAGACAATTTTATGTGAAATAACCCAATCCTTGTATTGTTGTAATGAAATTAGAAAGATTAGTTTAATTTAGTGCATTGTATAATTAGACTATGTGGTAGATAATTCCATCATGTGATGTATCAGTAGGCACGAAGTATAACTGTTCCCATTTAATTAAACATACTAAATTAACCGGTTCTCATGTGCCAATGTGTCTTAGTATGCACCTATAGGATAGATATTCATTTTTCTGAATAATTGGTCTTTATATCAACCTTAAAAGGAGTGTATAAAGTGTACGGGATGACTTGTATAAGAAACGGTCTCGAATGGCTAAAAAAGAGAGAGCTTATGTGTGATGTGAAAAAAAAAGTGAAAATAAATAATAATAATAAAAAAAAATGTGAAAAAAAATGATGAGAAAAAAAAGTGGAAGTATGTAAGTATGATGGCTTATGATGTGCTCTTATGGTATAAAAACTCCAATGTTATAAAAGGTGTACGATATTCTCACTTCTTGTTTAGATTAATGTTTATATTGATTATAGGTGTGCATTAGGTACGTTGGACACATGGTTAATTATATGAAATATAAAGTAAATGGAATCAATGGGAATGGTTATGCTAAGTGTTTAAGAAGGACAAAAATATTGGTAATCATTTTGGATTATTTGTCATGTAGGATGGTTATTAGTGTATTAGGTTGAATGTGATCTTTTTGATGAAATTTCAATAGTATGATTAAAAATTATGAAATTAACATGCTTGTATATTTTTATTTTATTTTTACATGAGACGGTAAAAGTTAAGTTGAGGGGAGTTAATCGGTGTATTTTGCATACACCTCATAGCATGTTAATTTAGTATAGTTATATATTTATTTTTCGTTATATATGTACTTTGAGTGTGTTTTGTGGTTATGTAGGTTACGAGCGAAATGGAATAAAATGGCCGCTTAATTAATTTTTTGGAGAAAAGACATTGTGTGCGCTGATAGATGAAGAAAAAATATTGAAGAAAAAGATTTGAGCGCGTCGCGATATTTTCGGTCATCTTTTATTTGTCCGGGCTTCGTTCGAGCAATTGTTGCCGTTGGTTTATTTTTTTGGGCCAAAGTTATTATATGTCAAAAGAATAAAAAGAAGAAAAAAAAAAACTTTTGGCCCAATTAGCCCATGTACCACCGACTTAAAAGTATTATATATATTGAGAGAAAAAGATTCGTTTGAAAAAAAAAATAGCCAATCAAAAAGCCAATCAAAAGGTGGTCGATTATTGAAGGGCAATAAAACACATCCGAATCTTAGCATCAAAAGTGACGACAAAAGAAAAAGGGTCATCAAATATTTATTGAATTGAGGTAGGAATTTTGGACAGTGGGGACAAAGAAAAAGTGACGCAGGAGCATATAATTAAAAAAAGAAGATGAACAGTGGAAGGCGGGTTGAGTACACCGCGATGTCCGGCTAATTTTTTTTTAATTCCTTCCGGTAACTTTATTTATGGTTTGATCATTACTTTTGGGTTATCATATTTTTACTACATTGATTTATGATTTATTTATAAATTATTTTTATTGACTTAATATTATGTTTAATTATTTGTGTGAGACAATTTATTGTTAGTTAACGATTCATACTTATTTTATTTAGTTAAAAAAAAAAGATGGTCGTATAATAAACATAAATTATACCTAAATAAATTGTTAAAAACATAATTATTGGTTGGATTAATATAAGATTTATTATCGCGAGTCATTGATAAACATAATAAATGCCAACATTAATTCATTCATATTAAGTCAAAATAATCTTTGTAATCGGTTCTAAAAAGTTTCAATAATCCATTAGTGTGATCAACCATAAATATTAGGAGCTGGAAGGGATTGCATTTTTCTTTTAATTGTTTACATCTTTATTTTTTTTTTCTAGCTTTATTATTAGCTTAATAATTATTTTAATTTTTAATCCGCATTTTTATTATTAAAAGTATTTTAGTTGTTAGATTTCAAAACCAAAACCTTTATTGATCAGTGATCACTTCAAAACTTAAACTAAAACCACATAGTCCTCGTGGATCGATACCCATTTACCCTATCTAGTATAAGGTAATTAGGTTATTCTTTGACCGGCACTTCGACGTCGATCATCTAGGTAAGTAGGTAACAGTCCTACCTCTTACCCAAGACAAACAAATAACACAAACAAATCAACATATAGGTTCATAGTATCACTTATTGAAACAAACAGAAAAATAAACTAAGAAGGAACGGGGATCTCCTTCTAAATGCATTCCTACGTGACTCCAATCCTAGCCACATATGTTCTCACGCTTAACCACTTTATCACCTGAAAGAGACGCTAAAACACGTCAACATAATGTTGGTGAGAGTCATAGGTTTAGACTCCAACCAAAAAATAGATTATAATAAGCTGTGAACAACCATACACCACTAAACATATGGACAATGTGCTACACGTATGCATTAACAACTAACATTCAAGATCAATCATTCCAAACCAAATCCAAGGCTCCCAGCCTTACCAAACACCATGGTACCATAGGCGCCCATACATCTATGTACCAATCCCAAGGCCCCGTCTTGTCATTATCCATTGGTCCCATAGATGCTCACACATCTATGTACCTCCCCAAGGCCCCGCCTTGTCAACATCCCCTTGGTACCAAGTCAAACCACAATAACTGAGACGGTACGTGTCCCCCGATCCGAATCATAAACACAATCAAGAATCACATAGCAGTTAATCACATAAGTGCACACACAAGTCCATCACAAACCATAAAAACATTCACAGCATTAGTTACAAAATCATACAGTGTCTCTTCCATCCCATCTGGAAGTGAAAATCATTAAAAGATGGGACTATGAAACTCACCTGATTGAGCTTCTCCAAAAATCCGCGCACTAGCAAAAAGCTAACAAACAAAAGCACACAATCAAAACATGAACCAAACACTAAGATGGCTCATCAACCCATGATGGACATCTAACCTTCTCCCATCTATACTACCTCATTTATATGCTCTAAGCATCTCATTACACCCCTCTATAAAGCCCTTAACTTAGTTTACTTCATAACCCGTCTCGTTAACATTTTACCCAAAACAGTCCCGGTTTTTAGGTCTCCAAACTATAAGCCAAACGCCCACATAACCATACCCATGGTCTCTGTAAAGGAAACCCTATGCTCTTACATATGTCAGCTAACTACTCTTTTTTCCCCAACCTTAAAGCTACTGTTAGGGCCCCGATATATATATATATACTTTTGCCTATCCGCATATTACCGATTTTGAACATACAAAAAGTTTGTTATGATTAGAGGGTCTTAACTTAACCCATTTGCTTAGCCACCCTTCAGGTCTCTTATTTAATATATAAACCAACTACCATGCTCATTATAGGGCTCAAGTGTACTCCTAAGTACCCCAATCACCTTTAAAACATTAAATTAAACCCGACTGATTTCAAAACTGTTTTGACCTCCGACGGTTGTAACCTGTATTTGACCCGCCTCCCGACCTCTAATTTAGTTCTCGTTTCTTTCATTTGAAAGCCACTTCAAATACCTATTCAGGGATGCTTGGATCGAACCATGAAAGTTCCTAGAACTCCAGATATAATCAAAACAAGTGACCTAAAATTCTGCCCAGTTTTTAAAAACGAATTTAACACAATTAGCTTAATTAATTACCATCACCATGTATAATAATTATCTCTAATTAATCTAATCATTATAATATCATATATATACAAATTTTAATTCAAACCCTAACATAAATCTATCATTGGATGATTGAGAAAGAATTAAAAACACTTCAATTAAAAAGGGTTATAAAGATTTACCTTTGATTTATGAAAACCCCCAAATTTATGAAGAAGCCCTATTTTTTTGATGTGACCGTCGACTCTAATAATTCTACAGGGATTTATGAGAGTTATGATATAATAAAAGTCCTTATATAGTTTTTCTCCAAGAATCCTAGCCCAATACAACCCACCTTCCTTTTTTTTTTATTTTTTTTATTCGGCCCTAACCGACCCATATATATATTTTTATTTTTTTTCTTTTTTATTACTTGTTATTATGTTATTAACAATACCTTAATTTACCTTAATTTATTTCAGCTCCTAAAACCTCTAAAACCTCAAAACTGTAAAACTAGTCAAATTTACGCGTTTACCATAAAAAAACGTAAAATACACAGTTTTAAAAAAATCTTAAATTTTGAAATAAACATTATAACTAAGTCCTAAATGACTTAAAACCATCCCGAAAAATGACTAAACACCTTACCCGAGACCTCTAAATGCTAAACCCCAAATCATAAAAAATACGATTTACTATAATACTTATACGTATACGTAAAACACCAAAAATAACACCATTTCATTTCATAGTCACTAATTTGTGAGCTCATGAAAATAAAATAACCGTTCCTCGATTTACTTATGAGTACTTTATACCCATAAACGATATCCACACCAACCTCGTTCACGCAAAATAACATGTAAACACGCAAATCACATAGTCACACATAAATTAACCTTAAAATAAGACCAAGTGACGAACCTCAAAACCACGGTTGTCACATCACTCCCTCCTAATAGAAATCTCGTCCCGAGATTTACTCCTTAGGATCGTCATTATCAATTAGCTGAGGATACTTGCTCCTCATAAATCCTTCCCGTTCCCACGTGAACTCTAGTCCACGTTCCAAATTCCATCTACCCATAACTACGATATATTACCCTTTTTATCCAACGTCCTAGCTTCACGACCAAAAATATCTATCGGCTCTTCGATAAAACGAAGACTCGTATCCATACTAATATCATCTAACGGTACTTGCAAGTCAGTTCTTGCTAAGCATTTCCTCAAGTTTGATACATGAAATACGTCAGGCACACTACTCAATTCCTCCGGTAATCTCAACCTATACGCCACTAGCCCAATCCTTTCAAGGATTTCAAATGGACCCACAAATCTAGGTGCTAACTTCCATTTTCTTTCCAAACCGCATCACCCCTTTCCTTGGTGAAACCATTAACATAACTTTATCTCAAATCTCAATGGCTTACGCCTCTTGTCCGCATAGCTCTCTTGTCGGTTCTTTACTATTTTCAACCTCTACTTAGTCACTGCCACCACCTCCATAGTTTTCCGATCCACCTCCGGTCCAATACGTTGGCCGCTTCTAACTTCATCCCACTGTAACGGTGATCCACCTCATCTCCTATGAATTAACTCCAGTAGTTTCTACTACAATTCCTATCACCATACCTAACGGATTATATCCTCTACGGATTTTCAATCATTCGGAAGTTCTCCCAACCTTAAACACATCCAATGGTATATGCATGATTGCATAACCAAAAGCTTCCCATAATATTCACAAGAAACATGTCATAACCACCACCTCATCCTTGCTTTCCCATGCTCGGCACCAAGTAACTAACCATCCTTCATACTAACATGTGTTACACCTTTTCTCTAGGTGGACGTTCCATTGTTCGTGACTACTAACCTCTTGCTCTAACGGTTTCTCTTCAATATCACCCCACTATCTTCACAACCTCTTGCTCCCTCGAATCATTCTTCCTCCATACTACTTTTCGCTTGTCTCTTCACAATCTTTATTTCCATACCATCTTATATCCTGTCTTCAGCCTATAATTTAGGTGTTTCCTCCTTTATTACTTACATCCTCATCAATGGGGAATATGCCCCTCTCACCGGTGACTCTCTCTTTGTAGGAGAATTCTTCCTAATATAATGCGTTCTCCAACTATCTCCAAATCTCACGCCAATGATCTAGGCGTCTTTCTCAATTACCCCTATAGTATGCTCATACCAAACATTAGTCTATCAACGGTATACTACGATTGCTTCCCATCGTTTCTTCCCTTGCCATAATCCTTCATAAGGCATTCCATACATATTAGACTAACTTTTACGCAAAACCCTCTATTCCATCACATCCGTACGCAATCCTTCCAACTTCTCAACTACATGACTTCTCATTCCTCTTGAAATATGAGATGAATTAGTCAGTCTATCGACTATCACCCAACTCTCGTCGTACTTATTCCTCCACCCCATTATGTATCCCTTTCACCAACTTCGTCCTTACATCGCCCTTTCTAAGCTACTCCTATCTATGTAGGAAGTATAATCTACGTCCCTTTTCTCCATATGATTGTACAAGTCACACAACATACATGTTGACGCGTTCTCTGCTTTAGAAAACTCAACTCGTGTAACCTACATCCTTCATCCAAACCATCCTAATACGTCATCCATATAGTTCAAGTTCGTCTCAGCTTCACTTCATTCTTCTTATTCCATGTCTCATCAGCCATGCTTACCTTTCCTAGATGGTACTTGGCCTTGCAATTTTCTTTCATCACTTAACTCCACCCATCACCTTTTCCAAATGTTCAATCAAGATGATTAAATATGTGTTGGAGATGTTCATGATCTGTATAGATCATTCTCTACGTCTCGTACCCCAAATGTCTCTAGCATTCTAGGCAGATATAACAATCCAGCTCCACTAACTATGTCTATCTAGTTCTTCCAGATCTTTAGTTCCCACAACGTATAAACAACCGCCTTTCTTTGTCGTTCTCGTATACATCCAAATCCTTGCTCCACATATCGTCATGCTTCGCGAATTCATCCAGTCCTTCCGATAATTCCAAGATCTGCTCATTATCCAATCCACCTCTTCAGCCTCCAAAACGCTTCCTCACCCTTCTTCACTTTGCCCCTTGCTGGTTCCACGATATGCCATCATCTCTGACTACTCGTCCTGGCCAACTTAATCCTAAAACTCACACTTGAAAATCTCACGTATAATTTCCTTTCCTAACAACTCCAAAACCAACTCATAATTCGCCTCACTCTCCTTCTTAGATTTGAGTAGATCAAGATGTCGTCGATGCTCCCGATGACAACTCGTTTATATATTGTCATGCACCCCCGGTTCATTGACTCCATGAAAACTGCTAGCGCCTCGGCAAAGCCAAAATCATAACCGTAAACCCAAAGCGTTCATACAACATCCTTAGCAGTTTCAACTACGTCCTCTTTGCACCCTCTCTTAGAAGCAATACGAATAAATTGCTATCTCGTTCTACTCGTGAAAATCTACACGTATTCTAAAAGACCAATACTTCCTCTTATCAGACCACTCATCCGCTTTTCACAGCCAATCTACTACTAAGCAACTCAAATTTTACCTTGCATCCGTTGCAATTTCTAACAACTCTTGCTCTTAAAATCATTCCATCAACAATTTCCTTGGAAAGGCACTAACTACAATTCCTCTCACTTCTCCTACTTGCTCTATTTATGGTTCTACCTCACAGTAATAGGCAAACCTACTAAATCTCATGAAATTTTCGGAAAACTTACATGCCTTACGAAAAATCGTAAATACCTTTGAGGTATTATATCCCCTTCCAACACTCTCTATGGTGTGTTACTTGTGCCAATATCCATACATTATACAAATCTCTATTCATCTCCCTTGGCACTCCTAAGAGACCTCATGACCACATTAGTTCGTCTACGAAATTTTAACTCTTTCATCCCCACTAAGGGCATTCCGACCATTCTCTCAGGGCCACCTACTTAATCATGTAGGCGTGACCAAGTCTTTCATATGTCTTCCTCAACGCTCCCAATTAATACGAACCCAAAACTACATCCTGAATCCACTAGATACGATCAACGAATCAAACCTACGGATAACTAACGACATTTCACGTGCACGAGTTAAAACAGACCAAAACCACGAAAACTCAAAAGGAAAACTCAAACATGTACCAATTCAAATGACTCATATGATCCAAGAAACACTTAATGGCAACCAAAACATCTTATGCCCCGCGACATATTATTTAAACCGTGCACAAGATCGACTTTTCCAAAAGAATATTTTTTTTTCTTTCCTTACCACATCTATGTGACTCAAAAAATCTACAAACAACCTTCTAGACGATCTCAAAACTCAACTCAAAGACTAGGTATCCCGTGCATCCCAAATCATAAAAAAACTACTATTCAAAACTCAACCTTGAACCCGTCACTTGTACCAAAATTTCGATCAAGCTACTAACACCCCATGACTATACATACCAAATATTTGATAAGTACATTCCGAGTACATAATTTTAGGCTTTTGAATCACCCAAAAAGCTTTAAAAACGAACAAGTTATGACCAAAACAGTTTTATACTAGTTGTTTTAAAAAAAAAAACTAAAGAATCCTCTTAGTAATTAACGTAATCCTTTTTAAATGAAAAGAAATAAATGTATGTGAAATTTTCATGAACTTTGTTTAGTCTTGCATAAATAATTATATATGACGTATATTGATTAAGCTCACTTATATAAACTATTTAAGTAGAAAGAAATTTTATTTCGCTTTATTTTAAAGAAAGTCTTTTAGAATTTGAAATAAATAAGTGTTGATTAAAAAAAATCTTATGTTACATCTTGTTTCAAACACACTCCAACACCTTACCCTTATTTTACTGAATACAACCAACTATCTAACTCTATAGTAGATTTCCAAGTCCCTTTTTTTCAATATATACCGACCAAAAGAAATGTAAGACCCAACACAAAAGATTTCATTATCTCAAAAGAAATCACAAGTTATTTCAGTAGACTTAAAACCAAGAACACCATTTTAAAACGTACACGTGAAATACGAAACTCAAAGAATACGCTACAACGGAGGTTTAATATAAAAAAAGCGAGCTAGCCACCCTCCTAAGGATACAATCGATAATTATAGGGGTTCATACATATATAGGCATATCGGGATACATATACTTAAATCCGTATAACATCTACTATACAAGCATGTACTAACCCTCTTTCATGCAATCATACTTAGGAATCCATTGAAGTTGTGGTACTTGTATAACTATGTTGGCCACCATACTTATACAATTACCCTTCCCCAATGCACTCCTTCCTATTATGAAACTTATAAGAATTAATACAACACATAACACATATATCCATCTACTCACATAAGCTCATAACCACATAACCAAAAAAAGTCCAAAACTTCATCCATTAAAATAACATAGTCAAACTCTTGAAATACATAAATCCATAGTCTAGCTAAAACAGCATAGAGTAAATCCAAAACCAAAACATAATCAGTTATAAGTCATGTCGCCCATAAGAGTGGAAACAACTTAAAATCCTTCATATCTACCTACTCCTAATAACTCGATCCACCACATGATTTTTAGGAAACATGACTTAAACATCAAAAGAAAAATACTATACCTCAGGTACATAAAATAACCCAACAAAAGATAGAAACTACCATGTACCAACTTATGTACTATAATGAACTATAATGTACAATTTAAGCAAAATACGACAATGACTAGCGTGGATGATTATGGTTCAACCAGCACTAGTCACACCCCGAAAAGAAAATAACATGTGGCTAAGTATGAACTACTATGGTTCGACCCATACTAGTCAAAACTTAACAAACATCGCAAGTAAAAACCAATAACATCCAGAAAACTTTAATTAATATAAAATGCACACATACTCCTATGACGCCTATATGTAGGGACCCTTAAGCTATAGACTAGGTTACTAGACTAGGCAACCTAATTCTCTATAACCATTGGCTCTTGATACCATTCTGTCACACCCCACCATGGCGGAATATGGGACGCGACGCATGGATATCATCACAATAATAGCGTGTCCATAGAGAGAACTATATGAATTAGAAATGTCATAAAAGGTGACACAAATGTCATGACAATATCTCATCAATGCAGGAGTCTAGGTAAGTAGGTAACAGTCCTACCACTTACCTAAGACAAACAAATAACACAGACAAATCAACATATAGGTTCATAGTATCACTTATTGAAACAAACAGAAAAATAAACTAAGAAGGAACGGGGATCTCCTTCTAAATGCATTCCTACGCGACTCAAATCCTAGCCACATATGTTCTCACGCTTAACCACTTTATTGTGAGACCCCCAAAATCTGACATGGAACAACTAGGCAACGAGGGGGTAACACGTCATAGTACAAGAAACAATGAATTACAGTTCATACAAAGCTGATGAAATAAAAACATGTACATTACATCATAAAAGGTCAGAGTTTTTAAACATAGGTCCCAGAGTTTTAAAAGCGGAAAATTATATTATTTCGTCTCGATTTATAACAGTAAGTTTCCCAAAAGATTGAATAAACTTCTGATAGTTTATATAAAACAAATCTCTCAAAAGCATCACAGAAATCTCCAAGCTACGATAATATCCTGCGGGCTCCCATCCAAGCAAAGCTAAGTACTAATACCTGAGATTAAACATGTAAAATCGCCAACACAAAGTTGAGTGATATTCATAAGTTTAGCAATAAGGATGTGGAACACAAGCATTCATTTGTAAAACAAGTAGTATGGAGTTTGGTTCGTCAACCATAGTCCGAAATCATTATTATTGCTGTTCAGTTCATGAACCGAAGCTTTACTCAGTGTAAGTTCCTCTAGGGAGTATTCAGCCTAAATACTCAAGTAATAAACAAATATCAGTGCGTCAAGGTATTTGAGACGGGGATAGTCAATCCCGATGGATCCACCCACAACATTCGCGCTTATTACTCGAAATTAACGATTCACGATCGGGAGAGGAAACTCAAGGCTAGACTAAAAAGCAATAATAACATTGAAAACCTGAAAATCATACATGTTCTGGATAGCATACAAGTTCTGGATAGCATACGGTTTTTAAATGGTTTTGTTCCACCATGTAAAATCTCACCCCATGTTTAGAAACCATGTACAAGTAAAAAAGGGCTATGAACTCACCTTAGCCACGAGGTAAGTCAATCATGGTACTCAGAAACTGAGTAGAAACAATGGTAGTGAGACGATCACCGACGATATGGATGCCCGGGAAACACGAAAACCGCAACCTATCAAAATAAGGCGCGCGTTAAGACTCGAACTCAAGTATCGATATGTACCAAATATAATTATGACTCAAATTTTTTTAAAGTATCCATGTTTCAAAACCATTGACACGAATCAAATGAATTCATACTAACTCATTTATTCCAACACTACACGTTAAAACACTAGAACACTTGAAAGTGACCCGTCATACGACGCCAAGTTAACGCAAGTCAAACTATCCTTTACCCTTACTTGGACCAGTAGCTAAGTCATTTATATAATGACTAAGCACTTGAATAAGTCATAATGTCTGATGATGAATACTCAAACTCACGCAACACAAGCATTGAACTAAATGTCCATAATTAAAAATCAGCAAGTACACTCCGAATGTACACACCAATCTACCCTATCTAGACTTGTCCGTTTTACATGAAAATTGGTGTCAAGGTCAATTATAACCTGTATAAGACCTCACCAAAATTTGAGCAAAATTTTACACTTTAAAACCCATCAGCTCGACACTTTACTCGACTTCAAATTTGGGACAGATTTGTGCACTTGTTTTGTAAAACCGTTTGGACCACTTTAAAAGTACTAACTCGACAATCTGTCTTTTGAAATCACTACTAGACTCATAAAACTCAGTTTGTAAACTTTTAAAATCAGTAGTATCAACATTCTAACCAAGCCTAAAGTCCCTGAGAGTCGACCTAAAATCAACCACAATTTCGGATTGTGCCGACTTGCGTCTCCCGGTACACGAAAACTAAAACTAGCATAACGTTTGACTCGTAATGAATTAGAAGCTCTATCTTATACCAAAAAGACCATCTCGGAAAACTCTACAACAATATCAAATAATATTAGCCTTTCACAGACCTTAAACACACGAAAAATCTGTTTAATACATGCTGTCCCAAAATAGCCTTTTATAAAACATGACAAATCAATTTTTCAAGCAAAACCACTCATTCCCATATCTCTAGGATCACTATACTATCATTCCTATCAACCAAAAACTCCTAAAAACACTTGCATGCAAAATCTAACAAAATCAAATATAAAGAAAATACATCTTTTAAGGATTAAAATGTGATGATCTTACCAAAAACAATGCATGCAAGATGGTCAAAACCAATACCCACCATAAAATCATAAGAACTAAAAAAAATCTTGATGCATGTGTGAAATTTTTGTATAGATAGAATCATAAGATGATTTTAGAGATGGGATATTGATTAGATTTTGTTAAAAATCAAATTTAAGGGGTGTTTTGTGGTGGTGGAGTGGCGGCAAAATGGAGGTGAGGGTGGGGAGAGAAGAAATTTAATTGTGTGTGTTTTTGAGTGATGAAAATGAGGTGAAGTGGTTAAAAAATTGTTTATATAGTATGATGGAGGGCTAGTTGTGTCAATTGTGTATAGTTATGGACTTAAAAGAAATTTAATTGTTTAAAGGATAGAAAATGGTTATTGGTAAATATTGAAAATATTTACGGGGCGCGGGTTTCGTAAAATACTTTTCAAAAGTTATAATGCATCATAAAAATGATTATATGATTTCCCGACACGACTTAATACGTAATTAAAACGAAATCTTCGAAAATATTAATTATCGAAACAATCGATAAATAAACGTAAACTTTTGGGCATCCGTCGGTATCGCGATCACTAGGAATTCTCGTTGTACATTGATTTTGAATATACTCGTTGTAAAACGCACGCGGGTGATTTTAAATCAAAAACTTTGATTTAAATTAAATATGGAAAAATAAAATAAAAATTTTATAAGTCCATACAAAGTATTTATCGATGATCATAAAAATACTTAAAAAGTATAATTTGAAAAAAATCTCAGGATTTACATATGGCAATACAAGAAAACGTAATACGTTGGAAATTTCAAGAAGCACAAATAAAAAAAAATAAAATAATGCTGGGAAAGTACGGGTTCTCACAGTCTTCCCCCCTAAAGGAACTCTGGTCCCCAGAGTTCTCCTGAAAATAGTAGAAGATGCAAACAAGAGGAGGTACAAAGTGTAGAACAAAAATTAATTGCTTCCCAGGTAATTTTCCGTACCACGACGAATCTTAACGGTTAGAATTCGCTATGCTTCAGTTTCTTAACTCCTTTTCGTATAGCTTTTCAGTCTTGGATTAGAATAACGATCTTTCAATACGGCGATACATCAAGAGATAGATTTGTTGGAAATACGTGCGATAAACTATCGAGAATGAACACAAGAATTGCTTAAACAAGCAAAGTGCGATAAAATGAACCAAGATTGTAAATCAACAAGGGGTCGCAAATCGTGCAACTGTAAAACGTGACAATCTTAAAACGTAACAATCTAGTTACAACGGAAATAGAAGGGAAAAATGAATTACATATGATCATTTAAAATACAAGATGTCAAAATCAGTTGTCTAGTATTTTGGGTATTACTTCAAAACTCAGTTTAAATATTTTTTTGATTAAAAGAAAATTTTACCAGATGTAGTGATTTAAAAATCAAACTATATATAAAATGAGTGGGTAAACAGTTGTCAAATCTTTTTCTTGATCAGGACTTCAAATTAAAAGTAACTCAGTTCAAATAGTTATCCTGATTGACTTAAGAACTTTTGGATGTCTGCATGAAATTATCGTTAAAACCTCAGGTTTATCGTTACCATTAGAAAAATCAGGTTTTTCCAAGTTATTTTGAATCATTGTTAGAAATTATAATTTAATTTAATAGTTTCATTAGGTTGACAATAAAGTATGATATAATCAAATACTTTAAAACATACAGCTTGATATCCTTTGAAACATTAGGTAAATTTACCAAAGAGGATATATAGATCCGATACTTGAAACAGTTATGTTGGTAATTTAAACATTTGATAAAATGTATAAAATGTTCTTAAAAATTAATAATAATTTTTAGAAATTCAATAAAGTGTTTAAGATATCAAACGATAAACACGTAACATTTTCTGGTTTCAAAATGTGACAAGAGAGCAACGAATATAAATCTTATAAAGGTCAACAATCTGTATACGAGCGATAACACAAGGGAATAAGACAAAAATCGTATCAATTCTTAACAACCGTGATAGAATAGTCATCTCAATGATAAAAATAATAAGAATAAAAGGATTCAGCAAGATTAATTCACGAGTGCGGTTGGCGTCACCAATAACGGCTTATTAAGTTCTCGGTGGTCGATACACGATCGAAAGAGAAAAGCCACACAACGAATTTTCGAATCAAATAAAATTATAAAGAAGTCGATTGAGAGTAAATTCAGTAAAATGAAAACATTAGCAATGAAAGGCGAAATCAACACATGATTCACACGAATGAATTTCAAGACAACAAAATCTAACACACATAATGACAAATACACGTAATCATCGTTCACGTCCAGTCATAAATCACTATTCGCATCCAGAGATGTTTCGTAGCTCTACCAAGATAGATAGAGATGGTCGATTATAGAAGAATAACAATCGTTGAAACTTTCAAGTCGGGTATCAATGTTAAGAATTTAGGCAAATGGTAACGAAAATCGTATCATGAGGATGATGAGGTAACAAATAAGACAATGATCTTCGAGTATGGAAATATGTTTTTGAGGCACGCACTTTGTTCAGGAAAAGATAAGGGTTCTTATGTGTAAGTCGCGAACTATTGATACTGGCATAAGAAGTAAAAGTTTTCTAAACTTTATTTATCTAACTTTTTAAGAATCATAACTAAAAAGTTGATTCTTGGTTAAATATTTAAGGTGACTACTATTTGACTGATGAGACTGTATTTATATATAGTCTCATCGTCCAAATCGGGCTTAAAACGCTTAAAATATCATCAAAATACCCAAATATATGCCTGTGTTTGTTCATTGTGTATTTTAGGTACGGATATCGTGAATTCACCAAAAGATTACAAGAATAGAGCAAAAACGAACACGGGAAACGAAGCCGCACAAAGAACCGGGCCCAAGTTTGGAATTTACAAAATTGCCCTTGAAGTTTGAAGAAATTGCAAGATTGGTCCCTCAAGATTTGCAAGTTGTCACTTTTTACCCTTGAAGAATCAAGATTGAACAACTATGGCCTTTGAAGATTCATGTTTAGTCATTAAAGCCCTTGAAGATTGAAGAAAATACATGTTTAGTCCTTGTTCATATTTTTTACCAAACACAAGGACTGAATTTGCCAACTGAGCAAAGTTTTTACAAAGGGGAAAAGTTAATTGGGCTGTTTACTACAAATGAAGAAATGAAGAGAGTTCAAGGGCCACTTCTGCCCAGACAAACAAACCCCAACCACCACTCCTATGCCTACACGTCACCCTCTCCCTGCCACCTCACCTACGCCATGTCACTCCCCACTACCCTAATCTATATTAATTTAACAGATTCAAATATGTTTATTAAATATAATTAGGGAGGGAAACATTCCCTGTTCATCCCACCACCCCTAATTACCCCTAATCCTTCACTAACAACCCTAATCTCAAACCCAACTTAAATCAAAGGGTTTTTGCCCCTAATTATCCAGAAACCTAATTAATCATGTCTACATCACATCCCCATCACCCAGTGGCCCCCACACGTCTCCTCTGCTCATGCTTTTGACAAGAAAACAAAACCAGCCAGAAGATCAACGTCTCCCAGTGATTTCTTCCTTCCAAAGGAATCCTTCAACGACCAAGATTGGTTTTCTACAGCTCAGCAACCCACATGGGCTTGACAAGGACCCTGCTGACCAAGATTCGAGTTTGAACTACAAGGGCATTTTTGGACTTTCAATTAACTAGGGTTGTAGGGTTTTTTATTCTTGTATTATTTTATTTCCAGTATCTATATTATTCCTAGCACTTGTATAAATACCAAGTCATTTGTGACTTGGTTTTCTTGTTCCAGATTTTTGTGTAATTTTTAAACTTATTAATGACAATGAACAGTTTGAGTTATACAAGTTCTGAGTTCCTCTTTTAAAAGCTTTCTTAGTGTAATATTTATCTTATTTTGCAACTAGTTTAAAAGGTTTCCAAAAGGTTGATTTATAAAAGTATTTTCAGAAAATTAGTGTAAAAAAGGTTCTTTGAAAAGTTTTTTTTGAAAGCTGGAATCCTTCTTTCATACGAAGTGAAAGTGGATTGTGAGGTTGGATTCAGCTTGAATTCAAGCTTTTATCAAAGAGTTTACTGGTTTCAAAAAGGTTTCTGATTTCAAGGTGTTCAAAACACCTTTTGTCTTTTTTTTAACAAGTTACTGTATCAAAAGCTACAAGCTTTTAGCTTGTAGCTCTTGATACAAGAACCTGCTTCTTGTTGTTTGTTTTGTGCAGGACCAAAGCAAGGAAGAAATCTCAGTCATCATTTCATTTTTTTTGTTGATTATTTGAAGACATATTAGGGCTTAGGGTCCACTTGGATTCCTCCAACAAGCCACCTCTACACGTCCTATATCTCTCACAAACTCCAAAGCTCTCAAATAGAAGGCATCAGCTCTTTTAAGTAAGGCTTGAACCCTATATTGAGTTTACTTTGAAGTTTTATGTGAAAAATATGGATTTTGAGTGTAACTTGTTTTTGAGTTAGTCTTTCTGTTTTATTATGTTCATTTGATAGTTGTATGTATGTTTGAGTGCTAGTTAATCTCTTTGGTTAACTGTATAAAGCATTTGGTTTGATAAAGTTCATTTTCTGATTTTAAAAGGGTGTTTGGGACTAGGGTTTTCACTGAATTGGTGACAAAATTTTTTGTTCAATCCTGCTTAAACATACTTTGTTGGTATTTTTTAGGTTGTACCAGTCATTAGTTTTAGATTTGATAGGATTTTAAGCAAATTGCATGTGTTAAAATTTGGTACAATAGCTAAAAATCAGTAAGCTCCTTTCTTGACTGTTTTTTTTTGATTTGGTGCACCAATTTTTGCATAATTGCTTGATTTTAGGTCTATTTAGGGTTGCCAATTAGTTGTAAGTGATTTGGTGGACTTTTGTGCATGTTTTGGCCATTTAAAATTCATCTTGGTGCCTATTTCATCAGCAACTGTTCACCAGCCTAGTCTAAAGCATCATAGTGACTGTATTTGTGATTTTGTGTGTTATTTTTGTGAAGAACTTGTTGTTTTTATTGTCTACTTGACTCCCCACAACCTAACTGGTTGTGGGGGTGCCTTTGGATCTGATTAAAACCAAGAAACAAGAAAGATACAATCCAAAACGTGCTCAGACATGATGTTTTCACTAACAGTGGGAACTGAGTTCCCCCTGCTAGTGCTTTTGTTAGTACTGCTATACAAGAAGACAAAAACAGTCCAAGTGTCAACATCAGTAACTTGAATTTTTGTCTTTAGTGGGCAAAAATAGGTTTTAGGACTTGAAATTTGTTTTGATATTTTTCTTATTTTATTTTGGATTTTTCTGTTTATTTCATTTTTATGTTACTATACATTTGATATTTTTTAGATTAAATTGCATTTTTAATTAACTTTTAAATAGGCTGTTTTTGGCATTTAGTGTAAAAAGTCATTATTTTTCAGTTCTAAAATTTTTCATAGATTAAGAAAAATGTTTTAAGATTTTTAGTCAAAAATTATTTTACTGATTCACTGTTTTAATTAATTTTAGAATTAAATTAATTTAATTAGGGTTTAAATATTAATCAGTTTTGTCTTTTAGTGAAAAATTTTACATTTTTCAAACTTTTTCATTTTTCTACTGTTCATTAGTGTAATTTAGGATTTTCAAAATTTCAAATTAATTTTAGCATTATTTTATTATTTTTAATCATTATTTTAGTTTAAAAATTGTTTTTAGCCTTTAATAAATATAAAAATAGTTTTAAAAATTTAGGAAAAATACTTTTTAGTCTTTAAATAATATAAGTGAATTATTAGTTCAATAAAATAATATTTTGAACATTTTGTTAATTATATTTAATTTTAGGGCTTTAATTCGCATTAAAAATTGAATATATAATTAATAAAAGGTTTTAAAATATATTTGTTGAATTTTTATTCTTATTTATATTATTTTAGACTTAGTCTAAACTTTTAATTAATTTTTAGGTTTAATTTTCAATTTTGTCGCGTTTTACGTATTTACGTCATCGTTTTACGTCAACGTCGTAGTTTAATCGTAGTCGTAGCTCGTCTTTACTTTTTCTCTCTTTAAACCAAAAACGTCACTAATCCAAACTTGATTTCATATATATTGGCACATTAATACACACACCTCCTTCGAGAACGAACCCGCATTTATTCGGTTTTACGTTTTTCCTAAAACGTAACGCTTAATACTTGCCACTCATACGCGTTTTTCCTAAAACGTGTACGAAAAACTGATATTTGCGTTTTCAATGGGTTCTAATTTCTCGGAATCTTCTCGAATTGATCTCGGTCTTAAGTGGAATGATCATTCTTGGTTACTAAATAAAAGGGTTTGGTTTTCTGATCTACTAAAAAGTTTGAATAAGCTAAAATGAAAATTTAAATCAAAGATGATTAATTTAATTTAATGATGATTAATAAAAACTGGAATTAAAATTAAAATTAAGATTAAAATAAAATTGAAATAAAAAAACAGTAAAGAAGCAGTAAAGAAACAGTAAACCTCAAAATGCTCACTGGCCCGGAACTCTTAAACTTTGCCTTTGGTTCGGAAGTTTCTGAAGCCCCCTTGATTCGGAAGTTTCCGGATAAAGACCCTTGGTTCGGAAGTTTGGAACTTCCGAATGAAACTCCTTGATTCAGAATTTTGGACTTCCGAATGAAACCCCTTGGTTCGGAAGTTTGGCTTCGTTCGGAACTTTCTGCTTGGTTCGGAAGTTATTCTTGATTCGGAAGTTTTAGCTTGGTTCGGAAGTTTCAGCTTGGTTCGGAAGTTCTTCTTGATTCGGAAGTTTTAGCTTGGTTCGGAACTTTTTAAAGGTAAACTCATTCGGAACTTTTAATTGACTCGGAACTTTTGAAAACAAAATTCATTCGGAAGATACTGTTGACTCGTTCGGTACTTCTGGGAAACCCAGATACATAACAGTACCGAAGAACAAGGAAAATCGTTTTTAATCCAAAAATCACTAGTTTTTCACCAAAGACTAAAATAACTCAATCACAAAGCATCTATTAACCATAAGCTACAAATCCCACTAACAAAAACACAAATCCCAACAACTTTTGAAGATCAAATCAAGAAAAATAAAACTTAAGAACTTGAAAAAAAAAATGATGATGAACAAGATGAAATGGAAAGATTAACAAGACTTGTATTGAATGATTAATGTTTTAACAAGATCAAACAAAGATTAAAAACAACAAGATTGGAAAAACAAGGATTAAAATCACCAATCACCCTAATGGTGATTGTGATGAAACGAACTAAAGAGAAAAAGGTGGGGAGGAGAGAAAACTCCAGACTAACTAAAAACTAACTAGTGGATGTGTGTGGGGAGTTGTCAATTTATAGGTGTTTCTTTTAGTTGGTGAGTGGGCTTTCTCCCGTTCTTCTTGTCTTTTCGTCTTTTCAGAAAAGTTTCCGTTTTCGATTCTGATTCGGGATTTGTCGTCGATTAAATTTGACTCGTCTTTTAATTTCTTCGTTTAATAGACTTGAGTTTCTTCGACTTGTGTAAATCTTCCATCCTTGGTCCTTTTCTTCGATAAATCTTCGAATAGGCCCAGTGACTTCAAATCTTTTGCATCTCTTGGACAATAGACTTTATCTTGAGTCTTTTTCTTCAGTAAAACCCGTGCAATCCCATGTTTTTTTCAATATTCATCCGGTTGGCTCTGAAAACACAATAAACACAAAAACCACGCATAATTCCAAACAAATGATATTAAATACGTGTTTTGGTCTCGTTTTAGCCCGAATTAAGTGGTAAAAGGATGGGTGTTTACATACCTATCAAATCCCCTACACTTAACCATTGCCATGCCCTCATGCAATGCTTAGTGATAAAGCAAGATTACACTTTTCTTATAATTAATCAACCTTGGCCTTATTTAAATTCTACTAAACAAAAATTAAAGAAATAAAACTTCAAAGGTAACAAAGTGATAGAAAACCCTTTTCACGCGAAAATAGCTATATGGAAATAACTTGCAAAGAGATCATTGACTTACATTAGGGCTTTTGTGCTGCGAAGATTTATCACCCTCAAGTTTCGCGTTCCCCAAACTAAGCTTAAAAACGAGATCATTGTTATTATAAGTTAGCAATTCAAACACTTACACACATGGCTTAATTAAATGCTTAAACTCCCTTATTCCTAGGTGTATCTCTTATATTTTATTTTTGTCTTAGAATGATCATGAAGATGCATTTTTGGACTTATTTCGATAGTTTATTAGGGCTGAAAGCAAAGTAGGACGATTTGATCAATAGTTAGCTAAAGGACAAAATCTCTTAAAACTGCTTCTCGGGATATCAAAAAGTTCATATCTTGGCATAACTTGGTTCACGATTTGAGACCTTTCTCGGGCCGATATTTGGCATGTACCTCATACTTCATATCTTCGAGAGACGTTCTTGAGATAATGGTCTTCTCATCATAATAGAGTTTCTTCACTTGGAGACTTTTGAGGGGTACTCCAACTTTGTTGACCACGACTTCATGATTATTTCTTCGATCTCTAATTGGGATTTTGAGATACAACGATCCGCCTCCTTTTCGGACTTGGATCTATTTATCCTCATACCTTGTTAGGGTCTTTTCGGATAGCCTTCTCCATGATCTTTATGGGAGTTGATTGCTTTTCGTCGTGAGTCTTGATCCTTCATATTGATTTTAGGAATAATGCTTTTCACATCACTTTGGATCTTCAGCAATAAAATTGAATCCTCATGCCTTGTTAGGGCCTTTTCGGACTCGCCAATCTTCGCGCCCCGCTTCATAAGTTATGCCTTGGCTATGAACTCTTATCATTACCGAGCAACTTTTAAATGATCTTGGGCTAGAAGCTAAGTAACTTTTCAAATCGTACGACCTTACTTATTGCAGATAAATTATTAGCAAGTGATGGGAGAATAGGCAAATAATTACACCAAGTGAGCTTGTGCAAGAATACCGACTTTTAATTGACCTATCATTTCTCGTCCTCCACAATTTAAAATCTCAAGTAATGAGACTCATGGATACTTAGCCTAATAAACCAATTAAGGTCTACATGGTTAAGGATACTAGCTAGAATAAACTTAGATAAGTCTATTCGGGTTGAGTCAAAATAAACGCAACGGGCCTAATATGTCAAAGATTTCTAAACTAGCTACACCACTTTATTAATATTTTTGACTTTATTTGCGGGATATATACATATGAAAGCAAAGATAAAAATTTAAAAATTACGACTAAATGGCCAAAGTTAATAAAAAATTTGAAAAATGTTGAAAAATATGATTTTCCGGTTAATTGAAGGCATTTTCATGGAAAAGTCCACTTAAAACTTCGATAGAAGTCCCCCCTACACTTAAGATAAACATTGTCCTCAATGTTTAAGCATGTGGGAAAAGTTTCCCCTACACTTATGACATTGTGCACGTTGGTTAACTCAAGTTAAGGAAGAGACGACTAAAGTGATCAATTTCAAATGTGAGTATGAAGAAAATTGAATCACGATAGTTGAGAGATAGAACCGGATTTCGAATAACACGGGAGCACGGTTCTTCAAAAATTCCAAGAGTGCACTTATCCCTGTAATCACACCACACAAAGACAAACACGTATAGAAGTCCCCCCTACACTTAGGGGATTAAAACATAAAAGGATAGATACTCGGGCTGCCTCTCGAGGAGCGCTTGTTTTTGATAACCGAGTCACGAGCCTGACTCGACCCAAAATTAGTTCATGGGGAACGTGGTGAGGGATGGAATCACCTCCTGAGAGGTGTCCTCACCAAAGTACAACTTCACTCGTTGGCCATTCACCTTAAAATTAGGTCCATTAGGTTGAGCGAGCTCGAGAGTACCATATGGAAAAATTTGGGCAATGGTGAATGGGCCGGACCAACGAGATTTGAGCTTTCTCGAGAAGATTTTCAACCGAGAGTTAAAAAGTAAGACTTTGTCTCCAACATGGAACTCTCGGTTCTTAACCTTAGAGTCGTGAATGAGCTTAGTCCTTTCCTTATAGATTAAAGAATTTTCATAAGCCTCATTACGGAGTTCATTGAGCTCATTGAGTTGGATCTTGCGTAGGTCACCGGCTTTGTTTATATCAAAATTAGCCCACTTCAAGGCCCAATAAGCCTTGTGCTCCAACTCAATGGGGAGGTGGCACGCTTTCCCGTACACAAGACGATAAGGCGTACAGCCGATCGGGGTCTTGTAAGCAGTACGGAAAGCCCACAAAGCATCATCAAGTTTATCAGCCCAAGAGGCACGATGCTCTCCCACGGTTCTTTCCAGAATTCGCTTAAGTCCTCGGTTGGATATTTCAGCCCGGCCATTAGTTTGTGGGTGGTAGGCTGTGGAAAGACGATGATTTACACCGTACTTAGCCATGACTCGAGCAAATTGGTCATTGCAGAAATGAGTCCCACGATCACTAATAATGGCACGAGGCACACCGAATCTAGCGAAAAGAGCTTTCAAAAAGTTACAAACCACCCTTGCGTCATTAGTAGGCAAAGCTTTGGCTTCAACCCACTTTGAAACGTAGTAAACGGCTACAAGGATGTATTTGTTTCCTTTAGACGAAGGGAATGGCCCCATAAAGTCGATACCCCAAACATCAAAGATTTCACATTCTTGTATGAAATTCTGAGGCATCTCGTATTTATGTGTGATTTTGCCTTGCTTTTGGCAAACATCACATTTTTTAACCATATCGTGAGCATCACGATATATGGAGGGCCAATAAAATCCCGAATCAAACACTTTTTTGGCGGTGTAGTTGGGACCAAAGTGACCACCGGTGGGTCCTTTGTGGCAAGCATCAAGGATTTCCGACGCTGCCGGTCCATCAACACATCGGCGGATAATCAGGTCGGCACATTGTTTGAATAGGTAAGGGTCGTCCCAAAAGTAAGTCTTGATGTGGGTGAAGAACTTTTTCTTTTGTTGGGACGTCAACCCTTCCTTGATAATTCCACCCGCCAAGTAGTTTGCAAAGTCCGTAAACCACGGGGTTTCATTCAGCTTCGAGTTTATAGACATTAAGGTCTCCAAGGGAAAAGAATCATTGATTTCTTTGGTCGGATGATCCCCTTGGTAAGGATCCTCAAGTCTGCTGAGATGATCCGCGGCTAAGTTTTCAGCTCCCTTTTTATCGCGAATTTCGATTTTAAATTCCTGGAGCAGCAAAACCCAGCGAAGAAGTCTTGGTTTGGAATCTTGCTTTGTCAACAAGTACTTCAGCGCGGAATGATCGGTGTACACAATGGTGGTAGAAAGGACAAGATAGGGGCGAAATTTTTCAAAGGCATAGACAACAGCTAAAAGCTCTTTTTCGGTTGTCGTATAATGCAATTGTGCCCCTGTCATTGTCTTGCTAGCGTTATGGATCGGTTGGAAGTGTTTGTTCACTCTTTGTCCAAGAACCGCTCCAATAGCAAAATCGCTAGCATCGCACATCATCTCGAAAGGCAACTCCCAATTAGGGGTAACCAAGACGGGTGCCTTAGTTAGCTTATCCTTAAGCGAGTTGAAGGCTTCAAGACACTCTTTGGAGAAGATAAAAGGAGTATCTTTTTCCAAGAGGTGGGTCATCGGGCGAGCGATTTGAGAAAAATCTTTGATGAATAGACGGTAGAAGCCCGCATGACCCAGGAAACTTCTCACACCCTTCACGGTTGAAGGTGGAGGCAACTTTGCGATAACATCGACTTTAGCACGGTCTACTTCAAGACCGGCTTTCGAGATCTTATGTCCAAGCACGACGCCTTCTTTTACCATAAAATGGCATTTTTCCCAATTCAGAACTAGGCGAGTGTCTTCGCACCGCTTTAGCATACGTTCTAAATTGGCAAGGCAAGAAGAGAAGGAATCCCCGAAGACCGAGAAATCATCCATGAAGACTTCCATGGTTTGTTCAACCATGTCATAGAAGATAGCTAACATGCACCTTTGGAAAGTCCCGGGCGCATTACATAAGCCAAAAGGCATTCTTTTGTAAGCGAATGTGCCGTAGGGACAAGTGAATGTAGTCTTCTCTTGATCTTGAGGATCGATGGGTATTTGGAAATAACCCGAGAAACCATCAAGAAAGCAATAATATTCATTACCAGCTAATCGTTCAAGCATTTGGTCCATAAAAGGTAGAGGGAAATGATCCTTTCTCGTGGCATCATTGAGTTTGCGGTAGTCTATACAAACTCTCCACCCAGTAACGAGACGAGTGGGAATCAACTCGTTGTGTTCATTGGGAACAACGGTTATTCCGCCCTTCTTGGGCACACAATGGATTGGACTAACCCATGGTGAATCCGAAATAGGGTAAATCATACCCGCATCAAGAAGTTTGATAACCTCTGTTTTGATGACTTCATGGATTTTTGGATTCACCCTTCGTTGGCTTTGAATTGTGGGCTTGAAGTCGTCCTCCATGAGAATTTTGTGGGTGCAGAAGTGAGGATCAATTCCACGAATATCCGAGATTTTCCAAGCAATAGCCTTCTTATGATCTTTCAACACAGCGACAAGTCGGGCTTTCTCTTCATCCGTCAAATCCTTAGCAATGATAACTGGCGACTTCTTCTCTTCATCAAGGAATACATACTCGAGATGGGGCGGCAACTGCTTAAGTTCTAAATCCGGAGGATTTTCGACGGGAGGCGTATTCGAAGTCGGAGTATCGATAGCAATGACCGTGGAAGATGGAGGCGAAGGATTGTCTTCGGTGAGAAGATTGTCAAAGAAATTCATGTCTTCATCCCCATCGATAGGAGAATCATTAGTAGCTAAATTCGCATCTCCCATGGTATCTTCAAGATTGTTCCAAAATAAATCACTATCTCCAAATAGAGACAACGATGAATCAATAGAGGACACGGTCTCAACATTGGGAAGAGAGGTAGGAATACTTTTGCAAGCATCATTAAAGTGTTCTTCACAAGCCTCATCAAGAACGTCAATACAATTAACGCTCTCATATGAATAAGGCTGTTTAGACAACTTTCCCATGTTGAAGACTACTTTATCGTCACCCACTCTCATGATAAGCTCACCGGCTTCAACATCAATGAGAGTGCGACCGGTCCTAAGGAATGGACGACCAACAATTAGTGGCACACGGGGGTCCATCTCGTAGTCGACGACAACAAAATCAGCAGGGAAGGTGAATTTGTCGACTCCTACAATGACGTCTTCGGCTATCCCCACTGGATAAGCAACCGTACGGTTAGCTAATTCCAAAGTCATTTTGGTGGGGACTAGCTCTGGGAGAGATAATTGCTTCCAAACACTTAGAGGCATGAGATTAATACTGGCACCTAGATCGGCTAGGGCCATGCAATTCTCTACTCTCGGGAAATTGCAAGGGATAAGAAAACGACCCGGATCACCAAGCTTGGTTGGCAATTTCCTTAAGAGCACTGCAGAGCAGTTCTCATTAAGTTGGGTGTTGGCAATATCGAGGAGCTTTTCCTTGTCGCTCAGAAGATCTTTAAACATTTTGGCGTATTTGGGCATGTGAGCGAGAGCCTCAGCGAAGGAGATATTGAAATTCAGTTGTTTGAACATTTTTAGGAAGTTCGAAACCTGAATATCATCCTTGCTCTTTTGCTTCTCTTTCCTCAACCTTGAAGGATAAGATATATTGGAAGAAGAGGAAGGCTTTAGGGGAATAGGATCACTCACAACCACGGGTGGAGGAGGGGTAGAAGGAAGAGGTGGAGAAATTGGGGAAGGAGAAGGATGAGGAATAGGAGCAGGTGACTCGTTCTCCTTAGTCACAATCACTGGTGGAGGTATAGGAAGCTCAGGGTCCTTGGTACCTTTGCCACTTCGAGTAGTGATTGCTTTCATCTCCCCTCTTGGGTTCGCAACGGTGTTACTCGGAAGAGTAACCGAAGAAGAGGGTTGATTACCTTGGAAGAAACTAGCCATCATTTTCCTCAAGTCATTAGTTTGGGTATCCAACGTATTTCTCATGTCGGCTCTCAAGTCGTTTCCTTGCTTGACCAAGTCTGCTTTCAAATTTATCACTTCACGCTGAAGATTTTCCACGATCACATCGTTTGTCCTCATGTAGGTCTGCACTTCTTGGTGTAGAGCGGTGGATTGGTTGGGAGGAGCATTGTATGCGGGTGGTTGATAAGCAGGTTGTTGGTAAACTTGGTTGTTACGTTGAGGTGGTTGTTGCTGCTTGTGAGGAGGGATGTATGGTTGTCAAGGTTGTTGTTGTTGTTGAGGAGGGCGATTGAGGTTTGATTGTTGGTTTGGGTTGGTTGGAGGAAAACCAGGTGGTGAAAGATAGTTGTTGCTGCGGTAGCTAAGTAAATTACGGTCACCTTGAGGTCTAGCTTGATAAGCAGGTTGAGGATAGGTGCCATAAGCTGCATTCACATTCTCAGCAGGGTAATCTTGGGTGGCGGTACAAGTTGTGTAAGAGTGAGGACCACCGCATATCTCACAAGGTTGGCTGACAGCGTTCACTTGAGCGTTTTTGGCGTTGTTGTTGTTGTTGTTGCTGACGGTGTGGGTGACAAGCGATTCAAGAAGCACAGTGATTTTGTCCAATCGCTTGTCGCTGTCATTAGTGCTAGCACTAGCGACATTGGTCCGAACACTCTTGGTTTGCACACGAGATTTGTTCTCAATGATATCCCAAGCAGCATTGGAAGTCTTAGCCAATAGATTACCCCCCGAGGCACTGTTCAGTGAATCCTGGTCACTCATGCTTAAACCATTGTAAAAAGTATTAATTTGATGTACTTTGGTAAAACCATGTTGTGGGCATTTTCTTAAAAGATCTTTAAAACGATCCCAAGATTCACTGAACGACTCATCGTACTTTTGTTCAAAATTTATGATTTCATTCTGCAAAGCGGTAGTACGAGAGGGTGGGAAAAAGTAGTTGATAAACTTTGTTTCCAAATCCGTCCACAAGAGAATACTCTGTGGCGGTTCCTTAGCAAGCCAATGCCGGGCTTGTCCCTCTAAAGAAAAGGGAAAAAGTTGTAACCTTATAACCTCTTGTGGAACACCATTGAATTTGACCGTGTTGGTGAGTTGCAAGAATCTCTTGATATGGTCGTGTGGATCATCAATGGTTCGTCCCAAGAATGGTTGAGCGGAGACCATCTGGATAAAGCCTGATTTTAGCTCGAAATTGTTGGCGGCAATTGGTGGTATAACAATTGGATCAGTGTTGCCATCTACATGAGCTTGCAGCAATTCAATCATCCGGAAGGGGCTCATTGTTGTTGTTATTGTTCATGTTGTTGTTGTTCTTATTGGTTGGAGGTGGTACACCGGCCATGTCTAAGTGATCTAGAGGCTCGGGCTCTTGATAAGACGTGGATCGGGTGCGCATACACCTGCAAAAGAACGAACAAAGAAAAACAAAGCAAAAATATTTTTGGTTTTTATGTTTTTTAATTGTTTTTTTTTTATTTTTGAAAATTTTTATATTTTTTAGTTATTTTTGAAAATTTTTGATGAAAAAGTAACGTTCACAGGGAACGGATCCCAAAATCCAAGTTCTCACAGAAAACTTTTGATCTTAACGAGAAGAGCCGGCAGCGGCGCCATTTGATATTTGTGTTTTCAATGGGTTCTAATTTCTCGGAATCTTCTCGAATTGATCTCGGTCTTAAGTGGAATGATCGTTCTTGGTTACTAAATAAAAGGGTTTGGTTTTCTGATCTACTAAAAAGTTTGAATAAGCTAAAATGAAAATTTAAATCAAAGATGATTAATTTAATTTAATGATGATTAATAAAAACTGGAATTAAAATTAAAATTAAGATTAAAATAAAATTGAAATAAAGAAACAATAAAGAAGCAGTAAAGAAACAGTAAACCTCAAAATGCTCACTGGCCCGGAACTCTTAAACTTTGCCTTTGGTTCGGAAGTTTCTGAAGCCCCCTTGATTCGGAAGTTTCCGGATAAAGACCCTTGGTTCGGAAGTTTGGAACTTCCGAATGAAACTCCTTGATTCGGAATTTTGGACTTCCGAATGAAACCCCTTGGTTTGGAAGTTTGGCTTCGTTCGGAACTTTCTGCTTGGTTCGGAAGTTATTCTTGATTCGGAAGTTTTAGCTTGGTTCGGAAGTTTCAGCTTGGTTCGGAAGTTCTTCTTGATTCGGAAGTTTTAGCTTGGTTCGGAACTTTTTAAAGGTAAACTCATTCGGAACTTTTAATTGACTCGGAACTTTTGAAAACAAAATTCATTCGGAAGATACTGTTCACTCGTTCGGAACTTCTGGGAAACCCAGATACAGTAACAGTACCGAAGAACAAGGAAAATCGTTTTTAATCCAAAAATCACTAGTTTTTCACCAAAGACTAAAATAACTCAATCACAAAGCATCTATTAACCATAAGCTACAAATCCCACTAACAAAAACACAAATCCCAACAACTTTTGAAGATCAAATCAAGAAAAATAAAACTTAAGAACTTGAAAAAAAAATGATGATGAACAAGATGAAATGGAAAGATTAACAAGACTTGTATTGAATGATTAATGTTTTAACAAGATCAAACAAAGATTAAAAACAACAAGATTGGAAAAACAAGGATTAAAATCACCAATCACCCTAATGGTGATTGTGATGAAACGAACTAAAGAGAAAAAGGTGGGGAGGAGAGAAAACTCCAAACTAACTAAAAACTAACTAGTGGATGTGTGTGGGGAGTTGTCAATTTATAGGTGTTTCTTTTAGTTGGTGAGTGGGCTTTCTCCCGTTCTTCTTGTCTTTTCGTCTTTTCATAAAAGTTTCTGTTTTCGATTCTGATTCGGGATTTGTCGTCGATTAAATTTGACACGTCTTTTAATTTCTTCGTTTAATAGACTTGAGTTTCTTCGACTTGTGTAAATCTTCCATCCTTGGTCCTTTTCTTCGATAAATCTTCGAATAGGCCCAGTGACTTCAAATCTTTTGCATCTCTTGGACAATAGACTTTATCTTGAGTCTTTTTCTTCAGTAAAACCCGTGCAATCCCATGTTTTCTTCAATATTCATCCGGTTGGCTCTAAAAACACAATAAACACAAAAACCACGCATAATTCCAAACAAATGATATTAAATACGTGTTTTGGTCTCGTTTTAGCCCGAATTAAGTGGTAAAAGGATGGGTGTTTACACACCTATCAAAAACCTACATCAAATTTTTGGCGCCGCTGCCGGGGAGGTGTTTAGTGTGCCATTATTATTAGTATCGTGTTTGTGTGAGTAGTGCGTTTTTGCTTTTCAATTTTTGGAAAGCGTGAATATCGTACATACTCATTTTTGTTATTTTTCCTTATTATATTATAATATCCAAATAAATCGTGTTTAGTTTCCTAAATTAAACACAAAACAATCTTTACTATATTGTAGATATATTGGTTTTCGTTTTTCTTGTGAATATATTATTACTATATTGTATTTACGTAAGAACAATAAATATACAAGTACTCCAAAAGCGTGAAAACGCAACCTTGATTCGGGATTTCATCACTCGATCATTGTATTCGAATCTAAAGCAAAAGTTTAAAGGCAAAATAGATAAATACTTTCGTGAGGCTTAATTTTGATTAACACAAACTATAAGGTGGGTATAAGGCGGTTGTATTTCACGACCTAAGGGAAAAAGGCTCTTAAGTGCTTAGAGCCGCCTCATTTCCCCCGCTTGCTTGTGCGTGTTTTGAGAAAGAGGGCTAATCGAGGGTTTGCCGCCCAAGTATTATCTACGTATCATATATATTTGCTTGTTTTCAAGATTAAATCCTCTTGAACGTTTTGGTGTTCCACCAACGTTCTAAAGTCATCGAGAACGTTCACTCCACGTGATCGTTTTCATTCCTCGAGGCTCCTTTAATCGAGAAAGTCGATTCGAGGAGAGATTTGTAGATTTGTGTCTACGTAATACATCCAAAAATCCAAAAAAAAAAATTAAAAAACAATCAAAAACCAAAAAATTTGAAAAATCGAAAAAACCGCAAAAAGAATCTTCTTTGCTACCACCCATTCTACGCTTAGTGCATGCGCACTCGATCGAAGGATTATTCCAATTCTAGCGAAGCTTCGAATCGACGCAATCGTAATCGAAGGAATCGACGACGTAGACGAGAATTAGAAACCGACGTTCCTAATATCGTTGTTGAAGAAACCGTAGAGGAGATGGCCGACAATCGTTCGATGATGGAATTTCTCCAAGCGCCCACCGAGGGTTATGGAGACGCGATCGTAATTCCCGCTATCGAAGCGGAGAATTTTGAGATTAAGAGCGGAATGCTTTCGTTAATCCAAGCTACGAAGTTTCGAGGTCGTGAAGCCGATATTCCTCACGACCATATTCGGAATTTTGATCGTCTTTTAGCCACGAGCAAGTTTAAGAACGTCGACACCGATGTCGTCAAGCTTATGCTTTTTCCGTACTCGCTCGATGGTGCCGCCAAGGATTGGTACGAGAAAGAGCCACCTAATTCGATAACTACGTGGAAGGATCTCGTTTCCAAGTTCGTTAATTATTTTTTCCCACCGTCTAAGACAACATTTTTCAAAAACGAGATTACGAAATTTGAGCAAAAACCGAATGAATCTTTTAGAGACGCGTGGGATCGTTTTAAGGAATTGCTTAGGCAATGTCCTCACCATGGTTTTTCCTAGTTGCACCAAATCGATACGTTTTACAACGGTCTTAATTTTCAAGAACAAGATTCGTTGAATTCTGCCGCCGGTGGCAACTTTTTGTGTAAAACTCCGAAAGATGCTTTGATAATTATCGAGAACCGATCCAAGGTTTACCAACTCCGCAACGCACCGAGTGTTGCCAATGTCGCCAATGTTAGTAGTTCTAATCGCGACATTGAGAGAGTTGATGCGAAAGTCGACAAGTTGACGAATGTGTTTACGTCTTTTCTCGTTGAGATGCAAAAGAAAGACGCTCCCGCTACGGTGAAAGCGGTTGAGGTTTCGTGTACGTTTTGTGGTGGACCTCATAATTATTACGAGTGTGCGGCTACGGATGGCCAAACGTCGAATGTGAGTGCGTTAAATGGAAACAACAATTTTCAAAATCAAAATAACGCGGGTCCATCACAACAAGGCAATTATAACCAAGGCAACAATTTTTCAAATCAAAACCGAAACAATTTTCAAGGAAATAATCAACAAGGAAATTTTTCGAATCAAAATCAAGGAGGTTATAATCAAGGTCGTAATATAACTTGGCAAAATCGAGATAACAATCAAGGCAACAATTTTTCAAGTGGTAATCAAGGAAATTTTCAAAGAAACAATCAAAACCAAGGGAACTTTAATTCAAATCAAAATAGTTTGTCAAATGATTTTCAAAATTACATGAAAACGAATGAGGCTAATATGAGACGATTAGAGGGAGAAATTGGTACTTTGAAAAACGACCTTTCTAATACATTGAAATTGCAAAACACGAAGATTGAGCAAGGGCAAATTGACATAAAAAAGATGTTTTCGGCCATAATGAACAAGTCCTCGGGTGCGTCATCGAGTTCGTTACCTAGTGACACCGTAGCAAATCCGAAGGAACAATGTAAAGCCGCCTCGTCTCGTGAGAAAGGTCGTGTGATTACCCCTAACCTTGAAGGATTCCGTGTTGTTTATTCTTCTCAACCCTCGACTTCTAAGACGTCTTCTTGTTCTAAAGTCGATGGGGTGAACGTGGCGACCAAGGAAAAGAGTGCACACCCTCGTGTACCTCAAATTCCATCCACGGTTCAAAAAGAGAGCTTTGTCGACCTTACCAAAGTAACCCTTGAAGAAACTTGTGCATCGATCCTTCTTAAAAAACCCAAAAGGCGTATGCCGAGAAAGGAAAAGGATCCGGGCCAATTTCTATTACCTTGTGATTTTTCCGAGATTGAGGGATGTTTAGCCCTTGCCGATTTAGGTGCTAGCATCAATCTCATGCCTCATTCTCTTTGGAAATTGATGAGATTGCCTTCACTTACCCCCACGAACATGACTATCGAGCTAGCAAATTGTACTCCACTTATACCAATTGGAATAGCCGAGGATGTCTATGTCAAAGTTGGAAAGTTTGTTTTTCCCGCGGATTTCGTTATATCCGATTACGAGTGTGACCCTAAATGTCCCATTATTTTAGGCCGACCATTCTTATCAACGGCTCGAACCGTAATCGACGTTAACGAGAGGAGACTTACTATGAGATATGGGGATGACAAAATGGACTTTTTCGCTAGAAAATCCCAAGGGTTTAATGATCATGAAAAAACCGAGGTTTCAAAACCTAATGATTCAAATCCTAATGATTTCAAAATGTTCACTTTAGCGGCAAGAATGAGGCTTAATGCATGTTTTGAAAGAATTAAGAAAAACGGTTTTAAAGATAATGATTTTAATGATAAAGAGTACGTGTACCTAATTCAAAAGGGTATGAGTAAATTTATGGATGAAACCTCACTTTGGGATGTTTTTAGCGAAACAAGTGAACCACCAATTCCGAAGGGCGACGTTAGTGCCATCACGACAACGAACCAAAATGGGCTCGTCTTCACCACCTTCGAAGGACCACGTCTTTGAGGCTTCAACTTCTAACTCCATCGAAGTGCCTCCTATGCCTAGCCCAACACCCGTTGAGGCTAAAGGGTTTATCGACATCGATCCTCTCGGCTTAGAAAAGTCACCTAAGCATAGTCATTAGACTTGTAAGACCATGGTTGTGAGTGCTCACATCGACTCTTTCTTTGACGATGACGATGGCGATTTTGCCGAGATTGATCACGTACTTCGAAATCCACATGCAATTTTTGACTCTCCTAAAAAGAAACATGTGAAGTACGATAATTATGAGTTTGACCCCGAGATTGAGGAAATCATTGAACGAGAGCTAGCTCTTATGCCTTCACTTCCACCTACGAGTGAGGTCGATCTTTCCAAAATCGAGGATGAACTTAATGAGTTGGAACGTCTTATTTTCGATGATGAACCAACTCATGTGACCACCAAAAATCCAATTCTCGAGGAGTTACCTAATCAACACTCCTCAAATGAGAATTACGTTTACCACATTCGTGAGGATTTAACTTATCAACAATCCCCACAAAAGAATGATGGTTTCGTGCTTGATCGTGATCTTTTCGAGAGAGTTTCTAAGATACTCAAGGAGGGGAATGACAAACCGTGGTTTGACAAGCATATCTTTGATGTAGAAATCGATGAGATCGACGTTCATGAGGATGACGAGTATGTAGACCCTGAGGGGGCGGTGTTCTTTATTGATCGATGTTTTGAGAACTTATATAATCCGCCACCCCTCCCACCAAAGACTTAAATGTGAGGATTTTTAGCGCGACTAATTTTAAATTTGACACACCAAATATTTTCGACATTATTCAATCGGGTTTTCATAAAGAGTTTTTAAACGATGAAAAAGGAAAGGATTTTAAAAATATTTTAAATGAATTTTCTACAAGTTTAACTCCGTCATCACCATGTTATATGAGTGCTACCACCTTGTCTACTCCTTTTGATGACGGTTGGTGTGGTTCTAGTGTGGGGGAAGCCCCAAATGTTCCCTCACATTTCTCCACCGAGGACGAGATTTACGATCCCGGAATTGCTTGTAAAGGGAAATCTCGGTCTTCCACCGATGCAATAAATGGAAATCATTTTCGTTTGCTTGGTGTGAGTCTACCTCGAGTAGCTCATTTTAGTGACTTACCCATTGCCCCACCTTTCTACTTCTTATCTATTTTCTTCTACCCCATTGGGGTTCGTGTTGTAGTAGCGTTGTTTCGTCTTTCATCCGAAAACGAAGACGCTATCTTTGACCCCGGTATTCGTGTATCGGGTTTTTAAAGTACTCCACGTACTTTTGGGCCTTGTTTATCATGTAATCCCCACCAAAAATGACCATACCAAGATTATCCATAAATGATCACATTTATGGGGATTCGAGTCGAGCTTTTGACTCGGTTATCAAAAACAAGGTGCCTCGTGGGGGATTCTCATGCTTATCCTTGTACATATTATTGCTTTCTTAGTTTAACGTAATGAGGGGACTTGTGCTCTTCCAACCTTTGTTTCGTGGTTGTTTGTGATTGTGATTTATTAGGTTCATCATCATCATTGAAGCCTCTCGTGTTCGTTTTACGGATCACTCGAGCTTCGATCGTTGCCTTTGGAGATTCCGATATCCGATGATATCCTTTTATGTTCTAACGATTATCTTATTAGCATAATTCATAAACGGCTTTTAGGTTATTAGTTTTACCCTTTCCATGCTCGAGATTAAGCATTCGACTTCGTCTCTAGTATGAGGGTGTTTACATCCCTAGACTCAAAACATTGAGGACAATGTTTAGTTTTAGTATGGGGGGGGGTGAGTAGATACTTCACCTTGCTTATGTCACCACGCAATCTAATATTCATCTTTTTATCGTTTTATGCAAAATAAGGCTCCAATATTCATCTTTTTGTTATCGTTTTATGCAAAATAAGGCTAAAAATGGCCAAATTTTAAATTTTTTTCTTAATTTTCATAAGTGTTTAAGACACGAATGTAGGTTTTCCGATGGTGAGAATAAGAGTAATTTTTGACTCGACCGTACGTGTTGAGCACTTAGCTTCGATTCCTTAACTTTTTAGGCTAAGTCTCTTAAATGAGGACGAGAAATGATAGAGTTATTTATAAGTCTCGTAATCGTCACGATCTCATGTGTAGTAATTATTAGCTTATTCTCCCCACGCCTTTGCATAATAAATTGTTAATAAATATTGATTTAGCGGTTTAGTCACTATTGTTGGTTTCTAATTTGTTTTAGTAGCTTCCATGTAATTAAATTGGGAAAACATTAAGGTATCGCCAGCGTCACGGTTTTGAAGTATTGGCACCCGAATAATCGAAAGCTTCACCTAATAATAAGATTTCAAGTGCTCACCTAAATTAAGCAAAAATTTGAAGCTCACAAGGCCGAAAAATCTATGCCCAAATTGAAAGTGAATCAAGCCTTAATCTTCGAAGCTTTAAAGATCCAAAATTCGCCTTTGCGTGAGGATATACGTCTTTGGCTAATAAAACCACCGATGAGGCGGATAATAAAAGGCAAGGCAAGACCGAAGTCACAATAAAAGCTCCATGGCGGAGTTGAATAAAAGATGGAGGTAAACTAAAGATAATAAGGCCCTTCCGTTAGGGGGCGTATAAAAGTCTTGGTAATAAGTCTCATGTTCAAAACCGTTATAAAACCGTGTTTATCGATCCTTCTTGTTGACTTAATTTTTTGACATCGTTGTCTATTAGGGTGAATTATTAATTCAATGATTTTGGTTACACCGTTAAGTTTCTATTTTTAGACTTAATCTCTATTCACGCATAAGTCAATGATGTATCCTCGTGATCATTAAGACAAAATAAAATATAAGAGATACCAAGTAGGAATAAGGGAGTTTAGGTTCGTAATTAACACTCATGAGAAGTGATCGTGTTGCTAACTTATAATAACAATGATCTCGTTACACGCTTAGCATAGAATTGGGTGAAAATCGAGGACGACGAAATTATTTCTAACGAAGCACTCACGTGTTCTTGTTCAATGATCCCAAAAGTCACTTAATCATGATGAAAGCAATACATTATGTCTAAAACACGTGTAGTAGTTTATTTAAATTTATGTCTTTAATAAAAGTCATCATAAAATGAATTTTGGAGGTGCTATGATACTTAATTCTAGCATTGCGTGGGGACACGACAATGGTTTAGTATGGGGGAGTGATGAGATTGTATTTATACATAGTCTCATCGTCCAAATCGGGCTTAAAACGCTTAAAATATCATCAAAATACCCAAATATATGCCCGTGTTTGTTCATTGTGTATTTTAGGTACAAATATCGTGAATTCACCAAAAGATTACAAGAATAGAGCAAAAACGAACACGGGAAACGAAGCCACACAAAGAACCGGGCCCAAGTTTGGAATTTACAAAATTGCCCTTGAAGTTTGAAGAAATTGCAAGATTGGTCCCTCAAGATTTGCAAGTTGTCACTTTTTACCCTTGAAGAATCAAGATTGAACAACTATGGCCTTTGAAGATTCATGTTTAGTCATTAAAGGCCCTTGAAGATTGAAGAAAATACATGTTTAGTCCTTGTTCATATTTTTTACCAAACACAAGGACTGAATTTGCCAACTGAGCAAAGTTTTTACAAAGGGGGAAAGTTAATTGGGCTGTTTTCTACAATTGAAGAAATGAAGAGAGTTCAAGGGCCACTTCTGCCCAGACAAACAAACCCCAACCACCACTCCTATGCCTACACGTCACCCTCTCCCTGCCACCTCACCTACGCCATGTCACTCCCCACTACCCTAATCTATATTAATTTAACAGATTCAAATCTGTTTATTAAATATAATTAGGGAGGGAAACATTCCCTGTTCATCCCACCACCCCTAATTACCCCTAATCCTTCACTAACAACCCTAGTCTCACACCCAACTTAAATCAAAGGGGTTTTGCCCCTAATTATCCAGAAACCTAATTAATCATGTCTACATCACATCCCCCATCTCGAAACAACCATCCCCATCACCCAGTGGCCCCCACACGTCTCCTCTGCTCATGCTTTTGACAAGAAAACAAAACCAGCCAGAAGATCAACATCTCCCAGTGATTTCTTCCTTCCAAAGGAATCCTTCAACGACCAAGATTGGTTTTCTACAGCTCAACAACCCACATGGGCTTGACAAGGACCCTGCTGACCAAGATTCGAGTTTGAACCACAAGGGCATTTTTGGACTTTCAATGAACTAGGGTTTTAGGGTTTTTCATTCTTGTATTATTTTATTTCCAGTATCTAGATTATTCCTAGCACTTGTATAAATACCAAGTCATTTGTGACTTGGTTTTCTTGTTCCAGATTTTTGTGTAATTTTTAAACTTATTAATGACAATGAACAGTTTGAGTTATACAAGTTCTGATTTCCTCTTTTAAAATATTTCTTAGTGTAATATTTATCTTATTTTGCAACTAGTTTAAAAGGTTTCCAAAAGGTTTGATTTATAAAAGTATTTTCAGAAAATTAGTGTAAAAAAAGGTTCTTTGAAAAGTTTATTTTGAAAGCTGGAATCCTTCTTTCATATGAAGTGAAAGTGGATTGTGAGGTTGGATTCATCTTGAATTAAAGCTTTTATCACAGAGTTTACTGGTTTCAAAAAGGTTTCTGATTTCAAGGTGTTCAAAACACCTTTTGTCTTTTTTTTAACAAGTTACTCTATCAAAAGCTACAAGCTTTTAGCTTGTAGCTCTTGATACAAGAACCTGCTTCTTGTTGTTTGTTTTGTGCAGGACCAAAGCAAGGAAGAAATCCCAGTCATCATTTCATTTTTTTGTTGATTATTTGAAGACATATTAGGGCTTAGGGTCCACATGGATTCCTCCAACAAGCCACCTCTACACGTCCTATATCTCTCACAAACTCCAAAGCTCTCAAATAGAAGGCATCACTACAAGAAAATGAGCCTAATACAACACTTTACGAGCAACACTTTTCTAAGGTGTTGCATTCGTGACAATATTGGTGTTAAAGCAACACTTCTAAGATAAGTGTTGCATTTTAACGACTAAACCAACACTTATTTCTAAGTGTCGCAAATTTCATATGATAAAGCAACACTTTTTGCTAGTGTTGCTTACCCGTCATACAACTCGACATTTGTGGGTAACTTGTATTTCAGGCCACGAAATCAATAATTCTTTAGGAAACCGATGTCTTCACGGTCTTGTGTCTTACCGGGCATATACACAAACAAATATATAAACAAAACTACAATACGTATTTTTTAGCAAATGTAAAGTGAATATCTAATTCATTTTTTTCAAAACCATGTTAGATTTTTCACCCAAAAATTGAATTAGGTTTTCACCGCGAAAACAATCCGCCTATTTTTCAACCAAAATCAAAATCCCCCCTTCGGTTCTTCCTTTTCCCTCCTCCTATTTTCACCCAAAATCAAAACTAACCCCTTGGGCTCTTCCTTTTCCCTCTTATGTTGTCAATTTACCATCACTATCACCAATAGCATCCTTTGCAGATCTAGATTTAAGATTTGATAGGCTAATGCGTGATGTGCATCTCCTATTGAAGTTTTACCAAGGGAAGTATCTCTAATCGAATGATTCTCACATCAATCGCACCCCGAATGTAATTGGCCTTGATTTGGTTGTCCTGGCGCAGGTCTTTTTCTTGATTCAATCGATAAAGTAAATAATACCTTTTGAATTTTTATCGTTTTAATTTTGGACCGATTTAGATGCAGCTTTTTATTTCCCATAAATAATACTAGTACTGTACTATGTTTGTGTTAGGTTTATTTCCCCTCATTATTCTGTTTGTTTTGAGCTCGAACACATGTTTATCCTTTTATGCTTGCGTACTGTGAAATTATTGAGTTAATGGTGACGTACTTGGATAGTTTATAAACATTTGTGTTTGTGTTTTGGTGCTTGGTTTGCTTGCGTTAGCATAGTATCAGCCAAAGAGTTAAAATAGAGATTGTATCCTTTTTTTTTGGTTAAAGGGGATAGAGATTGTATCCTTAAGACAAGATATATAAACATAGTACTTATTTGAGTGACTATGGATCTATTGTTTGAAATTTTAAAATGATTGTCAACATCTGTTCTTATTTGATTAAGAGTAGTAGTGATGAGGGGGGATTTAAGACCCCTTACATATGGACAATCAAATAAGAACAAATATTAGAGGTGGCAAAACGGGCGGGCGGGAGGGCACGGGCGGCGGGTTAAACGGGCGACGGATTAAACGGGCCGGGGACGAAATGGTCGCGGGCTAAACGGGCACGGGCGAAACGGGTGCAAGCTAAAATGAGAAAAAAGACATATAAAAACGTAGAATTAAAATATAAAAATACTTGTTTAAAAGACGGGGATAAAAACTAAATATAAAATATCCGCCGAGTAGCCTAATTAGTGTTTTACATGTGCGCTCCTTAAGCCCATAAGTTTCTTACATATGCGCCCGTTTAGCCTATTATTAATAAAGAATGGGCAAAAAGTGCCCCATCCTTTTTTGAAAATAGGCAAAAAGTGCCTATATTTATCAAAATGGGCAAGATTTGCCACCACTAAGAACAATGGCTAATTTAATAAATCTTCATGTAATGTTGTGGGAAGAGATATGCCTAAATAAATTGCAGCCAAAGGTTTTCTTAATTTCTTAGACTAAGATACATTGCAGCCAAGATTTTTTAGTGGTTCTCTAAATTTTCTAGACTAAGCTAGAACTGACATTTGTAAGAGGCATTTACTTAAAGATAAGTCAGGGTGTTAGGGACTTATATTCAACGAAGCATCTAAGTAAGTAAATGGACATATCAAAGGGGGGCATGTGGGTTTGGTCATGTAATAGGTCAGATCATGTTTGTGTAAAAATTGGTCGTATCATGTATATATTTTAATGACCGATCAAATTGATTTAGGTGATGCGGGATTCTTTATATGCTAATTTATTTTGTTTTCTTCTAACTTGCGAAAGGACTACTTCAAATATGAACTCTAAAGCGTTCGGTTTTTTCAATGTATACAGTAATGTGATACTTGTATTAATGTTGTAGGAAGTAGACTATAATAAAAGATTTGAGAATTGATACTGCTTCATAACAAGTCTTTTTTTTGAAGGTATATTACTTTCTGTTGTTAGTGTTCAAAATTAATGTGCAACATTTAATCTTTGTGTCTTCCCTTTTTCTGTTATATTAGTCTAAAGTCTAAAGTCTGAAACTATCCATATATGTTGTGATTATATATGTATGCATTTTACTTTCCCTTTTTCTGTTATACAAACAATTTCCAAGCTGCTTAATGATATTCCTTAATGCTAATATCTATTTTAAACTCAGTCTTACTTATCTTGCTCTTGTGAGTTTTTCTTAGCATTATTCGTAAGTGATATCTGGATAATATAGCTTTTATCTCATTTTAAACTGTTAGCTTTGATCTTACAAGGTACTTTTTCTTTATTTGTTTGAACTATATGTAATAGACTGTTACGAAATGATAAATCCTGAGGTTGTTTTGGATCCAGAAGGTAGGAAAGCAAGAATTTTAGAACACACAATATTAATGGGTCATAGTTGGAGATGGGAAAGGGGTGTTTGGGACTGCTTATTAAAAGCAGTTATTGTCTTTTGGAATTAGTTTGTTTATGTTTGCGACATACAAACTGATTTATTTAACTTACATGTCATACAAAGACCAGTTTGGGCGAGAAATTTAAAATGCCCTCAAAGTGGTGTATCTACTATAGTGAAACACAATGTTTGGTTGAATAATCGAACCCAAACACCCTCTATACATGAGTTGGTTTCTGTTCTTTTTCACACAAACTTCATGATTAAAAAACTTTGAATGTATTGAGGTCATCTCACTCTACTACGTATCAATGTTTACATTGAGAGTTAAACTATAAACTGTAAACTAAATGAACGTGACGGTCTAACTTATCGAACTGATATTAATCAGATACGATGGACGGGTGTGCTACAAGTAGTCACTCTAAGTTGTTGTCGAGGTTGATTTTGTAGTGATATTAGTAGGTTTAATAGCATAATTAAGAGATATTGATACCATCATTCCATTGTATAGCTCGTTTATTATTGGCAAGATTATAAATTCTATTAAACTCAAATTGTATGTTTATATATGTGTTAATTTATAGTGTGTGTTCCATGTTACTGCACATGAATGAATGCACTTAGTCACTTGATATTTCTCACTTGCAGCGTATTTAATCAAAATCACATTGACATCAAGTAGCCCGCCACAACTCACAGGCGCTTAAAAACTAACAAAACCCAATAACATTGTGAAAGGGGTTGTGTCCATTCAAGGATTTTAATGGGTAAGTATGTACTTTCATTGTTTTTTGTTAGATTCTGTAACATGAAGCACTTATTCTTTAGTATGTATTCATCAGATTACTAAACAAAAAGATAATACACATGGGTCGGCTACAAGTTAGCCCGTCATAAGGCGCGGGTACGTTCTTACTCATTTGATACTAAATGCTACATTAGTATATGTGACTTCGTATGTACTACTTTTTTGACTATTTTCTGAAATTAGTCACACATTAATCTTGATCCATTTGATTATATGAAATGGTCATATGCCGTAAAAGATCTTTTACCACGCTGGATCCCTATCAGGACCCAAAACTTCATGTATGTTATAAGGTCTATTGGTCTATTATTGTATTGATCGAGTTTTTCATCATATTGTACATAATTCTAAGATTATTTTTTTTGTTTATAATGATATGTAGGGTAACTATATATTTTAGTAATATTCGAGATGTGTAGAAAAACACTAATCTTATTTTGTTTTCATGCATAGCAGGTATATTGCTTTGAATTAATTTATCAGAAGAAATTTGTACTTGGAGAGTTGACAAAGATGTGAAGCTTTTTGGAATTGTTAATAACTATTCTTTCTACTAGATCATGTATGTTAGCTATTGTAATAAATATTAAATAACTTGGTTGTTTTTTTTTTTTGCTCACAATAACTTGGTTGTTAAAAAAAATAAAAAAATAATTTATTATATTTATCTATTTCTATTATATTTTTATTGTGGAATGAAAATTTTAATCTATATGTTACACGTTATAAAAATTTGTGTATTATTCATATTTGAAATTTTGTGTTGCATGAGATAAAGTGTTACGAATCATTAAAAAAGTGTCGCTCTAAATTGTTGTATGCGTATTGGTTTCAAACGGAAAGTGTTGCACATGAATGTGAAAAGTGTTACTATTAAATGTAAGAGTGTTGCACTTGCATGTATAGGTGTTGCACTTGTATGTATAAGTGTTACTTTTGAGTATAAAAAGTGTACCAAATTATTTTAAAAGTGTTGCACCTAGAAGTATCACAATTGCTGAACTTGGGCAACACTTTAACCAAATGTTGCATAATCCAATATAAGTGTTGCATATACCTAAGGCGACGTTGCATAATGGAGCACTTGGCAAAGTGTCGCATTATGCATAATGCAACATTTTTGAGGCATAATACAACACTTTATCAGTGTTGCCTTAAGTTCATTTTGTTGTAGTGCATCCGCTCCTTTAAGTAAGGCTTGAACCCTATATTGAGTTTACTTTGAAGTTTTATGTGAAAAATATGGATTTTGAGTGTAACTTGTTTTTGAGTTAGTCTTTCTGTTTTATTATGTTCATTTGATAGTTGTATGCATGTTTGAGTGCTAGTTAATCTCTTTGGTTAAGTGTATAAAGCATTTGGTTTGATAAAGTTCATTTTCTGATTTTAAAAGGGTGTTTGGGACTAGGGTTTTCACTGAATTGGTGACAAAATTTTGTGTTCAATCCTGCTTAAACACCCTTTGTTGGTATTTTTTAGGTTGTACCAGTCATTAGTTTTAGATTTGATAGGATTTTAAGCAAATTGCATGTGTTAAAATTTGGTACAATAGCTAAAAATCAGTAAGCTCCTTTCTTGACTGTTTTTTTTATTTGGTGCACCAATTTTTGCATGATTGCTTGATTTTAGGTCTATTTAGGGTTGCCAGTTAGTTGTAAGTGATTTGGTGGACTTTTGTGCATGTTTTGGCCATTTAAAATTCATCTTGGTGCCTATTTCATCAGCAACTGTTCACCAGCCTAGTCTAAAGCATCACAGTGACTGTATTTGTGATTTTGTGTGTTATTTTTGTGAAGAACTTGTTGTTTTTATTGTCTATTTGACTCCCCACAACCCAACTGGTTGTGGGGGTGCCTTTGGATCTGATTAAAACCAAGAAACAAGAAAGATACAATCCAAAACATGCTCAGACCTGATTTTTTCACTAACAGTGGGAACTGAGTTCCCCCTGCTAGTGCTTTTGTTAGTACTGCTATACAAGCAGACAAAAACAGTCCAAGTGTCAACATCAGTAACTTGAATTTTTGTCTTTAGTGGGCAAAAATAGGTTTTAGGACTTGAAATTTGTTTTGATATTTTTCTTATTTTATTTTGGATTTTTCTGTTTATTTCATTTTTATGTTACTGTTCATTTGATATTTTTTAGATTAAATTGCATTTTTAATTAACTTTTAAATAGGCTGTTTTTGGCATTTAGTGTAAAAAGTCATTATTTTTCAGTTCTAAAATTTTTCATAGATTAAGAAAAATGTTTTAAGATTTTTAGTCAAAAATTATTTTACTGATTCACTGTTTTAATTAATTTTAGAATTAAATTAATTTAATTAGGGTTTAATTATTAATCAGTTTTGTCTTTTAGTGCAAAATTTTACATTTTTCAAACTTTTTCATTTTTCTACTGTTCATTAGTGTAATTTAGGATTTTCAAAATTGTCCAATTAATTTTAGCATTATTTTATTATTTTTAATCATTATTTTAGTTTAAAAATTGTTTTTAGCCTTTAATAAATATAAAAATAGTTTTAAAAATTTAGGAAAAATACTTTTTAGTCTTTAAATAATATAAGTGAATTATTAGTTCAATAAAATAATATTTTGGACATTTGTTAATTATATTTAATTTTAGGGCTTTAATTAGCATTAAAAATTGAATATTTAATTAACAAAAGGTTTTAAAATATATTTGTTGAATTTTTATTCTTATTTATATTATTTTAGACTTAGTTTAAACTTTTAATTAATTTTTAGGTTTAATTTTCAATTTTGTCGCGTTTTACGTATTTACGTCATCGTTTTACGTCAACGTCGTAGTTTAATCGTAGTCGTAGCTCGTCTTTACTTTTTCTCTCTTTAAACCAAAAACGTCACTAATCTAAACTTGATTTCATATATATTGGCACATTAATACACACACCTCCTTCGAGAACGAACCCGCATTTATTCGGTTTTACGTTTTTCCTAAAACGTAACGCTTAATACTTGCCACTCATACGCGTTTTTCCTAAAACGTGTACGAAAAACCTACATCATTGACCTTGCATGGCTCCTTCTAAATTAAGCATAGGTGATCAGGCCATGCATAATTTAGGACTAGCAATGCGATGCTCATCTTCGTCAAACTAGTATTACAAGTCATATCATTTAAAATATGTATATAATCCCATTTGTAAAAACAGAAATCAAAATAGTTTATGAAACTATTCGCCAATAAGTTACTGGCCAGATATTTAATTCAACAATTATAATGTTACAAGGTTCTTTATAAGACCGTATTAGAACAATTTGTGAAAATGCATTGTAAAATTAATATAAAATAATTTTATAAGATAACCTTCAAGTATTTTGTAAAGTCCAAGTGGAACTTTTGTAAAATGTTTCGCAAACAATACCAGTTAAATTCATGTGATGACATGATGATAGCTTACAAAATAGCGAGTGGGTTACATGAGGGAAATAAGGAGTAGTTCAAGACAGTCTATGAAATGGTTACAACGTGCTAATGTTTCAAGAGGTTTAGCAGGAATCGTCAAGAGACACGTGTCAAGATGGCAACGAACGATACGAAAGCAAGAACTTCAACCTCGGTCTAATTCAGTGGTACGATAGAAGCAAAGAAAGAAAATAGAATGGCAATTAAGTCATAAATAAAAGAAAGGATAAAGGAATCCGTATGTGTGCACATCGTGATTAATTTGACAATAATATACTTTTAAGAAGGTAGGGTATCAGTTAACAAATAGTACAATCACTCCGAAAAGTTTTTATATTAGGAAGTTGCCGAATTTCAAAAGTTCAAGATCTATGTACATGTATGACCGAACTCAAAGTTACTATTTTATACATGTTCAAACGCAATCCTTGTTTTTAGTTTGCAAAATATCATTAGTTAAAGTTTTACGAGCTCAGGGAACTCAAAAACGCTTGAAATCATATTTTTAAAGTCTATCAGCTTTGACTTTTGGGTTTGACTAGACCAATTAACTCACTAAACGATATTCTAAGACTCAAAGTCTAATGCATTTCGATGTAAAAAAATATTTTGAACAACTTTCTAGTTTTACCCGAAACATGAAACGAGATAAAAATGGACGAAAATGCCCTTGCATTAAATCTGTCAACAAAATGATATTTTAGCACTACGCAAAAATAAGTTCTTAATTTTCACAATCTCAAATGAGCATAACCTGCTCGATTTTAATGTTTACTGGTCAAATTTTATGTCCTAAACGGACGTCTTAACAAGTAGAAATATATATTTTTATGTCTAAGGTTATAAAAATATTTTCTCGACACTGTTAAATTCCCTGTAAAGTTTCTGTACAAAGTATATCTTTCGACACAGCTTAAAATTTAATCTAAATTTCATGATAATTCAAAATTAATGTACACACAAGACTTGTGGATTCCATCAAGACGAAAGAAGATAAACTGTATAATCAAACATGTAAAGAAAACACAGTATAGAAATGGTTCAAGAATGCCAAAGATAATTTGAGAGATCAAAAATGACGCATAGCATCCGTGTATTCGGCTGCAAGATGCAACGCAGGAAGGTCTCCTGGCGGCGTGATTTTCCAAAATCACAAGACATACCGAGAAAGAAACAAAATATTAACAAGTCACACTCCTGAGGAAAGGAGGTTTAATGAAAAAGGGAGGATACAAGGATGATCGTATCCCAAACAATCGTCACATAATAAATGACGATCATGTGTTCAAGGTACAACGGATGTTGTAAGCCGAAGTTGAAACGTAGAATGGTTAATGAAATAATATGTAATCCATGTACAAGTGTCGTGTAAAACGATAGCGTAAAGGTCGATCAAGATTACGAAAATCCACAATATTATTCAGGTACTGATTCAACGAATACTTCGAGATGTGTGAATCTCACGATGTCTTTTAGTCTTTTCCGGAGACACATTGAGCTACACAATGGTCTATAGACTAGACATTCAATTACGAATGGTCGGTAAACAATCTGGGTATCTAAATAGATATTTTAAAGGAAATAAACAATGAAAGCAACTTGCACGGTAGTAAGAATGAAAATCAAGAGTTTCATCGAAAACAACACTTCTTCAATTCCGAACAATGGTATCACGAGAGTATACATGGCATGTAACAGCGAATCGAGAAAAACAGATGATTCAAAACGAAGGAGTATATGAAGTCAGTCGTATCACGCATAGACGAAATAGCAATAGTACTCAGAAAAATGAGCATGAAAAGTCGGCAGCATATGCGCTCTGAATATAAGTATGTAACGTCATAATGATATAAAATCATTGTAACAAGATCAATTCACAAGAACAAGAATTCCAGAAATACAGTAAGAGCAGATGTAATCATAGTAACATTCAATGATAATTCATGGAGCACAAAGCTTTGAAAAGACACAATAATTATCGTCATTAAGGTGATGTAATATTTCAATATGAAATCAAGAGATGAAATACTACAACGATAATTAAAAGTAAATAATAAGGATTAGAGAGTTACCAGCGTAGATATCGAACAACATTGCCAGATTCTGTGGTTAACACTTAAAACCTGAAATATTTGAACTTTCGGTTATAGACTAAGTTTTTGAAAAATGACTCAGTTCCCTATAACCACCGCTCTGATAACACTCTGTGAGATCCCCAAAATCTGACATGGAACAACTAGGCAACGAGGGGGTAACACGTCATAGTACAAGAAACAATGAATTACAGTTCATACAAAGCTGACGAAATAAAAACATGTATATTACATCATAAAAGGTCAGAGTTTTTAAACATAAGTCCCAGAGTTTTAAAAGCGGAAAATTATATTATTTCGTCTCGATTTATAACAATAAGTTGCCCAAAAGGTTGAATAAACTTCTGATAGTTTATATAAAACAAATCTCTCAAAAGCATCACAGAAATCTCCAAGCTGCGATAGTATCCTGCGGGCTCCCATCCAAGCTAAGCTAAGTACTAATACCTGAGATTAAACATGTAAAATCGTCAACACAAAGTTGAGTGATATTCATAGGTTTAGCAATAAGGATGTGGAACACAAGCATTCATTTGTAAAACAAGTAGTATGGAGTTTGGTTCGTCAACCATAGTCCAAAATCATTATTATTGCTGTTCAGTTCATTAACCGAAGCTTAACTCAGTGCAAGTTCCTCTAAGGAGTATTCAGCCTAAATACTCAAGTAATAAACAAATATCAGTGCGTAAGGTACTTGAGACGGGGATAGTCAATCCTGATAGATCTACCCACAACATTCGCGATTAGTACTCGAAATTAACGGTTCATGATCGGGAGAGGAAACTCAAGGCTAGACTAAAAAGCAATAATAACATTGAAAACCTGAAAATCATACATGTTCTGGATAACATACAAGTTCTGGATAGCATACGGTTTTTAAATGGTTGTGTTCCACCATGTAAAATCTCACCCCATGTTTAGAAACCATGTACAAGTAAAAAAGGGCTATGAACTCACCTTAGCCACGAGGTAAGTCAATCACGGTACTCAGCAACTGATTAGAAACAATGGTAGTGAGACAATCACCGACGATATGGATGCCCGGGAAACACGAAAACCGCAACCTATCAAAATAAGGCGCGCGTTAAGACTCGAAATCAAGTATCGATATGTACCAAATATAATTATGACTCAAATGTTTTCAAAGTATCCATGTTTCAAAACCATTGACACGAATCAAATGAATTCATACTAACTCATTTATTCCAACACTACGCGTTAAAACACTAGAACACTTAAAAGTGACCCGTCAAACGACGCCAAGTTAACGCAAGTCAAACTATTCTTTACCCTTACTTGGAACAGTAGCTAAGTCATTTATATAATGACTAAGCACTTGAATAAGTCATCATGTCCGATGATGAATACTCAAACTCACGCAACACAAGCATTGAACTAAATGTCCAAAATTAAAAATCAGCAAGTACACTCCGAATGTACACACCGATCTACCCTATCTAGACTTGTCCGTTTTACATAAAAATTGGTGTCAAGGTCACTTATAACCTGTATAAGACCTCACCAAAATTTGAGCCAAAGTTTACACTTTAAAACCCATCAGCTCGACACTTTACTCAACTTCAAATTTGGGACAGATTTGTGCACTTGTTTTGTAAAACCGTTTGGACCACTTTAAAAGTACTAACTCGACAATCCGTCTTTTGAAATCACTACTAGACTCATCAAACTCAGTTTGTAAACTTTGAAAATCAGTAGTATCAACATTCTAACCAAGCTTAAAGTCCCCGAGAGTCGACCCAAAATCAGCCACAATTTCGGATTGTACCGACTTGCGTCTCCCGGTACACGAAAACTAAAACTAGCATAACTTTTGACTCATATTGACTTAGAAGCTCTATCTTATACCAAAACGACCGTCTCGGAAAACTCTACAACAATATCAAATAATCCTAGCCTTTCACAGACCTTAAACACACGAAAAATCTGTTTAATACCTACTGTCCCAAAATAGCCTTTTATAAAACATGACAAATCAATTTTTCAAGCAAAACCACTCATTCCCATACCTCTAGGATCAGTATACTATCATTCCTATCAACCAACCACTCATAAAAACACTTGCATGCAAAATCTAACAAAATCAAAGATAAAAAAAATATAACTTTTAAGGATTAAAATGTGATGATCTTACCAAAAACAATGCATGCAAGATGACTAAAACCAATACCCACCATAAAATCATAAGAACTAAAAAAAATCTTGATGCATGTGTGAAATTTTTGTATAGATAGAATCATAAGATGATTTTAGAGATGGGATATTGATTAGATTTTGTTAAAAATCAAATTTGAGGGGTGTTTTGTGGTGGTGGAGTGGCGGCAAAATGGAGGTGAGGGTGGGGAGAGAAGAAATTTCTTTGTGTGTGTTTTTGAGTGATGAAAATGAGGTGAAGTGGTTAAAAAATTGTTTATATAGTATGATGGAGGGCTATTTGTGTCAATTGTGTATAGTTTTGGACTTAAAAGAAATTTAATAGTTTAAAGGATAGAAAATGGTTATTGGTAAATATTGAAAATATTTACGGGGCGCGGGCTTCGTAAAAATACTTTTCAAAAGTTACAATGCATCATAAAAATGATTATATGATTTCCCGATACGACTTAATACGTAATTAAAACGAAATCGTCGAAAATATTAATTATCGAAACAATCGATAAATAAACGTAAACTTTTGGGCATCCGTCGGTATCACGATCACTAGGAATTCTCGTTGTACATTGATTTTGAATAAACTCGTTGTAAAACACACGCGGGTGATTTTAAATCAAAAACTTTGATTTAAATTAAATATGGAAAAATAAAATAAAAATTTTATAATTCCATACAAAGTATTTATCAATGATCAGAAAAATACTTAAAAAATATAATTTGAAAAAAGTCTCAGGATTTACATATGGCAATACGAGAAAACGTAATACGTTGGAAATTTCAAGAAGCAAGAATAAAAAAGAATAAAATAATGCTGGGAAAGTAGGGGTTCTCACATTTATCACCTGAAAGAGACACTAAAACACGTCAACATAATGTTGGTGAGAGTCATAGGTTTAGACTCCAACCAAAAATAGATTATAATAAGCTGTGAACAACCATAAACCACTAAACATATGGACAGTGTGCTACAAGTATGCATTAACAACTAACATTCAATATCAATCATTCCAAACCAAATTCAAGGCTCCCAGCCTTACCAAACACCATGGTACCATAGGCGCCCATACACCTATGTACCAATCCCAAGGCCCCGCCTTGTCATTATCCATTGGTCCCATAGATGCTCACACATCTATGTACCTCCCCAAGGCCCCGCCTTGTCAACATCCCCTTGGTACCAAGTCAAATCACAATAACTGAGACGATACGTGTCCCCCGATCCAAATCATAAACACAATCAAGAATCACATAGCAGTTAATCACATAAGTGCACACACAAGTCCATCACAAACCATAATAACATTCACAACATTAGTTACAAAACCATATAGTGTCTCTTCCATCCCATCTGGAAGTGAAAATCATTAAAAGGTATGGGACTATGAAACTCACCTGATTGAGCTTCTCCAAAAATCCGCGCACTAGCAAAAAGCTAACAAACAAAAGCACACAATCAAAACATGAACCAAACACTAAGATGGCTCATCAACCCATGATGGACATCTAACCTTATCCCATATATATACCTCATTTATATGCTCTAAGCATCTCATTACACCCCTCTATAAAGCCCTTAACTTAGTTTACTTCATAACCCGTCTCGTTAACATTTTACCCAAAACAGTCCCGGTTTTTAGGTCTCCAAACTATAAGCCAAACGCCCACCTAACTGTGACAACCCTTGTTTTGAGGTTCGTCACTTAGTTTTATTTTGTGCTAGTTACGTGTCTTTACGTGTTTATGTGTTTATTGGTGTGTATAGATTGTGGTTTGGATATCGTTTCTGGTACGGGGTACCTTGTGAGTGAAACGATGTGTGATGATTTCATGTTCATGAGCTCACATGATAGTGACTATGAAGTAAGATGCTGTTATTTAGTGGTTGTACGCATACGTATATGTATTATAGAAAATCGTATTTTTACGATTTACGGTTTAGCATTTAGAGGTCTCGGATGAGGTAATTGGTCATACGAATATTTTTCGGGATGGTTGTAAGTCATTTAGGACTCAATTATAAAGTTTTTTTCAAAATTTAAGATTTTTTTTAAAAGTGTATATTTTACGACTTTTACGGTAAAACGCGTAAATTTGACTAGTTTTACGGTTTTGAGGTTTTGGAGGCTTTAGGAGCTGAAATAAATTAAGGTAAATTAAGGTAATATTAATAACATGATATTAAATAATAAAAATAAAAAAAAACGAATTTGAAGGGGTTTAGGTCGGTTTTGGACGCAGAAAAGAAGGAAAAAAAGGAAAAAGAGGGAAAAAAGGAAAGTGGGCTTATTCTTGGACTAGGATTTTATGTACACCCTATATATTATTTTAATCACAATCCAAATTCATTATTTTTCTCCTGGAGGTTAAGAAAATTCGTGAGTTATATAAAAATTAGGGTTCTTCATAAAATTTTGGGGTTTTTATAAATCAAAGGTAAATCTTCTTAACCCTTTTTAATTTAATTGTTTTTATGTTTTGTTTAATCATCTTATGATGGAATTAGGTTAGGGTTTAATTTAAAAACAGTAAATTAATGTTATAATAATGAGGTTATAATGATTACATAAGTTAGGGTTTGTAATTTGTGGGGTTAGGGTTAATTAATTAGTTTAATTTGATTAAACCCGTTTTTAAAAGCTGGGCAGAATTTTGAGTCAATTGTTTTGATCATATTGGGAGTTCTACAAACTCTTATTTTCGATCCAAGTATCCCTGGAAAGGTAATTGAAGTGGCTTTCCAAAGAAAGAAACGAGAACTAAATTGGAGGTCGGCAAGTGGGTCAAAAACAGGTTACAACAGTCGGAGGTCAAAACAGTTTTGAAGTCAGCCTGTTTTCTTTTTAATTTTTGGGTTGTTTGGGGCACTTCGGTTTGCATTGGGATCTTCTAACGAACATGAGAGATGGTCTATATATTGTAGTAAGTATCTGCACTTGGGCTAAGGTTGTGGTTTAGGATAAGACCCCTTAATCATAACAAACTTTTTGTATGTTTAAAATCAGTAAATTTGGAATGACAAAAGTATATATATATATATATATATATATATATATATATATATATATATATATATATATATATATATATATATATATATATATATATATATATATATATATATATATATATATATATATATATATATATATATATATATATATATATATATATATATATATATATATATATATATATATATCAGGGCCTTAACAGTAGCTTTAAGGTTGGGGCAAATGGGAGGTGTTAGCTAACATATGTAAGGGCATAAATATTACTTTTACAGAGATCATGGGTATGTTTAAGGGGGAGACCGACCCATAGTTTAAGGTATGAAAAAGGGGACTGTTTTGGGTAAAATGTTAATGGGATGTGTTATGAAGTAAAAGGAGTTAAGGGCTTTATAGAGGGGTGTAATGAGATGCTTAGAGAATAAAAATGAGGTATTTATATAGGAGGAGGCTAGATGTCCATCAAAGGTTGATGAGCCGTTTTAGTGGTTGGATCATGTATTGATTACGTGTTTTTGGTTTGTTAGCTTTTTGCTAGTGCGAGCACATTTGGAGAAGCTCAATCAGGTGAGTTTCATAGTCCCATGTCTTTTAATGATTTTTGACTTCCAGATTGGATGGAAGAGACACTGTTTGTTTTTTGTAACTAATGCTGTGAATGTTTTTATGGTTTGTGATGGACTTGTGTGTGCACTTATGTGATTAACTGCTATGTGATTCTTGATTGTGTTTATGATTTAGATCGGGGGACACGTACCATCTCAGTTATTGTGGATTGACAAGGTTGGAGCCTTGGGATAGGTACATAGCGTGATCGTCTATGGGACCAACGGATAATGACAAGGTAGTGGCCTTGGGATAGGTACATAGTGTGATCATCTATGGTACCATGGTTTTTGGTAAGGCTGTGGGCCTTGGATTTTGTTTGGAATGATTGATCTTGAATGTTAGTTGTTAATGCATATTTGTAGCACATTGTCCATATGTTTAGTGGTTGATGGTGGTTCATAACTTATTATAACTATTTTGGTGTTGGAGTCTAAACCTATGACTCTCACCAACATTATGTTGACGTGTTTTAGTGTCTCTTTCAGGTATGAATGTGGTTAAGCGTGAGGATAGAAGTGCCTAGACTTGGATGCCTTAGGATTGCATATAGAAGGAGATCCCCGTTCCTTCTTAGTTTACCTTTATGTTTTTTTTGAATAAGTGATACTGTTGGCACCTATATGTTTGTTTTGTTTGTGTTACTTGTTTGTCTTGGGTAAGAGGTAGGACTGTTACCTACTTACCTAGACTCCTGCATGTTGAGATATTGTCATGACATTTGTGTCGCCATTTATGACATTTCTTATATCATTTAGTTATCTCTATAGACACGCTATTGTTGTGATGATATCCATACGTCGCGCCCCATATTCCGCCATGGTAGTGTGTGGCAGAATGGTATCAGAGACAATGGTTATAGAGAATTAGGTTGCCTAGTCGCGTAGCCTAGTCTATAGCTTAAGGGTCCCGGCATATAGGCGTCGTAGGAGTATGTGTGCATTTTATATTAATTGATGTGTTTGGATGTTATTTATTGTGATGTTTTGACTAGTATGAATTGAACCGTAGTATGTTCATACCTAGTCACATGTTATTTTCTTTTCGGGTTTGTGACTAGTGCGGGTTGAACCATAATCGTCCACGCTAGTCATTGTTGTATTTTGCTTAAATTGTACATTATAGTACATAATTTCGTACATGGTAGTTTCTACCTTTTGTTGGGTTATTTTATGTACATGAGGTATAGTATTTTTCCTTTGATGTTTAATTCATGTTCCCTAAGAATCATGTGGTGGTTCGAGTTAGTAGGAGTAGGTGGATATGAAGGATTTTAAGCTGTTTCCACTCTTATGGGCGATATGACTTATAACTGATTATGTTTTCGTTTTGGATTTAGTCTAGACTGTTTTAGCTAGACTATGGATTTATGTATTTCAAGAGTTTTACTATGTTATTTTAATAGATGGAGTTTTGGACCTATATGGTTATGTGGTTATGAGCTTATGTGAGTAGATGGATTTATGTGTTATATGTTGTATTGATTCTTATAAGTGTCATCATAGGAGGGAGTGCATTGGGGAAAGGGTAATTGTATAAGTATGGTGGCCAACATAGTTATACAAGTACCACAACTTCAATGGGTTCTCAAGTATGATTGCATGAAAGAGGGTTAGTACATGCTTGTATATGATGAGATGTAGAATTTGGGTATACGTATATATATGGGTTTATGTAATGGCTGCCTATGATATGGCTATGGTTCTTTTCGTGTTATATGATTTAGGATTATAGTGGTGTTGTGTGATTATGGGGTCACACGATATGGTTTGGTTTTGGAGGTGCCTTGTTGTGGCACGGTGAGATGGTGATTACTCGTATGGAAAAACGAGCATAAAAAAAGCGATTGATTGACTTGACGTGTATGATAACGAGTATGTTTGGGAGATTCGATAGGTATACATATGCGGATGTATATATATTAATAGATGTTATGTTATGATTTACGGTCGTTCAGTAGTTATAATAACTTGAACGTACCTAGTGCTCTCTTGTATTTAAATAATTTATTAGTGCTCGAGTTTGGTGGAGTTTCAACGAAGTTTTGAATCTTTTGAAGTATGTCTTGTAACGTATTCTTTGAGTTTCGTATTTCACGTGTACGTTTTAAAATGGTGTTTTTGGTTTCAAGTCTATTGAAATAACTTGGGATTTCTTTTGAGATAATGAAATCTTTTGTGTTGGGTATTACATTTCTTTTGGTCGGTATATATTGAGAAAAAAAGGGGGGTCTTGGAAATCTATTATAGGGTTAGATAGTTGGTTGTATTCGGTAAAATAAGGGTAAGGTGTTGGAGTCGTGTTTGAAACAAGGTGCAACATAAGATTTTTTTTTAATCAACACTTATTTATTTCAAATTCTAAAAGACTTTCTTTAAAATAAAACGAATTAAAATTTCTTTCTACTTACATAGTTTATATAATTTGATTTAACCGATTCACGTCATTTATAATTATTAATACAAGGCTAAATTGAGTTTAAGAAGATTTCACATACAATTTTATCTTTCATTAATATAAAACTGTTTTGGTCATAACTTGTTCGATTTTAAAGCTTTTTGGACGATTCAAAAGCCTAAAATTATATACTCGGAAAGTACTTTTCAAATATTCAGAATGTATAGTCATGGGAGGTCAGTATCTTGGCCGAAATTATTGTACAAGTATCGGGTTAAAGGTTGAGTTTGAATAGTAGGTTATTTTTATGATTTGGGATGCACGGGATACCTAGTTTTCGAGTTGAGTATTGAGTTCGTCAAGAGGGTTGTTTGTAGATTGTTTGAGTCACATAGATGTGGGAGGTAATAATAAATAAAAAAAGGTATATATTCGATTGGAAAGGTCGATCTTTTGCACGGTTTAAATGATATGTCGCGGGGCGTAATATGTTTTGGTTGCTATTGGGTGTTTCTTGGATTATTTTTTTCGTTGTCATGGGTCATTTTGAATTGATACACGTTTTGGGTTTGAGTTTTCTTTTGAGTCTCATGGTTTTTGACTTGTTTTAACTGGTGCACGTGAAATGTCGTTAGTTATCTGTTGGTTTGATTCGTTGGTCGTATCTGATGGATTCAGGATGTAGTTTTGGTTTCGTATTGTTCGGGAGCGTTGAGGTAGTCATATGAAAGACTTGGTCGCGCCTACACGCTTAAGTAGGTGGCCATGAGAGAACGGTCGAAATACCCTTAGTGGGGAGGAAAGAGGTTCGTAAACGAACTAATGTGGGCATGAGGTCTCTTTGGAGTACCAAGGAGATGAATAGAGATTTGTGGGATACTAGCACAAGTAACGTGCCATAGAGAGTGTTGGAAGGGGATACAATACCTCAAAGGTATTTATGATTGTTCGTAGGGCATGTAAGTTTTCTGAAAATTTCCTGAAATTTAGTAGGTTTGCCTATTACTGTGAGATAAAACCATGAATAGAGCAAATGGGAGAAGTGAGAGGAGTTGGAGTTAGTGCCTTTCCAAGGAAATTGTTGATGGAATGATTCCAAGAACAAGAGTTGATGGAAATTGAAACGGATGCAAGGTAAAAGTTGAGTTGCTTAGTAGTAGATTGGATGTAGAAAGAGGTTGACTGGTCTGATGAGAGGATGTATTGGTTTGTTCAAAATGCGTGTAGAATTTCGCAAGTAGAACGAGGTAGAAACTCATTCGTATTGCCACTGAGAGAGGATGCAATGAGGACATAATTGGAACTGCTAAGGATGTTGTATGAACGCCTTGGGTCACGGTTATGCATTTGGCTTCGCCAAAGCACTAGCGGTTTTCATGGAGTCAATGAACCAAGTGTGCATGAACGTTTATAAACGAGTTGTCATCGTGAGCATCGACGACATCTTGACATCTGGAGTTGTTAGGAAAGGGAATTATACGTAAGATTTTCAACTGTGAGTTTTAGGATTAAGTTGGCTAGGACGAGTGGTCAGGGATGATGGCATATCGAGGAACCAGCAAAGGGCAAAGTGAAGAAGGATGAGGAAGCGTTTTGGAGACTAAAGAAGTGGATTGGATAATGAGCCGATCTTGGAATTATCGGAAGGACTGGATGAATTCACGAAGCATGACGATACGTGGAACAAGGATTTGGACGCGTACGAGGACGACAAAGAAAGGCGATCACTTATACGTTGCAAGAACGGAAGATTTGGAAGAACTGGATAGATTTAGTTAGTGGAGCTGGATTGTTATATCTTCCTAGAATGCTAGAGGCATTTGGTGTACGAGACGTAGAGAATGATCTATACGGATCATGAACGTCTCCAACACATATTCAATCATCTTGATTGAACATTTGGCAAAGGTTAAGTGGTGAAAGAAAATTTGCAAGGCTAAGTACCATTTGGGAAGGGCAAGCATGGTCGATGAGACATGGAATAGGAAGGATGAGGTGAAGCTGAGACGAAATTGAATCATAGGGATGACGTATTAGGGCGGTTTGGATAAAGGATATAGGTTGCACGACTTGAGTTGTCTAAAGCAGAGAACGCGTCAGCGTGTATGTTGTGTGGCTTGGACAATCATATGGAGAAAAGAGACGTAGACTATACTTCCTACATAGATAGGAGTATCTTAGAAAGGGAGATGTAAGGACGAAGTTGGTGGAATAAGTACGACGAGAGTTGCGTGATAGTCGATAGACAGACTAGTTCATCTCATATTTCAAGAGGAATGAGAAGTCACGTAGTTGAGAAGTTGGAAGGATTGCGTACGGATGTGATGGAATAAAGGGTTCTGCGTAAAAGTTAGCCTAATATGTATGGAATGCCTTATGAAGGATTATGGCAAGGGAAGAAATGATGGGAAGCATTACATCGTGATGTATGGTATGAGTTGAGGAAGAAGAAGGAAGTGTGTATAGAAGCGAAGCATGAATGAAACGGGTCGAGATAGGAACCGAAGGTAAAACTTTGGTAGAGCCTAATGAGTAGAATAAAGCATAACGCAGACTAATACTGTCGTAGTGTGGAAAAAGGAAATGGCACTGATCTATACTGATTGTTTGGGAGGATTAGTATTGATAATCGAATGGATGAGGAGTTATAGGTGTAATGTGCCATAGGGACGAAGGGCTTGGTCTAACTGAGTTAACCGTCCTTTTGATGATGTGTATAGATCATAAGTTGATTTGGATTGGAAGAACTAGTGGATATGTGAAAGACCGTCATAGGTCACTCTATAAGGAAATTGGAATTTTTAAGTAGTTTGGGGTACAGACTAAAGGGAGTTGATGAACATGATTGGATATGAGTATGTCCAGCTAACTGGGAAAAGGATAGGCAAGTGAGATATTTATACAATCTTAGGGGTTACACTGAGGGCATGAGTGATTGATTTAGAGGGAGTTAGGAAACTCGTTAGCAATGGCTGAGCTTTCATATAATGATAGTTATCATACTAGAAGTCGATAAATGCCATTTGGGGCACTATATGAAAGGATAGGGTGCGTTGTCCCTATGGTGGACTAGAATTGGTAAAAGAGGCTACTAATGTGGTCATGATGTTGTGGAAAGGATGTGAGCAACAAGGGATGCTATGTAGAAAAGGAGGAAACCACTAGAGTTAGTGACAAAGTTATGTAGGGAGTTTCACCCATAGTAACGGGTGGTATGTTTTGGTAAAATGGAAGAGTTGATGTAGTGTTTTGTAGGTCCATTTATGATATTTGGAAAGATCGGACCAGTAGCATATGAGCATAGAATTACCTGGGGGAAATGAGTTGTATACATGATACATTTCATGTATTGAGATTGGTAAAGGTTGTTTGAGAATGCATTTTGCATGTATGGTTATTCGGGACTTGTGTTAATAAGAGTCTTTGTTTTATCAAAGAGTCATCTGTGAGATTTATTGACTGTGAGGTCAAGAGTTTGGCAATGAGTTTAATTATTTTTGGTTTGTATATGTGGTATTTTGAGAACTTGAACTACAGTTCACGTGGAAATTAGAAGAGTTCCTTTAGAACAAGTATTCATGTGATTTTTGGCTGTGTGTTTGATCCTAAAGAGTAAATCTCGGGACGAGATTTCTATTAGGAGGGAGTGATGTGACAACCCTGGTTTTGAGGTTCGTCACTTAGTTTTATTTTGTGCTAGTTACGTGTCTTTACGTGTTTATGTGCTTATTGGTGTGTATAGATTGTGGTTTGGATATCGTTTCCGGTACGGGGTACCTTGTGAGTGAAACGATGTGTGATGATTTCATGTTCATGAGCTCACATGATAGTGACTATGAAGTGAGATGCTGTTATTTAGTGGTTGTACGCATACGTATATGTATTATAGAAAATCGTATTTTTACGATTTACGGTTTAGCATTTAGAGGTCTCGGATGAGGTAATTGGTCATACGAATATTTTTCGGGATGGTTTTAAGTCATTTAGGAATTAATTATAAAGTTTGTTTCAAAATTTAAGATTTTTTTTAAAAGTGTATATTTTACGACTTTTACGGTAAAACGCGTAAATTTGACTAGTTTTACGATTTTGAGGTTTTGGAGGCTTTAGGAGCTGAAATAAATTAAGGTAAACTAAGGTAATATTAATAACATAATATTAAATAATAAAAATAAAAAAAACGAATTTAAAGGGGTTTAGGTCGGTTTTGGACGCAGAAAAGAAGGAAAAAAAGGAAAAAGAGGGATAAAAAAGGAAAGTGGGCTTATTCTTGGACTAGGATTTTATGTATAATACAAGGTTTTTATGCCTCGTATGAAAATTCGTAGTTCCGATCTTTTCGAATTGATTATTGGTAGAAAGTGCGACTCAGTTGTTCTTGGTGAATCAAATAAAAGAGTGTCGTTGTCTAAACTAATGAAAAATAAAAACTTGAAACAAATAAGAATAAAATAAAGACGGTAAAAAGAAATACAGAAAGATAAAAACTTGACGAAAAGTAAATGACGAGAAATTAAACTTGACGAAAAGTAAATTTAAAAACTTTAAATAAAACACTTTAAAAATAAAATAAGACAAACAAGTAAAAATTAAGCTAAGTAAAAATAAGACGAAACAATTAAAATAAAGCTAAGTAAAAAAACGGGAAAAATAAATTTAAAAATTAAATTAAACAAAAACTATTTAATTTCGCAATACTAAAAAAAATAAAAAATTGAAATAAATTCGCAATTAAAAACAAGATTCCGCAATTGACAAAATCTAAGATTTCGCAATTGTGAAAACAATGATTTCGCAATGTTGCGAAATCATAGATTTCGCAATGCTTAATCAAAGATTTCGCAATGCGTAATGAAGACACAAATCCGAAATGCCATAAAAGGGAATGATTACGCAATTGTAGAAAAGACACAAATTCGTAACTTTGGAACAAATCCGCAATAATCCAAAAATGCATAAATCCGCAATAGTAGAAATAAAGAATTCGCAATGTTCAAATGGAAAGATTTCGCAATTGAGAAAACTATAATTCCGCAATTATGGAAAGTATGATTTCGCAATTCTCAAAGAAAGATCAAATTCACAATACATAAGACCAAGATTTCGCAATACTTCCAATAATACAATTTCGCAATACACAGGTATTGCAAAATCGAATCAACTTTTCCTAAAAACTAGGAAAACACAAAAAGTACGAAAATAAGCTTAAAAAATCTCAACTTTTCAAGGACAATAAGCAAAATAAAAACACAAAAAGCTAAATAAAAACACTAGATCAAAGATAAACGTGTGAAAACATTAAAAAGAAACCACGAAAACTAAAAAGACTTAAACTTTTTATAAAAAGAAGATGAAAAAGATTAAGATTGAAAACTTGAAATCAACACAAACCAAGATTATGAAAAAGATTAAGAATAAGTAAGAAGAAAAGATGAACAAGATGATTAAAAGGCTTAAAGATAAAAGATTAAACAAGAAAAAATTAAAACTTACTTGGAATTAAAAGGAATTTAAAGGTGCAATACATGAAATTAAGGTGCAAGAATAATGAAAATGGTGGAAGTGGTGGTTTGTCAAGCCACCCAACAACAACAAAATGAAATGGAATGAAACTATATATAGGGAGACTAGGGAGGAGCTTAGGAAGCTTCTTCCCTCTTTCTTCTTTCTCTAATTGCATGCTTAAGTCCTTACTCTTCTTTAATCTTTTGACTTTAATGACTTTGTCTTGGGATTTCTTTAAACTCGTCTTGAATTTTCTTCATAAATAAGACTCGAGTTCTTCGGCTTTTAGTAAACTTCCGTCTTTCGACTTTTTCTTCGATAAATCTTCAGAATTGGTCTTGGACTTCCGTTCTTTTCGCACTCTTGATCTTTCGACTTCGTCTTTCGTCTTTTTCTTCGATAAAAGCCCGTGAAATCCCGTGTTTTCTCCACTTTTCACCTTTTCGTCCTAAATCACAACAAAAACACAAACCACGCATAATTCCGACATAAATGACATAAAATACACGTTTTGGCTCGGTTATTATTGTAATTAAGTGGTAAAAAGGATGGGTGTTTTCACACCTATCAAATCCCCTATACTTAACCATTGCAATGTCCTCATGCAATGCATTAGTTACAAAGCACGATTTCATTTTCCATCATAATTAATCTACCTTGGCCTTTATTAAAGAGATAGAAAACTATAAACATTCAAAGTAAAGAAATCAACAACATACCTTGGGTTTTAGAATTGTCATGAATAATCATCATTCTCAAGTTTTCACTTTCTCCAAACCAAGCTTAAAAACGAGATCATTGTTATTATAAGTTAGCAAACTAACACGAACTCATGTGGGTCAATTATTCACTTAGACTCCCTTATTCCTAGGTGTATCTCTTATATTTTATTATTGAATTGAATGATCACGAGGATGCATTGTTGACATATTTCGATAGTTATTAAGGCTGAAAATAAAGTGGGACGATTTAATCAATAGTTAGCTAAAAGACAAAATCTTTTAAAACTGCTTCTCGGGACCTCAAAAAGTTCATATCTTGGCATAACTCGCTTCGCGATTTGAGACCTTTCTCGGACCGATATTTGGCAGTGACTTTATACTTCAAATCTTGAGAGACGTTTATGAAATAATGGTCTTCTCTTCATAATAGGAATTTCTTCACTTGAAGTTTTGAGAGATTCTTCATATTTGGACCACGACTTCTTCATTTTTCTACAATCTTTATTTTGGACTTTGATATACAACGATCCACCTCCTTTTAGGACTTGGATCTATTTATCCTCATACCTTGTTAGGGCCCTTTTGGATAGACTTCTCCATGATCTTTACGTGAGTATTTGCTTTTTGTCGTGTGTCTCGATCCTTCATATTGATCTTTGATAAATGATTCTTCACATCACTTTTGGATCTTTAGCAACAAAATGTAGCCCTCGTGCCTTGTTAGGGCCTTTTCGGACTCGCCAATCTTCGCATCCCGCTTCAATAAGTTATGCCTTGGCTATGAACTCTAATTAATACCGAGCAACTTTTAAACGATCTTGTGCTAGAAGCTAAGTAACTTTTCAAATCGTACAACCTTATTTATTGTAGATAAATTTATTAACAAGCGATGGGAGAAAAAGCTCATAATTAACTCACATAAATTTTTGAAAGAATACCAAACTTATAATTGATTCTATCATCTCTCGTTCTCCACAATTTAAAATCTCAAGGAATGAGACTCGTGGATGCTTAGCCTATTAAATCAAAGTTTTGGGTTTTCGAGTCATCTATAGGATCTTGCAAACTCTTAGACTTTCTCAAGTTTAGAATTCGCATTTTAAAGTTCCCTTGATAGACGAATCTCTAGGATCAACTATAGGAACTTGCGAAAAGTTCTTGTTCTTAACCCGTGAGAGTTAAGACTTTCGTGTTTTAAAGTTCCCTATATAAAAGCCTAGCAAAACTTGACTTAAACACGTTAAGGATACTAGCTAGAGTAAACTTAGATAAGTAAACACGGGTTGAGTCAAAATATTCACGACGTTGAAAAAGTAAAACCACTTTATTAAAATTTATTCTAGCAAAGAAAGAAAATAACTATAACAAAGGAAAATACTACTATACAACTAGGCCAAAATAGATTAAAAATTTTGAAAAATGTCGAAAAATCAAATTTTCTGGTTAAAATGAGGACAAATTCATGGAAAAGACCACTTAACTTCGATAGAAGTCCCCCTACACTTAATATAAACATTGTCCTCAATGTTTAAGCATGTGGGAGTAAACTCCCCTACACTTAGGACATTGTGCACTTTGTTTAAATTTCGCTAAAGAAGAGACAACTAAAGAGATTCCTATTTTAATATTGAGAAATATAAAATAGTGAATCAAAAAGAGTATAGGATAGAACCGGGAAGAAGGGAACACGGAATCACGGTTCGTCAAAAGTCATCAAGAGTGTATCATTGAAGCTCTAATCCCTGCACATGATAAGAAAGAAAACAAGAAACACCAACGGGGCTCCCCCCTACACTTATGGTGAAAACAAGTAAAGATAGATAATCGGGTTGCCTCCCGAAGAGCGCTTGTTTATATTAACCGAGTCACGAGCCTGACTCGTCCCCGAATTAATTGGTCCATGGGGAAGCCTCGAATGTAATACCGGGATCAAAGACCTTGTCCTCGTTCCCGGTTGACATCAACAAAGGAGAGGCGGGGGATAAATCTTGAATGGGAGAAAAGTCCTTTCAACATATGAGAAGTATGTGAAATCAAGCTCCACGGGAGGTGGGGTGGGTAAAGAAAGCATATTGTCATCCCCCCAAAGACAATGGATGCTGAGCATTCGACAAAGGCATAATGTTATCAATGATAATATAATCAATGTCACCTCCCGGGTCAAAGCACTCATCCTCCGTAATAGTGGCTAAAGGGGAGGATGAAAGGTGCTCGGGAGGGGGACTTGGGTCAATACATTCCTGCAGCAAATTATTATAAATAATGTCCCCCTCCATGTCATCGTCATTAATACCTGGAGGTGTGGAGTGAATGTCGATTTCTTCCAGCAATGGGTCATTATCTTCAACGGGAGTAATAGATGGAGGCAAAGACTCGGATAGAGGAGGAGAAGTCAACTCTTCGATTTGAGCAATAAGAAGATGCACTTTCTGTAATCTGTCGCGGAGAATCACGTCTTCCACCTCATCCACAAGATCAAGTTCATCGGTGAACTTCTCGTAAGCTGGATAGAATAAATCGTCATCGCCCGCATCTCCCGGTGGAGATTGAGAAATTTCAAAAGTGAAATTCTCATATCGAGGAGAAAAATCGTCATCACTACGATCGACCGCTTGCGTAAGAGCAACGTCGTCCTCAAGCTCCAAAGCAGATAAGTCACAAACCTCATCATCCAATAATTTGTCGAGACCAACATCACTAAGCTCATTCAACGAATCATAATCCTTAGACACGTCTGGGATATCGAGAGAAGGGATGACAATTGCACTAGGACATTGAGCAGTAAGATCACTCCAAGAAATAGTAGGCTCATCGTCATCATCATCATAATAGTATGGATACACCGGAGGAGGAGTATAAGTCTCGATATTCGATATTTGCTTAGGCCGTTGATCCTCTTGACATTTTTCGATGATCTTGTTGAAAGCTTCTTGAAGTTGTTGACCTTGCTTAACAAGAGTTGCCCATTGTTCGTGGGAGTTCAAATGTTCGAAGGAAGGTTGATGATCGATGAAGTGTTGTTGGGGCTCAAAATGTTGAAAACCTGAATTATAGCATGGGTGTGGCTCATAGTAGTTCATCGGTTGAGAAGAATTAGAACACGGGTTTGGTTCATAATAATCCATTGGTGAAGAAAACTGAGGACACGGATTTTGCTCATAATAATTCATTGGTTGACAATAAGAGGTATCATGAGGACCCCCACAGTTGTTGCAAAACAGGCGAGGAGAAAGACTGGGTGCGTCCTGTGGATAGCTATTATCATTGTCATAATTGTACCCCGGTTATTGCCCGTGACCATACGGGTATCTAACCGGGCACGAAACATGCCAATGAGAATCGCTTCCACAATAGATGCACGGGGGAACAGGAGGTGGATTCAAAAAGGACGAATTAGTCGAGTTGCACAAGGGACAAAATCCGAATAGGAATTGTGTATTGTCGATATCGTTTCCGCACCACTCACATGTACACCATTTACAAGAGTCGTTCACGTATAATCGTCTCCCACACCCGACGCAATGGACATAAGAATCCATAAAGAAAAATAGATAAGCAAGAAGAATATTTTTGGTGCAAAACTTTGAAAAAGAAATGCTTTTTATGATTTTTCAAATGTTTTTGGATTTTTGAAATTTTTTGACACGAAAAATAACGTTCACGAGTGAACGGATCCCAAAAGCCAACGCGTCTCTCACAAAAAAACCGTTAATCTTAACGAAAAGTGCCGACAGCGGCGCCATTTAATACAAGGTTTTTATGCCTCGTATGAAAATTCGTAGTTCCGATCTTTTCGAATTGATTATTGGTAGAAAGTGCGACTCAGTTGTTCTTGGTGAATCAAATAAAAGAGTGTCGTTGTCTAAACTAATGAAAAATAAAAACTTGAAACAAATAAGAATAAAATAAAGACGGTAAAAAGAAATACTGAAAGATAAAAACTTGACGAAAAGTAAATGACGAGAAATTAAACTTGACGAAAAGTAAATTTAAAAACTTTAAATAAAACACTTTAAAAATAAAATAAGACAAACAAGTAAAAATTAAGCTAAGTAAAAATAAGATGAAACAATTAAAATAAAGCTAAGTAAAAAAAAACGGGAAAAATAAATTTAAAAATTAAATTAAATAAAAACTATTTAATTTCGTAATACTAAAAAAATAAAAAATTGAAATAAATTCGCAATTAACAACAAGATTCCGTAATTGACAAAATCTAAGATTTCGCAATTGTGAAAAACAATGATTTCGCAATGTTGCGAAATCATTGATTTCGCAATGCTTAATCAAAGATTTCGCAATGCGTAATGAAGACACAAATCCGCAATGCCATAAAAGGGAATGATTTCACAATTGTAGAAAAGACACAAATTCGCAACTTTGGAACAAATCCGCAATAATCCAAAATGCATAAATCCGCAATAGTAGAAATGAAGAATTCGCAATGTTCAAATGGAAAGATTTCGCAATTGAGAAAACTATAATTCCGCAATTATGGAAAGTATGATTTCGCAATTCTCAAAGAAAGATCAAATTCGCAATACATAAGACCAAGATTTCGCAATACTTCCAATAATACTATTTCGCAATACACAGGTATTGCAAAATCGAATCAGCTTTTCCTAAAAACTAGGAAAACACAAAAAGTACGAAAATAAGCTCAAAAATCTCAACTTTTCAAGGACAATAAGCAAAATAAAAACATAAAAAGCTAAATAAAAACACCAGATCAAAGATAAACGTGTGAAAACATTAAAAAGAAACCACGAAAACTAAAAAGACTTAAACTTTATATAAAAAGAAGATGAAAAAGATTAAGATTGAAAACTTGAAATCAACACAAACCAAGATTATGAAAAAGATTAACAATAAGAAAGAAGAAAAGATGAACAAGATGATTAAAAGGTTTAAAGATAAAAGATTAAACAAGAAAAAATTAAAACTTACTTGGAATTAAAAGGAATTTAAAGGTGCAATACATGAAATTAAGGTGCAAGAATAATGAAAATGGTGGAAGTGGTGGTTTGTCAAGCCACCCAACAACAACAAAATGAAATGGAATGAAACTATATATAGGGAGATTAGGGAGGAGCTTAGGAAGCTTCCTCCCTCTTTCTTCTTTCTCTAATTGCATGCTTAAGTCCTTAATCTTATTTAATCTTTTGACTTTAATGACTTTGTCTTGGGATTTCTTTAAACTCGTCTTGAATTTTCTTCATAAATAAGACTCGAGTTCTTCGGCTTTTAGTAAACTTCCGTCTTTCGACTTTTTCTTCGATAAATCTTCAGAATTGGTCTTGGACTTCCGTTCTTTTCGCACTCTTGATCTTTCGACTTCGTCTTTCGTCTTTTTCTTAGATAAAGCCCGTGAAATCCCGTGTTTTCTCCACTTTTCACCTTTTCGTCCTAAATCACAACAAAAACACAAACCACGCATAATTCCGACATAAATGACATAAAATACACGTTTTGGCTCGGTTATTATTATAATTAAGTGGTAAAAAGGATGGGTGTTTTCACACCTATCAATGTACACCCTATATATTGTTTTAATCACAATCCAAATTCATTATTTTTCTCCTGGAGGTTAAGAAAATTCGTGAGTTATATAAAAATTAGGGTACTTCATAAAATTTTGGGGTTTTCATAAATCGAAGGTAAATCTTCTTAACCCTTTTTAATTTAATTGTTTTTATGTTTTGTTTAATCATCTTATTATAGAATTAGGTTAGGGTTTAATTTAAAAAAAGTAAATTAATGTTATAATAATGAGGTTATAATGATTACATAAGTTAGGGTTTGTAATTAGTGGGGTTAGGGTTAATTAATTAGTTTAATTTGATTAAACCCGTTTTTAAAAATTGGGCAGAATTTCGAGTCAATTGTTTTGATCATATTGGGAGTTCTATCGAACTCTTATTTTGCGATCCAAGTATCCCTGGAAAGGTGATTGAAGTGGTTGTCCAAAAAAAGAAACGAGAACTAAATTGGAGGTCGGCAAGTGGGTCAAAAACAGGTTACAACAGTCGGAGGTCAAAATAGTTTTGAAGTCAGCCTGTTTTCTTTTTAAGTTTTGGGTTGTTTGGGGCACTTAGGGTTTCATTGGGATCTTCTAACAAACATGAGAGATGGTTTATATATTGTAGTAAGTATCTGCACTTGGGATAAGGTTGTGGTTTAGGGTAAGACCCCTTAATCATAACAAACTTTTTGTATGTTTAAAAATCAGTAAATCTGGAATGACAAAAGTATATATATATATATCGGGGCCTTAACAGTAGCTTTAAGGTTGGGGCAAATGGGAGGTGTTATCTAACATATGTAAGGGCATGAATATTCCTTTTACAGAGATCATGGGTATGTTTAAGGGGTATATCGACCCATAGTTTAAGGTATGAAAAACGGGACTGTTTTGGGTAAATTGTTAACGGGATGTGTTATGAAGTAAAAGGAGTTAAGGGCTTTATAGAGGGGTGTAATGAGATGCTTAGAGAATATAAATGAGGTATTTATATAGAAGGAGGCTAGATGTCCATCATAGGTTGATGAGCCGTTTTAGTGGTTGGATCATGTATTGATTACGTGTTTTTGGTTTGTTAGCTTTTTGCTAGTGCGAGGACATTTGGAGAAGCTCAATCACGTAAGTTTCATATTCCCATGTCTTTTAATGACTTTTGACTTCCAGATGGGATGGAAGAGACACTGTTTGGTTTTTTTAACTAATGTTGTGAATGTTTTTATGGTTTGTGATGGACTTGTGTGTGCACTTATGTGATTAACTGCTATGTGATTCTTGATTGTGTTTATGATTTGGATCGGGGGACACGTACCATCTCAGTTATTGTGGTTTGACAAGGTAGGATCCTTGGGATAGGTACATATGTGATCGTCTATGGGACCAACGGATAATGACAAGGTAGTGGCCTTGGGATAGGTACATAGTGTGATCATCTATGGTACCATGGTTTTTGGTAAGGCTGTGGGCCTTGGATTTTGTTTGGAATGATTGATCTTGAATGTTAGTTGTTAATGCATATTTGTAGCACATTGTCCATATGTTTAGTGGTTTATGGTGGTTCACAGCTTATTATAACTATTTTGGCGTTGGAGTCTAAACCTATGACTCTCACCAACATTATGTTGACGTGTTTTAGTGTCACTTTCAGGTGTGAATGTGGTTAAGCGTGAGGATAGAAGTGGCTAGACTTGGATGCCTTAGGATTGCATATAGAAGGAGATCCCCGTTCCTTCTTAGTTTACCTTTATGTTTTTTTTGAATAAGTGATACTGTTGGCACCTATATGTTTGTTTTGTTTGTGTTACTTGTTTGTCTTGGGTAAGAGGTAGGACTGTTACCTACTTACCTAGACTCCTGCATGTTGAGATATTGTCATGATATTTGTGTCGCCATTTATGACATTTCTTATATCATTTAGTTATCTCTATAGACACGCTATTTTTGTGATGATATCCATACGTCGCGCCTCATATTCCGCCATGGTGGTGTGTGACACTAACCATACCCATGATCTCTGTAAAGGAAATCCTATGCCCTTACATATGTCAGCTAACTCCTCCTTTTTGCACCAACCTTAAAGCTACTGTTAAGGCCCCGATATATATATATATATATATATATATATATATATATATATATATATATATATATATATATATATATATATATATATATATATATATATATATATATATATATATATATATATATATATATATATATATATATATATATATATATATATATATATATATATATATATATATATATATATATATATATACTTCTGCCTATCCGCATATTACCGATTTTGAACATACAAAAAGTTTCTTATGATTAGGGGGTCTTACCCTAACCTATTTGCTTAGCCACCCTTATTTAATATATAAACCAACTACCATGCTCATTAGAGGGGTCAAGTGTACTCCTAAGTACCCCAATCACCTTAAAACATTAAATTAAACCCGACTGATTTCAAAACTGTTTTGACCTCCGACTGTTGTAACCTGTATTTGACCCAACTCCCTACCTCCAATTTAGTTCTCGTTTCTTGAATTTGAAAGCCACTTCAAATACCTATTCAGGGATGCTTGGATCGAACCATGAAAGTTCCTAGAACTCCAGATATGATCAAAACAAGTGACCTAAAATTCTGCCTAGTTTTTAAAAACGAATTTAACACAATTAGCTTAATTAATTACCATCACCATGTATAATAATTATCTCTAATTAATCTAATCATTATAATATCATATATATACAGATTTTAATTCAAACCCTAACATAAATCCATCATTGGATGATTGAGAAAGAATTAAAAACACTTCAATTATAAAGGGTTATAAAGATTTACCTTTGATTTATGAAAACCCCCAAATTTATGAAGAAGCCCTATTTTTTTGATGTGACCGTCGACTCTAATAATTCTACAGGGATTTATGAGAGTTATGATATAATAAAAGTCCTTATATAGTTTTTCTCCAAGAATCCTAGCCCAATACAACCCACGTTCCTTTTTTTTATTCGGCCCTAACCGACCCATATATATATTTTTATTACTTATTATTATGTTATTAATATTACCTTAATTTAACTTAATTTATTTCAGCTCCTAAAACCTCCAAAACCTCAAAATCGTAAAACTAGTCAAATTTACGCATTTACCGTAAAAAAACGTAAAATATACAGTTTTAAAAAAAATCTTAAATTTTGAAATAAAATTTATAACTAAGTCCTAAATGACTTAAAACCATCCCGAAAAATACTCACATGACTAAACACCTTACCCGAGACCTCTTAATGCTAAACCTCAAATCGTAAAAAAAAAAATACGATTTACTATAATACTTATACGTATACGTAAAACACCAAAATAACACCATTTCATTTCATAGTCACTAATTTGTGAGCTCATGAACATGAAATAACCGTTCCTCGATTTACTTATGAGTACTTTATACCCATAAACGATGTGACAATCCGTCAATTTACGATTGATATTTTATTCTCAAATATTATTTGAAAATATTACAATATGAACTCACTTAATTTTGGGAAGAAATTTGGATTTACGTCTTGGAGTAGCATCGACTACGTCTAAACCGGAGGATTCAATGTTACGTGCTTACGTTTACATACACCGTCTTTGGTGACAGTCCGACATTTCAGAAAAATAAATTTATCCGTGAATATTATTTTGGAGTTTTAAATTTGTGTTGGTTCATAAACTCGCAAATTTACGAGAAGAGATTAGGACTTACGATTTTATTTTAACGTCCTTTACGACTAAACCGGAAACCCTAGGATTACGTATTTACGTTTTCGAACTCCGTTTTTTATGAGACAATTTTTATTGGATTCATTTTGTGACGTTGATTCATAATTTATAAAAACGTTTTTCGTAAAACGACCCGAGGGCACGCAAATCGAGGAAACTAGAATCGAGAAGTACCCGTAAATAAATGGGGATGAGACAAGTGGGACACTTGTCCCACCCCCACTCAAACCGGCTACATTAGCTACACCTCACCCCTTTTATGTGCCAAGCTTAGCTAATAAGCTAAGACACATGTAACAAGCTTACAATGTAAGCCTTCCACTAACTAAAACCACCAACACAACACACCTAGTTTCATTTGTTACATGCAAAAACCACTAAATCCTCTCTTCCTCTCTCTAGGATTTCGTCCCATCCTCACCAAGAACACCCTCATTTGATCAAAAATCAACCACAAAATCATGTGTTATTTCTACATATGTTGAAGCCCTCTTGAAGCTCTCTTGAATGGTGGTGATTATAACATCCATGGAGGAGTTTTTATGATGTCTTGAGGCTGATTTTCCACAAGGTGTTTATGAAGAATGGTGGTCTTGAAGATGGTCTTGGTGCATCACAAGTTTCTCCATCAAATTCCATGTTTTGATCACAACCAACATCAACTTGGTGGTATAAAGATTGTCCTCCTCATCTTCTTGTTATTTTGATTATGTAAACATGTATTTTATTTCCTATTGTATATGTATATGATGATTATATGATGATAAAAATGTTATGTGGGGATTTGTTGTTGATAAATATGATTAAAAAGGTGAAAAACCATATGAAACAAGGTTAAAATCTTGGTTAAATTTGATGGCTGTATAAAACAGTAAAGAACAATATGGTAAACTGATAAAATGATGAAGTGGAATGGATTTACAGTAAGATATATGTCTTGTACACATGTGAGAGTTGGCCATGCAATGGAATCATTGTAATGAGTGAGATATGATCAAAACAAGTTTAGGGTATAAATCTGAGGTTACTGTTTTGAACGATTTTTAGAAAATATTTAGAAGATGATTCAACAGTAGCTATAGAATAGTTAAATGTAGCACATATCATCTAGTTTATGTGATAAAAATTTGAGCTTCTATCTCCATATATAACTCAAGATATGGAAGATTTGGTGAAAGTGAAGATAAAAATCAGATTTTGAAAATAAAGTATAATACTATTATATAAGCACTCAAAATTTTATTGTATAAAATGTAAAGTTAAAACCCACTAACTCTTGGATTTTATTTATATAAGTATGTAAAAGGTTAAATAAGTGGACATTTTATAAAAATGGTAACATATTAAGTTTTATAAGTTATAAAACTATAAACATAATTTTTATGACTTTTTCGGCTATTGCCGTAAACATTAACGTTTTTGTTAAATAAAACTTAGACGGTTGGACCCGTCTAATGTAAACTTTATAAAACTTATATACTGATATATAGACATGTATAACAAGTAAAAACCGATAAAACCCGAACTTTAGGGCATACGGACATTTACGAGCTAATTAAGCATATTGGACTAATAATTGGACTAAATAAGATAAAAACTTGTAAAAAGAACTTATTGGGCTTAACCCATTTGGGCCCAACTTGTAAAGTTTAAGTACTGATAATATAAGTACAAAATGGATTAAAATAAGTTAAATAACTTATAATAAGCTTATTGGACTTAAGACCCGTAAATGGGAAAAACTAGTAAACTAATATAAAAGTTATCGACATATAACACTAAAACGATTAAACGAGAATATGTAAACCCACTTGATCATCATATATATATAATCATCATATGTATACATACTTGTTATTTTTATAAAGTCATTGGACAAACGTCTAAGACCGATTATTATTTATATAGGTTTCTGTGATTGAAGCACGTACCGTACGTCCGAATTGCCGATAACCCGCCTTCCCACATCAACGTGAGTTCATAGCCTCGCACTCTTTTAAATGTTTTTATAAATGTTTTATAAACCCGCGGGGGAGATAACATGTTAGTTTTTATAAAATAGGACATCATTTGTCCCGATTGTTTGTTTATTGATTTTGGACCCGAATGATTGAATGACCCGATTGTATGACCCGATAAATGATTAAAGGACCCGATAGATGAAATTAAATGGATTATTAAAGTTAGGTTATGTCACTAAAAGTCCCATTAGCATGAATTGTGAACTACCGGGATTTGGTAGACGCTTATGCATATAATAGTACTATTTGGGGACGATCACCCCAGTTCGCGCCTTGACGGTTGATCCCCGTCGTGCCACATTGATTGGTAATCGAATTTATGTATGAGAAGATTTCCATAGCGTGACCTTTGTGACGACACGCTACCTTAGATGGGCAAAATTGGTATCGGGTTAGCTACCCGTTGTTGGTTTAGTAAGGTAACAATGTCATGCGGCTTATAATAATCCGAATTAACGAAATACTAATAGACGCTCCGAATTACGATGTATTGCCTGACTAGCAATACAGGGTCATACTATTGATGTTATGTTCGTGTTTTGGTTTTCGTAACCATATTCATATGACGGTTTTTATTTTTATACAACGTCGTAAGACGTATTGTATGGTGTTTTTAACGACAATGAGTCGTATAATGATTTTTAAGGCAAATGCCTATATTATGATTTTCGATAAGGATTTGTATAAAATGACTTTGGCTATTTTATGGCCTATTAAAATGATTTGTACAAAATGACTTTCAGTAATAATTTTATACTGATATTATATTGATGGATTTTATTAAACTCTATGAATTCACTCGGCGTTATCGCTGACCTTTTCTTTTAACATGTTTTATCTCAGGTACTTGAAGGTAATTCTCGGGAAGACAACAAGAATTCATGGCCCGCACCTAAACAATATTTTCCATTCAAATACTTTGTAAAACTTTGTAAGAAATGTAATGACTTGGGACCGATGTAACTTTGATATTTATGAATGGAAATGATTTATTATTAAACGACGCGATTTTTATGCGTTGTCTATGATGTGAGTAATGTGCTATCCCGTAACACCAACTAGTCTTCCGCTATATTGAGTTGTATAAATTTGGGGGTGTTACAGTTTGGTACCAGAGCTCTCGTTATAGAGAACGAAAGATTTTTAAAACCAAGGTTTTGAATAAAACATTTCAAAATCTTTTAACTAAAAACATTTTTCTAAAAATGTCTAAAAATCTTTTGACTATAACGGTGCCGAAGAATTCTCGAGTTACCGACAAGGCCAAGACTGAGAAGTGTTATTTTAATATATATATAACTTGGATTATATATGTATGATGTAATTTTATTACATGATTATTTGATGATTATTTTGATATTTATACGAGGTATTATACGACGTAGATTGTCACAAGTAACCCTAAATCCCCTAGTAAATTAATCGAAGCTATTCTCGTAGGAATTCTAGCTATCCTAGATCTAAACCAAGTTGTGGATATTTATGATCCCAACAAATGGTTGATATTCGTAGAAGTGTAGATATTAGTTGATTGTGATAAAAAAAAAAGAATTGGCGAGATTAAAACTGATATCGATATCATGACGATCTTTCCTTATAGAGTGGAGTTTGACAAAACGTTATCACCTGGGAAAGATGTCATCTGATTCGTTGTCATCCAATTCGTAAATCGAAATCGAAAGGGTGAATGTTGCACTTGAGGCTGTCATTGGAACCATTACCCAAAAGCCTCATGCCACTAATACCTTTCCGAGAAGTCTAATTGACTGATCGAGTCATTTCATATTAATGACTCATTTGATAATTGTTGTTGTAAGAGCTAATAGGATTGGAAATTAAGTGTTGATTCATATTGAGATTGTATTGCCTTTACAAGGCCGAAGAATAAGGTTGTAAGTATTGGATAATGAGGTAGGATATCGAATTGAGTATAAGCTGATTAAAACTTGAATAAAAGTAAAATTTAACTTGTATGGAATACGAGATTGTTAATAGAAGTCGTTAAATTCTGTGATTGAATTATAAGGTTTTAAATGATTGTTAGCTCGTGTTAAGGGTTGTTCCAAGGCCATTGTCCACTAATGAGGATGCCCAGTGTCCAAGAAATAAATTGAAGAAATCTTCTTCTGAATTGAGACCGATGGATCTTCCGGGACATGTGGAACACCTAATGACTCTTGTAGATTAGTATTCATTGTGGTATCTTCTAAAAATCCCTAACTTAACTGAGATATCAGTTGGTAGGATGAGTTCTGAGAATTGTATGACATAGTGACACGTAATGTGTTACGGTACAATTTTGACTTGTTTGTGATTAATAAAAAGACTACCTTTGATTGCTAAATTCTACATGTATTGATGTTATCTATCTCTTATTGCTTCATCCTAATGTTCGCATTAGTGATGCAACCATTGAGCAAGTACTCATCTCTGTTTGAGTTACGTTGTGAATTATTCTTTTTGAGTGCCATCAAGGTCATGAACCTCATGATTATTTGGCTAAGCTCATTTCCTATTATATCGCAGTTAATTCTTGGTGAACAAGCTTTCATCACTCTTTTGCGGATCACACATTGTTTTTATAAAATCAAAACAGTATTCCTTGAGAAAAATTGAATTCTCATCACCAAAAGGATTATTCAAAATGAGATTTGTAAATAATCACTATCGAAATGAAGTTGTTTATAAAACACCTTGGAAAACTTAGCTGTTTCCATAACAAAGAAAATCTTTGTAAATTTATTCTTGATCCTTATTTAAGAATTAAGCATGAAAATGTTTTTATTATAAACATAATGATAAAATTTTGACGAACTGAGTATTGCATCGTTAATCTTGAAATTGTATATAGTTGCGCGCCTACATACAATTTGGAATGGACTATGCAAGGCTGATTAGTAGTCACCATAAAACTGGTTAATAAACACTAAATTTTCTTTGAAGATTGTGAAGGATTAAAATTTATGAGATCTGCAAGAAGTGAAAAATAAGGACATAGTGTTAGGGACACCTACATATGTGCCTGTATCATCTATTCTTCTGAGTTAAATATACTCATCTGTGGAAATTGTCTTATTTGACAATTGACAATTCTTTCTTGTCCAATTCTCCCATAGTAAGGTTCTTAGGAAAAGTATCTGATTACCGAGTGTTGATACCCGACTGGATGTATCGACGTTCTTATCATTTCTCTTGATTTGATTTCATTTGAATGACCTGGGTAACGATCCGAGGAGCTTTCGAATGCGTACTCGAATCATGTAAACATGGGATATATTCATATTCGTTAAATGTTTTCGTCTGAATCTGATTTGAAATTCTCTCGCGTAGATTATGCGTTGACCTTACTCTTTAGATGGTAGTTGTGTCTCCATATATCCTTGAATTTGTGAAGGATTATGAGTTATTATTAGTCTTTTGAGAAGTTCACATCTTATCGGCGGCAATGAAACTGAAAAGTTGATAATGCCGGTAGAATGGATTGATTGATTATGACATGACGATATTGTCTTAATTGATGGGAACTCGAATAGAATTCCCCTAAATGATAAGATGTTGATTATCAAAAGTAATCTAAATAACTCTTGATGGATGATTTTATCCTGTATTTAGACTTGAAATTATACCATGAATGGTTGTGAATTAGTCATAGATATTATAACCTAGAAGAGCCTAATATGAATTTATTAAAAAGATAATTCTGTTATCTGACACTTTAGGAGGTATTTGTTGACGAATTACCTAGACTTTTGCCATTTAGGCAAGTTGAAATTGGTATTAATTATATTTCCGGTGCTGCACTTGTGGCTTGTGCACTATACGTCAGCACCATCTGAATTTAAGGAATTACCGTACAACTGAGAGAGTTGTCGGAGAAAGATTTTATTCTACCAAGCCTGTCATCCTGAAGAGCTATGGTGTTATCATTCTTTATATTTATAGATTACTGTGACTGAGTAAATTGACAATCGAAAACGATATCCATAACTCGAAATGGAAGATTTGTTCGATCATTTACAAGGTTTTAACGTATGTTTTAAAGATTTGATCCATGGCATGGTTATCATTAACTTCGCACCTGCGAAAAGGATTATCTATTCCAATCACTACATCCGGTACTTGTAATGAACATTATGAGTTCCACGTGATGTCGTTTGGATTGACCAATGCACATGTAGCATTCATAAATTTGGTGAATCACGTGTGTAGGCTGTAAACTGATAAATTCATGCTTGTGATCATTAAGGATCATTTGTTTGTTTATAAGAATAAGAAGGAGTTATAGATTATTTATAAATTGCCCTGAATTGGTCGAACGATAAAAACATGTACCTTAAATATTTAACATAAGACTTAAAACTTAATCCTTTACATAAAATGACCATTGGATTAATAATGGTAAGATGTATGCATATTGACTCTTCAAACATTTAGAGCCCTTTTAAGACTTTGGATTTTACCAAAAAGAAATGGAAATATGTTTTGACAAATGTTTTAACAAGGGATTTTTAAAGGGATTATTCCCTTATACACAAACCATTTAACTAAACTTCTGTTTAGGGGTAAATGTTTGTGTATACTTCTAGACAACTTAAGAAGAATTGAGGAAATTATATAATTTATGACTTGAAATTTGAAACGAAAATTTTTGCTTTTCCACTAAGAAAATTTTGACCAAAGTATAAACAAAAGTTTTTCGAACATTTACGAATCTTATTAATTATTTTCGATAAATCAACGAAAATCTTGTTAATTAAACTCAAATTTATTTTGAACATTCTATATAATTTGTCGAACTAAGAAATTTAAAACTTTTACGTTTACGTTTCATAAAAATTAAATAATAATTATTTAATTAATTATAATAAATACCGACGCTTTAGAACGACAGATTGAGTAAAACAGATAAAGATAATAGTAAAGACGAAACTAAAGCTTAGAAAATATGAAGAAAAGTGAACGTAATTACTGACGCATAATATAGAAAAGATAAAGAACCAGTTAGGACATGTTCCTTAATAATGAAGGTGCAAATAAACTGCCGAACAATATAAAAATAAACGATGTTTGTAAAAAGGATAATATAGATAATAAAAGGAGTTCGCGGCTAATGTGAACCATTAAAATTGAGAAGCCGATAGCGTTAAATGTTTTAAAGGCCACTTGTGGTTGCCTAAATATGGAGATTGTGAGATATAGTTATGTTGGAATTTGTAAGTATAAGTATTATATGTATGTCATTTTGACTAAAAGTATCTTTGTCTAAAGAAGTTGTACTGATGGCAATTATGAAGGCAGACATCGCCTCATACATTAGTAAACGTCTAGCTATTGCAAAGGTCATCATCTGAATTTGATTCGATTTGGGTCATCGTCGACAGACTGACCAAATCTGCTAATATCATTCTCGTTAATGATAAATGCAAAAGAGTTATGTAAACGTAGCATGCCTGTATCGATCATCTATATCAAGATCCTCGCTTCGCATCGAATTTCTAGAGATTTGCTCAGAAATCATTGAGAACGAACCTTGATGAGAGTACTATGTACCACCCCAAATCGAAGGGACGAGGTAAAGTAACGATACAAAGTAATATAAGTGCTGCTTTATGTTTGAATGATTGACCTTTGGTAATAAACCGTATAATCATTTTCCTTCGGAAGGATTATCATTGATAATTATCGTATTAGGATCAAGATCTAATCTTGTTAGGATCTAAATCTTAGAGCATTTGTAAGCAAGAGTTGAGATGAAGACACCCGACATACACCCACTGTGAGTTGGACATGTCTTTTAGGTTTAAGGTTTCCTAAGATGGCGAACCTATCCTTGCAAAATACCCGACCCGCGAGATCTGAAATGATTGTTGAAATTAGGATCTGATTATTGACTGCCGGTAATGGGCAAGAGGACATGTGAATATGAAAAGTAGATCTTGAAGTGCCAAATGGGTAGCGAAGTTATGCCACAATTTTTTTAACCTTGGAAAAATGAATTCATGATCTGACAAATCATGGGATATAAGTCCCCGTTGTATGGGACCACTGAAATGATGTAAAAGTTGGGATTGAAAGGCATATAAGCTGGATCTACCCTAGGACTTCAAGAACCGCGTGAATTATGCTTTGTAAATCGAACTTGATGGAATATCTATCAAGTGAAATTCTGATTATTCTTAGTAGAGCTTAGATCGGCGAAAAGTTGCATTCATCAAAAACCCGTGAACATCATGGATAGAGAAAGTAAGTCAACATTTAGCCTGATCTTATTCCTGTAGTTATGTTTGATGAAACTCGCGTATTGTAACGAATTGCACTTGTGAGAGAAGACCGAATGTGGAGGAAATACCCACATGGCTTTAAATCTATAAGAAGCGAGTAGTAAGGTAAGATGATCTTTGAGGACAAAGATCCTGTTTAGGGGTAAATGCTGTGACAATCCGTCAATTTACGATTGATATTTTATTCTCAAATATTATTTGAAAATATTACAATATGAACTCACTTAATTTTGGGAAGAAATTTGGATTTACGTCTTGGAGTAGCATCGACTACGTCTAAACCGGAGGATTCAATGTTACGTGCTTACGTTTACATACACCGTCTTTGGTGACAGTCCGACATTTCAGAAAAATAAATTTATCCGTGAATATTATTTTGGAGTTTTAAATTTGTGTTGGTTCATAAACTCGCAAATTTACGAGAAGAGATTAGGACTTACGATTTTATTTTAACGTCCTTTACGACTAAACCGGAAACCCTAGGATTACGTATTTACGTTTTCGAACTCCGTTTTTGATGAGACAATTTTTATTGGATTCGTTTTGTGACGTTGATTCATAATTTATAAAAACGTTTTTCGTAAAACGACCCGAGGGCACGCAAATCGAGGAAACTAGAATCGAGAAGTACCCGTAAATAAATGGGGATGAGACAAGTGGGACACTTGTCCCACCCCCACTCAAACCGGCTACATTAGCTACACCTCACCCCTTTTATGTGCCAAGCTTAGCTAATAAGCTAAGACACATGTAACAAGCTTACAATGTAAGCCTTCCACTAACTAAAACCACCAACACAACACACCTAGTTTCATTTGTTACATGCAAAAACCACTAAATCCTCTCTTCCTCTCTCTAGGATTTCGTCCCATCCTCACCAAGAACACCCTCATTTGATCAAAAATCAACCACAAAATCATGTGTTATTTCTACATATGTTGAAGCCCTCTTGAAGCTCTCTTGAATGGTGGTGATTATAACATCCATGGAGGAGTTTTTATGATGTCTTGAGGCTGATTTTCCACAAGGTGTTTATGAAGAATGGTGGTCTTGAAGATGGTCTTGGTGCATCACAAGTTTCTCCATCAAATTCCATGTTTTGATCACAACCAACATCAACTTGGTGGTATAAAGATTGTCCTCCTCATCTTCTTGTTATTTTGATTATGTAAACATGTATTTTATTTCCTATTGTATATGTATATGATGATTATATGATGATAAAAATGTTATGTGGGGATTTGTTGTTGATAAATATGATTAAAAAGGTGAAAAACCATATGAAACAAGGTTAAAATCTTGGTTAAATTTGATGGCTGTATAAAACAGTAAAGAACAATATGGTAAACTGATAAAATGATGAAGTGGAATGGATTTACAGTAAGATATATGTCTTGTACACATGTGAGAGTTGGTCATGCAATGGAATCATTGTAATGAGTGAGATATGATCAAAACAAGTTTAGGGTATAAATCTGAGGTTACTGTTTTGAACGATTTTTAGAAAATATTTAGAAGATGATTCAACAGTAGCTATAGAATAGTTAAATGTAGCACATATCATCTAGTTTATGTGATAAAAATTTGAGCTTCTATCTCCATATATAACTCAAGATATGGAAGATTTGGTGAAAGTGAAGATAAAAATCAGATTTTGAAAATAAAGTATAATACTATTATATAAGCACTCAAAATTTTATTGTATAAAATGTAAAGTTAAAACCCACTAACTCTTGGATTTTATTTATATAAGTATGTAAAAGGTTAAATAAGTGGACATTTTATAAAAATGGTAACATATTAAGTTTTATAAGTTATAAAACTATAAACATAATTTTTACGACTTTTTCGGCTATTGCCGTAAAAATTAACGTTTTTGTTAAATAAAACTTAGACGGTTGGACCCGTCTAATGTAAACTTTATAAAACTTATATACTGATATATAGACATGTATAACAAGTAAAAACCGATAAAACCCGAACTTTAGGGCATACGGACATTTACGAGCTAATTAAGCATATTGGACTAATAATTGGACTAAATAAGATAAAAACTTGTAAAAAGAACTTATTGGGCTTAACCCATTTGGGCCCAACTTGTAAAGTTTAAGTACTGATAATATAAGTACAAAATGGATTAAAATAAGTTAAATAACTTATAATAAGCTTATTGGACTTAAGACCCGTAAATGGGAAAAACTAGTAAACTAATATAAAAGTTATCGACATATAACACTAAAACGATTAAACGAGAATATGTAAACCCACTTGATCATCATATATATATAATCATCATATGTATACATACTTGTTATTTTTATAAAGTCATTGGACAAACGTCTAAGACCGATTATTATTTATATAGGTTTCTGTGATTGAAGCACGTACCGTACGTCCGAATTGCCGATAACCCGCCTTCCCACATCAACGTGAGTTCATAGCCTCGCACTCTTTTAAATGTTTTTATAAATGTTTTATAAACCCGCGGGGGAGATAACATGTTAGTTTTTATAAAATAGGACATCATTTTTCCCGATTGTTTGTTTATTGATTTTGGACCCGAATGATTGAATGACCCGATTGTATGACCCGATAAATGATTAAAGGACCCGATAGATGAAATTAAATGGATTATTAAAGTTAGGTTATGTCACTAAAAGTCCCATTAGCATGAATTGTGAACTACCGGGATTTGGTAGACGCTTATGCATATAATAGTACTATTTGGGGACGATCACCCCAGTTCGCGCCTTGACGGTTGATCCCCGTCGTGCCACATTAATTGGTAAGCGAATTTATGTATGAGAAGATTTCCATAGCGTGACCTTTGTGACGACACGCTACCTTAGATGGGCAAAATTGGTATCGGATTAGCTACCCGTTGTTGGTTTAGTAAGGTAACAATGTCATGCGGCTTATAATAATCCGAATTAACGAAATACTAATAGACGCTCCGAATTACGATGTATTGCCTGACTAGCAATACAGGGTCATACTATTGATGTTATGTTCGTGTTTTGGTTTTCGTAACCATATTCATATAACGGTTTTTATTTTTATACAACGTCGTAAGACGTATTGTATGGTGTTTTTAACGACAATGAGTCGTATAATGATTTTTAAGGCAAATGCCTATATTATGATTTTCGATAAGGATTTGTATAAAATGACTTTGGCCATTTTATGGCCTATTAAAATGATTTGTACAAAATGACTTTCAGTAATAATTTTATACTGATATTATATTGATGGATTTTATTAAACTCTATGAATTCACTCGGCGTTATCGCTGACCTTTTCTTTTAACATGTTTTATCTCAGGTACTTGAAGGTAATTCTCGGGAAGACAACAAGAATTCATGGCCCGCACCTAAACAATATTTTCCATTCAAATACTTTGTAAAACTTTGTAAGAAATGTAATGACTTGGGACCGATGTAACTTTGATATTTATGAATGGAAATGATTTATTATTAAACGACGCGATTTTTATGCGTTGTCTATGATGTGAGTAATGTGCTATCCCGTAACACCAACTAGTCTTCCGCTGTATTGAGTTGTATAAATTTGGGGGTGTTACAAACGATATCCACACCAACCTCGTTCACGCAAAATAACATGTAAACACGCAAATCACATAGTCACACATAAATTAACCTTAAAATAAGACCAAGTTACGAACCTCAAAACCACGATTGTCACACTCTAACATTCTGAAAAAACAAGTATTCCGAAAAAACCGAAATAAATGTTATCATTCCGAAGATTTCTATGAAATGTGACATGCCTACCTGCCTGCTTAAGTTATTTTCCCGCCAAAAATTGAGCATCTTGCTTGCTAGCTTGTTTATTATTTAGTATTGTTCCGTAATTGTTTAGTTTAATCTGAAAGTTGTTCCGATTTTAATTCTGAAAGTTAAGTATTTTTAGTTGATTTTTTCGTCAATTTTTAGTATTAATATTTTTTCGAGAAGTTTAAGTTTTATCTTTTATTTAATACCCGCTTTAGGTTTTGCCTCATTTAGTTTTAAAGTACCCTTTTAGTTTTATTTTCTCCTTTTTCATTAGGTTAATTTTATTCTTCAGTCGATAGTTAATTTCTTCGTTTAGTTTTATTTTTATTAATTGTTTTGTTTTAATTTACTTTTATTATTAGTTTTGCTCCTTTATTATTAGTCATTTGTTTTTTGTTTATTTTTATTACTATTATCATTTACCTTTTAATTAGCTTTAGATAACCAACGACATTTTCTTTTATCCACCAAGAACGACTGAGTCACACTTTTAACCGGAGATCAATTCGAATTGAATCGAGACGAACAAATTTTTATACTTGGCAAATCTAGTTATCAAATGGCGCCACTGCCGGCTCTTTTCGTGAAGATTAACGGTTTTTTGTGAGAGACACGTTGGATTTTGGGATCCGTTCACTCGTGAACGTTATTTTTCTTGCTCAAAAATTTTCAAAAATCCATAAAAGTAAAAAATTTCAAAAATCCAAAAACATTTGAAAAATCATAAAAAGCATTTTTTTTCGAAAGTTTTGCACCAAAAATATTCTTCTTGCTTATCTATTGTTCTTAATGAATTCGTATGTTGCTTGTGCTGCAGGGTGTGGAAGACGATTATATGGTTTCGAATCATGTGAATGGTGTTATTGCGAGCAATGCGGAAAATATCCATATAACAGCTTTCTGTACTCGATACGGAAATTTTGAATTTCAAGTGATGCCTTTTGGGTTAACGAATGCGCCTGCTGTATTCATGGATCTAATGAATCGTGTATGCAAGCCGTATTTGGATGAGTTTGTTATCGTATTCATTGATGATATTCTCATTTACTCTAAGAGTGAAGAAGAACATGAGAAGCAATTGAGAACAATTTTGGAATTGTTGAAGAAAGAGAAGCTGTATGCGAAGTTCTCTAAGTGTGATTTTGGTTGACATTAGTGCAATTTCTGGGGCACGTGATTGATAGTGAAGGAGTTCGTGTGGATCCTGCTAAGATTGAGGCAATCAAGGATTGGTCAGTGCCAACGACGCCGACTAAAGTTCGCCAATTTCTTGGTCTAGCTGGGTATTATAGAAGGTTTATCGAGAAGTTTTCACTAATTGCTTAACCGTTGACCAAGCTTACGGAAAAGAATCGAGTGTTTGAATGGGGATTGGAAGAGGAATCTGCATTTAGTACGCTGAAGGATAAGTTGTGTTATGCGCCGATTTTGTCTTTGCCAGAAGGATCTGAAGATTTTGTAATGTATTGTGACACGTCTCATAAAGGATTTCAAGTTGTGTTGATGCAAAGGGAGAAAGTGATAGCATATGCATCGAGACAATTGAGGAAGCATGCCGAGAATTAAACTACTCATGATTTAGAACTTGGGGCTGTGATTTTTGCTTTAAAGCTGTGGAGACACTACTTGTATGGAACCAAGTGTGTGGTTTTCACTGATCATAAGAGTCTACAATATATTTTCGATCAAAAGGAATTGAATCTGAGAAAAAGGAGATGGGTTGAGTTGCTGAGTGATTATGACCGCGAGATTCGTTACCATCCTGGTAAAGCGAATGTGGTAGCTGATGCACTTAGTAGAAAGGAAAGAGATAAGTCTATAAGAGTTAGAGCTTTGGCAATGATGGAAAGTGTTGATTTGACAGAAACGATATTAAAAGCCCAAGCTAATGGTTTGAAGGAAGAGAATATTGAGGCAGAAAATTTGGGTAGAATGTTGAAACCATTGTTTGAAGTAAGGTCAAATGGATTGAGATATTTTGAGAATAGGATTTGGTTACCATTGTGTCCGTCTAAGGAAGGTTATTTAGGAGTGCGAGATTTAGTGATGAATGAATCTCATAAGTCGAAGTATTCAATACATCCTGGATCAGACAAGATGCATCAAGATCTTAAGAAAGTTTATTGGTGGCCGAATATGAAGGCAGATATAACATAATATGTTAATAAGTGTTTAACTTGTGCGAAAGTGAAAGCTGAACATAAGAAACGTCTGGATTATTAGTGCAACTTGAGATTTCTGAGTGGAAATGGGAGAAGATTACTATGGATTTTGTGACAGGTTTGCCAAGGACTGCTAGTGGTTGTGACATGATATGGGTGATTGTAGATAGATTGACTAAGTCTGCTCACTTTTTGCCAATGAAGAAGACGGATAGCATGGAGAGGTTAACAATAGTGTACGTGAAGGAGATTGTTTGTCGACATGGTGTGCCTTTGTCGATAATTTCTAATCGTGATAGTAGGTTTACTTTAGAATTTTGGAAATCTTTGCAGAAAGCGATGGGAACAGAGTTATGTTTGAGTACAACATATCATCCGGAAACTGATGGACAAAGTGAAAGAAAGATTCAAACGTTAGAGGATATGCTTCGTGCGTGTGTGATTGACTTTGGAAATGGTTGGGATAAGCATTTGCCATTGGTTGAATTTTCGTATAATAACAGTTATCATGCTAGTATTAAAGTCGCACCATTTGAAGCTTTGTATGGACGTAAGTGTAGATCTCTAGTGTGTTGGAGTGAAGTAGGAGAAAGTCAATTGACTGGACCTGAAATGATATTTGAGACGACTGAAAAGATTGTGCAAATTAAGAAGCGTTTGTTATCTGCCAGAAGTAGACAAAAGAGTTATGCTGATAACCGAAGGAAACCGTTGGAATTTGAAGTAGGAGACATGGTTATGTTGAAGATATCTCCATGGAAAGGAGTGATTTTTTTTGGAAAGAGAGGAAAGTTGAGCCCGAGATATATTGGACCATTTAAGATTATCCAAAGGATTGGATTGGTTGCTTATAAGTTAGAGTTGCCTGATGAACTTAAGGCTATTCATAATACTTTTCATGTGTCTAATCTGAAGAAGTGTTTAGCTGAAAGGGATGTGGTGATTCCATTGGAGGAAATTCAACTTGATGATAAGTTGCATTTTATCGAGGAACCTGTAGAGATTATGGATAGGGAAGTTAAAAAATTGAAGCATAGTAGGATTCTGATTGTGAAAGTGAGATGGAACTCTAGACGTGGAACAAAGTTTACCTGGGAACGTGAGGATTTCTTTAAGGATACGTATCCTCATTTGTTTAGGAAGGATTAAGCGCCGCATACGTCGCTCTTTTTAAGAAGGAGTGGATGTGCTAACTCGAAACCGAGGTCATTGCTTAATCTTATTTTACGATTATTTATGAAATTTTTGATGAGTTTGAATGATATTTATTTTTGGAGGTTTAAGTTTATACCGATGTTGGAAGACTTATATTTTATATTTAATAAGTATAAGGAGTATTAGCTAGCGTGATGTCGATGGATGCCAAATATTTTACGTTTTATTGTCGGTTGTTCGAAGTTTGTCATTTTTGATGTTTTCTTTTAAATGACGTGTTAAGTCGAGTCAGGAGTCGATATTATTATATTTGAGGTAAGTTTTAAATTTTTAAAAGTATCTTTATGAAACCCGAGCCCCGTAAATATTTTCAAAATTGACTAATAGTTATTTCCCCCTTTTTAGCTAACTATTTTCATTTTGAGCCATAACTATTGCAAATTGACAACAATGGTCCCTCAACCACTATATAAAAGCTCATTTCGTTTTCTCACAACACACACAATTCACCAACTCAAATTTTTTTTCTCTCTCTCTCTTCTTTTTCTTAGCTAGCCGTGACCCCCATTTCATCCAAAAACACAACTTCAATCATTTTTTACTCAAAATCTATGATGATCTAAGCTAAACTAACACAAGTCCCATCTCTATAATTTTAAGGAGATCATTTTGGTACTAAATTTAGGTACATGCAAGAAGTTTTATTTTTTTTGGTTTGGTAGGTGGGAATTATGATCATGCATGTTGATTTTAGGATGATCAAAAGGTTTTCTTGCTAAAGTTTTGCTAAAAACTTGATTTTGATTTGAAGGTTTTGATTTTGATGATGATTCAAGTGTTATAGTTGATATATGTTAGTGTTAGGGTTATGGGATGATCATAACAATGGTTGGTTTTAGCTAAAAACATGATTTTATACAAGTTTTAGAAATGTGTTTTCCATCAGTAGGTAAACTGTATTTTTGGGAATTTTATGTTGTGATAATGGTTTAACTAATAGCCTAGGGTTGTAGATAATTCGATTCTATTCTATTTGATATAAGGTAGAGCTTCTAGCTCCAAACGAGCGCGAAGTTATGATGTTTTGATTATTTGTGTATCGGGAGACGAGTATCGGCACTACATATAGTTGTTGTCGATATTTGGATCGAATCTCGGGGACTATAAATTGAAGTTTTGAAATTAGTCACATAATAATAATGAAGTGTAAACCCTAGAGGGTGAGTTTATTTTCAAACCCAAGTGTCGGTTTTGTAAATGGAGTCGTTTAAAGAAGTTAAAACGGTTGTATAAATTATTAACATAAAACTGTCCGGATTTTGTAGTTTGAAGATGAGTCGGGTAAAGAACTTTAAAAGTAATTTCATTTGATAAACTTGTTGTAGGACTTTCTGTATATAGTAAGTTAGTTTCTCGAGTCATTTAATAAACGTTTGACGAGTCTAAAAGGGGTAAATAAGCTAGTACATGTCGTATGTGCCGGCGGATTTTGTTGAAAGTGTAGAATGGTGAAGCAAATGTATAGAAGAGTGTAATAGAGTTATTTGTATCGTTTTCTCTCGAGTTTATCGTGATTTTATGAGTTTGAGTTTGATATTCTTAAGTATGATTTATTTCTCGAGTCATTATTAATGAACGCGCCTTATTTGATAGGTAGCGGTTCTCGTGTTTGAAAGGCATCCTCTATCATCGACGATCATCTCGCTAGATCTCTTATACTAAGGTGACTCTGTAGCCTCACTTTTCATGCTATCTACTAAATGTTTTATTACCCGCGAGGGAGATACATGCAATTTGAAAATAAATGAACACAAGTCATGAGTAATTGTTGGACCCGAATGTTGCCTATGTTGTTTACATTGTATTGAGTACCTTGTTGCTAAAGACCCTAAATTCAAGAGCCGTTAACTATATTCTGACTTGATGTTGTGAGTCGGGAATAACCGCTTATTCTAATGATAGTACTATTGGGTTGAGCACCCTATCTGAGACCAGGGCATTACACTGAGTAACCTCTTGGAAGGATAATTTACGAGAATAAGAATGTGGTATTCTAGAAACTGATACCCTAAAGGGGAAATGGTTTTATTCTAGTCATACTGGCATTTGGCGTGGGTGACTGTTTGGTTAAGGGGTCGGTGTCAGGAGCGTAAATACAATGTTTTGCCTTGAAATAGATTGTGTGTACGAAAATTCTATCAATGATTATGATTGATTTTCTTCTTGTGTTCAAATGTGATTTGATAAACCCATAGACTTGCTCAACATTATCGTTGACTCGTTTTAGCATGTGTTTCAGGTAATAGGAAGTGATGGAAGTAGAAGCTTTGCTGTGGAGGTTGTGGGTTGACTTTTGGAAGAATGTTGGTCTAAAAACTATTTCTATCCTTTTACTGTTGAACAATTCGTTAAATGTTTGTGTACTGTACTAAACTTGTTGGTTTGTTGGTCGAGATCTTTGGGGACTAAACGCTTTACTCTAGTGTCGTTTTAGTACAATATGGGATGAAATTATTTTTAGACCTATTATAAAAATCTTGGTTATATTTTATGTGTAAACGTCTCTCTTTTGAGTCGTTCAATATACCTTGTGTGACGATGCTTGTGTCTAGCACCCAATTGTGTATTTCCGCTGCGCAATGTAAATTGGGGGTGTTAGAATTTTAGCATAACATGCAGGTATCGATTACAAACATTACATCATTCTTCCAAAAAGAATTAGTTTGCAGTGAAGGAGGCAAAATGCTTCAACAAAAAATTCCATTGTGACATAAGAACGTAATGGAATGCAGGGAATAAGTTACCGCATCTTTTGGGTTCTAGACAAAGTCTTTTGAAGTAAACTTAGTAACCTACAATATCTTTCTTAATAGGAAGTTTAACAAGAACTGGTCGTGTCCCATTTTCTCAACTTCCAAGAAAGAAGAGATTCGTCGATGTGAGATCTTAGTTAAGCTATAGTGTTATTACTTTTAAAGTAGATCACGTTTACACAAATTAAATGTACAAGCATGCTAACTGCACCCATGTTTTTCAGTAGCTTGGAATCACATAGAAATCATATTTAATGAGTACTATCTTTAGTACTGACTAATGACTTATGTTAAAAAAAACAAGAATCAATATTATTAAGGTACCTCATTTACACTTTGAAGCATCAAGCCATAACCAATAAACACCTTTCAGATAAACATTCCGACCATCCACACCAAAATATATGTGGTGATCATTCTAATCATCAAGCGGTTCCAATCCTGCTCATAATCCAATTTACAAATATATGAGATCGTAAGCCATATTAGCTTATAGCCAATCCTTCTCATAATCCCATCTATATACTTAAAAATAAAGAAAAAATAAGAGTGCATACCAGGTGAGAAATTTTCATGTAACAAAAAACACACGTAAATTCTAACTAATCAATAATCATCTAAACCAAAACCCCAAATAAAAAGCAAAACCCCTATTTGTTACATAGATATGATTCTTATACACATGAATTAGGTCATGAACCCACTTGATGATACAACAAAGAGAAAAAAATTTCAGAATCAAAAGAAAAACATCGTACCTGTAATTAGAAGCAATGAACGCCATTCTTTTTGTAGATGAAAAGCTTACAAAAAAAAGATTATCAAACAATGATGAAAACCAAATTAGTACATTATGACTCATTAGGGTTTGTTGAAGGGTGATAAACCAGCTTCTCTCGATAACTTCCAGCACTAACAGAAAGATCCTCGTAACCATCAGTACCATCAACTAATATCACCAATTGAAATACCACCAGTACCACCAACTAATATCACCAATCGAAACTACCTTTAAACCACCAAAACCACCAAGAGATGGGGCGGATTCGGCAGATACGGTGGTGATAAAGTTATGGTGGCGGAAGAATAAGGTTTGTGTGTATTAGGGTTGTGGGAGAATAAGTTTTGTGTTGAGAATAAGTTTTGATTTTTGACTCGTGTAGAAGAAGAATGTGTTAATAATGGAAATAAGATTTTGCATTTATTTTTAATTGCCTGTGAATTGTCAAATGATAAGTTTGGAAATATAAACACTTCTATACTTATGAAAATTACATGAGAAGCTGTGTTGAAAATTTTCAATTTTCAACAATTTGGATCTAGCCTTATAGTTAATATATATATATATATATATATATATATATATATATATATATATATATATATATATATATATATATATATATATATATATATATATATATATATATATATATATATATATATATATATATATATATATATATATATAGAGTTGGGTTATTGTAGTGTAGTATTTTAAAATTGTTAAAATGAGAAGTCATCTTACACATTGATTTCATCAATTAACATGTGATATATTTAATATGAGGCACAAAATAATACATCTTATACATAAAAATTTATATAAAAAGCACTAAAAATTTGATACGTAAAAATTTATAGCTGATACATATGATACATAGTTTTACTTCAACAAATTTTATTAAAATAAATAATCAATTTATTCGTAAATTTAGTGATACACTATCATAAATTACATTTGAGTTAACAAAGATTTGCTAAACTATGATAAACAACTGATACACGAGAAACTAGTAATATTAAAAATCGTGAACCAACTACTCGTACACGAACAAAAACTTCCAAAAAACTCATACACGAACCAAAAAACTCAAAAACGAACCAAAACTAATCAATAAATGTGGCATTTAACCATTTTTTATTGCTTCTCATTTTAACAACTTTAAGGACCTACACCATTTTATCTGAATTATATATATATATATATATATATATATATATATATATATATATATATATATATATATATATATATATATATATATATATATATATATATATATATATATATATAATCTCTTATGTATGCATCGAATCAACAAAACACATTTAGTATTTTACACGATATCAGAGCCAATGTAGATTCACCGACAAAAGTTGTCATCCTCCGATCGCTGGCCTACATATTTTTCACTTTATTGTTTTATTTGTTATTAGGATTTTATTTTTGGTATTTAATGCACATACCCTAAATCCTACCGTAAAAAAAGTTCACCCTATTTTTTCATCCCCGTGTAACTTTTTCGTTGTCAACGATAATTGTCGTTCACAACAAAGCTTGACACCAAATTGTCGCTCCCTCCTAAAGTCAAAACAAGCCTTGACGTAAAAAAATAGCAAACGCCATAAAATGGAGGAAACTGCGAAGCAATGTACAATCATATTGTCGAAACAAGTTCATCTTCGTGCAAACGTACAACAAACATAAGACAAAGGGAAGAAGAATCGTTTTTCAACATTTATTCCAACTTATCGGTCCGAAAAATTGTCGTTCAAATTGCGAGGAAGTGTTAGATTATAGACCAAACCTGATTATAGGTTTTGGTCCATTAGGTTTAAGGTTAGTTAGTTTATCTTCCAAGTTGTGTTATTATTAATAAATATATATCTATCATTGTAAATAAATAGAGTATGTGTGACGTGTCAAATTATCTATATGATACGCGTACTTTTTTATTAATTATATGACATGTTTACTTTTTAATTTGTGTCAATATGACCACTTTATTTAGTAACGTTTATTTGAATCAGAAATTTAAATTTAAATATATTTATTAGAAAGAAAAAAAAATATTTTTTTGACAAAAAAGTTCTTAAAAAATTGATGGAGAAACTTGATGAAGAAATAAGCCTTAAAATTATATGTGTCAAATTTGTGAAAAAAGAAATTTTAAAAAATAAGAGGTGATGAGTAAAATTTTAGTAATTAAATTTTAGATAAATTAGATGCTAGCTGTTAAATGAAAATTATATATTTATATATATTTTTTAATAGTTTTAGAAAAAATAATGAAACCGCCTACAATTTATAACCTTTAGATTTTATACCATACACAATATGTAAAATACATAACAAATTTTTCTACGTAGAATCGAGGATGGTCGACCTAGTTGATCCAGTGATCAAACTCCTGACCCGATGACTCGACCGGGTCGACCTAGTGACTCGACCTAGTTTATCTAGTGGTCATACTCGTGACCCGGGGACTCGACCAGGTTGTCGAACTCGAGACCCGGTGATTCGATTGTCGTAACCCGATGGTCGAACCTGTGACCTGATGAGTCGACCGGGTTGACCATATAGTAGAGATGAGTCTTAAAAAGCTTACATTTTTGGGGGCTTTCAGACTCGAAATCCCCGGGCGAATACCCTTTTGGAGATGAACCTTCGTGTTGGAAATACGTTTTTTACGTATTTAGGAAGATTCGGTCACTCCGACAATAGATTAAGTAGTAGCTCGTAGTTCTTGTTATTAAGTTAAACAAAGTTAGCTAAGCCTAGTCCACAAAGACTAAGGCCACGACCCAATGTAAGCCCAAGCCCATCTCATGGGCTTAGGGTATATAAACCCTCTCCTTAGATGGAGAGGGTGTGGATTCATCATAATTTTACACATAGTTCTTTCATTTCTCTCTCTAGAAGTGTGTTTGATTCAACCAAGTTTCTATCTCTTTCTCTCTCTAAAAAATAAGCTAGATTTACATATCCTACAAATGGTATCAAGAGCCATGGGATGATTGTTTGGTTTTTGTATTTGTGTTCTTGATTCTCTCGCTCATTTTGATCCAAAATCACACGAACCAATTTTTTTTTTGTGTTTTTATGATTTAATCTTGATATACTTCATCTAGTTACTTGTTATAGTGATTTGGTATTCGTATTTTGGTTAAAAACACAATATTTTTGGGTCTTTGATTCATTTTTAGGCTTAGAATCTCGAATTTGTTGTGTTATTGTACTGTCCGAGAAAAGTGGGATTCATAGTACGATCTGTGTATTGTGATCGCATAAACCTGGGGTTTCTACTTGCGATCCAATAGCACGATCACATAATACGATCACTCGTTGCGATCACGAGTACGATCACTCGTTGCGATCACGAGTACGATCACTCGTTGCGATCACGAGTACGATCACTCGTTGCAATCTGAGTACGATCGTTGGGTACGATCAAACGAGTGCGATCAGAGTACGATCGTTGGGTACGATCAAGGAGTACGATCACTAGTACGATCTGAGTGCGATCATAGTGAGTGCGATCACCAGTACGATCTGAGTACGATCGTTGGGTACGATCACTAGTACGATCCAAGTTCGATCCGAGTATGATCAAGGAGTTCGATCTGAATACGATCATAGAGTACGATTCACGAGTGCGATCTGAGTACGATCCCCATTGCGATCACGTGTTGCGATCCAACATTTTTTCAAAAACGTATTTTTGAAATTTTTTAACATTCGTGTGTAATTTTGACTTGGATTTTTTGGTTTCTCGAGAACATAATTTAGGGGATTTCAACATTATTTCTCGGCTTTAACACACAACAACAAATACATTTACTTTCTTTCATTGACCGATCAAATTTGTAAATCTTAACTTATCGAAATGGAGTACACATCTCTTACGGATAAGTCCATCCTCTCGGGTACGGATAATCGTCCACCAATGTTGGAAAAATCTATGTACGAGGATTGGAATTCCCGAATGGAACTTTACATGTTGAACAAAGAGAATGGACATCTCATTTGGGCATCGGTGCTCAATGGACCGTTAGATTATGGTACAGTGACGGAAGGTACATCTACTCGTCCTCGCACAACGGGTGAATTGACTGGAGATATGAAGATTCAAGACAAATGTTATAAGTATGCTACAAACATCATTCTCCAAGCCCTTCCTCCAGATGTCTACAAACTCGTCAGCAAACATAAAGTTGCCAAAGAGTTATGGGATAGAATTCGTGTTCTTATGCAAGGCACCTCGTTAACTAAACAAGAACGAGAGTGTAAGCTTTATGATACTTTTGATAAGTTTGCCTATGTGCAAGGGGAGACTCTCAATGACTACTATCTGAGATTTACCCTATTGTTGAATGAGCTCAATATCTATGGCATGGCAATTCCTACGTTTCAATTGAACACCAAGTATTTGAACACTCTTCCTTCAGAATGGAAAAAGTACGTGACGGATGTTAAATTGGCTAAGGACTTGCATAACACCAATGTGGATCAACTTCAAGCTTTTCTTCAACAACACGAATGCCATGTGATCGAGGCTCGGTTGTCTACACTTCAAGTTCATGATTCACTTTCCATGTATGCTTCTCAACAAAACATGGCTTATACTTATCAACAACCATCATACTTGCAGCAGCCACCACCACACACCTATCAGCAACCACAACAACCATCTTATCAACCACCAATGATGCCACAAGAAGAAATTCAACAAAGTGTTCATCAACAATCTTTTCCACAGCAACCACCATATCAGACATCACCATCACAAGCCAAGATTTCTCCAATGGGCTATACTCCTCAGCAAGGATACTTTCCACTTGAAGCACAACCAGCACAAGCCTTCTACTCTAATGAACTTCCACCAATCCAAGCACCGGTCTTTACTCCAAATGATACGCCAGCTGATGTTCTAAACCATCTCACTGCCTACTTGTCAAAACTTGTTGCAACTAGAGGATTTCCACCAACGAACAATCAGCTCCGCACCTCTTCAAATCCTCGACAACAAGCTACTGTTCAAGATGGTCAAGTAACAGTGCAACCTATTCAGGGAAGGAAAAAATTCATATGGACCTCCTACAAGGACTGTAAATGCTCAAGCTGTGAATTCTCAAGCTAATGGAAATGTAAGCCCCATTGGTCCTCAAAAGGTTGTGACTTGCTACAATTGCCGAGGACAAGGTCATATGACTAGGCAATGCACTCAACCGAAAAGGAGAAGGGATGAAGCATGGTTTCATGACAAAATGTATTTGGTCGATGCTCAGTCTAAAGGAAAGATTTTGGATTCAGAGGAGTTAGCATTTCTTGTAGATCCAGGGGCAGCATATACTGAAGGCATTGCAGTCGTTTCCACTTCTAATGCAGCTTATCAAGCAGATGATCTTGACGCATATGATTCGGATTGTGATGACATTCACTCTGCCCAAGCTGCTCTCGTTGCTAATCTCTCTCACTACGGTTCTGATGTCGTCAGTGGGGTACCCACCACAACCAATCTTGGTAATGATGATAACCCACATCAAGTTGGGCATGAAAATGACAACCTCGAACGGAATTCGGGAACTAGTAACTCAAATGATGTGGTACCCAATCCTACACATTTGAGTGAACCTAAACCAAATGCTACGGCGGGTATGGAATCTTATGCTCAAGAGGATTTGGTAATGGTGCCTAAACATATTATTGATCAAATGCATATGGCTCTCAGACAATCCGTAGATACGAATTCCACCCTAACTGCTGAGCTTGCGTTGCATAAAGAAAAGGTCAAAACTTTTGAAATGGTCCCTAAAGCAAAGAAAATAACATGTTCTGAATTTGACCAATTTCGTTTTGAAAAGATTGAACACTTGAAAGAAATAGAATCATTAAAAGCTAATCTTTCCAATGAATTAAAAGCTAAAGAGTCGGTTGTCAATGATTTTCAGAAACTTAAAACGGATTTCGAAACTCTCGAGTCTAAAAAGTTTGAATCGGAAATTAATGCTACCAAACTTCATAAATTCAAAGAACAACATCTTTTAAAACAATACGCTTCCACAGAAAAGGTTCATCTTTTAACTAAATCATTTAAAGAACTGGAACTTAAGCGTCTTCAAAATTTACCACCTAATCCCGGTTATGCAAAACAAGCTCAGGAATATATTCCCTGTCTTTATGATATGACCATAATTGGCAAATCGAAAGAAGCACCTTATGTTCGTAGTTCTAAGGAGACACAGTCACTTACGGAAGAAACTCATTCTAAAATGTTTTCAAAATTCCATACGATTGATTATGATAAGCATAATAAAGATCAACTTTCTAAAAAGTCACGTATTCGCTTACAAAAGGAATTAGCTGAACTAACCTTTCTTGTGCCCCAAAGTTTGTCAAATGAAACCCTCCTAGTACTACTCCTACACTCGTCAAAACAGATATAACGGAGTTATACATTCCATGCTAAGTGCAAACACGAGATCATTGTTGGTACAAGTCACAATGCTAACACTAGTCATACGTCCAAATTGTGTAATACTTTTTCTCCCCGCAATCGTAGTTATTATAAAAGAAAATGGGTTACTAGCATTTTTTAACTATTTGTCATGGATCACAAGTGATTCATATTGACTTATTTGAGTAGTTATTAGTCCGAAAGAAAAGTAGCACGATTTAATCAATAGTTAGCCGAATGACAAAATCTTTTAAAACAGCTTCTCGTGTATATCCTTAAGTTCATATCTTGGTATAACTCGTTTCACGATTTGAGACCTTTCTCGGACCGATATTTGGCATGTACTTCATACTTCAAATCTTGGGAAGACGTTCTTGAAATTATGGTCTTCTCTTCATATATTTGTAATTTCTTCACTTGACGTTTTTAAGAGATTCTTCATATTTGGACCACGACTTCATCATTTTTCTTCAATCCTTATTTTGGACTTTGATATACAACGATCCTCCTCCTTTTCGGACTTGGATATATTTATCCTCATACCTTGTAAGGGCCTTTTTGGATAGACTTTCTCCATGATCTTTAGGGGAGTAAGTGCTTTTCGTCATGTGTCTCGATCCTTCATATTGATTTTGGAATAATGATACTTCACATCATCTTGGATCTTTAGCAACAAAATAGAGCTCCTCATGCCTTGTTAGGGCCTTTTTAGATATTCACCAATCTTCGCGTCCCGCTTCCATAAGTTATGCCTTGATTCAACCCCGAGCAACTTTTAAACGATCTTGCCCTAGAGGCTAAGTAACCTTTCAAATCGTACGACCTTACTTATTGCAATTATTTATATTCCTAATGCATTGATCTTATGGGAAGAAAAATACACAATTAAAAACATATGAGTTTTTGAAAGAACATTTTCATGTTCTACGTTTAGCATGATCACTTGTCTAACTTTATCATCTCTCGTTCTTCACTATATAAAGACCTATAATTAAAGAGACTCGTGAATACTTAGCCATGCAAGTCAAAATTAAGCCAAATTTGGATTAGCTTTCATTAAGACTATATCAAATCAAAGTTTTGGGTTATCAAGCCACCTATAGGATCTTGCACTTTCTTGGACTTTTTGAAGTTTAGAGAATGCATTTTATAGTTCCCTTGATAACTGTCTTTCTAGGATCAATTATTGGAACTTGCGAAAAGTTCTTGTTCTTAACCCGAATGAGCTAAGACTTTCGCGTTTTAAAGCTCCCTATATAAAAGTCTAGCAAAACTTGAATTGAGCGGGTTAAGGAATGTAAATGGCTCCAAATGCCCATCAAGTAAAAAATTAGCTCTTATTCTACCCATCGGAAAATATATATTCGTGTCTTAAAAACACTTATGAAAACTAATAAAATTTTTAAAATTTGGCCATTTTTAGCCTTATTAAAAACAAAACAAAACATTGAAAGTTGGAAAACGTGAGGGCGTAGCAAAGCAAGTATCTATTCACCCCCCATACTAAAAGTAAACATTGTCCTCAATGTTTCGAGTCTAAAGGTGGAGCACCCCCATACTCGAGACGAAGAATCGAATGCTTAGGATCTAGCATGGAAAGGGTGATCAACAATATATCTAAAGCCGTTATTTAAGTATGCTAAAAGATAATTGTTAGAACAATAAAGGATATGTCAATGGATTCGTGAAAAAACTTCTTCAAGCAAACTATGGAGGCTCATGTAAACGAACACGAGAGTCTTCAATCGTAGATGATGATGATGATCTAGATAACACAATCACAAACAACCACGAGACAATGAGTTGGAAGGGCACAAATCCCTCTAATTAGTTATTAGTAAGCATAAAAGGATAAGCATGGGATCTCCCCCACGAGGAACCTCGTTTTTGATTACCGAGTCATGAGCTCGACTCGATCCCCTCAATGCTAATTATCATTGGGGAAGGTGACTTGGTCGAGGTCAACCACTAAAGGAATTTACCCACCAAAGTAGTGCTTAAGCCTATGTCCATTCACCTTGAAGTTAGGACCATCATCTTGAGCTAGCTCGATGGTCCCATAAGGAAACACTTGTGTAACGGTGAAAGGACCCGACCAACGAGATTTCAATTTCCCGGAAAATATCTTATGTCTCGAGTTAAAAAGTAACACTTGATCACCAACGTTAAAAACCCGGTTTTTAATCTTTGCATCATGAAACTTTTTAGTCTTTTCTTTGAAAATTAAAGAATTTTCATAAGCATTGTCTCTTAGTTCATCCAATTCATTCAATTGTATTTTCCGGTGATCTCCCGCGGTCTTTAAGTCAAAGTTTGCATGCTTAAGGGCCCAATATGCCTTGTGCTCCAATTCAATGGGCAAATGACAATTCTTTCCATAGACTACCTTATAAGGAGTACAACCGATAGGTGTCTTATAAGCGGTCCTAAAGGCCCATAAAGCGTCATCGAGTTTGTCAGACCATGAAGCACGGTTTTCTCCAATCAACCTCTCTAAAATCCTCTTCAAAGCTCGGTTCGAAACCTCGACTTGCCCACTCGTTTACGGGTGATAAGCCGTAGAAAGACGATGAGTAACTCCATATTTCTTTAAGACCTTCTCGAATTGGTCATTACAGAAATGGGTTCCACGATCGCTTATAATAGCACGAGGGGTTCCGAACCGAGAGAATAGTTTCTTCAAAAACTTCACTACCACACGAGCATCATTAGTAGGTAAAGCCTTAGCTTCCACCCACTTAGAAAGTTAGTCCACCGCGACGAGGATATACTTGTTACCATGAGACGATGGGAACGACCCCATAAAGTCTATGCCCCAAATGTCGAAAATCTCACACACTTGAATTATGTTTTTCGGCATTTAATAACGTTGAGACGATTTTCCTTGACGTTGGCACGAATCACACGACATCACATGTGCGTATGCATCACGATAGATAGAAGGACAAAAGAAGCCGACATCGAACACTTTCTTAGCCATGAGATTAGCACCGTGGTGACCACCCGTGGGTCCCTCGTGACAAGCTCTAAGGATATTAGAAGCTTCGGCACCAAAAACACAATGTCGAACGAGTTGATCCGCACAAACCCGAAAGAGATAAGGGTCGTCCCAAAAGTAGAACTTGACGTCACGAAAGAATTTTCTATTTTGTTGTGTCGTCATACCCTTGATTATGAAATTTCCCGCATGGTAATTTGCAATGTCGGCAAACCATGGGGTGGTGTCTTTAGAATTCACTACACCGAGAGTCTCGAGAGGAAATGTTTCGGTGATTTCCTTGTTCTCGAAAACATCTTTGTGAGGATCTTCTAGACGATAGAGATGATCGGCCGCTAGATTCTCGGCTCCTTTTTTGTCAAGCACGGTGACATCAAATTCTTGGAGGAGGAGCATCCAACGAAGCAATCTTGGCTTAGCATCTTGCTTAGCTAAGAGATACTTGATAGCCGAATGGTCGGTATACACGATGCTTTTAGTTAAGATGAGATAAGGTCGGAATTTCTCAAAAGCATAGACCACAGCAAGGAATTACTTTTCCGTTGTGGTGTACTTTAATTGAGCCTCGGTCATCATCTTACTAGCATAATGGATAGGACGGAAATGCTTTTCATAGCGTTGCCCTAAGACGGCCCCTATAGCATAATCAGTTGCATCGCACATGATTTCAAAGGGTAATTCCCAATTAGGAGCAACAAGAATGGGAGCTTCGGTAAGTTTCCTTTTGAGAGTTTCGAAAGCTCTAACACAATCCTTATTGAAATTAAAAGGAGCATCCTTCTCGAGAAGGTGTGTCATAGGTCGAGAGATTTTCGAAAATTCTTTGATGAAACGACGATAAAAGCCCGCGTGGCCTAGGAAACTCCTAACTCCCTTAACGGTTTTGGGATGAGGTAACTTGGCGATGACGTCTACCTTAGCTTTATCGACCTTAATCCCTTCTTTCGAGACATTATGTCCTAAGACAATTCCTTGTTTACACATAAAATGACATTTTTCCCAATTAAGCACAAGATTGGTTTCTTCACAACGTTTTAACATTTGCTAGAGATTAGATAAACACGACGTGAACGAATTGCCAAACACCGAAAAGTAATCCATAAACACTTCCATCGAATTCTCGATCATATCGTGAAAAATTGCCATCATACACCGTTGAAACGTACCTGGTGCATTACAAAGTCCGAAAGGCATCCTACGATAAGCAAACCTTTCATAAGGACACATAAACGTAGTCTTCTCTTGATCACGAGGGTCGATAGGGATTTGAAATTAACTGGAAAAACCATTTAAAAAGAAATAGAATTCATTTCCCGCGAGTCGCTCCAACATTTGATCCATGAAGGGCAAAGGAAAGTGATCTTTACGAGTGGCGTCATTTAACTTTCGGTAGTCAATACACACCCTCCAACTGGTCACAACACGAGTGGGAATTAACTCGTTGTTTTCATTAGGCACAAGGGTCATTCCTCCCTTTTTAGGGACACAATGGATTGGGCTCACCCATGGGCTATCGGAGATAGGATAAATCATTCCCGCGTCAAGGAGTTTCAAAACTTCCTTTTTTATGACATCGTGAATTTTAGGATTCACCCTTCTTTGACTTTGAATTGTGGGTTTGTAGTCCTCCTCCATTAAAATCTTGTGAGTACAAAATTTTGGGTCAATACCCTTAATGTCGGAAATTTTCCACGCAATTGCCCCTTTATGAGCTTTAAGAACTTTCAAGAGCTCGGTTTTTTCATCATTAGCAAGACCTCTTGCAATAATAACCGGCAACTTGTCATTATCTTCCAAGAATGCGTATTCAAGGTGAGAAGGAAGATCTTTCAATTGAAGGATAGGTGGTTCCTCGATTGAAGATTTTGGTTCAACACTCATAACTTCCATCGGCGGAAGAAATGGTGGAATAGAAGTATCATTACTAATCAACACCTCATCTTCATTGTCGATTTCATTTGAAGTGAAATCGCCTCCTTGGAATGGAGTGAGATTTGGTGTAGAATTAGCAAGAATCGGATCCAAAATAGTGGGATTGCCACTTGACGAGCTATCAGAAAAACCTAACACTTCTTGTGAAAACTCATCGCAAACCACATCAACTTAGTCAATGTGATTGATGGTAGCGATTGCATAAACATGAGAAGGTTTTGAGTTTTGAGTAGCGTTTATAACAAGTTCCTCTTCGTTGAATCTCAAAGTGATAGTTCTTGCATGAACGTCGATAAGCGATCTCGAGGTGTCTAAAAATGGACGACCTAAAATTAGAGGAACTTGAGGATCCGTGGGGATGTCAACTACTATAAAATCAACGGGATAGTAGAACTTCCCCACCTTCACGAAAACATCTTCGGCTACTCCACATGCTAAAATCATAGAATGATCGGCCATCTCGATAGACATGTTCGAAGGAATAAGAGCCGGAAGCGAAAGCGATTTCCAAATGGAAAATGGCATCAAATTAATGCTCGCACCAAGATCGGCCAAGGCGAGGCATTCTTTCATATCTTGTATGTCACAAGGAATGAGAAACTTTCCGGGATCACCAACTTTTTTCGGTATGCGGTTAAGATAAACCGAAAAACAATTAGCAAGCTTTGAAAGCTTTTCCTTATCGCTCATCATACTTTTAAAAGTGGAAGCGAAACGAGGCATATATAACAACGCGTCGGCTAAACTCACATCAAAATGCACTTGTTGAAACATTTTTATAAAAAGATCGATTTGTTATTTGTTACGTTCTTGCAATTTCTCTTTGTTTCGTCTCGAAGGGTAAGGTAAGGGTGGTGTGGGTTGGACATTAGGCATCGGCCTTGGAATCTTGGGTTCCACAATTGGTATTGGTTCAACCGTAGGTGTGGTATGAGCGGTACTTCATGGGATTGTAATGTGCTCCTTTTCGACCACCACCTCGGGTTCTTTCTCGATTTCCTTCTCCATAGAAGTACTTGGACGAGAGATTGGTTCCTTGAAAGTTTTACCACTTCGTGTAGTAATAACCTTCATTTCTCCCTTCGGGTTTGCAATGGTATCATTAGGAAGACCACCCGAGGAAGAGGGTTTACACATGATTGCTTCAAACATTTTTGCCATTCGGTCTTCAAATTTTGATTGCCTTAAATCCGCTTTTAACAATTCTTGCTTAATCTCATGTTGTCCTTGTTCCATCTTTTGTTTATTTTTTTGAAGACGTTGGACATTTCCATCCATTTTATTTGCATGAGTTTTAAGTTCATTAGCAAGTTCGTTTTTAAGCTCATTTTTCAACTCGGATCTTAAGCTAATCATCTCACGTTGCATGTTATCAAGTTTAGCATCATTTGCTTTAGCATAATCCAAAAATTCTCCTTGAAGATTTTTAGTGTGAGCATTTTGAAAACCTTGTGTAGTGTTTTGAAAATCACGGTTTTGGTTTTGATTAGTGACTTGTCCATTCCCACTTTGATAATTCCCTTTGTTGTAGTTACGTGAATTGCCTTGATAATTACCACCTTGGTTGTTGTTTCGATAGTTATTAGCATTTTGATTTGGTGGAGCTTGATTTGGGCGGGAACCTTGGCCGTTTTGGTTGTAAGTTCCCGTTGCTACGTAAGCACTCGAAGTGTTAGCATCCGCGGTAATGCACTCAGAAAGATCATGAGCTCCACCACAAGACAAACAACTCTTATTAACCGCTTTAACCGAAGCAGAATTCAAAGCCTCTTGAGCCTTCCAATGAGTCATAAGATTAGCAAATCTATCGAAAAACCGATTTTCCTCATTAGCTTCATCATGTAAGGCATTAATGCTACGAGACAATGATGACGATGAAGAACCTAAATTGGCAACACTCAGTGTGTTACGAGGGCTATAAACCTTAGATCTAATCTCGATAATCTTTAAAGCTTCATCGGTCGTTTTGCACAAAAAATTACCACTCGCGGCGGCATTCAAGTAATCTCGTTCATGATCATTAAGCCCATTATAAAAAGTATCAATTTGATGCAATTCCGAAAAATCATGGTGTGGACATTCATGTAACATTTCTTTAAAACGTTCCCATGTCATTGAAAAACATTCATTATTTCGTTGCACAAATCTTGAAATCTCATTTTTCAAATGTGTTGTTTTAGATGGTGGAAATAATTTGTTCACAAACTTAGAAACGAGATCACCCCATGTCAAAATCGAATTTGGCAGTTCTTTCTCAAGCCAAATTTTAGCGGGCCCATCTAACGAGTATGGAAACAACATCATCTTAATGGCGTCATGTGGAACATCCTTAAAGTTGCTAGTTGCGGTGAGACGATTAAAATTCCTTATGTGGTAATGCGGGTTGTCTTTCTCATGACCTCTAAACTTATTTGCTTGCAACATCGACATTAAACCCGTCTTAATCTCGAAATTCTCCACAAGGATAGCGGGAATCACAATGGCCTCTCCAAAACCCTCGGTGGGTGCTTGTAGCAACTCCATCATAGTACGATTAGCCATGACGACTTCTTGTTCTACAATAGGTTCAACAATTGGAGTTTGTTCTTCAATCAACGTCCCTTGATTGGCTTGCTTTTGAAGACGTTTACGAGCTCGTTTTGCTTGATTACGAGTGATCATAAACTTCACGAAGAATGGGAGGTGAGCAAAGAAGATTCTTTTTTGGTGTTTTGTGAATTTTCAGTTTTTTTGTGTTTTTGATTGTTTTTAATTTTTTTGGATTTTGGTATATCTTCGTAGACAACAATCTTCCAAATCTCTCCTCGAATCAAACTCTTGATTAAAGAAGCCTCAAAGGAATGAAAACGATCACGTGGAGTGAACGCCTTCGAATGACTTTAGAACTTTGGTGAAAACCAAATTGTTCAAAAGGGTTTAATCACAAAGAAAACCAAGCAAATATATTATACGTAATAATACTTTCGGCGGCAAAACCCTCGATTAGCCTTCAATCTCAAAATACTCACAAGCAAGCGGGGAAACGAGGCGGCGCGAAGCACTTAAGAGCCTTTTTCCTTAGGGTATATTTATAACACCCGCCTTATACCCACCTTATAGTTCGTATTTTTCAAAATCGAGCTTCACGAAAGTATTTATATATTTTTGCCTTTTTCTTTTTGTTTGAGATTCGAATACAATAATTAGGAGATCAAATCCCAATCAAGGTTGTGTTTTCATACTTTTGGAGATATTTTGTATTTATTGTGATACTTAATACAATATAGTAATAATAATTTCACAAGAAAAACCAAAAAACCGATAATACGTATTAGTAGATTTCTACTAATACAAATACTATTTATGGTTAATATTAAAAACAACAAGACAAATGAATCACAACACACCTCCCCGGCAGAGGCGCCAAAATGATTGTAGTAAATTACACCTTTTGTTTAGGAAAACAAAAGAGCGCAAAGTAGGGAAAGTATTAAATACGACGGTTTAGGAAAACCGTGTACAAATGACCCTAAGGTGAAGTTTAAAGTTCGTTTCCCAAGGAGGTATATGTGTGACTAAAATGTAGCAAGGTTTGAGATTAATATTGGTTAGAAGGGGATGAGAAAAGAGGATGACGAAGACGTGAAATTAATTACTACTACGATTACACGTAAAACCGTAAAATAAGCTAAAATAAAAATTAATTCTAAAATTACCAAAAATTCACCAAAAATCAAAATAAATAAACTAAGAGTTTACCAATGATCAAAACTTTTTCAAACCTTTTAATTAATTAAATATTTAATTTTTAAATGCTAATTAAAGCCCTAAAAATAAAATTAATTATCAAAAAGCCCAAATAAAGATTTTTCAATTGGTAAACCTCTAAAATGACCTAAAAAGATTAAAAACTATTTTTTAGAAATTTTAAACTAAATAAAACTATTTAAAATGATTTAAAAACTATTAAAACTTAAAATAATTATAAAAATTAATCTAAAGATGATAAAAATAATCTAAAAGTTGCAAAAATCCTATTTTAAAGTGTTTAAGCTAAGAAAAATATAAAAAGTGCAAAAATGTGAAATTTGAAAAATAATAATAAAATAATATTAAAATAATATAAAAATCCAAAAATTATAAAAAATTATAAAAACTTGCAAACTAGTTTATTTTAACCTAATTAATCAGAAAATGAAAGTGAAATGACCAGAATACCCCTATTAGGCCCCCAATTGGGATAAAATAAAAAACAGTCCACCTTAATGGGCTTTTTAGCCCAAAAAGTCAAAATAAGCCCAAATGACTTAGAAAAGCACTATCTGACTCAAAATTCAATTCTAAACACAAAACTCTGAAGGCCCAAAAGCTGAAAGTGAGCTTATCACAGCTTATTAAGCAAACATCTTATCCTTATTGGGCTTTTTGGCCCATTAAGCAATAAGCTAATGCCATAAGCTCTAATTTGACACACAACCTTCTTTTGGGGTACTAAAGAGATCTGTAAAAAGAAATTTTGAAAAAGCACACTCAATAAGCCAGAAATAAGCAAAGTACAAATCCACTAAAAGACAAAATAGTTGGGTTAGAGTTCTAGGCTGTTTCAGAAGCTCTAGTTTTTTGCAAAAGCTCACAAATAGCTTAACTAAGACTAATCAATCAAGAAAATCACAAAAAGCCAAGTAGAATAAGCTGAGAGAACCAATAAGCACTCTGAAAAAGCCAAATAAGCTAGTTTCCTAGCAAAAGCTTAACCAAAAGACTTGTAACCTTCCAGACTTGATATTAAGCTGAGAAAAATGAGTTCTATTACAAAAACTAAGTTGTTGCATGTACCAATAAGCAAAACAGATTCAATAAGCTATGTGACCAAGTTTGACCAAAAGTCAAACGCTGATAAGTGAAATTCAAACGTTGACAAGAACAAATTGGACGCTGACAGACTTAATGAAGTGTTTAGGCTATGTTTTCACCCTGCTGGTCAAGGTTTGAGTGCAAACCTTGTGAATCAAGGCCCACCAGTTGAGTAGTCTTGACAAGTTTTGGCACAAATAAGCCAATAAGCCAGTGAGCTTATAAGCTATTAACAAAGCAATCCAAGTAGCCAAATAACCTCACAAACAGCACACAACTAGGATCCAAGCAGCAAAACAACAACCCTTATGCTAGAAATACCAATGCAAACACCAAATGAGGTGGTCACTTTGTTGATGCAAATAACCACTTCAACCAACTTTGATAAGCTATAACAAACACAATAAGCCACCAAATTCAACAACCAGATAACCAATAGATAGCTTATCACCCAAACTATTCCCAACCCTGATTTCAGACCTTAGATCCAAGTAACAAAGAAGTTATTGGATCTGATGTGTTTGACCAATCTCAAAAGCACTTTTATCAGATTTTAGCAAAACTTCCAATCCTTTTTCCAAACTTTCAGAAACTTAACCAATGACTAAAACTTGTTCAAAATGATTTGTTTAGACTTCTCAAACCCTAAGAACCAAGGGCACAAGGCCACGAGGCCTTATGAACCAGTAATCCCAAACAGTCCTTAATCCACCACTTTTTAAAGCAACTTGTGATTCCAACTAATAACCTACTGATTTTATGAATCAAAAACACTTCCTAGGTGACAACTAATAGATTCAAACACAAAAATCACAACCTTAAACACAGAATAACAAAATCACAGTCAAAAATCAAAAACAGGCAGTAACATGAAATTTTTAGAGGAATCTTAAACAAGTGATTATACCTGCCCTCCACAACATCCTAGGAGGGCCAACTATGCTCCTTGGACCCTGTTCAACAACTAGAACAAGACCAAGGTTCTTCAAAAAGGAAGATCAAAACCTTCTGATGTTCAAAGTAGAACAGGTTTTGATTATGATATATCTTCAACACAAATCAGCAAACAACTCAACCAAGAGCTCAAAACTCTTCTCAGGCTTGGTATCAACAAGCTTGAAGGAGCTTAAGGCCTTTGGCTAAGGGTTAGTACACAATAATAAACAAAACAGAACCAAGGATTTCAAGGTTTTTGAACCTTTGAAAATCTTATAAACAAAGACGTGCCTTAACCACAAGATTAAGGAAGGTCTTAATGATCAAATGGAACTCAGATTAAGGCTATTCTAACACCAACTTTTAATAAACACAAAAGAGAATTCAAAAATTTTATGAAATTTAAATTTTATTTAACTTAAAAAGGAATTACAAAGATTGATAGCCAAAATCTGGAACAAAGGGACTCTCACAGGTTGAGGTCTCCTTTTATAGGCAAAGGGATACAAAGCACTATTCATAAACCCTAGATGTGAATTTCCAATATTGTCCTTGAGGTCTTCTAGACGATTCTTTGATGTGAGCTGTCTAAAATGATCATAGACGTTCATTTTAGCTTACTAGTTAAGCAGAGAGTCTAGGCTGTTGATCTTGACACGTGGCTTTACTTGGAGAGAAAGTTGTGATGTGATAGGTGGATGAGGTTGAGTGTGGGCCCTTTTGGTGAGTGGAGGTGAAGGTATTATGTATGGGATAGGTTTCCGCATGTGTGAATCACACATGTGCCAAGGTAATTGAAGTTTACCCTTTGTTTAAGTGAAGTAAAAACTGGGTGGGATGAATGGTAAACAATAAGGGTTTTGATCCGATTTTGGGGGAAGGTGTTTGTTTGGCGCAAATTCGTTTCAAATGTTTCACTTGCACAACTTTGGTCCTTGTTCTTTGGGAAAAATTATATAATAAGTTTTTCAGCCCACTTAAACGTATCCCCTTTGTAATGAAAGTTTCCTTTTTCACATTTTTGGCACAAAACTTTTCCAAAAAGGTTTAAAGGGTTGCTTTTGCCATGTTTTCATATTTCAAGGGCTGATCTTGGACATTCTTGATCTTCAAAGGTCTTCAATGTATCTTTGTCTTTATGAGGGACCATAATTGACAAATTAGATTTGATGAGGGACTAATCTTGCCATTTCTTCAAAGTTGAAGGACCTTTTTGCAATTTTGACAAACTTAAGGGACCAAACTTGTAATTATGAATTCACAAGGGTTTTAAGTGTCATTTCTTCATGGTTTGAGGATCAATCTTGCATATCTTCAAGTCTTCAAGGGTAAATGTTGGATAATTCATGAACTTGGGCCCGGTTCTTTGTGCGACTTCGTTTCTCGTGTCCATTTTCCCTTGTTTCTTGTGATCTTTTGTCTTTTTCACCTTATCCATACCTAAAATACACAAGTAAACAAACACAAGCATATATATGGTATTTTATGACATTTTTATGCATTTAAAGCCCGAAAAGAACGATGAGATCATGTATAAATGCCATCTCATCACAATATATCAGAGGTTTATCTAGCAATATCAAGGGAGAGACTATTCGTCGAAACCCTAGTCGTTTGATGAAGCTGTTCAGATGGCTCATGCTTTGATGGATGTTAAGCTGCTGGATCGAAAGGATAGTATTGCTGAGGGGAATAAGAGAAAGTGGGAAGCTGGACACTCAAACCAAGGACTGAATCGTGGTGGTTATCATAACAACAATAACCAAGGACCAAATAGGAATCAGCAATACAGTTTGAGAAGGAATGCTGGTGTTCGTGCTACCAGTGGAACTCAAGTTAACAAGGTGAACCCGAAGTGTGGTCGATGTAATCTGTATCATGTTGGAAATTATCCACCTGCTTGCAACAAGTATGGGAAGGCCAGACATAAGATGGCAGATTGTAGAAACAAGGGTGTGGCTACTGGAGCCAATGCTGTTAAGATAGTTAACTGTTCTGGATGTGGAGGCCGTGGACATAAGCAAGGGAACTGTCCGAGGGTTGGCACTCGACAATGAGGAAATGTTGTTGCTGTTGCTGCTAAACTGTTGCTCCAGCATATGTCGTGGGAGATGCTGACAAACCTCAAGGGCCAAATGTGGTGACTGGTACGTTCTTACTTGATGCTTGTTATGCTAGTGCGTTATTTGATTTTGGATCCGATAGAAGTTTAGTAGAAGTTAGATTCAGTCAGCTATTGGATAGAGAACCAGTGAGATTGACAACTAGTTATAAGGTGGAGTTAGCTGATGGTAAGGTTGTAAGCACTAGTTCTATACTGAAAGGTTGTTCCTTGAAGTTAGGTAATTATGTGTTTAGTATTGATTTGATGCCCATAGAATTAGGATCTTTTGACGTGATTGCTGGAATGGACTGGTTAGTTGGTAATGATGCAGTGATTGTGTGTGGAGAGAGATTAGTCCAGATATCGCTAAGTAATAGGGTATTGACTGTGAAAAGTGATGAATGTACTTCTCGTTTGAGAGTTGTTTCTTGTTTGAATATGATGGGGTATATAGAAGCAGGTTATGATGTGTTTCTTGCCTAGATAAGTAATGATGGTGTGAATGAAATGAAATTGGAGGATGTGCCTGTGATTAAAGAGTATCCTGAGCTTTTCCCTGAAGATTTTCCAGGATAACCGCCGCATCGTGAAGTGGAGTTCGTATTGATTTAGTGCCGGGAGTTGCGCCAGTTGCTCCTGCACCATATCTTTTAGCTCCATCTGAGATGAAAGAATTATCTGATCAATTGAAGGAATTGATGGATAAGGGATTTATTAGATCGAGTCTGTCGCCGTAGGGTGCTCCTGTTTTGTTTGTTAGGAAGAAAGATGGTTCCTTTAGAATGTGTATTGATTATCGAGAGCTTAACAAAGTGAATATCAAGAATAGGTATCCATTGCCGAGTATTGATGATTTGTTTGATCAGTTGCAAGGCTCAAGTGTATACTCGAATATCGATTTGAGGTCTGGGTATCATCAACTGAGAGTTAGGGAAGAAGATATTCATATAACAGCTTTCCGTACTCGATACGGACATTTTGAATTTCAAGTGATGCCTTTTGGGTTAACGAATGCGCCTGCTGTATTCATGGATCTAATGAATCGTGTATGCAAGCCGTATTTGGATGAGTTTGTTATCTTATTCATTGATGATATTCTCATTTACTCTAAGAGTGAAGAAGAACATGAGAAGCAATTGAGAACAATTTTGGAATTGTTGAAGAAAGAGAAGCTGTATGCGAAGTTCTCTAAGTGTGAATTTTGGTTGAAATCAGTGTAATTTTTGGGGCACGTGATTGATAGTGAAGGTGTTCGTGTGGATCCTGCTAAGATTGAGGCAATCAAGGATTGGTCAGTGCCAACGACGCCGACTAAAGTTCGCCAATTTCTTGGTCTAGCGGGGTATTATAGAAGGTTCGAGAAGTTTTCACTAATTGCTAAACCGTTGACCAAGCTTACGGAAAAGAATCGAGTGTTTGAATGGGGATTGGAAGAGGAATCTGCATTTAGTACGCTAAAGGATAAGTTGTGTTATGCGTCGATTTTGTCTTTTCCAGAAGGATCTGAAGATTTTGTAATGTATTGTGACGCGTCTCATAAAGGATTTGAAGTTGTGTTGATGCAAAGGGAGAAAGTGATAGCATATGCATCGAGACAATTGAGGAAGCATGAAGAGAATTACACTACTCATGATTTAGAACTTGGGGCTGCGATTTTTGCTTTGAAGCTATGGAGACACTACTTGTATGGAACCAAGTGTGTGGTTTTCACTGATCATAAGAGTCTACAATATATTTTCGATCAAAAGGAATTGAATATGAGACAAAGGAGATGGGTTGAGTTGCTGAGTGATTATGACTACGAGATTCGTTACCATCCTGGTAAAGCGAATGTGGTAGCTGATGCACTTAGTAGAAAGGAAAGAGATAAGTCTATAAGAGTTAGAGCTTTGGCAATGATGGAAAGTGTTGATTTGACAGAAACGATATTGAAAGCCCAAGCTAATGGTTTGAAGGAAGAGAATATTGAGGCAGAAAATTTGGGTAGAATGTTGAAACCATTGTTTGAAGTAAGGTCAAATGGATTGAGATATTTTGAGAATAGGATTTGGTTACCATTGTGTCCGTCTAAGGAAGGTTCTTTAGGAGTGCGAGATTTAGTGATGAATGAATCTCATAAGTCGAAGTATTCAATACATCTTGGATCAGACAAGATGCATCAAGATCTTAAGAAAGTTTATTGGTGGCCGAATATGAAGGCAGATATAGCACAATATGTTAATACGTGTTTAACTTGTGCGAAAGTGAAAGCTGAACATAAGAAACCGTCTGGATTATTAGTGCAACCTGAGATTTCTGAGTGGGAATGGGAGAAGATTACTATGGATTTTGTGACAGGTTTGCCAAGGACTGCTAGTGGTTGTGACATGATATGGGTGATTGTAGATAGATTGACTAAGTCTGCTCACTTTTTGCCAATGAAGAAGACGGATAGCATGGAGAGGTTAACAACAGTGTACGTGAAGGAGATTGTTTGTCGACATGGTGTGCCATTGTCGATAATTTCTGATCGTGATAGTAGGTTTACTTCAGAATTTTGGAAATCTTTGTAGAAAGCGATGGGAACGGAGTTATGTTTGAGTACAGCATATCATCCGGAAACTGATGGACAAAGTGAAAGAACGACTCAAACGTTAGAGGATATGCTTCGTGCGTGTGTGATTGACTTTGGAAATGGTTGGGATAAGCATTTGCCATTGGTTGAATTTTCGTATAATAACAGTTATCATGCTAGTATTAAAGTCGCACCATTTGAAGCTTTGTATGGACGTAAGTGTAGATCTCCAGTGTGTTGGAGTGAAGTAGGAGAAAGTCAATTTATTGGACCTGAAATGATATTTGAGATGACTGAAAAGATTGTGCAAATTAAGAAGTGTTTGTTATCTGCCAGAAGTAGACAAAAGAGTTATGCTGATAACCGAAGGAAACCGTTAGAATTTGAAGTAGGAGACATGGTTATGTTGAAGATATCTCCATGGAAAGGAGTGATTTGTTTTGGAAAGAGAGGAAAGTTGAGCCCGAGATATATTGGACCATTTAAGATTATCCAAAGGATTGGATTGATTGCTTATAAGTTAGAGTTGTCTGATGAACTTAAGGCTATTCATAATACTTTTCATGTGTCTAATTTGAAGAAGTGTTTAGCTGAAAGGGATGTGGTGATTCCATTGGAGGAAATTCAACTTGATGATAAGTTGCATTTTATCGAGTAACCTGTAGAGATTATAGATAGGGAAGTTAAAAAATTGAAGCATAGTAGGATTCCGATTGTGAAAGTGAGATGGAACTCTAGACGTGGACCAGAGTTTACCTGGGAACGTGAGGATTTATTTAAGGATAAGTATCCTCATTTGTTTAGGAAGGATTAAGCGCCGCATACGTCGCTCTTTTTAAGAAGGAGGGGATGTGCTAACCCAAAACCGAGGTCATTGCTTAATCTTATTTTACGATTATTTATGAAGTTTTTGATGAGTTTGAATGATATTTATTTTTTGAGGTTTAAGTTTAAACCGATGTTGGAAGACTTATATTTTATATTTAATAAATATAAGGAGTATTAGCAAGCGTGATGTCGATGGATGCCAAATATTTTACGTTTTATTGTCGGTTGTTCGATGTTTGTCATTTTTGATGTTTTCTTTTAAATGACGTGTTAAGTCGAGTCGGGAGTCGATATTATTATATTTGAGGTACGTTCTAAATTTTTAAAAGTATCTTTATGAAACCCGAGCCCCGTAAATATTTTCAAAATTGACTAATAGTTATTTCCCGCTTTTTAGCTAACTATTTTCATTTTGAGCCATAACTATTGCAAATTGACAACAATGGTCCCTCAACCACTATATAAAAACTCATTTATTTTTCTCACAACACACATAATTCACCAACTCAAAAATTTTTTCCCTCTCTCTTCTTTTTCTTAGCTAGCCGTGACCCCCATTTCATCCAAAAACACAACTTCAATCATTTTTTACTCAAAATCTATGATGATCTAAGCTAAAATAACACAAGTCCCATCTCTATAATTGTAAGGAGATCATTTTGGTACTAAATTTAGGTACATGCAAGAAGTTTTATTTTTTTTGGTTTGGTAGGTGGGAATTATGATCATGCATGTAGATTTTAGGATGATCAAAAGGTTTTCTTGCTAAAGTTTTGCTAAAAACTTGATTTTGATTTGAAGATTTTGATTTTGATGATGATTCAAGTGTTATAGTTGATATATGTTAGTGTTAGGGTTATGGGATGATCATAACTATGGTTGGTTTTAGCTAAAAACATGATTTTATACAAGTTTTAGAAATGTGTTTTCCATCAGTAGGTAAACTGTATTTTTGGGAATTTTATGTTGTGATAATGGTTTAACTAATAGCCTAGGGTTGTAGATAATTCGATTCGATTCTATTTGATATAAGGTAGAGCTTCTAGCTCCAAACGAGCGCGAAGTTATGATGTTTTGATTATTTGTGTACCGGGAGACGAGTATCGGTACTACATATAGTTGTTGTCGATATTTGGATCGAATCTCGGGGACTATAAATTGAAGTTTTGAAATTAGAAACATAATAATAATGAAGTGTAAACCCTAGAGGGTGAGTTTATTTTCAAACCCAAGTGTCGGTTTTGTAAATGGAGTCGTTTAAAGAAGTTAAAACGGTTGTATAAATTATTAACATAAAACTGTTCGGATTTTGTAGTTTGAAGATGAGTCGGGTAAAGAACTTTAAAAGTAATTTCATTTGATAAACTTGTTGTAGGACTTTCTATATATAGTAAGTTAGTTTCTCGAGTCATTTAATAAACGTTTGACGAGTCTAAAAGGGGTAAATAAGCGAGTACATGTCGTATGTGCCGGCGGATTTTTTTGAAAGTGTAGAATGGTGAAGTAAATGTATAGAAGAGTGTAATAGAGTTATTTGTATCATTTTCTCTCGAGTTTATCGTGATTTTATGAGTTTGAGTTTGATATTGTTATGTATGATTTATTTCTCGAGTCATTATTAATGAATGCGCCTTATTTGATAGGTAGCGGTTCTGGTGTTTGAAAGGCATCCTCTATCATCGACGATCATCTCGCTAGATCTCTTATACTAAGGTGAGTCTGTAGTCTCACTATTCATGCTAGCTACTAAATGTTTTATTACCCACGAGGGGGATACATGCTATTTGAAAATAAATGAACACAAGTCATGAGTAATTGTTGGACCCGAATGTTGCCTATGTTGTTTACATTGTATTGAGTACCTTGTTGCTAAAGACCCCAAATTCATGAGCCGTTAACTATATTCTGACTTGATGTTGTGAGTCGGGAATAACCGCTTATTCTAATGATAGTACTATTGGGTTGACCACCCTATCTGAGACCAGGGCATTACACTGAGTAACCTCTGGGAAGGATAATTTACGAGAATAAGAATGTGGTATTCTAGAAACTGATACCCTAAAGGGGAAATGGTTTTATTCTAGTCATACTGGCATTTGGCGTGGGTGACTATTTGGTTAAGGGGTCGGTGTCATGAGTGTAAATACAATGTTTTGCCTTGAAATAGATTGTGTACGACAATTCTATAAATGATTATGATTGATTTTCTTCTTGTGTTCAAATGTGATTTGATAAACCTATAGACTCGGTCAACATTATTGTTGACTCGTTTTAGCATGTGTTTCAGGTAATAGGAAGTGATGGAAGTAGGAGCTTTGTTGTGGAGGTTGTGGGTTGACTTTTGGAAGAATGTTGGTATAAAAACTATTTCTATCCTTTTACTGTTTAACAATTCGTTAAATGTTTGTGTACTGTACTAAACTTATTGGTTTGTTGGTCGAGATCTTTGGGGACTAAACGCTTTAATCTGGTGTCGTTTTAGTACAATATGGGATGAAATTATTTTTAGACCTATTATAAAAATCTTGGTTATATTTAATGTGTAAACGTCTCTCTTTTGAGTCGTTCAATATACCTTGTGTGACGATGCTTGTGTCTAGCACCCAATTGTGTATTTCTGCTGCGCAATGTAAATTGGGGGTGTTAGAATTTTAGCATAACATGCAGGTATCGATTACAAACATTACATCATTCTTCAAAAAAGAATTAGTTTGCAGCGACGGAGGCAAATTGCTTAAACCAAAAATTCCATTGTGACATAAGAACGTAATGGAATGCATGGAATAAGTTACCGCACCTTTTGGGTTCTAGCCAAAGTCTTTTGAAGTGAACTTAGTAACCTGCAATATCTTTCTTAATAGGAAGTTTAACAAGAACTGGCCGTGTCCGATTTTCTCAACTTCCAAGAAAGAAGAGATTCGTCGATGTCAGATCTTAGTTAAGCTATAGTGTTATTACTTTTAAAGTAGATCACGTTTACACAAATTAAATGTACAAGCATGCTAACTGCACCCACTTTTTTCAATAGCTTGGAATCACATAGCAATCATATTTAATGAGTACTATCTTTAGTACTGACAAATTGTGATACCCTAGAACCGAGGTCACTTACATTACCCTAAATTACGCTTATTTTTGAAATTTTTAATAAATTTTATTTGCTATATATTTTACCATTTTGGTTGAACCGATATTCGAGGTCATAATTTCGACGATTGACGATTTAAGAAGAACGATGACGACTACGATCCCGATGGATGCCCAAATTTCTATGATTATTGTCGTTTTATCGATATTATAATTTTTCGAGAATTTTACTCTCGGTTCGTGTTAAGTCGAGTCGGGTGAGTTTTATTGCTTTCCGGGTACATTTAAAGTGTCCTAAAAGTACTTTGGAGTGTTCCGGATAATCCCCGACTCCCGTAAAATTTTCCAAAATGACTAATGAGTCAATCCCGTAAACTTGTGAGGTCGTTTTCACTTAAGGACCAAAGAAAGCTAAAATTGCACCCAAGGTCCCTCCCAATTTTACAAAAGGAAGAACCAAACACACACTAAACACATTTCACTTCAAAAAAATTTCATCCCCTCCCTTTTTCTCTCTTTAGGCCGACGGCCAAAACCACCCAAACCACCACCACCATTTTTTTTCTAGCTTGTTTTGATTAAAAGTAAGCTTAGACCATCTTTAATTACTTCTTTCCCATCCTTTTCATGTACTTTAATCATACATGCATCCACAAAAATTTTTCCAAGAATCAATGGATTTTTCAAAGTGGGTTTGATGTTAAATTGGATGTATGCATGTTTAATTCATGTATATAGGATGTGTAATCACTCAACAAACCAACCAAAATCAATTTGGTTGGGGGGTTTTGATCACCCAAACCCCACGGCACAAAGGGGGTGTTTGGGGGATCATGGTGATTGTTATTTTGTTTATGGATTTTGTATTTATTCTTGTTTTTAGATGTTTTTGAATGGGTAAAACCCATTGCATGTTTGATTTTGTGTTTGGGTTTTGAGATGGATATGATAATTAGAGTGTATAGGACTGATTAGTAGGATTGGGTATGATTAGGAGTGTTTAGGTTGAGGTCTAGTGTCGATAAATGGGGTTGGAAACGAGTGTTGGATTGATTTTGGGATAGGTAATTTTAGGCAGAAAGTTTGAAGTGTTTTCTTAAAAATTATTTTGTAAACAGGTCTTTTGACTTGGATATAGTTGTAGAGCATCTTCTTAGCTTCGATTTGGTATAAGATAGAGCTTACGACTCCTAACGAGTCAAAAGTTATGATGTTTTGAAAATCGTGTACCGGGAGATGAAAACCTTCATAATCCGAAATTATGCTTGGTTTTAGGTCAAATCCCGGAGACCATAGGTATAGTTTGGTAAATGGTCAAAGGTTTATTTTTGGTCTCAAACCTGCATATTTGAGTCTATTATTAGACTTAGGTGTCAAATGGGTCAATGGTATATTTTAAATGGGTCAAATGAATCTGACTTGGTCAAAGTGCAAATTCAGTCCGAAAAACGTAGTTTTGGTAAAGCGTTGAGTAACGGGTCGTAAAAGCGAAAACTTTTAATGGGATTAAAAATGTGTTTTCTACAGGTCTTAAGGTATTTTTGAGAATTTTCTCAATTTTTATAAAAAGGGTTAAGTCTAGTAAAACAGTCCGTACTTTTGGTAAGTATCGGCGAAAAATGTGTAAAAGGGAATAACGTTAATAACATGGACGAATGGTATAAAACGAGTAACACTTATTTGTTTGGTTTTGGTGTGAGTTGTAATTATCACAATTGACTAATATGTATGTAATATATACAGTACTTAAGATTTTTAAATGAGATTACTCATTACGCGTTATAGGTTTGATAGGTGTTGATTTTCCCGGGCATCCTCATCATCGTCAGTGATCGTCACTCGAATCGTCGACTACTTTATATATAAGGTGTGAATTTATAGCCTCGCTTATTATTGTTTTAAATTGTTTTACCCGCGAGGGAAATGAATGCTAGTTTTCCAAAATGAACATATGTCATGAATGATTGTTGGACCCGAATGTTGCCTTAGAAATTATGTTGAGTACCTAGTTGCAAAAGGCCCTAATTTCATGAACTATTAACTATTGTTTAATCCTAGCGTAGATTGAAAATAGCCGCTTATACAAAGTGATAGTACTATGGGTTTGACGACCCTATCCGAGACGAGGGCTAGTACGTTGGGTACCCCCTGTGGACGGATAATTTGTGATAAGAGATAAGGTATATTTGCAACTGATGCCTTTAGTAGGGGCACTGGTTTCATCTAATCACGCCGGTAATTATTACGCGGGTGATTGAGTTAACGGATTAGTGTCATGAGCTTAAACACAATTGTCATAACCTTGAAAATAGATTGTTTGATCGACAAGTCTATGAATGACCATGAATGATTTTTATTACACATATGTTCAAAATGAATTGTAAAACCTATGAATTCCACTCAACATTATTTGTTGACCAAATTTAGCATGTGTTTCAGGTAACGATGAAGTGTAGCATGGAGCATGCATTGGATGGGAGTTGTGTGTGGCTTGGCGTCTACTTGTTTTTCCTCCCATTCTTACTTGAATATTTTAAACTTTATGTCATGTTGTTGTGAAAACTGTATCTTTTGGGGTTGAGATTCATGGGGACCGAAACGCTAACTCTGTGTTGTATCATTTGGGTTTGGAAAACCGTAGACATGTACATTTTTAACAATTTTTAATTTAAGTTCAAACTTTTACGTCTCTTTGGAGTCGTTTGATATACCTTGTGTGCGATGATAACTGCCTAGCACCCAAATGTTGTAGTTCCGCTGCGCATAGCATTTGGTGGGGTGTTAGAGATTGGTATCAGAGCCATGAGTTATAGAGAACTAGGTCGTTTTGAAAATTCCTAAACTATAACTTTTGGTGTCGTAAGAAATTGTCCAAGCACACAACTATCCTGCATGGCTCCGGTAAGGTTTATTTTTGTATTCATGGTATTGATGTATACTTTTGAGTTGAAGTATATATGTGGGTATTTATTACGTAGATATTGAACTACTATATGTAAACGTTGGAATTATACGTGGAGTACCCGACACCGTAATTCTTGTATTACTTATGAATGAGCATCATATTATCGCATTTTGGGCATGTGTACCACCTTTGCATTGCATTTGCATGCATGTATTTATAAATATTGAATAGTAATCTTACGTACCCTCCAAAATTCTCTGTTATTGCAGGAATGGCCGAGGTACCGCCTAACGGAAATGGAGACGATTACGTCGTAGGACACGAAGGGGGACCGTTTCCTCCGAACCCTCCGAATAATGAGAATGGATGGATCGCTCCAGAAGAAGCGATAGAGCCGGAAAATGACAGTGACGAAAGTGACGTGGACAACTTCAGTATTAGTAACGATGGTAGTGAGGATTCCAAGGAAGAGGAACCGGTGGATGATGGAATTCCCGAGAATGCTGTCGGTCAGACCGAACCTGAATTATTTCAATCTCCAAATTCGCCAAAGGGTTATGAAGTGCCTCCGACCGACCGATATGATCAGCAACCCGTTCGTCCCCCGATGGACAATTGTAAGGACTACCTGAGGACGGTGCCAGGGTTTATTCGAGTAAGTAATGGGAGTGGTGCAGAATCCAGCAATACATCTAAATCACAATCTATTCATGAGAATATCGCGAGGGTCTATTTTCCGAGACCAAGAAACTATTGGGATCCCGAGGGTCGTTTGAGGAGAATGGATAGGTTGATGCACGAGCGGTACGTGGTGGAGACCAGGGTAATCAAAAGGTTTGATAAGAATGAGAGGGCACACCAGAGGTTGTTGGTAAGAACTTCAAGGATTGAGTTTGATGGAATGGCAAACAAGAGTGATATCAACAGTCTGAGATCGATGATAGCGAACCTGAGTGCTAGTCTTGAGCAAGTTAGGGAGGATCAAGCGAGGTTGACTAGGATGCAAAGTTGGGAGCAGCGAGTGAGAGCATCCTTGCCCCCAGATTGGAGATTTGTGGATGACTTGGAAATGGAGGCTAATGATTTTATGGTCCAGCCACCTGCCAAGGGTGTTTGTATCACTGTAGAAAATCAGGTAGCAGTTGAGTGTGGGTCTACTTCTGGGACGAAGAAGGCGACTGAATGTGGGCCGAATGACAAAGGAAAGAGGAAGATGGACGAAGAGGACGAGGAAGACAGTGACGAAGAACCCGAGGAGGATGAAGATGAAACTCCATCCAAGAGGTCGTGTGGATCACCACATGACTAGTTGCTTGTATTGTACTTTATCTTTGAGCGTTGTAATCGAACTATTTTAGACTTTTGTATGATGGTATTGTGACGAAAAACATGATGACTTAAGTTTTATGGTGAATGGTTGTAGTGGCAATACTTGTCACAATTTTGGTTGATTTATCAATACAATCCATGTTTACCTTTCATGATCTGTGATATGTCTTTAATTTGCTCTTTTGTGATGTGAATGGATGAATATTAGTAACCATGTAGTGATGTGTCGTTATATTTATATTATGTCTTGAAAGAGAAATCCATCTTAATCTTGATGTATACACTTACATTGTTTTTCTATTTTCCTTGTCTTTGCAGAGAGGTGTACTTGAGAACTCACCATGCCTCCAAAGCTAACAGCAACCCGTGTGAACACAATGATTCAGGAAGCAATTGCAAATGCACCAGAAACAGATCGAGCAAATCGAAACCCAGATCAAGGCGGAAATGTGGGGAGACAGCAAGCCCTAAGGGAGTGTACTTATTCTAGTTTTATGAAATGCGGTCCCACGCAGTTTCGTGGAACTGGCGGAGCCCTAGAACTCAGGAGGTGGTTAGAGAAGGTCAAGAGTACTTTCGAGATTAGCGGTTGTTCAGAGGCGAATAAGCTCAAGTTTGCAGCTGCCACTTTTCTTGATGACGCATTGAGTTGGTGGAACACTCAAGTAGCCACTGTTGGGTTAGCAGTAGCAAATGCGAGAACTTGGACTGCTACTAAGGCTCTTTTGACCAAAAATTTCTGTCCCAAAGAGGAGCTGGGTCAATTGGAAGATGAGTTGAGGCACTTGACTTTGAGAAACAATGATATTACTGCGTATACAAGGAGGTTTAATGAATTGAGACTTTTTTGTCCCGATGCCTTTGCCGATGATAGCAAGAAGATGAAGCAGTACATCAAAGGTCTGTCAAGTAATATCAAGGGTGAGACGACTTCGTCTAAGCCTGGGTCATTCGATGAAGCAGTCCAAATGGCTCACGCGCTTATGAATGTGAAACTGCAAGACAAGAAGAACTTCATTGCTGAAGGAAACAATAGGAAGTGGGAGGCAGCTCAGAGTAATCAATCCCAAGGTCAAAACAAAGGTGGAAACCATAACAACTAAGGTCAGAACCGCAATCAGCAGTTCAACCAGAGAAGAAATGATGGGATGAGGGCTGTCACAAACCCTAGAGGAGCGAAGGTGAATCCCCACTGTGGTCGATGTAATTTGTACCATGTAGGGAGTTGCCCACCTGCGTGTGGCAAGTGCGGAAAAGCAGGTCATAGGATGTCAGATTGCCGAGCGAAAGGGGTAGCTACTGGGGCAAATGCTACGAGAGTGATGGTTTGCTTCGGATGTGGAGAAAGAGGACATAAGCAAGGAAATTGCCCGAAGGCTGGAAACAGGCAATGAGGTAACAATGCTGCTGCTATGTATCAAGTAGGGACGGTTGATAAACCACAAGGCCCTAACGTGGTTACCGGTACGTTTCTGCTAGACGCTTGTTATGCTAGTATATTGTTTGATTCTGGTTCCGACAAGAGTTTCGTAGATGTTAAATTTAGTCGTCATATCAGTAGAGAACCGATATTGTTAACGACTAGTTATAACGTGGAATTAGCCAATGGGAAGATCGTTAGTACAAATTCTATACTGAAAGGGTGTACCTTGAAGTTAGGAAATTACGCTTTTGAAATCGACTTAATGCCCATAGAGCTAGGATCGTTCGATGTGATCGTTGGAATGGATTGGCTGAGGGCGCACAGTGCCGTGATCGTCTGTGGAGAGAGATTAGTTCAGATCCCGTTGAGGAATAGAGTCTTGACTGTGAAGGGAGATGAATGCACTTCTCGTTTGAAAGTGATCTCTTGTTTGAAAATGATGAAGTATGTAAAAGATGGATGCGATGTGTTTTTGGCGCAAGTTTCTAGTGATGGCGACTTAAAGGTGAAGTTAGAAGAGGTACCTGTAATTTGCGAATATCCGGAAGTTTTTCCAGACGAGTTGCCGGGTTTACCACCCACCCGTGAGGTCGAATTTCGAATCGATTTGATGTCGGGAGCTGCACCAGTTGCTCGTGCACCCTATCGATTAGCACCAGCAGAGTTAAAGGAGTTATCGGATCAACTGAAGGAGTTGATGGATAAGGGATTTATTCGACCAAGCTCGTCACCATGGGGAGCGCCAGTGTTGTTTGTGAAGAAGAAAGATGGGTCATTTCGGATGTGTATCGACTATAGAGAGCTCAACAATCTGACGGTTAAGAATCGGTACCCATTGCCGAGGATTGATTTGTTTGATCAATTACAAGGTTCCTGTGTATACTCAAAGATCGACTTGAGGTCAGGGTATCATCAACTGCGTGTGAGAGAGGAGGATATCCCTATAACTGCCTTTCGTACGCGGTATGGACACTTCGAATTTCGAGTGATGCCTTTTGGGTTGACAAACGCGCCTACAGTATTCATGGACCTTATGAATCGAGTATGCAAGCCGTATCTAGATAAGTTTGTCATTGTTTTTATCGATGATATTCTTATTTACTCTAAGAGTAAGGAAGAGCACGAGAAGCACCTGAGAAAGATATTGGATCTGCTGAAGAAAGAGAAGCTGTATGCGAAGTTCTCGAAGTGTGAGTTTTGGTTAGAGTCTGTGCAATTCCTTGGTCACGTAATTGATAGCAAAGGAGTTCACGTGGATCCTGCCAAGGTCGAAGCGATCAGGGAATGGTCGGCACCGACAACGCCGACTGAAGTTCGACAATTCCTTGGTTTGGCTGGGTATTATCGGAGATTCATTGAAGGATTTTTGTTGATTGCGAAGCCATTGACAAAGCTTACCGAGAAGAATAGGGTGTATGAATGGGGAGATGATGAAGAATTCGCTTTCAAAACACTCAAGGACAAGTTATGTTCTGCACCGATATTGTCATTACCAGAAGGAACCGAAGACTTTGTAGTGTATTGTGACGCATCTCGTAAGGGTTATGGAGCTGTGTTGATGCAGCGTGAGAAAGTGATTGCTTATGCGTCGAGACAATTGAGAAAGAATGAAGAGAACTACACGACGCATGATTTGGAATTAGGAGCTGTGGTCTTTGCGCTGAAATTGTGGAGACATTATTTGCATGGGACGAAGTGTGTTGTATTCACTGACCACAAGAGTTTGCAGCACATTTTAGACCAAAAGGAGTTGAACATGAGACAGAGGCGATGGGTAGAATTACTGAGTGACTATGACTGTGAAATTCGCTACCATCCTGGTAAGGCGAATGTCGTAGAGGATGCACTTAGTAGGAAGGATCGAGAGAAACCTTTGAGAGTCAGAGCTTTAGTGGTGACTGAGAGTGTTGATTTAACCGAAACAATACTGAAGGCTCAAGAGAAGGGATTAATGAAAGAGAATGTTGATGCTGAGAACTTGGGAAGAATGTTGAAACCTCTTTTTGTGGTTAGGTCAGACGGGCTGAGATATTTCGAGAATCGGATTTAGTTACCGTTGTGTCCATCTGAGGAAGGAAAGCCTGGAGTACGAGATTTGGTTATGAACGACTCTCATAGGTCGAAGTACTCGATACATCCTGGATCGGATAAAATGTATCATGACCTGAAGAAAGTCTATTGGTGGCCGAATATGAAGGCGGATATTGCTCGTTACGTCAGTAAGTGTTTGACTTGTGCGAAGGTTAAAGCCGAACATAAGAAGCCGTCTGGGCTGTTGGTACAACCAGAGATCCCAGAATGGAAATGGGAGAGAATCTCTATGGATTTCGTGACGGGTTTACCCAGAACTCCTAGTGGATGTGATATGATTTGGGTAATAGTGGATAGATTGACGAAATCTGCTCACTTCTTACCTATGAAGAAGACGGACAGTATGGAGAAGCTGGACAGCGTGTACGTGAAAGAGATCGTTTGCAGACATGGAGTACCTTTATCGATCATTTCGGATCGCGATAGTAGGTTTACTTCGGAATTTTGGAAATCGCTTTAACGTGCGATGGGCACTGAATTGAGTTTGAGCACGGCTTATCACCCGGAGACTGATGGCCAGAGTGAACGAACTATTCAGACGATGGAGGACATGCTCCGAGCATGCGTGATTGATTTTGGAGGAAGTTGGGAACGCCACTTGCCTTTAGTGGAGTTTTCGTATAATAATAGTTACCATGCGAGCATCAAGGCTGCACCATTTGAAGCGTTGTATGGAAGGAAGTGTAGATCACCTGTGTGTTGGAGTGAAGTAGGAGAAAGTCAGCTGACTGGACCCGAAATGGTTTTGGAGACGGTAGAGAAGATTGTGCAAATCAAGAACCGATTACTTGCTGCGAGAAGCCGATAGAAGAGTTATGCCGATTACAGAAGAAACCCGTTGGAATTTGAAGTCGGAGATATGGTTATGCTTAAGGTTTCGCCGTGGAAGGGTGTAATTCGTTTTGGGAAGAAAGGAAAGTTGAGTCCGAGGTATATTGGACCATTTAAGATCGTTAAATGAATTGGACCGGTAGCGTATAAGTTAGAGTTGCCGAACGAGCTTAGTGCTATTCACGACACGTTTCACGTATCAAATTTGAAGAAGAGTTTGACAGATAAGGAATTGGTGATTCCTTTGGACGAGATTCAACTAGACGACAAAATGCATTTCGTGGAAGAACCCGTGGAAATTATGGACCGAGAGGTCAAGAGGGTGAAGCATAGTAGAATTCCCATTGTGAAGGTTCGATGGAATTCTAGGCGTGGACCGGAATACACTTGGGAACGTGAGGACTTTTTCAAGGAAAGGTACCCTCATCTGTTCCAGCGGCACGAAATGTGAGTATAAGAAGAGGCGAGCGCCGGGACGTCGCTCTCTTTAAGGAGGGGTGGATGCGATACCCTAGAACCGAGGTCACTTACATTACCCTAAATTACGCTTATTTTTGAAATTTTTAATAAATTTTATTTGCTATATATTTTACCATTTTGGTTGAAACCGATATTCGAGGTCATAATTTCGAAGATTGACGATTTAAGAAGAACGATGACGACTACGATCCCGATGGATTCCCAAATTTCTATGATTATTGTCGTTTTATCGATATTATAATTTTTCGAGAATTTTACTTTCGGTTCGTGTTAAGTCGAGTCGGGTGAGTTTTATTGCTTTCCGGGTACATTTAAAGTGTCCTAAAAGTATTTTGGAGTGTTCGGGATGATCCCCGACTCACGTAAAATTTTCCAAAATGACTAATGTGTCAATCCCGTAAACTTGTGAGGTCTTTTTCAGTTAAGGACCAAAGAAAGCTAAAATTGCACCCAAGGTCCCTCCCAATTTTACAAAAGGAAGAAACAAACACACACTAAACATATTTCACTTCAAAAAAAATTCATCCCCTCCCTTTTTCTCTCTTTAGGCCGACGGCCAAAACCACCCAAACCACCACCACCTTTTTTTTCTAGCTTGTTTTGATTAAAAGTAAGCTTAGACCACCTTTAATTACTTCTTTCCCATCCTTTTCATGTACTTTAATCAAACATGCATCCACAAAAATTTTTCCAAGAATCAATGGATTTTTCAAAGTGGGTTGATGTTAAATTGGATGTATGCATGTTTAATTCATGTATATAGGATGTGTAATCACTCAACAAACCAACCAAAATCAATTTGGTTGGGGGGTTTTGATCACCCAAACCCCACGGCACAAAGGGGGTGTTTGGGGGATCATGGTGATTGTTATTTAGTTTATGGATTTTGTATTTATTCTTGTTTTTAGATGTTTTTGAATGGGTAAAACCCATTTCATGTTTGATTTTGTGTTTGGGTTTTGAGATGTATATGATAATTAGAGTGTATAGGACTGATTAGTAGGACTGGGTATGATTAGGAGTGTTTAGGTTGAGGTCTAGTGTTGATAAATGGGTTTGGAAATGAGTGTTAGATTGATTTTGGGATAGGTAATTTTAGGCAGAAAGTTTGAAGTGTTTTCTTAAAAATTATTTTGTAAACAGGTATTGTGACTAGGATATAGTTGTAGAGCGTCTTCTTAGCTTCGATTTGGTATAAGATAGAGCTTACGACTCCTAACGAGTCAAAAGTTATGATGTTTTGAAAATCGTGTACCGGGAGATGAAAACCTTCATAATCCGAAATTATGCTTGGTTTTAGGTCAAATCCCGGGGACCATAGGTATAGTTTGGTAAATGGTCAAAGGTTGATTTTTGGTCTCAAACCTGCATATTTGAGTCTATTATTAGACTTAGGTGTCAAATGGGTCAATGGTATATTTTAAATGGGTCAAATGAGTCTGACTTGGTCAAAGTGCAAATTCAGTCCGAAAAACGTAGTTTTGGTAAAGCGTTGAGTAGCGGGTCGTAAAAGCGAAAACTTTTAATGGGATTAAAAATGTGTTTTCTACAGGTCTTAAGGTATTTTTGAGAATTTTCTCAGTTTTTATAAAAAGGGTTAAGTCTAGTAAAACAGTCCGTACTTTTGGTAAGTATCGGCGAAAAATGTGTAAAAGGGAATAACGTTAATAACATGGACGAATGGTATAAAACGAGTAACACTTATTTGTTTGGTTTTGGTGTGAGTTGTAATTATCACAATTTACTAATATGTATGTATTATATACAGTACTTAAGATTTATAAATGAGATTACTCATTACATGTTATTGGTTTGATAGGTGTTGATTTTCCCGGGCATCCTCATCATCGTCAGTGATCGTCACTCGAATCGTCGACTACTTTATATATAAGGTGTGAAATTATACCCTCGCTTATTATTGTTTTAAATTGTTTTACCCGCGAGGGAAATGCATCCTAGTTTTCCAAAATGAACATATGTCATGAATGATTGTTGGACCCGAATGTTGCCTTAGAAATTGTGTTGAGTACCTAGTTGCAAAAGGCCCTAATTTCATGAACTATTAACTATTGTTTAATCCTAGCGTGGATTGAAAATAGCCTCTTATACAAAGTGATAGTACTATGGGGTTGACGACCCTATCCGAGACGAGGGCTAGTACGTTGGGTACCCCCTGCGGACGGATAATTTGTGATAAGAGATAAGGTATATTTGCAACTGATGCCTTTAGTAGGGGCACTGGTTTCATCTGAATCACGCCGGTAATTATTACGCGGGTGATTGAGTTAACGGATTAGTGTCATGAGCTTAAACACAATTGTCATAACCTTGAAAATAGATTGTTTGATCGACAAGTCTATGAATGATCGTGAATGATTTTTATTACACATATGTTCAAAATGAATTGTAAAACCTATGAATTCCACTCAACATTATTTGTTGACCAAATTTAGCATGTGTTTCAGGTAACCGATGAAGTGTAGCATGGAGCATGCATTGGATGGGAGTTGTGTGTGGCTTGGCGTCTACTTGTTTTTCCTCCCATTCTTACTTGAATATTTTAAACTTTATGTCATGTTGTTGTGAAAACTGTATCTGTTGGGGTTGAGATTCATGGGGACCGAAACGCTAACTCTGTGTTGTATCATTTGGGTTTGGAAAACCGTAGACATGTACATTTTTAACAATTTTTAATTTAAGTTCAAACTTTTACGTCTCTTTGGAGTCGTTTGATATATCTTGTGTGCGATGATAACTGCCTAGCACCCAAATGTTGTAGTTCCCCTGCGCATAACATTTGGTAAGGTGTTAGACTAATGACTTATGTTAAAAAAAACAAGAATCAATATTATTAAGGTACCTCATTTACACTTTGAAGCATCAAGCCATAACCAATAAACACTTTTCAGATAAACATTCCGACCATCCACACCAAAATATATGTGGTGATCATTCTAATCATCAAGCGGTTCCAATCCTGCTCATAATCCAATTTACAAATATATGAGATCGTAAGCCATATTAGCTTATAGCCAATCCTGCTCATAATCCCATCTATATACTTAAAAATAAAGAAAAAATAAGAGTGCATACTAGGTGAGAAATTTTCATGTAACAAAAAACACATGTAAATTCTAACTAATCAATAATCATCTAAACCAAAACCCCAAATAAAAAGCAAAACCCCTATTTGTTATATAGATATGATTCTTATACACATGAATTAGGTCATGAACCCACTTGATGATACAACAAAGAAAAAAAAGATATCAGAATCAAAAGAAAAACATCGTACCTGTAATTAGAAGCAATGAACGCCATTCTTTTTGTAGATGAAAAGCTTACAAAAAAAAGATTATCAAACAATGATGAAAACCAAATTAGTACATTATGACTCATTAGGGTTTGTTGAAGGGTGATAAACCAGCTTCTCTCGATAACTCCCAGCACTAACAGAAAGATCCTCGTAACCATTAGTACCATAAACTAATATCACCAATCGAAATACCACCAGTACCACCAACTAATATCACCAATCGAAACTACCTTGAAACCACCAAAACCACCAAGAGATGGGGCGGATTCGGCAGATACGGTGGTGATAAAGTTATGGTGGCGGAAGAATAAGGTTTGTGTGTATTAGGGTTGTGGGAGAATAAGTTTTGTGTTGAGAATAAGTTTTGATTTTGACTCGTGTAGAAGAAGAATGTGTTAATAATGGCAATAAGATTTTGCGTTTATTTTTAATTGCCTGTGAATTGTCAAATGATAAGTTTGGAAATATAAACACTTCTATACTTATGAAAATTACATGAAAAGCTGTGTTGAAAATTTTCAATTTTCAGCAATTTGGATCTAGCCTTATAGTTAGTATAGATATGTAGTATATATATATATATATATATATATATATATATATATATATATATATATATATATATATATATATATATATATATATGTATATATATATATAGGGTGAGGTTATTTTCAGAACCAAATAAATGTACAGAACTGCGAGAACCACCTTTTTACTCTTAAAATGCACATGTATATTCATCGGGTAAGTTCATTAGGTAGAAATACATGAATTTTCATTGTTGTATGTCACTAGGAACATGTATCCTATAACCATGCACATGTATTTGTTTTGTATGTATTATAACTATCTTTTCGTTTGATAATATGAAAACACATGTGCACTCTTTATACCGCTCATCATACTTAGATATATAACCAATAAAACAATTATTAAATGTTAACTTAAACATAATAATGAAAATACATATGCATTTTGACGAGTATAAAGGTGGTTCTCGCAGTTCTGTACATTTATTTGGTTCTGAAAATAACCTTACACTATATATATATATATATATATATATATATATATATATATATATATATATATATATATATATATATATATATATATATATATATATATATATATATATATATATATATATATATATATATATATATATATATATATATATATATATATATATATATATATATATATATATATATATATATATATATATATATATATATATATATATATATATATATATATATATATATATATATATATATATATATATATATATATATATATATATATATATATATATATATCTATATTATATATAGGTATATTTATGACTTGAAACCACAGTTTTAGATCCCAGTCATATCCCAGTCACATCTTTTAACCAATAGGATTTGAGTATTTGCTAAAAAATCTCACTTTTTTCCTTTTTTAACTCATTTTTCTTGATTTTGGGCGGACCGCTATTTTTAAACGCAATTTTTTTTTAGAAATCGCGTTTTGATACCGCGACTATATATAATGGTATTTTTTTTTTTCATTTTTCTCACACACAAACGGTGTAAATAAACACACACACACCATCCATTACACAACCTCCAAAAAACCCACACAAACCCTAAAGCAGCCGTCACCTCTACAATCCTATGTTTTGATCATGGATTTCTTGTCTTCCTCACATTGATAATGGATCCTCTCTATCTCTCGATGTTCATTCATCTCCTCTTCCTTTTGCAAGCCTAATCTCTTTCTTATTCTTATATTCCTATCAATTCCAAAATCAATTCATAACAAAAGCCTAAAAATTTAATCGAAAACCATTGTGTTTGGATTCATGGAGACGGCTCCATAACAAGGTGAAAATTTAAATTAGAGTTTTGATGAGAATATTGAATCAATAATCTTCACCCAGGTTCTTTTCCCAATCTGATTTAGGTAAATATACCATCTTTTTTAATTGATTCATCTTTTTTCAGTGCCGGATTGCAGAGCCGGTTATGAAATTGTATAATGAAACAACAGACGGGTCAAACATTGAGACTACAAAGAACTATCAATATCCTGATCCAGACTTTGTTTAAAAAAACATCATAGATCTATTCGGATAAAGGCAACATCAATGTTGGTTATTGTGGTTCGAGTTAGAGTGACAGTTTGATGTTACCTAACTCGTGCAAAACCAAGAAGACTTGGTGAATTAGGACACTCTTTTTGATTATGCATCAAATGTAACAGTTTTGAACCATATTTAAATTTTAGAATCGTACTGATCCGATAAAGTCATTTATGAACCAACAGGCGGTTATGCAATGCTCCACCAGGTCAACGTTATGGTGCACCCCAAGCCTCACTCTACTCAGCACCACCCCACATGCATCAGTGTCGTATCCTCCACAAACAGCTGCAGATCGATACCCACCACCTGGAGGCGGCCCTGCACCTTCTCCCTACCCCACCATACCCACCTGTCTCGGGTGCATATCCATGTTCTGTATAAGAGAGTCTTCACGTTATGTATGTGTATTGAAGGTTAATGAACTCTTATGCTACTTTATTTGTTGGTTGGCATTGATATTAACGAACCTCTCGAACTATAAATGACGGCCTTAGATGAATATATTACATGACACAAACATATACACATGCAAAACAAAAGGTGTTACCTCTGCCAAATAAAAAATAAGATAATAGAATATCAACTTATGTCATAGTGTTTGGATCCGGGGTAATAACGACAGATGATGGAAGTAGATTCTGTTTAGATGACGAACCTGGCAGTACATCAGGTTCCTCTGCTGCACTCAATGAAGATGGAATCCCTATATACCTGAGTGCTATAATGGAATGGATGATTGAATTTGGGTCATCAATGGTTTTCATTTCTATTCGAACAGATATGGTCTGGTGAGTTGTCTTAACTCTTAAATCCACCATTTACTTTGTATTCTTAGTAATTTTCTTTTAGTTAGTATAAAAAAGCAATTTATTTATAGGCAAATTTTCTTTTGTTTGTTTCGGGTATAGACTAGGAAAGCCATCAAAGCAATATGCCCCCTGGTACCAAACAGTATTAAAGACGACAAAGCTTCCTATTGGTATTATCACAATACTGAAAGAGCAAACCCGTGCATCAAAGCTGTCCTTTTCAGAGTTTCCGGATGTTACAGATTATATCCATATCAAACCCGTTCCAAAAAAAAGAACCATTACCATTTAGTAAGAATTTATATTTGAGATTCTTACCTAATAATTTTTTTATAGTCCACGTTATTAGCTTACCGATGTATGTATGTATATATCCATGAAGCTGACAAATAATAATTTATTGATTTAGGGCCTTTTACGTGTACAAGGAAGACCGTCTACAGCTTATGACGATCAAAGGATTAACAAATGACTTCAATGTACATATGTTATGCAAACCTCTATACCCTCAAGATCTCAGTAAAGTGAGTAGTATATCTATCACCTCAATCTAAAGTTATTTTCACACAGTTGAAAACACACGGTTCAAGCTGAATGTAATCTTACCTGCAAAGTCTCAGTCCAACTTATTTTGACTTTGAGATTTCTAATAAAGTCTATGCACAGTTAACATTGGAAATTATCAAATAGTATAAAGGACAACCCTAAACCATTTATTAATTACTTCGAATTTTGAAGCATCAATGTGGATCTTATTAGTTGAAAAAGATTTCTTATGACTGATATTAGTCGAGTATTGGAGAAAGTACAAACATAGAGATTACAATCATCTTAATGGTAACTCTTTTCCTTTATTTGAGTCTCAAGAAATTGTTGTAACTGTTATGAAATATGCTTATTATTTTTTTTCTACAAAAAATACAAGATATTTTGGTCAGTTACATCATCATCTCTTGATGCAAAAGCATAGGGTAAAACTCGATTTTTTTGTAGAATTTTAAGTTTTCAAACTTACTGATCAAGACATAAATTGGGATTTTTAGATTATGAAGAATGATTCAGCAGTATATCGGGTATTTGAAATGTGAAACATGGATCGCCATCATTTCAACTGTCGATACTTTATGTGGTTCTTTGATTTGCATCCTTTTCGTTCGCTATAGATACTTTTAAAAGTAATATCTCTGTTATGTGTAAATGGAATAATTTATCCGCCCCCATATTGATATTTTTTATTAAAAAAAATTAGGGTGGGAGTGAATAAAAAGGTAATGTGACCAACACCAATTCATGTATTTCAGCCAAAAATTTTGATGACTCATTGTGTTTAACAGACTCAAGACGCTACCTTTAAATTAGTTGCAGACTGAGAATGCAATAAAAGCAAATTGGGCTTTACCCACATAATTGAGTGGAAAAAAGGGAAGTACCAAGAGGCCTATATTGATTCTCTGATGAGAATAGAATTAACAAGCAAAATGATCCTTTTTGGCGTCCAAAGTAAAAGCTATGGAAGATATCATGGTGACGCATAATGGCGTCGTCAGGATATCTCTTAGTGATGGTATGGATGCAGTTTTGACCGAGAGTCAGAAACGTGGTTATCATTTAATGAACCTCCTTTAAAAAGTGTAATCAATGTGGTTCCTTAGTTTTGTCATTTCAGGTATATGTGAATTTACTTTTAGTAAAGCGATTGGTGGAACTGGATGTACCCATTATGAGCTGCTAAATGGAACACAGTTGGCAGCTGCAGCTGAAGAGAAAGAATTGAATTCATTCTATGTGACCGAAAAGGTTCGGTCATCCAAGGTACATATAGAAGGTCACCATCTCACTCTTATTGAGTCATATACATCAATGTACTTCGCAGCTGTTGTCGATCTGCATAACTTTTTGTACAAGATTTGCTCACTCAATTGGTTCTGCATCCAAAGTAAAACATTAATGACATAAACTGGATCAATGCACACATTTTTTTTTGTAAAAGCAGGGACGATAGTAATGCTGCTGAATATACCTGAATATGCGTTGCGTCCAACAGATCCTCAATTTAAAAGGTACATTCTTTTGTCCTATAGTTTATGTAGTACTTGGTGAAAGTTATTTTGTTGGATTGCAAGACTTAAAACGATTGATACTGTTCTCAAAGATCTATTTCTTCTTGAAATCTAATTTAGAGAATTTGTAGGGTGACTTATTGCAGAAGCAATCCCTTCTTGTCAGACTATAACGTCCAAAATGATTTATGTTGAATTATCGACCTGAAATTTTAAATAAACTGGTTTATGAGTATTTAGGCATTAAAAGTACGTTCATGTATTAAGCTCATACGAGATATAAACGTATCTCAACAATGAGTCGAGATAAGCTAAAACAGCTTATTCAACCAATAAGTTACGAATGAAAACAGTACCACAACAAGAAATTTATACAAAAAAGAAACACTTATTCGGACTAAGCTTATAGAAGGTTGATTCGAATAAACCACAATGAAATCGAGATAAACTAACAAAAACGTATTCCTGCATTTGATTTATTGTTGCAGTAAGACTTGCACAGTAGTACCCTTTGGGGGAAGGTAGTGAAATCCATAACTATTTTCGCATGAGCGCAATTTAGATTGAGATTTTATAAATTACCATATGTTTCCAAGAAGAATTTTTTGGCGTCATATTTCAGAAAAAATAAATTTAAAGATGTGTCTGCTTTTTTACGCCGACTGTATCAGCAGTTTTGCCAGGCAGAAACTGCTGATCATGTCAGCATTCCATTTTACGCACCTCATGTTTTGTTAAATCACTCAAAATATGTCAATAAGACATAATAAAGTGATACTTTTGATTCCAAACAGTCTGAGGTGCATGAAGAAAAAGTACCTTGTGCAGTCGAGGAAGTACTTCCACTAGAACAGATGGATCTCACGGGAGATTTGATGGCTCAGTTTGGTATGCTTGGCTCATGTCAGATGGTGGAGTAGTTATTTGTTTGGTCCACATTCCATGATGAGCCCACTACCACCACAGCCACCACCTATTTTGTTAAGCCTCATTGCATCAGAACATGAAGGAGGCAGCCGAGTAAATTATATGGCAAGAAGGTAAATATATCACCGTGTCAAGTGAAAACACTAATGAAGCACGTAAAAAATTTGTATGTATATTCCTCTATCATTCTAGCATTCATTGAAAACATGCATGTATGTATATACAAAATAAAGCAGAATTAGAAAACTAAACCAAAATTACTAAATCCTAAGTGTTATACTTTTGTTACATCTGCAGAGTGCAGACTTAAAGCTGAGATCCAAACAACGCATAAAGGACACAGGTGGCTGTGACAAGCAAGGGTTCCCAATGAAACAAGGAGTTCTAAGCTCTAACTACAGGTCAATTAAAATAAGCTGGTTGTATGCATCGAAGAAACACTTTGGTTCCTTTTCAACCAGCTTGATTTGTTTATTGTTGGGCTACTTTTTTGTATTTTACGTGTTTCACCCGCTCGAGATTGTGTATAAACTGAAATGACCCATTAGATAGCTGGACGTTAATCCTGATTATATTTGTCTCTCTGTTTACAGATTTACGAGTTTGTAAAACGTGCTAGAGCCGCCAAGATTCACGCTTTTATCATTATCCATCTTAAAAAAGAAATGTCCTCAAGTGATTACCAAGAAATTCTAAAATACCTTGATGAACTCATGTAAGTATCTGTATCTCATAATATATTGAGTTTAGTTCTTATAGACGACTCTATCTCTTAGCTTAGCTTTGTATTTACGTGCAGGTTAGTATGATTGGTGTGCACTTTGAGGATGACCACATTGCCACCGGATTTGGTAATCACCTTTCCCGCCCAATTCTTCGTGAAGAATGGAGGGATGACTTGGCTTTCGAAGAGGGTGTCAAACTATTAGAGAAATGCATGCGCAACCTTCTATATCGTGACAGATCTGCTGTCAATAAAGTTCAAGTGAGTCTCTAGAACTTTGTATTCGCTAGAGGTCTGGATATGGGTGATTTGGATTATGGGTTAACAGGAGTAAATTTGTATGTGCATAAAAATTGTTTACGTTTGGTTAATTATTTGATTAGTACAAGATGCTCTTTTTTAAGTACATGACAGAGTTTCTGATGAGATGGCTGCTGGTGAGATGGAAGTGTTGTTAAGACTATACGATCCGACACTGGTACCCAAATTCGTATTTTTCTAAATTTGGACCTTGATTTTGGGATGGAGGGAGTAGGTTTCCACCGATACAGTTGAGGCTTTCATGTGTACGATTCCCTATTTGATATCTCCGCTATGTTGAAGCTTAATGTAATATGCTGTCATGATTTAGATTTCGGGTGAAGCTTCTGGTGTGAAAGGCACTCACTGTCTGCATGGCTTCCCATCAAAGACTCAACACATACTTGGTAATCCTTCTGCCACTTCAGTTGTTGGGACAACTGGTGCCCCGATTATGGGCTTAACTCCGCTGGTTATAATTTAATTCAATGAAAAATGATAGTATTTATTTGTACTGTTTACTAATCTCATTCTAGCACACGCAGGGATGCTGCAGTTTGAGGCATGCAGGGTTGGTACTCCCACTGTCTTTTAGGTTTTGGAGAGGTTTGTATGCCAATCATCAGCTTTTATTTACAGTGAATTCTGTATATCAACTCCTTCAACTTATAATTGCAACATGTAATTTGACACACAACTATTACCTCAAAGAAAGTGTTTTGATTAATTTAACACAAATCAATTTCAATAAGTTTCTATGACCTCAGTTACCAGCCAGAGGTAAAGTTTGAAGCTTTTTTCTCTTTCCGTATGAGCAAAAGGAGTGAACCCGAAAGTCCAGCTCAATAAGACTATTGAGTGACAATTGGTTCAGACCGGGTCACGGCTACAAACTCCACCTACAAAGGGTATTCTCTTTTTAATATTTGTTTCCTTCAGTTGTTGTAAATTCTTACTCTTTTTTCTACCAGTATGGTGTCCAAACGCAAGCCAAACAAGCTCAACGTGTTATTACCATAATGTGTTATTTGCTCTCAACCTTAAAACTAATTATGGAAATAATGCGCCTATCTGTGTATTGTTTTTGAGGCAGATGGTTATTTTACTTTTTTTTATTGGCTATAGGAATCTACTGCTAGAAAGGCACAAGTTTGGATTGAAGTGTAGAAATCCATAACCACTCGATTTCAGGTCTGAATTATAATGCCCTTACTTTGATCATGCTTGAAAAAAACTTGGCTGTGCAAGTTCAAGAAATACATATCCGTGATGCTCTAACATAAATGGAAGCCATTGCTTCATTGCATGAATTGATCAGATGATGGAGGATTGAACCAGATGAGATTGTCCATCTCGATAAATGTAACCATTTCCTACTATTGACATCAATGATAGAGAAACATGTAGTGAAAAACAAAATCTTGTGCAAGGTTCTGTGTATCTAGGGAAATTTTGTTGCCATCTTCCAGCCTGTGGTGTGAAGGTAATTATTTCACATTTCTACTTTTTAGTTTATAACCTGTGATATAAAGCTGAAACGTACATAGAGCTTATTGAGTTTATAAGCATATTAAAAACAACTATAAAATGATGTTTTTCTAAGAGTACCACAGTTGTCTTCCTCCCAACCATTAACGAAGAAGCGTACAACAACAAAGAGTTTGCTTTCACTTACTTGAGATCCTTCCAGGATCACACGCAACCTAACATTGAATGGTGCCACTCTTCTCAAGGATAAAATATCGGTTGTTCCCAGCCTCGTTTTAGGAGAAAATCAAGCGATGTGATTCTTCCCGAAGTCCACAAGATGGTTTGAGCTATGCCAGTTTTAATTCAACAATTTCATATACATTCAAGTCATCACACCTGATGCGACTTATATAAACTCTTGCCTAATTCAGAAATGAAGGGTATCATTAATGTAAACAAGGTATTGTTTTACGATGCTTCAATTAGAATACGTGGATTTTATTTTATTTTTTGCATCTAGAGCTGAATTAAATTTAATGTTTTGACCAGGTGTACCATGATGGAAGGATGATGATTATTAGTTTGATGTAGTCAGTTTTGCAGAGAATTACATTGGTGTACCTATTTGTAGCTCTATTGAAACATTAACCACAAAGCTCAGACCAAGGGTTCTTGAGCTTGACCATTTCTCCATTATTTCAGCTTATTGACGACAATGGTATATAAGCCTTAATTTGAATGGCAATGGTATATAAGCCTCAAGATCAGTGTATATCTTATATAGATCTTAATCGATATGACGATATTAGCAAAGTAAACCTTCGACTATTGTTGCTAAACATCATAGACATAATAAAGAAACAAGTGAGGAAAGACTTAAGCTGATTACGAGCTTACAACTAAATAAGCAAGGTTGCCTCGCAAAGTAAGTGCATTGTGATTTACTATCTTATTATCAAATAGCTTTAAAAGAAACATGTTAAATGGTTCAACGAACCAGTCTGCTGCTCTTAATTGAATTGGTTATTTTATTGTTTAGACATGATTAATTATTTATAAGTAGTTATTTTGAAGCTATGCAGCCACTGGACCAAGAGGTGACGTTCTTTGATTGTTGGATCGGGACCATGCCCCTGTTTCTTTTTCCTTTTCAGTAAGCATCTTGTCATCTTTTGGCTATTGATGTTACGTCTTTTATTCAGTAAGATGGTCAAATGTAAAACAACGACTCCTAATGGCTTTCCCATAATTTTATGTATCAAGTTTCTTAAATGATACACTCGACCCACATCTGCCCCTTCTCAAGTGTTCCTACTGACATGTAGCAGAAGTGACCAGAAGTGATTATTATATGGTACTTTACTTTACTTTTATAATTTATTTGGCTTTTTTTCTGATTGTAATATGTCATTTAACTATAACTTTTGGGTAATCCATTTATTTATCTGGCATTCTTCTTCTATGCCTAATGCTAAGATGGGTGCAGAGAAAACTGATAGTTACGCGTCAGGCATCAACAATCACCATTGCTCCTATTTAAGGTAATTCTGTTAGATTTGTGTACACCACATATGTGAAGTTTTTTATTAGGCATGAGAAATATTAGAAGTTTTCCTCATGTTTATTAAAACATCTTTAGTCCACCGTATATTGGGAGGTGACAGATGTGGGATTTGAACAACACCTCTTGAAAGGGTTCGTATAAAAACCCATCTTAAAAAATAATAAATAAAAATTTAGTGTTACTTAAACGTACACTATAACTAAAATATACTAGAAGTTAAATTAAAAATACAATAAACTAAAAGCGCATAATAAATTAAGCCTCTGGAACAACAACAAAAACGACCCCGCCCGTTGGGCGGGTTATGACGCTAGTATATATATATATATATATATATATATATATATATATATATATATATATATAATCTCTTATGTATGCATCGAATCAATAAAACACATTTAGTATTTTACACGATATCAAAGCCAATGTAGATTCACTGACAAAAGTTGTCATCCTCCGATCGCCGGCCTACATATTTTTCACTTTATTGTTTTATTTGTTATTAGGATTTTATTTTTCGTATTTAATGCACATACCCTAAACCCTACCGTAAAAAAAGTTCACCCTATTTTTTTCTTCCCCGTGTAACTTTTTCGTTGTCAAAGATAACTGTCGTTCACAACAAAACTTGACACCAAATTGTCGCTCCCTCCTAAAGGCAAAACAAGCCATGACGTAAAAAAATAGCAAACGCCATAAAATGGAGGAAACTACGAAGCAATGTGCAATCATATTGTCGAAACAAGTTCATCTTCGTGCAAACGTACAACAAACATAAGATAAAGGGAAGAAGAATTGTTTTTCAACATTTATTCCAACTTATCGGTCCGAAAAACTGTCGTTCAAATTGCGGGGAAGTGTTAGATTATAAGCCAAACCTGATTATAGGTTTTGGTCCATTAGGTTTAAGGTTAGTTAGTTTATCTTCCAAGTTGTGTTATTATTAATAAATATATATCTCTCATTGTAAATAAATAGAGTATGTGTGACGTGTCAAATTATCTATATGGTACGCGTACTTTTTTATTATCTATATGACACGTTTACTTTTTAATTCATGTCAATATGACCACTTTATTTAGTAACGTGTCAAATTGTTGGAGAAACTTGATGAAGAAATAAGCCTTAAAATTATATGTGTCAAATTTGTGAAAAAAGAAATTTTAAAAAATAAGAGGTGATGAGTAAAATTTTAGTAATTAAATTTTAGATAAATTAGATGCTAGCTGTTAAATGAAAATTATATATTTATATATATTGTTAATAGTTTTAGAAAAAATAATGAAACCGCCTACAATTTATAACCATTAGATTTTATACCATACACAATATGTAAAATACATAACAAATTTTTCTATGTAGAATCGAGGATGGTCGACCTAGTTGATCCAGTGATCAAACGCCTGACCCGGTGACTCGACCGGGTCGACCTAGTGACTCGACCTAGTTTATCTAGTGGTCATACTCGTGACCCGGGGACTCGACCAGGTTATCGAACTCGAGACCCGGTGATTTGATTGGCGTAACCCGATGGTTGAACCTGTGACCTGATGAGTCGACCGGGTTGACCATATAGTAGAGATGAGTCTTAAAAAGCTTACATTTTTGGGGGCTTTCAGACTCGAAATCCCCGGGCGAATACCCTTTTGGAGATGAACCTTCGTGTTGGAAATACGTTTTTTACGTATTTAGGAAGATTCGGTCACTCCGACAACAGATTAAGTAGTAGCTCGTAGTGTTGGAAATACGTTTTTACGTATTTAGAAAGGATCGGTCACTCCAATGATATATTCAAGTAATAGGATCGTGATCCAATTTGTAACATATAGCCCACCAAAGCCCACATGTAGGGTGGACTATATATACCACCTCCTAGCATGTTAGGAGGGGTTGCTCACTTTGTAATTCACACTTTCATTCAATAATCTTCACTTTCTCTCTCTACCTCCTTCTTCTCTCCTTTCTCTCTCTAGTTCATCCCCTTCTCCATTCCACTTCAATAGATATTTCATAGATTGTTTAATCCTAAGAAAATATGGACCTTCAATTGGTATCAAGAGCATTGAAGGTCTACGATTTCTTGGGATTTGAAAAACTATGATTTACCTATTGATTGAATGGAGGAGGAAGAGGAAGAAGATGAAGAACTAGAGAGAGAAAGAGGAGAGAAAATATAGATGAGAGAGACGGATATAAAAAAACAGTTTGAGATTAGGTTTGTGTTTGTGGGTTTGTTGGGAGAGAGAGATTAGGATTTGAGTATTTATATCAATACATAGGGCGGAGAGTTTTAGGAGGACAGTATACTACGTGCTTGTGTGAATAATAATATTTGTGAGTGGGGCGGTGGAACAAGATTTTTTTTTAGAATTTTTCTTTTATCTAATCAAGCCACGTGTGGGAGTGGTTGGTCAGGCCACGTGGGCTGTGTGTATTGTTTAAAAAAAAAGGAAAGTCTTGTTAAGTTTTGTGATAAGAAAACGTGGTTTATTTTTATTTTTATCACAACAATCAGCCATTTGAGTGGGTTTGGTATTACTATATTTAGCCAAGACGAGTAATTAGGATTCTTAGTATTGAGTTTTCAACATTTTATATTGGTGATATATTTGGACTTTTTAATCTCGGGTTTATTTTATCAACATTTGAGCCAATAAAAATTATTGAGCCGAGCGAAAGATATTTTTTTTGCAATCAAAGATCCAAGAATTTGTTCTCGAACTTGCAATGGATTTTTCGAATTCGACATCAAACAAGGGAGAATTGCATCTTTTGCAAGACAAAGCTAGAAGAAGTGGCATCACGTCATTTCGAATGCTTCAGTCTCATCTTGTCACTCTTTCATGGATTCAAGGAGGGAGCGAATTTGTGACAATCTTTGGTCAAGATCGTCATATATTCATCGCCTCAATATTCACCACTTTGACCCAACTCGCCGAGCAACTCAACAATGAACACTTTAATCACTCTACATCGGCACTTGCATATAAGAATCTTGTGACACAACTCACGCCTTTCCTCCAATTCAATATCATCAAGTCTGAAAGTTCAGTGATTTGCCAATCATTTCTTCGAGATACACATACCGAGCTTCAAGATTTCCGTGGTACAATATTGAAACTCATGACATCGGTCTCGTCTTCGATTTATGAAAGATCTTGACTTCAGCAAGCGTATGATAATGGAGCGCACGAATCTACGATGCAAATGCAAGAGGAGAATGGTCATACGGTTGACAACTTGGAGCCTAAAGATGGCAAGAGCATGGAATCAGGAGGACAGCATGATACTAGTGACACGTCAGGGAATGTTCACGAGATCTCTTTTGATGACACCTTACCCGTTTATGACGAAGAGCCTGCAAACATGGTACAATGTAATGTTGTTTATGATGTATATGCTGATGACATGCCACATATTGAGCATTTTAAACCTAATTATGACAAACATGGGATGGAAAAGAGTGATAGAAATACCACTTCTGATTCATCCGATGTAAGTCATAATGGGGGAGAAAGTGTTCAAAATGCTAAACATCATGATAATTGTCTTATAACTGCTTCATTGACTGCTTATGATTCCAAGATTAGAGAGCTCGAAACGATTGTAGCTCAACAATCAAAATATCTTGAGGATGCCAAACTTGAATTTTCTAAGAAAACGGACAAATTTGAAACATACTTTGAAAAACTTGAAAAGTCAAACGTTGTTCTTGAAAGAAAATTGGATCAAAAAGTTTTAGATTCTAAAGCTGAAAAGGATAATCTTTTGAAACAAATTCAGTTAATAGAGTCTAAATTGGCATCCCAAGATATATTGCTCAAAGAAAATGAAACGTTAAAAGCTCAAGTTCAGGAAAAGGTTTTTGCTATAGCTGCGTTGAAAAACGAGTTAAGGAAAACTAGAGGACCTAGTGTGGACACTAAGCTTGAAAAACCATCAATCTTGGGGAAACCGCCTACAAATCAGTTCGTCAGACAACCGACTGTCAGACAACCTACTGCATTTAGATCCGAGCGACCACAATCCCGGAGACCGCGGTTTGCCTCCCAAGTTGATATGGTTCATTTTCCTAGACTAGTCACTCCAGCATCTAGGCCCAATGTGATCAAAACAGCGTTAGCAAGATCTAATTAGATGATTGCCCCTAGTTTCCCTAAAAATACCAAGACCACGTCTAGAACTAGGTCAAATGACGTTTGCCATAAATCTGGTCTTAGGGAAGCTAAGCAAAAGACACATGTAAGAGATAGCAATGTCAAACCTAGTCAGATGCCTTCTATATTACCCAACACTGCTAACCGTAGCATGTCATCTCCTAGGAGCATCGATCAATCATCTAGGAATTACTCGAACATTATTATGCTACTTGTAAAACATGTAGAAAATGTGTCTTTACGGCAAATCATGATTCTTGTGTCAAGAAATTACTTGATGAGGTGAACTCCCGTTCTAGACTTAAATCCTAGTGGATAGCTAAAATCAAACCCTTTGGTAAAGTTTGGCGCCCCACTGGTAGAACTTTCACCCTTGTAGGAAACGAGTGCCCTTTAACTAGGATAGTCTCCGATTCTACTAAGTCTAGTAGGGAGGAAATTGATAAAAATGATACTTCACTTAAGCCTAAACTTAAGGTTTTCTATAAAAGGAAACGTTTGCCAGCTAAGACAAGTGAATCATCTACTCAAGTCGCCTCTGACACAAGTAAAGCCAACTATGAACCCCCATGTGCTTCTAAAATTGATATCGCTAACCCATGTCAAAGCATGCAAATTCCTAATGAGAATGCAGGTCCCAAAGTTGATGTTCCAAAAGAACGAAGCGGTCAAATCGTTGCATACCGTTCAACTAAGGACAGTCTTAGAGTTTGGTTGCTGAAGAAGCAGATATAGGAGAAACACGTGTCTCAGGGGATTCATGGTTAAGCTTAATATGAGGCTTACAGTCAAATCACAGTCTGTGACTCGTTCTTCAAAGAAAGGAAACTTTATCGCTGATGGTAAACTTATCCTAACAACGAGAAATTAAGTTTTCTCGGGCATGAGCTAATATTAAAAACATTCAACGTTTTTAAGCTCATGCACAATGGCGTATAATCACATCACAGTGTATGCCCCAGACTTCAAAGAAAGGAAAGTTTATCGCCGATGATAAACTTATCCTAACAACGAGAAATTAAGTTTTCTCGGGCATGAGCTAATATTAAAAACATTCGAAGTTTTTAAGATCATGCACAATGACTTACAGTTAAATGTCAGACTGTAACTCGAACTTCAAATAAAGGAAAGATTATCTTTTATGATAACTTATCCTCTTAATGAGAAATAACCTTTCTCGGTCATGAGATTGTATTAAAACATTCGAAGTTTTAAGCTCAGAAAGGAAAGTGTATCTTTTAAATAATAGAACTTTTCTTCATAACGAGAAATTAACCTTTCTCGGTCATGAGCTTTCCGTTAAAACAGTCAAAGTTTTCAAGATCATGAAAACGACTTCTAAGTAAATGTCAACTTAGGACTCGTTCTTCAGTTAAAAGGAAAGTTTCTCGCCGATGATAAACTTATCGATAACAACGGGAAGTTTACAACTTCTCGGACTTAATCTCGTTTTGCAAGATATTCAACATCTTAAGCTCAAGTAATTGGTTTTCAAAACGTTGAACACAATTTTTCGAGAATTTCTCAAAAAGGTTTTTCTAAATCTTTCACAATTGTGTGTTCAAAAATGTTTTGATAAAAAGAGCATGTCTTCTAGAATCGAAATATTTACGATACCAGAAATGTCATTCAATAATGACACGGGGTTGTAAATAAAGTTCGAACAGAAGTTCAAATGTTTTAAAACATGCTCAAAATGGTTTGCTATTATTTCAGATAGTAACCCGATTTTCTTATTCAAGTCAAGCATTTCACCGGAAAGCTTTGACTCAACAACATGAATTAATTTTCTCGGGCATGGTTTACTTTATAACCATGTAAGGGATTGTGTTTACGTAATAACACAATCTAACACAAATTTATGTACGTGTCAGTGCATTTATTTGTTAAAACAAGAGAAATCTTATTTTTATGAAGTTATCATCTCCACCAACCGTAGCAATTTACAATTGATATCTACATACTCGACGATGCGACTACTCAAACGGCGACTACAGCTCTTTCAATAGAACACGGGCCAACAATTGAGGGGGAGCAATTGTCCAGCATTCAGAATCTTTGACGCCGAAAGTGCCAAGTTCACATGTTGGTGTCAAGACAACGATATCAATTGTACACATGGAGTCAAGAGATAACTTCAGACGTGATGAGGCGACCAAAATTCGTGAACAAGAACCATGTGCTTCTTTCATATGATGTTCTCCATCATTCAGGTCCAACCTCATAAATCGCTAATCTTGTGAATACATTATCATATATGATCTTTGCACGTGATAAATACCTTACACTTGTGTTTAAAAGGTATTTAACTAATGTTTCAAGTACACCCTCATTAATTTGAGGGGGAGCTTGTTAAATTCATGAAGATAAATGGATTTAATCGGTTTTGCATTTTTCTTCCCAAATTTTCTTAAAATATCATTATATCAATTGATATTAAAAACATCGATTGGGTTAATATTTTTAATATAGGGGAGTAAATGTGATTTAATGTAGCTCAATGGTTTGGCTTAATGTGCTGGCTCATCCCGACATGTGCGAAATGTTTTCGAATATCGTGGCATATGTTAAAGGGGAGCAAAATAGATTTTATATTCAAATGGATTTCATGGTGACGTTACTTACCCATACCCCATCTTAATTCACGACGGTGACGATTGTGGTGACATAAGGATGATAGGATAGGTTAAAGTCCAATGATTCCTCTAGAACCGGAGGAATCTTCCCAAGGACATTCCATAGCTAGAAATAGAAGTCCTTAGGAGAGATGGAGAAAGATTGTGAACGTAGCTGAATGCTGACCAAGTACTTAAGTTACACTGGAACAATCACAACAAGGTGCTAGTTATGACATATTGGTAAGCGTTGAAGGGGTTGAAGAATGAAAAAGAATTGTAAAGATAAAGGGTGTAAAGAAAGAAGCCCTCCTTACAACTTAGGTAGAAACCGGGTCAATTCATATGCTATTGAGATCATTTTTATGATGCTCGATATTGAAGATAGACATCATGGACCCAGTGATGCAATGCACAACCCATCCTAGCTAACTCAGATATCTCTCAAAAGATATTTGTTTTAATCACACGGAGACAACGCATTTTCTATTGATTTATTCACTCCGAATAAATTGGTATTGAAATGGTGGCACTCCTCTCCAGCCTCCGATCACTAAAATCTAAAATGCACGATTGAGTCTAGAGCATTTGAGATCATCAAATATCTCATTAGGACACATTTTCATTATTCCTTGCTTGTTTACACAATGTGAAAAGTAAGAAAGATATTAAGAGTCCTACGCAAAATCTTCATGATCTTGCCTGAACATCCGAGTAATACGAAAGTATTTACAATGAAGATGGAAATCCTTCTTGAACGAACACCAAAAAGCTCATGGTAGGTAACTTGTGCGATTCTTTATGAATCAAACTTGTGATAACTGGAAAGCAACAGTTGTTTAATTCTTAATTGAACTTAAACACGTTCCAGGCCTCTACGCAATATCTTTGTGATCTTGCCAGAACATTCAGAGTAATACGATTAAGTATTTACAGTGACGAATGGAAATCCTTCTAGTGTTAACATCAAACAGCACTTGGTAGGTAACTTGCAAGATTATATATGAATCAAGCTAGTAACAACTGGAAAGCAACGATGGTGCGATTCTTTAATGAATCAAACTTGTTCCAGGAACATGAATTGACAACTTCAAATCATGCGGATATTATTATCCAAATGATTCACTCTTTACGTTCGTAGTCAGCTTTAGACGGTCGGGTAAAGAGAATGGGTTTACCCGCGAAATCTTGTCAAGGAGGTTCTTAATTGAAACTACCTATCACAAGTACGATATTTAATATCGTCCAACGGTCTTCATCGACCGGAGGTAAAATGCTACCGAATTAGAATGAAAGGTTCAAGGCCATTTCATCAGTGTATATGTTTTGTTGCTAACTGTCTTATGCAGCGTAACAAGAAGGTGGCATTGCGGTGTACAATCCAGAAGAAGTCGTCACCACATGCTTATACTACATACACTAAGTACTTCAACGAATTCAAGAAAGTCTGAAGGTCAAGTCTTCCGCTGTGTCAAACTCTGAAGCTTTCAAGAATTATAAAAGTATAAGTATGTGGAACATGAAGTTACGAAGAGGCGAATATCACAAGTGATGAATACACAAGGTCAAGGCAAGGAAACATGCTCAAGACTAAAGTCAAAGATCACATCAAGCATATTCACAAGAACAAGATCGAAGACTCAGGCATAGTTTGCTAGGTTTAAGATTTTGTAAAATGGTGTGACCTCCCTTAGGGGGATATTGTTGGAAATACGTTTTTCCAAAGAAAGTCTCGGTCACATCATTATTAGCATAGATCACGAGCTATAGACTATTTAGTACATTGTAACTTAGAGTGACCTCCCTTAGGGGGAGATTGTTGGAAATACGTTTTTACGTATTTAGGAAGGATCAGTCATTCCAAAGATATATTCGAGTAATAGGCTCGTGATCCAGTTTGTAACATATATCCCACCAAAGCCCACATGTAGGGTGGACTATATATACCCCCTCTTAGCATGTTAGGAGGGGTTGCTCACTTTGTAATTCACACTTTCATTCAATAATCTTCACTTTCTCTTTCTACCTCCTTCTCCTCTCCTTTCTCTCTCTAGTTCATCCCCTTCTCAATTTCACTTCAATAGATATTTCATAGATTGTTTAATCCTAAGAAAATATGGACCTTCACGTAGTTCTTGTTATTAAGTTAAACAAAGTTAGCTAAGCCTAGTCCACAAAGACTAAGGCCACTACCCAATGTAAGCCCAAGCCTATCTCATGGGCTTGGGGTATATAAACCCTCTCCTTAGATGGAGAGGGTGTGGATTCATCATAATTTTACACATAGTTCTTTCATTTCTCTCTCTAGAAGTGTGTTTGATTCAACCAAGTTTCTATCTCTTTCTCTCTCTAAAACATAAGCTAGATTTACATATCCTACAAATGGTATCAAGAGCCATGGGATGATTGTTTGGTTTTTGTATTTGTGTTCTTGATTCTCTCGCCCATTTTGATCCAAAATCACACGAACCAAATTTGTTTTGTGTTTTTATGATTTAATCTTGATATACTTCATCTAGTTACTTGTTATAGTGATTTGGTATTGGTATTTTGGTTAAAAACACAAAATTTTTGGGTCTTTGATTCATTTTTAGGCTTAGAATCTCGAATTTGTTATGTTATTGTACTGTCCGAGAAAAGTGGGATTCATAGTACGATCTGTGTATTGTGATCGCATAAACCTGGGCTTTCTACTTGCGATCCAATAGCACGATCACATAATACGATCACTCGTTGCGATCACGAGTACAATCACTCGTTGCGATCACGAGTACGATCACTCGTTGCGATCACGAGTACGATCACTCGTTGCAATCTGAGTACGATCGTTGGGTACGATCAAACGAGTGCGATCAGAGTATGATCGTTGGGTACGATCAAGGAGTACGATCACTAGTACGATCTGAGGGCGATCATAGTGAGTGCTATCACCAGTACGATCTGAGTACGATCGTCGGGTACGATCACTAGTACGATCCGGGTTCGATCCGAGTATGATCAAGGAGTGCGATCTGAATACGATCATAGAGTACGATCCACGAGTGCGATCTGAGTACGATCCCTATTGCAATCACGTGTTGTGATCCAACATTTTTTCAAAAACGTATTTTTGAAATTTTTTAACAATCGTGTGTAATTTTGACTTGGATTTTTTGGTTTCTCGAGAACATAATTTAGGGGATTTCAACATTATTTCTCGGCTTTAACACACAACAACAAATACATTTACTTTCTTTCATTGACCGATCAAATTTGTAAATCTTAACTTATCGAAATGGAGTACACATCTCTTACGGATAAGTCCATCCTCTCGGGTACGGATAATCGTCCACCAATGTTGGAAAAATCTATGTACGAGGATTGGACTTCCCGAATGGAACTTTACATGTTGAACAAAGAGACTGGACATCTCATTTGGGCATCGGTGCTCAATGGACCATTAGATTATGGTACAGTGACGGAAGGTACATCTACTCGTCCTCGCACAACGGGTGAATTGACTGGAGATATGAAGATTCGAGACAAATGTGATAAGTATGCTACAAACATCATTCTCCAAACACTTCCTCTAGATGTCTACAAACTCGTCAGCAAACATAAAGTTGCCAAAGAGTTATGGGAAAGAATTCGTGTTCTTATGCAAGGCACCTCGTTAACTAAACAAGAACGAGAGTGTAAGCTTTATGATACTTTTGATAAGTTTCCCTATGTGCCAGGGGAGACTCTCAATGACTACTATCTGAGATTTACCCTATTGTTGAAGAGCTTAATATCTATGGCATGGCAATTCCTACGTTTCAATTGAACACCAAGTATTTGAACACTCTTCCTTTAGAATGTAAAAAGTACGTGACGGATGTTAAATTGGCTAAGGACTTGCATAACACCAATGTGGATCAACTTCAAGCTTTTCTTCAACAACACGAATGTCATGTGATCGAGGCTCGGTTGGCTACACTTCAAGTTCATGATCCACTTGCCATGTATGCTTCTCAACAAAACATGGCTTATACTTATCAACAACCATCATACTTGCAGCAGCCACCACCACACACCTATCAACAACCACAACAACCATCTTATCAACCACCAAGGATGCCACAACAAGCATTTCAACAAAGTGTTCATCAACAATCTTTTCCACAGCAACCACCATATCAGACATCACCATCACAAGCCAACACTTCTCTAATGGGCTATACTCCTCAGCAAGGATACTTTCCACTTGAAGCACAACCAGCACAAGCCTTCTACTCTAATGAACTTCCACCAATCCAAGCACCGGTCTTTACTCCAAATGATACACCAGCTGATGTTCTAAACCATCTCACTGCCTACTTGTCAAAAATTGTTGCAACTAGAGGATTTCCACCAACGAACAATCAGCTCCGCACCTCTTCAAATCCTCGACAACAAGCTACTGTTCAAGATGGTCAAGTAACAGTGCAACCTATTCAGGGAAGGCAAAAATTCATATGGACCTCCTACAAGGACTGTGAATGCTCAAGCTGTGAATTCTCAAGCTAATGGAAATGTAAGCCCCATTGGTCCTCAAAAGGTTGTGACTTGCTACAATTACCGAGGACAAGGTCATATGACTAGGCAATGAACTCAGCCGAAAAGGAGAAGGGATGAAGCGTGGTTTCGTGAGAAAATGTATTTGGTCGATGCTCAGTCTAAGGGAAAGATTTTGGATTCAGAGGAGTTATCATTTCTTGCAGACCCAGGGGCAGCATATACTGAAGGCATTGCAGTCGTTTCCACTTCTAATACAGCTTATCAAGCAGATGATCTTGACGCATATGATTCGGATTGTGATGACATTCACTCTGCCCAAGCTGCTCTCGTTGCTAATCTCTCTCACTACGGTTCTGATGTCGTCAGTGAGGTACCCACCACAACCAATCTTGGTAATGATGATAACCCACATCAAGTTGGGCATGAAAATGACAACCTCGAACAACATTCGGGAACTAGTAACTCAAATGATGTGGTACCCAATCCTACACATTTGAGTGAACCTCAACCAAATGCTACGACGGGTATGGAATCTTATGCTCAACAGGATTTGGTCATGGTGCCTAAACATATTATTGATCAAATGCATATGGCTCTCAGACAATCCGTAGATACGAATTCCACCCTAACTGTTGAGCTTGCGTTGCATAAAGAAAAGGTCAAAACTTTTGAAATGGTCCCTCAAGCAAATAAAATAACATGTTCTGAATTTGACCAATTTCGTTTTGAAAAGATTGAACACTTGAAAGAAATAGAATCATTAAAAGCTAATCTTTCCAATGAATTAAAAGCTAAAGAGTCGGTTGTCAATGATTTTCAGAAACTTAAAATGGATTTCGAAACTCTCGAGTCTAAAAAGTTTGAATCGGAAATTAATGCTACCAAAATTCTTAAATTCAAAGAACAACAGCTTTTAAAACAACACGCTTCCACAGAAAAGGTTCATCTTTTAACTAAATCATTTAAAGAACTGGAACTTAAGCGTCTTCAAAATTTACCACCTAATCCCGGTTATGCAAAACAAGCTCAGGAATATATTCCCTGTCTTTATGATATGACCATAATTGGCAAATCGAAAGAAGCACCTTATGTTTGTAGTTCTAAGGAGACACAGTCACTTACGGAAGAAACTCATTCTAAAATGTTTTCAAAATTACATACGATTGATTATGATAAGCATAATAAAGATCAACTTTCTAAAAAGACACGTATTCACTTACAAAAGGAATTAGCTGAACTAACAGTTCTTGTGCCCCAAAGTTTGTCAAATGAAAACCCTCCTAGTACTACTCCTACACTCGTCAAAACGGATATAACATAGTTACTTCCACCGGTAAGTAAGGTGTCCGTTAACTTAAAAGTGGTACACCAACACATAGCCGATTTTGACTAGGTCATTTTGGAACGTACGACGACCATAGCCATAACGGAAGGTGAATGGAACTTTGAGCACACTAGAGCTGCGTTCCAAGACGAAATTGTTCCGTTTGTAAAGAATGTTAAAGATTGTCTTAGTAATCTTTATCAAGATTTGCGTTTAGAAATAGAAGAAGTTAAACGTGTTTTCAATAAAATGGATGATGCTTATGAAAACAGTTTACTTGAAATAGAACGGGTTTCACGGCAAAATGATCAGCTTCTGAAAGCAAGTGATGTCTCATGATTTAGTTTCCGTCTGTGTGAATATAAGATTTGATAATGATTCTATTGTGCCTAATGTTGAATCTGTGGACAATGTGGTAGATACTACTTGTCACGAATCTGACGCTGTATTTTTAAAGCTTCAAGATTCATATTCTTCGCTTTCAAAATGTTTTGATGAGATTCGAACACATTGTATTTCGCTTGAATGCAAGCAACAATTTATTCAAGAGGTCTTTGAAACGTCATTCGAAGGTGTTAATATCGATGATGCAAACTTTGAAAAGAATTTTCGATTGAATTTACAATCAAAACAGCGTCAGCCAAGTGACAAAGTTACTAAATCTTTGCCGATACACATAGAGAAATCTAAGGAGCTTAACTGTGTGAACATACTTGAGGCCGCTGAGAATTTTAAACTTGATCTAGATAATCGAGTTTCCAAGATTTTGTCCAAAGTTGATAACTTAAAACAGAAAAATACACGACTCTTCGATTCAGTAAAGCCCGCATGTGTTAATACCACGCACAGAATCAATCATTGATTGAACAATTGAATCGAAAGTCGGTGGAAATATCTGATTTGAGGGAACAAATTTGTGATAAGAATCTGGCCTTGGCTGAGTTAAAGGAAACACTTCGTACTCTAAAAGGTAAGAACGTTGTGGATAACGCAGCCACTGTCTCAGCATCGTCCTCTAGTGCAATCAAAAGGAACCTTATAGCCGTCACACCATTTAATAAGGGCCCTAGGACTAAACCATCTCAAACTATGGTCACTAAAGATATGGCAAAATCAAAACCATCTTCTAATATTCCCGTGTTGCCTTCTACAGGAGTAATCACCACTACTAAGGCTCAAAGATCTAAGCTTAAAAGAAACAAGAAGAATGATAGGATCTTTCCCCCATCTAGTAGTCAAGAGAAGAAGAAAGTAGAAGCCCACCCTAGGAATGTTATTTATGTTTTGAATAAAATGAATCATGTAGCTAAACCTAAAGGCTCTGCGGTTGTGTAGCGTTCTAAGCCTACTGTGAATTCTAATTTGAAATGTTGGAATTGCAATGAATGTATGTTTTCTAGTCGTCATGATTCTTGCCTTATTGACCATATGAATGAGATGAATGCCCGGAAAAATGGATTAGAATGGAAACCGACTGGGAAAGTGTTAACCCAAGTTGGTTGGATGTGGCTCCCCACTGGTAGAACTTTCACTATAGTAGGAAATGTGTGCCCTTTAACTAGGATCACTCCCACTAACGCGAAGAAAGCGTGCCCTTTAACTAGGAGTACCAAGGCTACCAAAACACAAGCGTGTCCTTTAACTAGGAACACCGACACTACTGTAGGAACCAAGTGCCCTTTAAATAGGTCTACTCCTACTGTAGTGCCCGCTAATACTCCCAAACCTAAGAAACTTGGAACAGTAAAACCTGTTAGTGCTAAAACTCACATTAGAAAATGCAGGAAATCTAAGGGTCACACAAATGTTAGCAATTCTGATAATTTTATATCTATATCTGCTAACACTCCGAAACCAATAGTTTCCAATGCATTGTCTACTGTTGTTATTGAAAACAGGTGGTCCAAATTGTTCTCTGGTTGCTCCAAGCATATGACCGGAGATCACTCTTAGCTCAGAAATTTCGTCAGCAAGTTTCTTGGTACGGTTCGATTTGGAAATGATCATATTGCAAAGATAATGGGTTATGGTGAATATCATATTGGGAATGTTATAATTTCTAGAGTGTATTATGTGGAAGGTCTTGGTCACAACTTATTTTCTGTGGGACAATTTTGTGATGCAAACCTAGAAGTTGCTTTTCAAGAGCATACCTACTTCATTCGTAATTTGGAAGGGGTTGATTTATTGAATGGTACTCGAGGGAATAATTTGTATACTTTTTCTCTACAAGACATGATGGCCGCTTCTCCCGTATGTCTTCTCTCCAAAGCATCGAAGACTAAGTCATGGTTATGGCATCGACGGTTATCTCACCTTAACTTTGACGCTATTAATCATTTGGCGAAAAACGAACTTGTTCGTGGTCTTCCTAAACTTTCATTTCACAAGGATCATTTGTGTTCCGCGTGTACAATGGGGAAAAGCACTAAGAAATCATACAAACCCAAGACGGAAGACACCAACCAAGAGAAACTTTATTTGTTGCATATGGATCTTTATGGGCCAACGTGTGTTGAAAGTCTTAGTGGCAAAAAGTACATCCTCGTAATTGTCGATGATTACTCTCGGTTTACATGGGTGAAATTTCTTACAACAAAAAATGAGGAACCTAAATTCATCATCGGATTTCTCAAGATGATTCAAGTGCGTCTCAACACTACTGTCCGACGCATTCGTACAGATAATGGAACCGATTTGTGAATCAAATATTGCGTTATTATTATGAAGAAGTTGGCATATCTCATGAAACATCCGTTGCACGCACTCCACAACAAAACGGTGTCGTTGAAAGGAAAAATCGCACACTTATGGAAGCTGCTCGAACGATGTTAATTTACGAAAAGGCTCCATTGTTTTTATGGGCAGAAGAAGTATCTACAGCAGTGTACACCCAAAACCGGTCACTAATTCGTAAACGCCATGGTAAAACACCTTATGAGCTTCTCCATGGAAAAGTACCAGATTTATCATATCTTCATGTATTTGGTTCTCTTTGCTATCCAAATAATGATGGTGACAATTTGGGAAAACTTCAACAAAAGGTTGATATTGGTATTTTCATTGGTTACGCACCCGCAAAGAAGGCATACCGAATCTACAACCGTAACTCTCGCAAGATCCTCAAAACTATGAATGTTAATTTTGATGAGCTGACAACAATGGCTTCGGAGCAAAGCAGCTCTGAACCCGCACTTCATGAAATGGGACCCAGTAACATTAGTTCTGGTCTTGTCCCAAATAACCCTACTTCATCATCATTTACACCACCTACTAGGACTAAATGGGATACGTTGTTTCAACCGTTCTTTGATGAATTCTTTACTCCTTCAAGTATTGTTGCTCTAGAACCTGAGGTAATAGCTCCGGTAACCGAAGTTGTCACTCCAGCAACCGAAGCACAATCTGATACGTCTGCACCTACAATTGGTCAAGATATACCTTCAACGAGTAATTCTCAACCAACACATGTTTCAACTACCCATGTCTTGCCTATTGATGATGAAGAGGATGATGATGATAACGATTTGGAATTCGCTCAAATGCGTGAACTTCCATTCTTTGGTGTACCTATTCCCAACTCTAATCAAGCCGGGTCGTCCACCTCAGAGGAAGCTCCAACTACGATTTACTCCAATCCACGGATTCATGAACACAACAGCAAGTGGACAAAGGATCATCCTATAGATTCTATTATTGGTGACCCTAATCGTCCAGTATCCACACGAAGTCAGTTACAAGAAAATGCAATGTTTTGTCATTTTGATGCTTTTCTCACTGAAGTTGAACCTAAGACATGGCAAGAAGCTTTTACTCAATCCTGCTGGATAGAAGCTATGCAAGAAGAACTTACTGAATTTATACTTCTTGAAGTATGGGAACTTGTCCCATGCCTGGATCAAGTGCAGTTACTCACTTTGAAATGGGTTTACAAGGTGAAACTCGATGAGTTAGGCGGAATATTGAAGAACAAAGCTCGACTAGTAGCTCGTGGATACAAGCAATTATTGGGCATCGACTTTATGGAATCCTTTGCACCTGTTGCCCGTTTGGAAGCTATTAGACTATTCCTCGCTTATGCAGCTGATGAAGAGTTTTTACCCCTTTAGGAAAAGGATGGCAAAATAGTGGCAAGTGTTAAGCACGACGATTTAGGAAAACCGTGTACAAATGACCCAAAGTGGGGAATCGTTCTCAAGGAGGCTTAGTGTGTGTGTAATGAATTGATTATCTTTGTTATTATATTTTTGAGAAAGAAAAATAGAAATGAGATTAGAAGAGAATGACGGTTATGAAGACGGATTAAACTAAGACGAAAAAGGTGAACACGTAAAACCGTAAAAAGCCCTAAAATTAAAATTTTACCCTAAAAATTACAAAAAATCACTAAAAATCCACAATAATATTCTAAGAGTTTAGAAAAAAATCCAAACTTGCCAAAACCTTTTAATTAATTAAATAATGACTTTTTAATGCTAATTAAAGCCCTAAAAATCAATATTAACTATTATAAAGTCCCCAACAAGATCTTAAAGTTTGTAAACCTCAAAATACCCTAACTAAGCTAAAAAGTATTTTTCAAAATTTTAAAACCACTAAAAACTATTTTTAAACAATTTAAAACTATTAAAATCAATTGAAACTTAAATTAATTCTAGAAAATAACTGAAAGACCCTAAAAATATTTGGAAAGTTGGAAAATTCCTAATTAAGTGTCTACAATCTAGGAAAAATATAAAAACTTATAAAATCAGACTTTTAATTTTTTAACAATAAAATAATATTAAAATATTATTAAAAATCCGAAAATCATAAAAAATTCTAGAAACTTGCAAACTAGCTTAATTTAACCTAAATAACTCATAAATGAAATTGAAATTACCTAAATACCCTTAATGGGCCTAAAAAGTGGGCTAAACCCAAAACAGATCCTTAATGGGCCAAAATTGGGCCCAATATAAAAAAGTGTCCAAAATAAGCCCAAAAAGCACTACTTGAATCAAAATTTGATTTTAAACAACTTTTTCCAAAGGTCCAAAAGCTGAAAGTGTGAAATAAGCTAGCTTATACCAAACAGCTTATTCTTAATGGGCTTTTTGGCCCATTAAGCTATAAGCCAATGCCATAAGCTGAAATTAGACACACAAGCTTCTTTTGTCCTAAATAAGACTTCTGTAAATAGAAATTTGTGATAAGCCTAAGGAATAAGCCTGAAAATGTAATAAGCAATCTACAGAAAACGACAAAATAGTCGTTTTTGAGTTCTAGGCCACCCCAAGTGCTGATTCAAGTTTCTATAGCTTTTAAATGACTTAATTAAGCAAAATCAACAAAGAGTTTTCAAATAAGTTGACTCAATAAGCTGGAAAAAGCAAATAAGCACTTATGTAAAAGTCAAATAAGTTGGTTTTCTAGTAAAAAGTCAAAGTCAAAGTCCAATAAGCTCCAGTCTAAGCAAATGGGTCAAATAATGAAGATCTATCACAAAAAATAAGTTGTTGCATGTCTGGATAAGCTAAAATAGCTTATTGATAAGCTGAGTTCAATTTTACACTAGCAGGGGCTAGTTTTGGGTGTTGAGCAGTGGAAACTTTTTCCACTGCTTGACTTGTTTGACTTTTTGTCTTTAGTGACTTTTTTGGAGATTCAGATTACGCAAAGGCACCCAAATGATCTTTGGATCAAAAGGAGTCAAGAACAATCAAAATATCACAACCACAAACACCCAATTGATATAGTTTAATCAATAAAGTACCAGATGTTGCACAGACATGAACAAGTAAGCAGTTTAGGTTCAAAAAGCAATTTTAGCACAAATCAGCCAGCCAAATTCAACCAAATGCATACACAACCTATATTAAACTCAAATAAGCAAGTCTAAACAGGTTTCATGCAATGATTTAAAGAATTAAGCAAGATTCAAGCACCTTAAGTTACTGATGAACACAAGAACATGCAGTTTTTCACTTTGCTGATGTATTTGACACACAAGCCAGATTCAACACCTCAGATCTATCAAGTATGTTATATTAATGATGTTTAAACAGCTTTTATCCCTAAACATGCATAAACTCTATGTTTTCCCAAAATTTTAGGTCAAAAACAGTCAAACTCAATAAGTTATAGCACAATCTTTGATTCAAGGTTTCAAACCACAAAACTTACAGCAAAACACTCTCAAACAAGTGTATATCAGATATAGAGAACAAATACTAACTTACACAAACACAATAACAAGATTCAATCATAAACAGGTAATCCCAAACACCCTTTTAACTTTTCAAATCCAATTTTTTCAAAGCAAAAGTGAGATTTAAGACCACCCAAGCCTAAATTAACACAATAACAGATGAGAGCAATAGATTCAAGCAAGATTAAGCCACAAAACACACAAGAACATAAGAAACACTCAAATATCAAAAATATCCAAAATATTTTCAGATTTTGAGATTAAGGGTGTGTACCTCATGGATGTACATCCACACCCACGAATTTATGAGCTTATGTGCTAGCAAGAACAAGCACAAGCTTCCAATAACACCCCTGCTAAGATTCAACAAGGTTAGAAGCAAGATTATCAAAACAGAAACTTGAAAAGCCTTGATTAATGCAACCTTGTTACCCCACACTTGATTATCCCCAAGTTATAAGCCTCACCACATCTTAATTAACACAATTAGGATGCTATGATCAGCCCTATAACCCAAGAATTCCAAGGTTGAAACAAGAACTTAGAAAAATATCAAGCTTGAAGGAAAAATGCAAACTTTTGCACTCTCTTTAAAAACAGGTTTTTAGATTCAAAATCAGTGAACAAATAACATAAACAAGCTAAAATAAAGGTGGCACTTGGTCTTTCTTCAACAAAACTCAACACACTTTCATTAAATGAAAAGAGGATTTACAAGAAGTTGAACTAGGAAAAACCAATAGTAAACGTAAATGTTAAGACCTAATGCCTTTATATAGGCTATAATGAGACTAAGGAAGCTGAAAAATAACATAAACCCTAGCTGTGAAGTCCCCAATTTTCCCTTGCAGAATTTGAACTTCTTGGCTTCATGTGACTGATTTTTGTTTTCTTGTTGTAGCTGGCATGTGAAAAACGTATCCAATGGCTTGTATCAAGCTTAAAAAGTAAGCTTCAATCCTAAACGTTGGATAACTGGTGGTTTTTTGGCAGTATCCCCTTTGTGTGTAGCAGGGGAATCTCATGTGGGACTGAGGAGTGAGGTGGCAAGCATTTTTGTAGTTGGGATGTGATTAAGGGGTTATTAATCACTAATCTGGAGTTTATTGGGTGCTAATTGCAAACGGATTAAGAAAACCTAAATTTGTGAAGAACATGAATAGTGCAAGTTTTGATCTGTTTGAGTTTTTAAACTTTTTATTTAGCGCGTTTAAATAAACTAATCCCAGATTAGTTAAAGTTGTTATGAGTGGATAGCTGAGGTGGATAAATGGTGAAAGGGGATTGGTGGATTTTGGTGAGTGGGGCACGTGTCACCCCCTCACTGGTTAAGGTAACAATCATGTCTGCCAGTATTAAACCCCTATCTTTGCACAACTTGTTATTTCCATCTAAAAATCCCAAAAACTGAGTTCCCTTTGTAATCAAACTTTCAGTTTTCACACTTTTGCCCCAAATACTTTTCTAGAGTATTTTTAGGGGTATTTCTTGCCATTTTGTGATACTTCAAGGGCTGATTTGGCATATTTTTAAATGGTAATGGTCTTGACTTGAATATTTGATATTTTGGAGGACTGAAATTGCCAAGTCTTAATGTTTGAGGGACCATTCTTGCCAAATGTTGACAGTTAAGGGTCCTTTTTGTAATTTTGAGATTTTCAAAGGACCAAACTTGTAATTTCTTGTACTTTAAAGGACTTCATGATATATTTGACTTTGTGGAGGATAATGATTGACAATTTAGCTTTGTTGAGGGGCTAAACTTGCTAATTCTTTAAAGTGGAGGGCCCTTTTTGTAATTTTGACAAACTTTAGGGACCAAACTTGTAATTATGAAGATACAAGGGTATAAAGTGTCAATTCTTCCATGTTGGAGGACCCTTCTTCATAATTCTTCAAATCTTCAAGGGTTTATCTTGGGAAAGTCTTCATTAGGGCTTGGTTCAATGTGCGGCTTCGTTTCCCGTGTTCTTTTTTGCATGATTCTTGTGATCTTTTGTTATTTTCCCAATATCCGTACCTAAAATACACAAGCAACAAACACAAGCATATATATGGGTATTTTGATGATATTTAATGCATTTTAAGCCCTTTTTGGACGATGAGACTATGTATAAAAGCAGTCTCATCACTCCCCCATACTAAACCATTGTCGTGCCCTCACGCAATGCTAGAATAAAGTATCGTAGCACCTTCAAAATACATTTTTATTCACTTTATTGAATGATAAACTAGTTACACTACTACTATTGCTACTACTACTTGCGTTTTAGACATAATGTATGATTTTCATCGCAAAATAGGACGTTTAGGTTCATAGAATAAGAACACGTGAATGCTTCGTTAGAAATAATTTCATCGTCCTCGATTTTCACCCCAATTCCATGCCAAGCGTGCAACGAGATCATTGTCATTATAAGTTAGTAATGCTAACACTACTCATATGCCCTAATCACGTACTTATCCTCCCATTATTCCTAAGTTGTATCTCTTATATTTTATATTGTCTTGAATGTTTCACGAGGATACATTGTTTGACTTTATGCGATAATAGAGATTTAGGTCTAAAAATAGAGTCCTAACGGTGTAACCAAGACCATCAAATCAATAACCCCTCCTAATAGACAACGATGTCAAAAAATTAAGTTGACAAGAAGAATCGATAAACACGGTTTTATAACGGTTTTGAACATGAGACTTATTACCAAGACTTTTATACGCCCCCTAACGGAAGGGCCTTATTATCTTTGGTTTACCTCCATCTTTTATTCAACTTCGCCATGAAGCTTTTATTATGACTTCGGTCTTGCCTTGCCTTTTATTATCCACCTCATCGGTAGTTTTATTAGCCAAAGACGTATATCCTCATGCTAAGGCGAATTTTGGATCTTTAAACTTCGAAGATTAAGGCTTGATTCACTTTCAATTTTGCATAGATTTTTCGGCCTTGTGGGGCTTCAAATTGTTTGCTTGATTTAGGTGAGCACTTGAAATCTTATTATTGGGTGAATCTTTTGATTATTCGGGTGCCAATACTTCAAAACCGTGACGCTGGCGATACCTTAATGTCTTCCCAATTTAATTACACGGAAGCTACTAGAAAAGACTAGAAACCCAACAATCCATCTAAACCGCTAAGTCAATATTTATTAAGCCAAAAATATTTACATACGAAGGGAGAATAAGCAAACAACGAGAACACATGATTTTTTGAAAGAATACGAGTACTCTACGTTTAGCATAGTAACTTATAATTAACCCTATCATTTCTCGTCCTCATTTAAGAGACTTAGCCTAATGTGTAGTTAAGGAATCAAAGCTAAGTGCTCAACATGCACGGTCGAGTCAAAAATTACTCTTATTCTCGCCATCGGAAAACCTACATTCGTGTCTTCAAACACATATAAAACATGAGAAAAATTTTAAAATTTGGCCATTTTTAGCCTTATTTTGCAACAAAAACGATAAACAAAAAGATAAACTTTGGAAAGGGTGAAGGTTTGGCAAGGCAAGTATCTATTCACCCCCATACTAAAGTTAAACATTGTCCTCAATGTTTCAAGTCTAGGGGTGCAAACACCCCCATACTAGAGACGTAGTCGAATGCCTAATCTAGCATGGAAAGGGTGTAACCGTTAAATTTAAAGCCGTTATGAAGTGTGCTATAAACCTAAGGTTAGAACATCAAAAGGATATATCATGGATATTGAGAAAGTCTTCAAAGCAAACGATCGAGTGCTCTCATAAAACGAACACGAGAGGCTCCAATCGTGAAGATCATGATCATCTAAAGTCCACAATTCGCAAACAACCACGGAACAAAGGTTGGAAGGGCACAAATCCCCATACGTTAACTACATTATAAAGAGATAATATGTACATAGGATAAGCATGGGACTCCCCCACGAGGCACCTCGTTTTTTATTACCGAGTCATGAGCTCGACTCGATCCCCTCAATACTAATTATCATTAGGGAAGGTGACTTCATCGAGGTAGTTCAAGGATGGAACTTCCCCGCCAAAAGTAGTGCTTCAACCTATGTTCCCATATGGAAATACTTGGGTCACGGTGAATGGACCGGACCAACGGGATTTCAACTTACCGGAAAAGATTTTCAAGCGAGAATTAAAAAGCAAAACTTGATCCCCAATGTTAAAAACCCGGTTTCTAATTTTAGAATCATGCAACTTTTTAGTTTTTTCCTTATAAATCAATGAATTTTCATAAGCAATGTCCCTCAATTCATCCAATTCATTTAATTGCATTTTCTGGTGTTTTCCCGCGGTCTCCATATCATCATTACAATGCTTTAGGGCCCAATAAGCCTTGTGTTCTAATTTGATAGGCAAATGACAATTCTTCCCATACACAAGCTTATAGGGAGTGCACCCAATGGGCGTCTTATGAGCGGTCCTAAAGGCCCATAAAGCATCGTCCAACTTATCCGACAAAGATTGTCAGTTTTCCCCAACGGATCTCTCCAAGATCCTCTTCAAAGCTCGGTTTGAAACCTCGACTTGCCCACTCGTTTGTGGGTGATAAGCCGTAGAAAGCCGATGTGTAACCCCATATTTCCTTAGGACCCTTTTGAATTGGTCGTTACAAAAATGGGTTCCACGGTCGCTTATGATCGCACGAGGGGTTCCAAACCGAGAAAACAAGCTTTTCAAAAACTTGACTACCACACGAGCATCATTGGTGGGCAAGGATTTGGCTTCCACCCACTTAGATAGGTAGTCAACCGCAACGAGAATGTACTTATTACCACGAGATGATGGGAGCGGCCCCATAAAGTCTATACCCCAAACGTCAAAGATCTCACACACTTGGATGATGTTTTGTGGCATTTCATCTTTTTGTGAGGCTTTTCCTTTCCGTTGGCATGAATCACAAGACTTCACAAGATCTTGTGCATCTCGGTAAATAGTAGGCCAAAAGAAGCCGACATCAAACACCTTCTTAGCCGTGAGATTAGCACCGTGGTGACCACCCGTGGGTCCCTCACGGCAAGCTTTAAGGATATTAGAAGCTTCGGTGCCAAATACACAACGTCGGATGATTTGATCCGCACAAGTTCGAAACAAGTAAGGGTCGTTCCAAAAGTAGAACTTGACGTCACGAAAGAATTTTCGTTTTTCTTGAGTCGTCATACCCTTGATGATGAAGTTACCCGCATGGTAATTTGCAAAGTCCGCAAACCATGGGGTGGAAGAATCAAGCTTAGAATTCACTACACCAAGTGTCTCTAGCGGAAATGTTTCGGTGATTTCCTTGGGCTCGCAAACACTTAGGTGAGGATCTTCCAAACGAGAAAGATGATCGGTCGCTAGATTCTCGGATCCTTTTTTGTCAACGATTTTGTGATCAAATTCTTGAAGGAGGAGAATCCAACGAAGTAATCTAGGCTTAGCATCTTGCTTTGCCATGAGATACTTGATAGCCGAATGATCCGTATACACTATGCATTTAGCTAAGACGAGATAAGGTCGCAACTTCTCAAATGCATACACCACGGCAAGGAACTCCTTCTCCGTTGTAGTGTATTTTAGTTGAGCCTCGGTCATCGTCTTGCTAGCATAGTGAATAGGCAAGAATTTCTTATCATGACGTTGCCCCAAAACGGCCCCAATAGCGTAATCACTAGCATCACACATGAGCTCAAAGGGGAGGTTCCAATTGGGAGCAACAAGAATGGGAGCTTCGGTAAGTTTCCTTTTAAGGATTTCAAATGCTCGTAGACAATCTTCGTCAAAGACAAAACGTGCCTCTTTTTCAAGAAGATGTGTAATGGGTCGAGAGATCTTCGAAAAATCCTTGATGAATCGACGATAAAATCCCGCGTGGCCTAGGAAACTCCTAACTCCCTTGACGGTTTTGGGATGAGGTAATTTGGCGATGACGTCTACCTTAGCTTGATCTACCTCAATCCCCGCTTTCGATACCTTGTGCCCTAAGACGATTCCATTCTTACCCATAAAATGACACTTTTCCCAATTGAGCACAAGGTTGGTTTCCTCACAACGTTTCAACATTCTCTCAAGATTCGACAAACACGAAGTGAACGAATTACCAAACACGGAAAATTCATCCATGAAGACTTCCATCGTCTTCTCGATCATGTCATGAAAAATAGCCATCATGCACCTCTGAAAGGTCCCCGGTGCATTACAAAGTCCGAATGGTATTCTACGATAGGCAAACGTTCCATATGGACACGTAAACGTAGTTTTTTCTTGATCACGAGGATCGATGGGAATTTGGAAGTAACCGGAAAAACCATCTAAAAAGCAATAGAAATCATTTCCCGCAAGACGCTCCAACATTTGGTCCATGAAGGGCAAGGGAAAATGGTCTTTTCGAGTGGCTTCATTCAACTTTCGATAGTCAATGCACACTCTCCATCCGGTCACGAGTCTAGTGTGAATTAACTCGTTGGCATTGTTTGGCACAACGGTCATGCCTCCCTTTTTAGGGACACAATGAATAGGACTCACCCAAGGGCTATCGGAAATAAGGTAAATCATTCCCGCGTCAAGGAGTTTAAGGACTTCCTTTTTGAGGACGTCGTGAATTTTGGGGTTCACCCTCCTTTGACATTGGATTGCGGGCTTGTAATCCTCCTCCATTAAGATTTTGTGGGTACAAAACTTGGGATCGAACCCCTTAATGTCGGATAACTTCCACGCAATTGCCCCTTTGTGATCCTTTAGAACATCGACAAGTGCGGTTTTTTCATCATTCGAAAGTTCCTTCGCAATAATAACCGGCAACTTGTCGTCCTCCTCCAAATAGACATATTCGAGATGAGGAGGTAAATCTTTCAACTCGAGGATAGGTGGTTCCTCAAGTGAAGATTTGGGCTCGATACTCATAACCTCCTCGGGTGGAGGAAATGGGATATCGTTAAGAAAATCCTTGATAATCGAGAAGTCCTCATCGTTGTCGAGGTTTTCGTTACAAGTACGTGGAACATCGAATTCTTCCAACGTAAAACCACCACCTTCAAATGGAGTGAAGGTTGGTGTCGAATTATCAAGAATTGGATCTAACATAGTGGGATTGCCACTAGTTTCTTCATCACCAAAACCTATAACTTCTTGTGAAAATTCCTCGCAAACCACGTCGATCATATCAACGAGGTTTATGGTTGCAACGTAACAAACATGAGAAATTTGAGAGTTTTGAGTTGCGTTTATAACAAGTTCCTCGTCATTGAAACGTAAGGTGATCTTTCTAGCATGAACATCGATCAAAGCCATAGACGTATCTAAAAACGAACGACCTAAAATGAGAGAAACTTGAGGATCCGTGGGGATATCAACAACGATAAAGTCTACGGGATAGTAGAACTTCCCCACTTTCACAAAAACGTCTTCCGCCAATCCACATGCGGCAATCGTGGAATGGTCGGCCAACTCGATAGACATTAGTGAAGGAGTAAGATTAGGAAGATTGAGAGACTTGAAGATTGCAAGTGGCATCAAGTTAATGCTAGCACCAAGATCGGCCAAGGCATAGCATTCCTCCATATCTTGGATTGCACATGGAATCAAGAATTTACCGGGATCACCGACTTTTTGAGGTATGCGATTAAGATAAACCGACGAACAACTAGACAATTGGTGCAATTTCTCCTTTTTGTTTAACATACTCTTAAAGTTAGCGGCAAATCGAGGCATCATGACCAAAGCATCAGAGAAACTCACATTAAAGTGCAAATCACGAAACATTTTCATAAAAAGCTCAAATTAATAATTGTCGCGCTCTTGACGTTTCTCCTTCCTAAGTCTCGATGGATAGGGAAAAGGTGGTGTGGGTTGAGGCATAGTAGGCATAGCCTTTGGAATCTCAGGTTCCAATGTTGGTAAAGGGTCAACCGTAGGTGTGGCATGAGCGGTACTTCGTGGGATTGGGACATGCTCCTTTTTGACCACCACCTCAGGTTCTTCCTCAAATGCTTCCTCCGTAGGAGCAATTGGTTGAGGAGTCGGTTCCTTAAGTGTCTTACCACTACGTGTGGTAATCACTTTAATCTCACCCTTAGGGTTTGATACGGTGTTGCTAGGAAGACTACTCAAAGACGGTTTACACATTATTGCCTCAAACATAGACGAGATTTTATCTTCAAACACGGATTGCCTCAATACGACCTCAGATTGCCTCTTCTCGGCCTTAATCATCTCTTGTTTAATCTCATGTTGCCCTTGTTCCATTTTTTTGTTGGTTTTGTTGTAACCTAGTGACATTTCCTTCCATCTTGTTGGTGTGGATTTTAAGTTCATTTGCTAACTCATTTTTCGACTCTTTCTTCAAGTCGTTCTTAAACTCGGATCTTAGGCTAATGATTTCTATTTGAATATTGTCAAACCTAGCATCATTCCCTTTAGCGTATTCAACAAATTCATTTGGAAGATCTTTCAACGTTTGTAAACTTTTGTTGTTGTTTTGAAAATCATTTTGATTTTTGTTTGAAACTTGATTATTATCCCCTTGATTACCATAGTTTCCCTTGTTGAAATTGTTTTTGAAACCAACTTGATTGTTGCGATAGTTGTTGTTAGCATTTTGATTTGAACCAAAACCCGGTGGAGTCAATTGATTAGAGTGGGAAACTTGACCGTTTTGGTTGTAATTTCCCGTGGCCGCGTAGGCACTCGAAGTGTTACCACCGTTGGTAATGCACTCGGAGAAATCATGACCACCACCACAATACATGCAAGAAACCTCAACCGCTTTAGCCGTAGCGGGAGCACTTGGTTCACCAACTTTACACTCAATCAAAATTCCTTTTAGCTTATCAAAAATCTTGTTTTCCAAGTTCGCCTCAATTTGGCAAGCATCGATGGTAGTAGACAAAGAAGGTGAAGCCGAAGACGAAGCCTTACAAACACTAGACGTGCTACGAGGACTATACACCTTAGATCTATTCTCAATTATCACCAAAGCTTCCTCAACCGTTTTACACAAAAAATTACCACCCGCGGCGGCATTTAAATAATCCCTTTCATGATCATTAAGTCCATTATAAAACGTGTAAATTTGATGCAAGTCGGAAAAACCGTGATGAGGACATTCATGTAACATTTGCTTAAACCTATTCCAAGCCGTTGAAAAACTTTCATTAAACTCTTGTGAAAACATTGAAATCTCGTTTTTCAAGTGCGTAGTCTTAGAGGGCGGAAAAAATTGGTTCACAAACTTAGACACGAGATCCTTCCACATCAATATAGAATTGGGTGGCTCTTTCTCTAACCAAATTTTAGCGGGCCCCGCTAAGGAATACGGAAAAAGCATCATCTTAATCGAGTCATTCGAGACATCCTTAAACTTGCAAGTGGCGGTAAGACGATTGAATTGGTGGATATGGTTGTGTGGATTGTCCTTCTCATCACTACCGAATTTGTTGTTTTGGATCATCGACAACAAACCCGTTTTCACCTCAAAATTCTCTGCAAGGATAGCGGGAATCACAATAACCTCTCCATAACCCTCGGTGGGTGCTTGAAGTAACTCCATCATATTTCGATTCGCCATGGTTGGTGCTTCTCTTACAATGGGTTCGTTAATAGGAGACTCCTCACTAGAAAGATTGGGAGTGGGAGTTTTGTTCTTTCGTTTACGTGCACGTCTTGCTTGATTACGAGTTAGCATAAACGTCACGTACAACGAGGGGACGAGGAAAGAAGATTCTTTTTGGTGTTTTGTATTTTTCAATTTTTTTTGTGGTTTTTGATTGTATTAACCTTTTTTGGATTTTGGTGAATGTATTAAGTAGACACAAATCTACAAATCTCCTCCTTAATCAAATCTCTTGATTAAAGAAGCCTCAAGGAATGAAAACGATCACATGAAGTGAACGCCTTCAATGACTTTAGAACGTTGGTGGAACACCAAAACGTTCAAGAGGGTTTAATCAATGGAAACCAATAAAATATATATGATACCTAGTAATACTTTGGGCGGCAAAACCCTCGATTAGCTCTCAAAATCAAATACTCACAAGCAAGCGGGGAAACGAGGAGGCGCGAAGCACTTAAGAGCCTTTTTCCTTAGGATATATTTTATAATATCTGCCTTATACCCACCTTATAGTTTGTATTTTTCAAGATTGAGCTTCACGAAAGTATTTATCTATTTTTGCCTTTTTTTGGTTTGAGATTCGAATACAATGATTGGGTAATGACCTCCCAAGTCAAGTTTGTGATTTCTCACGTATTTGGAGTACTTGTGAATTTATTGTTCTACGTATACTCTATAGTAATAGTATTCACACAAAAACCGAAAACCGATAATACGTATTAGTAGAGTGCTACTAATACAAATACTATTTATGGTTAGTATATAAAAACAACATTTCCAAATCAAAACACAACACGCCTGTGACAACCGGGAATTTTCTAGACTTTAAATAATAATAAATTATATTATTTATTAATCGAAATTCATTTTCGAGAGATATCAAAGCTTTTGATTCGAAAACGGGAGTTTATATTACATACTGTAAAAGACTGCGCAAAATCTGAGAACTGACGCGATACAAATTAAATTTATATTTAATTATTCAAAAATATTTGATAAAAAGGTTTATTAAATTATATGGTAGTTCTCTTTTAATTTTAATAATGTACGTTGAAAACGAGAGCATTCAAGTTGAATATTTTTTTTCTTTGAACGCAAGTATTCGAGTTAACCGATAAATAATAACTATTTTAAATAAAGATGTAAACGATTACGAGAAATTGGACGAGTAAATACTCCACTTTATTGGAAAAATCAACGATGCGATTTTCGGAAACGAATCAAATTTTATCGAACCAAAACGAATCCCGAACCATTAATTTACGAAAGTTATAACAAAGTTTTCGCATTTAGTCCATGTAATAATATTTACATCCCTAGACCCTTAACTATATAAAATTTTACACTTTGTATTAAATGTATTTTGTGGTGTATATATATTAAAAATTAGGGTTTCATGGCATAATAACCCTAGCCACCAAATGTGATAAACACACACTTCTCTTCATCAATTATCTAGGCGCCTCTTTTTGGCCGGCGAGTTTTTCCGACCGCCGGAAAATATAACCACCACCTAAAGTTACAAATAAACTATAGATGTATATTATCCAACCCTCAATCGTTCATCTATCATCACCAGTCCACCCCCGGGACATCACATCAGCCGTCACGGCACAACCACCATACCACCACCGCTGTTATCCTGACCACCTGTTTTTATGTCCTCAACACCACACGCGCCGCCTTATCTATTTGACCATGACTTCGTGGTCCCCACCAGCTTCAATACCACACCACCACCACGAATCACCAACTCCATCATATTACACCATCCACTATTAGTACCGCAACCACTACCATAGCCGTGGTCTAAACCCACAACCGTCTTACACGACGTCTGTCCAGATCCACCATCTGAAACCCATCAGGTTTGACGGCTGTTGGCGTTGCTTAGCCACTACCGCCACGTTTTCCCACCACATCAGTCGTCACCACCATCACTTTACCAACAGAAGGTGCGTTTGGTCCAGCCGGAAAGCACCAGCAGAAGGGTGCGTGTAATCTGGCAGATGGGTGCGTTTCGATGGTTTGATGAAACCACAACAAGGGTGCGTTTGTTGATTTTATTATCAACCGTAGGGTGCGTTTAGTTCGTTTCGTCTCCAGCAGGGGAGTGTTTGTTTTGGTTATGGGCAGCCACCATCACCACCATTGGTGTATTTGTTTCGGCAGCAAACAAAGACGAAGGCTGCGTTTGGTTTCATAGGAAACTAGTAAAAGTGGTTTTGATTCAATTTACAACATCCACGAAGGGCATCCCGATCTGAGCTTATGACCAGCGAGGGTGCGTTTGGTTTATTATGGACATCCAGTGTGTTTGGTTCAGCAGCACCAGCGGTAGGGTGCCTTTCGGTTCAACAAAACAACAGTAAGGGGCGTTTGGGTCTGCAGGTTAGCGTTTAAGGTGTGTTTGGTTTGCTGTTTAACAGCAGCAGGGGCGCTTGGCTCAGTAGAAAAGCTGCCAGGGAGTGTCTGGGATTTGCAGCAGGAGTTAGGGGTGCGTTTGGGATAACAGTAGGGTTTATATGGGCGCGTTTCGTGCAAACAGTCCGACTATAAAGGGGCGTTGGGGTTTGCTGATTTTTAGTGTTCGAGTACGTTGGGACGCGGGTCGTCGAGAGTTTAAAGTGTCAGGAACGAATTGATCTCATGGTTCGTTGTGGTTTAGAAATCGGCTAATAACGTCCCTAACTTTATTTATTATTTAAATCGGATTAAATAGTGGTATACATATATAAATATATATTTTTGGTTAAATAAATATATCGAACACTACCGTTATCACGTGAACTATAAGAATGATCATATGTTTAGAGATGCGTCTAAATAGCCCATCTCGGGCGTTTGGCATTTGATTTACACACATAGGTTGTGTTTGGTTATTACTTAACTATAGTGTGTTATTTATTATAATTGGATACATGTTAAAACACGATTTGTGTAGCGTAGATTGTTTGGACAAATGGAAAATATTGAGAATTGGCTAATATGGGAAAACGTGGTAGAAATGAATTGGTCATGTCGAAATTTTTATAAAATTCTATACTTTATATTCTGTTAGGTACAAACTACTATTATATTTGTAAATCGGCAAATAAGTAAATACTATTATATTTGTAAACCAATAAAATAAATAATTACTATTATATTGTAGACATATGAAATAAATGGATTCTATTGTATAGATAAACTGATGAAGGTTATACTTCTACCTAAAATTTATAATTATTAATTAAGTGGTGATTTTCTTAAAATGTGTCGAACTTTGTTGCCTAATCATTTTTATTACGATATTTATAACTACAAAATAAATTTATACTTTGGTTTATTTTGTAAGATTGTTGTCTCTATTAAATAATTCAACTTAAGAATTATGTAGTCGTCTGGTTATACATAATGTGTATGGAATACATTATATACTTGGTGCGTGCCTAATTAATTCATTTAACCAACCACCAAACTATTATAACTTGGAACTTAAATGTTTTATTAGCGGGTCACGTTGATGTACATATATATTGAGAACTCAAATATACTTTTGTTAGTTATTGGGATTAGCCGATTAGTTAAACCACAACACCATAACCGAGCCATATCGATTTTCGTTTACGCGGAGCGTATTATTAGCATTACTATTGTTCACGCTACTCCGTCGAGGTGAGTTCATACCCCACCTTTTCTTGCTTTGAATTGAGTTATAAATGTTTTATAATTGCTCTTTGGGGGAGGTACATGCTTGGTCATAAACTACTTATAAACTTGCTTGGTTGTCAGAAACTGATATTAAACTTGTTTGGTTGTCTATAACTGTTTATAAATTACTTGATTGTCATAAGCTAAGGTTAAGCTTACTTGGTTGGTCATAAACTATCTTTAAACTGGTTTAATTGTTACGTGCTGAGTTGTCAACTCCTCTAATTGTTATACATATGAATGCTGATACTAAAATCCCTATCGTGATTTTCATAGCCCAAAACTTTAACTGCTTTTTTTTACTGGTTCTCGGGTAGAGACAATGGTTGCAAGAGTGAACACAAGTGCATATCTCTTTATTGTATTGGTCTAAGTCCCACTTTAACCCAATTACTTTGGCCCATTATCATGAACCGTTAATTTCAGACCGGATGACCGGTCGAAAGCGCGAATGTTATGGATAGATCTATCGGGGTTGACGCCCCTGTCCGGCTTGGTCCAACAGGGGACAAGCGGACACAGTTTCATTTGAGTCTGAGGACGGATGTCGTGGGTTAGGCATCCGTAGGGGCTGCATTATATGATTATACTACCGGTGTTGTTAACGCTTCGGTGTCATGAGCTTAGACAATAATAAATGCCTTATTTTATTTAGTGACTTTGTATTTGTTATATTGTCACTAAGTGGTTGGAAAATCTTGTGGTTCATTAAACAATTCTATTCTATTAGAAAACTTATTATTTATCAGTGAGCTTTGTTTTTATCGGAAAACGCTAACTATTATCTATGAACTCTGTTTTATCAGAAAACTCTATTTATTTCTAGAAGACTCTGTTATTATCAATAAGCTATATTTACTATCAGTAAACTCCGCCTTTATCAGTAAACTCTGTATTTATCAATAAACTTTGTTTTTATTAATAAACTTTGAAATTATCAAAGAAAGTCTATTTAACAGAAACTGTGATTTTTAAACTCTTATATTTTGCTGCAAGGTGCAGTGGTCGGTAAAACTTAAATTTATCATAAATGTTTTAAAACAAAACTTATGAACTCACCAACTTTATGTTGACATTTTTAAGCATGTATTTCAGGTACTTGACTATGTGGATTATTTGGAGTCTTCTTTGTGGTTTTTGGCATGTAGAGGTCGTTCTCGGATCAAGCTCTCGAATACTCATGAAGTCACAAGTCCCCAAAGCAAGTCTTCCGCTGCAGTGAATTTGGGGGTGTGACAGATTGGTATCAGAGCCTTGGTTATAGAGAACTAGGTTGCATTAGTAACTCTAGACTATAACCGGCTCTCAGTTTTATCTAGTAGTAACACTCATCACATTATACTTATTCCGCTGCTATATGAATATTTACATACATGATTGCTATTGCTTCGTTTCCTGTTATGTATTACTTGTTACATGAGATCGATTGTTTGATTAGTGCACTTAGACATATAATATACTTTTATATATGAACGGTAGAACATTTATTGGGCATTGTGAGTTACACAATGATCCACAGACTTTTTATAAAATCAAACGTATTGGCATTATGTGATTTTGGTTCACGATTGGTCACGGGTAATCTCAGGTTCGAGCTAATTTATTCAAAAAGGTTGAGAGGTGTAACAATACTTAACTATGCCTCAGTGGGCCTCATGTTTGATTGAGTGCGAGATGAAGTTAAGCATGAGACGTTACACAGTCTATGATTTTTGATGAATTATCTCGAGGGTGGGTAAGACTCGTAGTCTTACGTAATAATATGGAATGTGTTGTATGCTCAGAGTCGAGCTGAGTCATCGAAAGGTTGAGATGTGTAATAATTCATAACAAAACCCGGGGCCATTCTTTGTGAGTGAGTTTCGAGGTTGGGTTATGATAAGTTATTACTCAGCTTGGTGTTTAATGAGTCTTCCTCGAGGATGGGAAGGTTTTGGGTGATTGGATAATTGCTTATTTAGAACCGACTACTATATACGTATCCTACTTATAACCGTGAGTTTCTTTACTTGATATACGTCTACGACTGCTTTATCGCCTATCGACACTTATGTTCTTCGATCCGGTACGTTCGAAACGTCTACTTATGGAAGACGACTTATTTTCAACTCATACTCTTTGCTTTTTGTAATTTTGGATAATATCGTTGAGAGATTCTAACGCTTTCGAATTGGGTATTTTGCCGGTGACACTTAAGTAGGACGATTTATGAAGTCTTTATTGAAATGGATTGGGACGCCTTTGCATTTAAATAAAGAAATCATAAATCACCGAACCATAAGTTTATAATGACATATTTGCATAGATTATGACGCTTCTGTATGCAAATATGAGATTATAAATAAGTGGGCTTAAGGATATCTGGCGTGACCCTGTATATTTATGGCATTGATTTAGTATTCGAGTTTGGAGTGTAATTCTTTTGACTCAGGATTCGTCCATACGAGTTTATCGTATTTCGTCTTGTTATCGTATCATGACGACGTTTTGAAGTGTAATTATTTAGGCTTCGTTTGATTCACGAATTGTTACGCGAATATTTTCTGAATATATACTGATCGAGTGAACCTAACGGGATGGTGGTGGTGAACCCTTAGAGACTTTTAAGAACTAACGATTTTTCTAAACTCTTCGTTTCGAATTTTATCGTTCTATGAACAACGACCGATTTGTCAGATTGACATGTAGAACCGCTTAAGTTAATCCACTTACACCTATTGCTTATCTAAGTAACTATTGGTGGGTAACACGATTTTAAAAGCTTAGACAGAACTATCTGTGATTAGATCCAAGTATATTCGATATAACACTGCGGTAGAACCTAAAATCCCTTTCTCTACACTTTTAATTAGGTGACAATGATTGAGTTCGAGGACGAACTCCAAATAACACGGATGTACTGTGACAACCGGGAATTTTCTAGACTTTAAATAATAATAAATTATATTATTTATTAATCGAAATTCATTTTCGAGAGATATCAAAGCTTTTGATTCGAAAACGGGAGTTTATATTACATACTGTAAAAGACTGCGCAAAATCTGAGAACTGACGCGATACAAATTAAATTTATATTTAATTATTCAAAAATATTTGATAAAAAGGTTTATTAAATTATATGGTAGTTCTCTTTTAATTTTAATAATGTACGTTGAAAACGAGAGCATTCAAGTTGAATATTTTTTTTCTTTGAACGCAAGTATTCGAGTTAACCGATAAATAATAACTATTTTAAATAAAGAGGTAAACGATTACGAGAAATTGGACGAGTAAATACTCCACTTTATTGGAAAAATCAACGATGCGATTTTCGGAAACGAATCAAATTTTATCGAACCAAAACAAATCCCGAACCATTAATTTACGAAAGTTATAACAAAGTTTTCGCATTTAGTCCATGTAATAATATTTACATCCCTAGACCCTTAACTATATATAATTTTACACTTTGTATTAAATGTATTTTGTGGTGTATATATATTAAAAATTAGGGTTTCATGGCATAATAACCCTAGCCACCAAATGTGATAAACACACACTTCTCTTCATCAATTATCTAGGCGCCTCTTTTTGCCGGCGAGTTTTTCCGACCGCCGGAAAATATAACCACCACCTAAAGTTACAAATAAACTATAGATGTATATTATCCAACCCTCAATCGTTCATCTATCATCACCAGTCCACCCCCGGGACATCACATCAGCCGTCACGGCACAACTACCATACCACCACCGCTGTTATCCTGACCACCTGTTTTTATGTCCTCAACACCACACGCGCCGCCTTATCTATTTGACCATGACTTCGTGGTCCCCACCAGCTTCAATACCACACCACCACCGCGAATCACCAACTCCATCATATTACACCATCCACTATTAGTACCGCAACCACTACCATAGCCGTGGTCTAAACCCACAACCGTCTTACACGACGTCTGTCCAGATCCACCATCTGAAACCCATCAGGTTTGACGGCTGTTGGCGTTGTTTAGCCACTGCCGCCACGTTTTCCCACCACATCAGTCGTCACCACCATCACTTTACCAACAGAAGGTGCGTTTGGTCCAGCCGGAAAGCACCAGCAGAAGGGTGCGTGTAATCTGGCAGATGGGTGCGTTTCGATGGTTTGATGAAACCACAACAAGGGTGCGTTTGTTGATTTTATTAGCAACCGTAGGGTGTGTTTAGTTCGTTTCGTCTCCAGCAGGGGAGTGTTTGTTTTGGTTATGGGCAGCCACCATCACCACCATTGGTGTATTTGTTTCGGCAGCAAACAAAGACGAAGGCTGCGTTTGGTTTCATAGGAAACTAGTAAAAGTGGTTTTGATTCAATTTACAACATCCACGAAGGGCATCCCGATCTGAGCTTATGACCAGCGAGGGTGCGTTTGGTTTATTATGGACATCCAGTGTGTTTGGTTCAGCAACACCAGCGGTAGGGTGCCTTTCGGTTCAACAAAACAACAGTAAGGGGTGTTTGGGTCTGCAGGTTAGCGTTTAAGGTGTGTTTGGTTTGCTGTTTAACAGCAGCAGGGGCGCTTGGCTCAGTAGAAAAGCTGTCAGGGAGTGTCTGGGATTTGCAGCAGGAGTTAGGGGTGCGTTTGGGATAACAGTAGGGTTTATATGGGCGCGTTTCGTGCAAACAGTCCGACTATAAAGGGGCGTTGGGGTTTGCTGATTTTTAGTGTTCGAGTACGTTGGGACGCGGGTCGTCGAGAGTTTAAAGTGTCAGGAACGAATTGATCTCATGGTTCGTTGTGGTTTAGAAATCGGCTAATAACGTCCCTAACTTTATTTATTATTTAAATCGGATTAAATAGTGGTATACATATATAAATATATATTTTTGGTTAAATAAATATATCGAACACTACCGTTATCACGTGAACTATAAGAATGATCATATGTTTAGAGATGCGTCTAAATAGCCCATCTCGGGCGTTTGGCATTTGATTTACACACATAGGTTGTGTTTGGTTATTACTTAACTATAGTGTGTTATTTATTATAATTGGATATATGCTAAAATACGATTTGTGTAGCGTAGATTGTTTGGACAAATGGAAAATATTGAGAATTGGCTAATATGGGAAAACGTGGTAGAAATGAATTGGTCATGTCGAAATTTTTATAAAATTCTATACTTTATATTCTGTTAGGTACAAACTACTATTATATTTGTAAATCGGCAAATAAGTAAATACTATTATATTTGTAAACCAATAAAATAAATAATTACTATTATATTGTAGACATATGAAATAAATGGATTCTATTGTATAGATAAACTGATGAAGGTTATACTTCTACCTAAAATTTATAATTATTAATTAAGTGGTGATTTTCTTAAATTGTGTCGAACTTTGATGCCTAATCATTTTTATTACGATATTTATAACTACAAAATAAATTTATACTTTGGTTTATTTTGTAAGATTGTTGTCTCTATTACCTAATTCAACTTAAGAATTATGTAGTCGTCTGGTTATACATAATGTGTATGGAATACATTATATACTTGGTGCGTGCCTAATTAATTCATTTAACCAACCACCGAACTATTATAACTTGGAACTTAAATGTTTTATTAGCGGGTCGCGTTGATGTACATATATATTGAGAACTCAAATATACTTTTGTTAGTTATTGGGATTAGCCGATTAGTTAAACCACAACACCATGACCGAGCCATATCGATTTTCGTTTACGCGGAGCGTATTATTAGCATTACTATTGTTCACGCTACTCCGTCGAGGTGAGTTCATACCCCACCTTTTCTTGCTTTGAATTGAGTTATAAATGTTTTATAATTGCTCTTTGGGGGAGGTACATGCTTGGTCATAAACTACTTATAAACTTGCTTGGTTGTCAGAAACTGATATTAAACTTGTTTGGTTGTCTATAACTGTTTATAAATTACTTAATTGTCATAAGCTAAGGTTAAGCTTACTTGGTTGGTCATAAACTATCTTTAAACTGGTTTAATTGTTACGTGCTGAGTTGTCAACTCCTCTAATTGTTATACATATGAATGCTGATACTAAAATCCCTATCGTGATTTTCATAGCCCAAAACTTTAACTCCTTTTTTTTACTGGTTCTCGGGTAGAGACAATGGTTGCAAGAGTGAACACAAGTGCATATCTCTTTATTGTATTGGTCTAAGTCCCACTTTAACCCAATTACTTTGGCCCATTATCATGAACCGTTAATTTCAGACCGGATGACCGGTCGAAAGCGCGAATGTTATGGATAGATCTATCGGGGTTGACGCCCCTGTCCGGCTTGGTCCAACAGGGGACAAGCGGACACAGTTTCATTTGAGTCTGAGGACGGATGTCGTGGGTTAGGCATCCGTAGGGGCTGCATTATATGATTATACTACCGGTGTTGTTAACGCTTCGGTGTCATGAGCTTAGACAATAATAAATGCCTTATTTTATTTAGTGACTTTGTATTTGTTATATTGTCACTAAGTGGTTGGAAAATCTTGTGGTTCATTAAACAATTCTATTCTATTGGAAAACTTATTATTTATCAGTGAGCTTTGTTTTTATCGGAAAACGCTAACTATTATCTATGAACTCTGTTTTATCAGAAAACTCTATTTATTTCTAGAAGACTCTGTTATTATCAGTAAGCTATATTTACTATCAGTAAACTCCGCCTTTATCAGTAAACTCTGTATTTATCAATAAACTTTGTTTTTATTAATAAACTTTGAAATTATCAAAGAAAGTCTATTTAACAGAAACTGTGATTTTTAAACTCTTATATTTTGCTGCAAGGTGCAGTGGTCGGTAAAACTCAAATTTATCATAAATGTTTTAAAACAAAACTTATGAACTCACCAACTTTATGTTGACATTTTTAAGCATGTATTTCAGGTACTTGACTATGTGGATTATTTGGAGTCTTCTTTGTGGTTTTTGGCATGTAGAGGTCGTTCTCGGATCAAGCTCTCGAATACTCATGAAGTCACAAGTCCCCAAAGCAAGTCTTCCGCTGCAGTGAATTTGGGGGTGTGACAACGCCTCCCCGGCAACGTCGCCAAAATTGATGAAGAGTTTTTACCCCTTTCGGAAAAGGATGGCAAAATAGTGGCAAGTGTTAAGCACGACGATTTAGGAAAACCGTGTACAAATGACCCAAAGTGGGGAATCGTTCTCAAGGAGGCTTAGTGTGTGTGTAATGAATTGATTATCTTTGTGATTATATTTTTGAGAAAGAAAAATAGAAATGAGATAGAACAGAATGACGGTTATGAAGAGGGATTAAACTAAGACGAAAAAGGTGTACAAGTAAAACCGTAAAAAGCCCTAAAATTAGAATTTTACCCTAAAAATACCAAAAATCACTAAAAATCCACAATAATATTCTAAGAGTTTACAAAAAATCCAAACTTGCCAAAACCTTTTAATTAATTAAATAATGACTTTTTAATGCTAATTAAAGCTCTAAAAATCAATATTAACTATTAAAAAGTCCCCAACAAGATCTTAAAGTTTGTAAACCTCAAAAATACCCTAATTAAGCTAAAAAGTATTTTTCAAAATTTTAAAACCACTAAAAACTATTTTTAAACAATTAAAAACTATTAAAATCAATTAAAACTTAAATTAATTCTAGAAAATAATTGAAAGACCCTAAAAATATTTGGAAAGTTGCAAAATTCCTAATTAGGTGTCTACAATCTAAGAAAAATATAAAACTTATAAAATCAGACTTTTAATTTTTAACAATAAAATAATATTAAAATATTATTAAAAATCTAAAAATCATAAAAAAAATCTAAAAACTTCCAAACTAGCTTAATTTAACCTAAATAACTCAGAAATGAAAGTGAATTTACCTAAATACCCTTAATGGGCCTAAAAAGTGGGCTAAACCCAAAACAGATCCTTAATGGGGCAAAATTGGGCCCAATATAAAAAAGTTACCAAAATAAGCCCAAAAAGCACTACTTGAATCAAAATTTGATTTTAAACAACTTTTTCCAAAGGTCCAAAAGCTGAAAGTGTGAAATAAGCTAGCTTATACCAAACAGCTTATTCTTAATGGGCTTTTTGGCCCATTAAGCTATAAGCCAATGCCATAAGCTGAAATTAGACACACAAGCTTCTTTTGTCCTAAATAAGACTTCTGTAAAAAGAAATTTGTGATAAGCCTAAGGAATAAGCCTGAAAATGCAATAAGCAATCTACAGAAAACGACAAAATAGTCGTTTTTGAGTTCTAGGCCACCCCAAGTGCTGATTCAAGTTTCTATAGCTTTTAAATGACTTAATTAAGCAAAATCAACAAAGAGTTTTCAAATAAGTTGACTCAATAAGCTGGAAAAAGCAAATAAGCACTTATGTAAAAGTCAAATAAGTTGGTTTTCTAGTAAAAAGTCAAAGTCAAAGTCCAATAAGCTCCAGTCTAAGCAAATGGGTCAAATAATGAAGATCTATCACAAAAAATAAGTTGTTGCAAGTCTGGATAAGCTAAAATAGCTTATTGATAAGCTGAGTTCAATTTTACACTAGCAGGGGCTAGTTTTGGGTGTTGAGCAGTGGAAACTTTTTCCACTGCTTGACTTGTTTGACTTTTTGTCTTTAGTGACTTTTTTGGAGATTCAGATTACGCAAAGGCACCCAAATGATCTTTGGATCAAAAGGAGTCAAGAACAATCAAAATATCACAACCACAAACAACCAATTGATACAGTTTAATCAATAAAGTACCAGATGTTGCACAGACATGAACAAGTAAGTAGTTTAGGTTCAAAAAGCAATTTTAGCACAAATCAGCCAACCAAATTCAACCAAATGCATACACAAGCTATATTAAACTCAAATAAGCAAGTCTAAACAGGTTTCATGCAATGATTTAAAGAATTAAGCAAGATTCAAGCACCTTAAGTTACTGATGAACACAAGAACATGCAGTTTTTCACTTTGCTGATGTATTTGACACACAAGCCAGATTCAACACCTCAGATCTATCAAGTATTTTATATTAATGATGTTTAAACAGCTTTTTTCCCTAAACATGCATAATCTCTAGGTTTTCCCAAAATTTTAGGTCAAAAACAGTCAAACTCAATAAGTTATAGCACAATCTTTGATTCAAAATTTCAAACCACAAAACTTGCAGCAAAACACTCTCAAACAAGTGTATATCAGATATAGAGCACAAATACTAATTTACACAAACACAATAACAAGATTCAATCATAAACAGGTAATCCCAAACACCCTTTTAACTTTTCAAATCCAATTTTTTCAAAGCAAAAGTGAGATTTAAGACCACCCAAGCCTAAATTAACACAATAACAGATGAGAGCAATAGATTCAAGCAAGATTAAGCCACAAAACACACAAGAACATAAGCAACACTCAAATATCACAAATATCCAAAATATTTTCAGATTTTGAGATTAAGGGTGTGTACCTCATGGATGTACATCCACACCCACGAATTTATGAGCTTATGTGCTAGCAAGAACAAGCACAAGCTTCCAATAACACCCTGCTAAGATTCAACAATGTTAGAAGCAAGATTATCAAAATAGAAACTTGAAAAGCCTTGATTAATGCAACCTTGTTACCCCACACTTGATTATCCCCAAGTTATAAGCCTCACCACACCTTAATTAACACAATTAGGATGCTATGATCAGCCCTATAACCTAAGAATTCCAAGGTTGAAACAAGAACTTAGCAAAATATCAAGCTTGAAGGAAAAATGCAAACTTTTGCACTCTCCTTAAAAACAGGTTTTTAGATTCAAAATCAGTGAACAAATAACATAAACAAGCTAAAATAAAGGTGGCACTTGGTCTTTCTTCAACAAAACTCAACACACTTTCATTAAATGAAAAGAGGATTTACAAGAAGTTAAACTAGGAAAAACCAAAAGCAAACGTAAATGTTAAGACCTAATGCCTTTATATAGGCTACAATGAGACTAAGGAAGCTGAAAAATAACATAAACCCTAGCTGTGAAGTCCCCAATTTGCCCTTGTAGAATTTGAACTTCTTGGCTTCATGTGACTGATTTTTGTTTGCTTGTTGTAGCTCGCATGTGAAAAACGTATCCAATGGCTTGTATCAAGCTTAAAAAGTAAGCTTCAATCCTAAACGTTGGATGCCTGGTGGTTTTTTGGCATTATCCCCTTTGTGTGTAGCAAGGGAATCTCATGTGGGACTGAGGAGTGAGGTGGCAAGCATTTTTGTAGTTGGGATGTGATTAAGGGGTTATTAATCACTAATCTGGAGTTTATTGGGTGCTAATTGCAAACTAATTAAGAAAACCCAAATTTGTGAAGAACATGAATAGTGCAAGTTTTGATCTGTTTGAGTTTTAAACTTTGTGTTTAGCGCATTTAAATAAACTAATCCCAGATTAGTTAAAGTTGTTATGAGTGGATAGCTGAGGTGGATAAATGGTGAAAGGGGATTGGTGGATTTTGGTGAGTGGGACACGTGTCACCCCCTCACTGGTTAAGGTAACAATCATGTCTGCCAGTATTAAACCCTATCTTTGCACAACTTGTCATTTCCATATAAAAATCCCAAAAACTAAGTTCCCTTTGTAATCAAACTTTCAGTTTTCACACTTTTTCCCCAAATACTTTTCCCATGTATTGTCAGGGGTATTTCTTGCCATTTTGTGATACTTTAAGGGCTGATTTGGCATATTCTTAAATGGTAATGGTCTTGACTTGCATATTTGATATTTTGGAGGACTGAAATTGCCAAGTCTAAATGTTTGAGGGACCATTCTTGCCAAATGTTGAAAGTTAAGGGTCCTTTTTGTAATTTTGAGATTTTCAAAGGACCAAACTTGTAATTTCTTGTACTTTGAAGGACTTCATGATATATTTGACTTTGTGGAGGATAAGGATTGACAATTTAGCTTTGTTGAGGGGCTAAACTTGCCAATTCTTCAAAGCGGAGGGCCCTTTTTGTAATTTTGACAAACTTTAGGGACCAAACTTGTAATTATGAAGATACAAGGGTATAAAGTGTCAGTTCTTCCATGATGGAGGACCCTTCTTCATAATTCTTCAAATCTTCAAGGGTTTATCTTGGGAAAGTCTTCATTAGGGCTTGGTTCATTGTGCGGCTTCGTTTCCCGTGTTCGTTTTTGCATGATTCTTGTGATCTTTTGTCATTTTCCCAATATCCGTACCTAAAATACACAAGCAACAAACACAAGCATATATATGGGTATTTTGATGATATTTAATGCATTTTAAGCCCTTTTGGACGATGAGACTATGTATAAAAGCAGTCTCATCAGCAGCCCACATGAATATGATCGTCTATCAGATGGATGTGAAGACAACATTTCTGAATGGTGAAATCAAGGAAGAGGTCTATGTTCAACAGCCGGATGGTTTTGTGAATCCTAAATATCCTAATCATGTGTACAAGCTTAAGAAGGCTCTCTATGTGTTGAAGCAAGCTCCTCGCGCATGGTATGATCTATTGTCACAGTTCCTCATTACGCAAGGCTTCGCAAAGGGCAAGGTGGATCCCACGTTGTTCATTCAGAAACGAGGTAAATATATGATTATGGTACAAATATATGTTGATGATATTATTTTTGCAGCTTCGACCCAAACCTTATCCGACGAATTTAGGAAACTCATGTCTTCCAAGTTTAAGATGTCAATGATGGGCAAGGTATCATTCTTCTTAGGTCTTCAGATATCTCAGAGTCCCATAGGCATCTTTATCAATCAATCCAGGTATGCCCTTGAATCTCTAAAGAAGTATAAGATGGAATCTTGCGACCCGTGGATACTACAATGGAATTTTTGGCCGACAAGCTAGGAATGAGAACTTTCTCGCCCTGAGACTCTAAAGGAACTGGCAGATGAAGCGAAAGAATAGTGATGGTAAACTATTCTCCATATCCTTGGTGATCATCTGTATATATTGTTTATATTTTTATCCACAAAAGCAAAATACAAAAATATAAAAACCATAAAAATTGAAAAATTTAGAAAAATCCAAAAATATTTTTCATTTTAAATCGGGCATGTCTTTTAGTACGGTAATATTTACGGCCTTAGAAATGTCGATTAAAATTGACGCGTCGCCATAAATAGAGTCCGTATAAAAGTTGTACATCTTTTAAAACATGCCCATTATGGCTTGTAGTTATTTCTGACTGCAACCCGTTTTTCAAATTAAAGTCAAGTATTTCTTATGAAAGCTTTGGCTCACAACGGGAATTACTTTTCTCGGGCAAGGTTTACTTTAAAACCTTGTAAGGGATCAAGTTCACTTTATAACTTGGTCTAACACAAATCTATGTACGCATCAGTGCATTTATTTGTTCAAACAAGAGAAATCTTGTTTTTATGAAGCTATCATATCTACAACCATAGCTATCTACAATTGGTATCTACATACTCGACGATGCAACTACTCAACCAACGACTACAGCTCTTTCAATAGAACACTGGTCAACAATTGAGGGGGAGCAATTGTCAAGCATTCAGAATCTTCGATGCCGAAAGTGCCAAGTTCACAAACTGGTGTCAAGACAACAATACCAATCGTACACGTGGTGTCAAGAGATGACTTCAGACATGACGAGGCGACCAACATATGCTGACAAGAACCATTTGATCTTATCATATGATGTTCTCATCAATCACGTCCAACCTTGTCAATTTTTTCTAATATGGTGAATATGTGATCATGTTACAAATCGGTATCATATCTAATACATTTGGTATCATGAAGATAAAACGGACTTGCATTTTTCTTCCCAAAAACTTTGTTAAAACTTCATTAAATCAATTGATATTAAAAACATTGATTGGGTTAATATTTTTAATATGGGGGAGAAAATGTGATTTAATATGGGAAATTATCAAAAATGGTTTGACTTAACGTGATGGCTCATCCCGACATGTGTGAAATGTTTTTGAATATCGTGGCATATGTTAAAGGGGAGCAAAACGGATTTGCACATCAAAAATGGATTTCATAGTGATTTATACTTACCCACAACCCATTTATTTCATGACGATGAAGATAGTGGTGACATAAGGACGGTAGGATAGGTTAAGTCCAATGATTCTTCTTAAACCGGAGGAATCTTCCCAAGGACATTCCATAGCTAGAAATAGTAGTCCTTAGGAAAGATGGAGAAAGATTGTGAACGTAGCTGAATGCCGACCAAGTACTTAGGTTAGCACTAGAACAATCACAACAAGGTGTTAGTTATGACGTATTGGTAAGCATTGAAGGGGTTGAAGAATGAAAAAGAATTGTAAAGATAAAGGGCCTAAAGAAAGAAGCCCTCCTTACAACCTTAGATAGAAACCGGGTCAATAGATATGCTATTGAGATCATTTTTAATGATTCTTGATATTGAAGATAGACATCATGGACCCAGTGATGCAACACACAAACCATCCCAGCTAACTCAGATATCTCTTAAAAGATATTTTTTTTAATCACACGGAGACAACGCATTATCTATTGATTTATTCACTCCGAATAAATTGGTATTGAAAAGGTGGAACTCCTCTCCAGCCTCCGATCACTAAAATCCAAAGTGCACGATCGAGTCAAGAGCCATTTGAGATCATCAAATATCTCATTAGGACACACTTTCATAATTCCTTGCTTCTTCACACACTGTGAAAAGTAAGAAAGATATTAAGATTACTACGTAAAATCTTCATGATCTTGCCTGAACATCCGAGTAATACAAAAGTATTTACAATGAAGATGGAAATCCTTCTTGAGCGAACATTAAAAAGCTCATGGTAGGTGACTTGTACGATTCTTTATGAATCAAACTTGTGATAACTGGAAAGCAATAGTGGTTTAATTCTTAGTTGAACTTAAACACGTTCCAGGCCTCTATGCAATATCTTAGTGATCTTGCCAGAACACTCAGAGTGATACCTTAGCCTTCACAGTGATGAGTGGAAATCCTTCTGGAGTTAACCTCAAACAGCACTTGGTAGGTAACTTGCAAGATTATATACGAATCAAGCTCGTGACAACTGGAAAGAAACGATGATGCGGTTCTTAATTGAATTTCACTTGTTCCAAGAACATGAATTGACGGCTTCAAATCATGCGGATATTTTTATCCAAATGATTCACTCTTTATGTTCGCAGTCAGCTTTGGACGGTCGAATAAAGAGAATGGGTTTACCCGCGAAATCTTGTCAGGGAGGTTCTTAATTGAAACTACCTGTCACAAGTACGATATTTTTATGTCGTCTAACGGTCTTCACCGACCGGAGGTAAAATGCTACCGAATTAGAATGAAATATTCAAAGCCATTTCGTTCGTGTCTACTTATGTTGCGGCATTTGAGGACGGTGGCGTTGCGGAATCCAAGAAGAAGTCATCCCCGCATGCTTATACTTTATGCACTTAATATTTCATCTAATTCTAGAAAGCCTAAAAGTCAAGTCTTCCGCTGTATCGAACTCTAAAGCTTTCAAGAATTACAAAGGTATAAGTATGTGGGACGTGATGTCACGAAGAGGCGAAGATCACTAGTGAAGGATGCACAAGATCAAGGCAAGAGATGAATGCTAAAGATGGATATCAAAGATCACATCAGCATGTTCACCAGAAAAGAAAAAGAAAATAAAGACGAAGACTATGAGCTCAAGACAAGCATAATATGCTAGGTTTATTTTATTATTGTAACTTGGGTAACGCCCTTGTTTGGAGTGACCTCCCTTAGGGGGAGATTGTTGGAATACGTTTTTTACGTATTTAGGAAGATTCGGTCACTCCGACAATAGATTAAGTAGTAGCTCGTAGTTCTTGTTATTAAGTTAAACAAAGTTAGCTAAGCCTAGTCCACAAAGACTAAGGCCACGGCCCAATGTAAGCCCAAGCCCATCTCATGGTCTTGGGTTATAAACCCTCTCCTTAGATGGAGAGGGTGCGGATTCATCATAATTTTACACATAGTTCTTTCATTTCTCTCTCTAGAAGTGTGTTTGATTCTACCAACTTTCTAACTCTAAAACATAAGCTAGATTTACATATCCTATACTCCGTCCCCGCTAGGTGTGGTAATGTATAGATTTTGCTAGGTTGAAAAATTCGTTCTCGGTATCTTCTCGAATTGATTTCCGGTTCAAAGTGCGACTCAGTTGTTCTTGGTGGAAAAGAAATAGAATGGTTGTCGTTGTCTAAACTAATTAAAAATAAAGACTTAAAACAATAAAAATAAAATAAAGAAGGTAAAAGAAGAAACAAAGAAAATTAAAACTTGAGGAAAAGTAAATTACGAGAAATTAAAAGCAATAAAGGTAAATAACTCAAACTAAAACTTAAACTAAAAGGAAAGGCAAGTAAAAGTGCAAATAAAGAAAAAGGCGAGAAAAATAAAGCTTAAAACTAAAAAGTGGAAAACATTCATTCGGAATAAACCAGTTCATCCGGAATATGTCACTTATCCGGAATAAACTAGTTGATTCGGAATAAAATGCGATCCGGAATAAATGAACATTCCGAATGAAGGACTCTATCCGGAATAAATTAGCATTCTGAATGAAGGACTCTATCCGGAATAAATTAGCATTCCGAATGAAGGACTCTATCCGGAATAAATTAGCATTCCGAATGAAGGACTCTATCCGGAATAAATTAATATTCCGAATGAAGGACTCTATCCGGAATAAATTAATATTCTGAATAAAAGACTCTATCCGGAATAAATAAAACTAGTGATGATCTGGAATAAAAATAAAAGGCATTGGTTCGGAATAAGCTACTAATTCGGAATCTGGGCAGCATAAACAGTACGAATAACAGGGAAGAACATGAAGGCACGAATCTAGACAAACTAACCAAATCAAACCAAAAGATTAAACCAAAATAACCACTAAACATCAACTAACAATAACCAATCAATACTAATCATCAAAACTAACAAATAAAGCCAAATCAATCAAAACCCACTTTATTGAAAACCATAAAAACTCAAGAACATGAACATAAAGATTAAACACAAACAAGAAAGGTAGATGAGAGATTAAACAAGAAAGTAAAGATTCAATAAAACTTACTTGGAATTAAAAGGAATTAAAAGGTGCGATACAATTAAAGTGCAAGAAATTAAATTGTGCAAGATGTGAAAATGTTGGAAGAGGTGGGTTGTCAATCCACCCAACAACAACAAATGAAAATGAAATGAAACTATTTATAGTGGATTAGGGAGGTGCTTAGTGGAAGCTTCCTCCCTCTTTCTTCTTTCTCTAATTGCGTCATTAAGTCCTTAATCTTCTTAATCTTTTGACTTTAATGACTTTGTCTCGGGATTTCTTCAAACTCGCCTTGTAATTCTTCAATAAATTAGACTTGAGTTCTTCGGCTTTTAGTAAACTTCCGTCTTTTGACTTTTTCTTTGATAAAAACCCGTGAATGCCCGTGTTTTCTCCACTTTTCACCTTTTCGTCCTAAATCACAACAAAAACACAAACCACACATAATTCCGACATTTACGACATAAACTACACGTTTTGGCTTGGTTATTATTGTAATTAAGTGGTAAAAAGATGGGTGTTTTCACACCTATCAAATCCCCTACACTTGACCATTGCAATGTCCTCATGCAATGCATTAGTTACAAAGCACGTTTACATTTTTCATCACAAATAATCCACCTTGGCCTTTATTAAAGAGATAGAAAATTATAAACATTCAAAGGAAGAAAGAAATCAAAAACATACCTTAGGGTTTTGAAAATGTCATGAATGATCATCATCCTCAAGTTTCATGTTCCCCAAACCAAGCTTAAAAACGAGATCATTGTCATTATAAGTTAGCAAACTAACACGAACTCATGTGGGCCAATTATTCACTTAGACTCCCTTATTCCTAGGTGTATGTATTATATTGTATTATTGTCTTGAATGATCACGATGATGCATTGTTGACTTATTTCGATAGTTATTTAGGCAGAAAATAAAGTGGGACGATTTAATCAATAGTTAGCTAAAGGACAAAATCTTTTAAAACTGCTTCTTGGGACCTCATAAAGTTCATATCTTGGCATAACTCGCTTCGCGATTTGAGACCTTTCTCGAACCGATATTTGGCAGCGAATTCATACTTCAAATCTTGAGAGACGTTCATGAAATAATGGTCTTCTCTTCATAATAGGAATTTCTTCACTTGAGGTTTTGAGAGATTCTTCATCTTTGGACCACGACTTCTTCATTTTTCTCCAATCTTTATTTTGGACTTTGATATACAACGATCCGCCTCCTTTTAGGACTTGGATCTATTTATCCTCATACCTTGCTAGGGTCTTTTCGGATAGACTTCTCCATGATCTTTTGCGGAGTTCATGCTTTTCGTCGTGTGTCTCGATCCTTCATATTGATTTTCGATAAATGATTCTTCACATCACTTTTGGATCTTTAGCAACAAAATGTAGCCCTCATGCCTTGTTAGGACCTTTTTGGACTCGCCAATCTTCGCATCCCGCTTCAATAAGTTATGCCTTGGCTATGACCTCTAATCCATACCGAGCAACTTTTAAACGATCTTGGGCTAGAAGCTAAGTAACTTTTCAAATCGTACAACCTTATTTATTGCAAATAAGTTTATTAGCAAGCGATGGGAGAATAGGCTTATAATTAACTCACATAAATTCACGAAAGAATACCAAATTTAAAATTGACTCTATCATCTCTCGTTCCCCATAGTTTACAATCTCAAGGAATGAGACTCATGGATGCTTAGCCTATCAAATCAAAGTTTTGGGTTTTCCAGTCGCCTATAGGATCTTGCAAACTCTTAGACTTTTTCAAGTTTAGAAATCGCATTTTAAAGTTCCCTTGATAAACGACTCTCTAGGATCAATTATAGGAACTTGCGAAAAGTTCTTGTTCTTAGCCCGTGAGAGTTAAGACTTTCGCGTTTTAAAGCTCCCTATATAAAAGCCTAGCAAAACTTGACTTAAACACGTTAAGGATACTAGCTAGAGTAAACTTAGATAAGTAATTCGGGTTGAGTCAAAAGATTCACAACGTTTGAAAATTAAAACCACTTTATTAAAAATTAATTCTAGCAAAGAAAGAAAATAACTATACAAAGGTAAAAACTAATAGGCCAAAATAGATCAAAATTTTTTGAAAAATGTCGAAAAATTGATTTTCCGGTTAAAATGAGGACAAATACAAGGAAAAGGCCACTTAACTTCGATAGAAGTCCCCCCTACACTTAATATAAACATTATCCTCAATGTTTAAGCATGTGGGAGTAAACTCCCCTACACTTAGGACATTGTGTACTTTGTTTAAATCTCGCTAAGGAAAGGACAACTAACGAGATTCCTATTTTAATATTGGAAAATATAAAATAGTGAATCGAAAAGAGTTTAGGATAGAACCGGGAAGACGGGAACACGGAATCGCGGGTCGTCAAAAGTCATCAAGAGTGTGTCTTTGAAGCTCTAATCCCTCCACATGATAAGAAAGAAAACAAGAAACACCAACGGGGCTCCCCCCTACACTTATGGTGAAAAACAGGTAAAGATAGATAATCGGGTTGCCTCCCAAAGAGCGCTTGTTTATATTAACCGAGTCACGAGCCTGACTCGTCCCCGAATTAAATGGTCAATGGGGAAGCCTCGAATGTAATACCGGGATCAAAGACCTTGTCCTTGTTCCCGGAGGAAAATAATAAAGGAGAGGCCAGAGGATAAGTTTTGAAAGGTAGAAAAGTCCTTTCAACATACGAGAAGTATGTGAAGTCTTGATCCACGGGAGGTGGGGTGGGTAAAGGAGACAAATTTTCATCCCCCAAAGACAATGGATGATCGCTATTCGGCAAAGCCGTAAAGGTATCAATCATAGAATGGTCATTGACACCTCCCGAGTCAAAGCACTCATCCTCATTTCCTGGTATGAAACGAGGAGAGTAAAAGCGATACATCACCCGCTTGGGTGTCCACGCGGTAGGATGAGGTGGAAATATAATATGAGAAGTATGAGAAAAATTACCTTCCACCTGCGTCCCTTTTTCAATAAAGTCAAATCTTTCCACCTCGGCGATAGAAGGAGGTATGGCTAACAAAGTATGCTCATTAATAGCAAGAGAATCAGGGCTATCAATGTCCTCAATCCCTTCGTCAAAGAGGGGATTCACCTCACTAGATATGTAGGCGTCATCAAAATCAAATAAAGGGTTCGAATAAATCTTGAAAGTTTCATGCAGAACGTCTTCATCGGATAGTGACTCGTCATCACTAGAAGTAAAATCATCATCTTGATCAAAAAGAGGATTAGAGAAAGCCAAAGAATCATCTCCCAAAGTGTTGGTGGAAGGAACATCATCATTAAGAGCGACCTCATCCGTAAGCTCCTCAAAAGTTAGCACATCACAAACCTCATCAAAGAATTTATCAAGACCAAAATCACTAATCTCACTCGAAGTATCACAATCCTTAGAGGCATTGGGGATATTAAGAGAGGGAAGTACAATTGCGCTAGGACATTAAGCAACTAGATCATTCCAAGAAATAGTATTCTCATCGTCATCATCATCATAATAGTATTGACGCACAAGAGGAGGGGTATAATCACAAAGATTAGATACTTGCTCTTGTTGTTGTCGCTTTTCCTCCTCCCTAACTTCTTTAAGCAGAACAACGGCTTCTTGAAGTTGCAAAACAATGGAGTGTGTTTCTTCATTCAAAGTAGTGAGTTGTTGGGCAATACGAATTCTCTAAGAGGATTGATGATTGAGGTTGGGATGTGGGGGCTCACAGTTATGAAAACCAGAATTATAGCACGGATGTGGCTCATAGTAAGTCATCGGTTGAGAAGAATTAGAACACGGATTCGGTTCATAATAATCCATCGGTGAAGAAAAATGAGGATACGGATTTGGTTCATAATAATTCATTGGCTGACAATAAGAAGTATCGGAGGGCCCCCACAATTTTGGCAACATGGGTATGGAGAAAAATCCGGTGAGTTTTGTGGATAGCTATTTCCATTGTCATAATTGTAACCCAGTTCTTGCCCGTGATCATACGGGTATCGAACCGGGCACGAAACATGCCAATGAGAATCGCTTCCACAATAGATGCACGGGGGAACAGGAGGTGGATTAGAAAAGGACGAATTAGTCGAGTTGCACCATGGACAAAATCCGAATTGTGTGTAGTTGATATCGTTTCCACACCGCTCACATGTACACCATTGACATGAGTCGTTCCCGTATAATCGTCTCCCACACCCGATGCAATGGACATAAGAATCCATAAAGAAAAATAGAGAAGCAAGAAGAATATTTTTGGTGCAAAACTTTGAAAAAGAAATGCTTTTTATGATTTTTCAAATGTTTTTGGGATTTTAGAAAATTTTTGACGCGAAAAATAACGTTCACGAGTGAACGGATCCCAAAAGCCAATGCGTCTCTCACAAAAAACCGTTAATCTTCACGAAAAGAGCCGGCAGCGGCGCCATTTTAATGTATAGATTTTGCTAGGTCGAAAAATTCGTTCTCGGTATCTTCTCGAACTGATTTTCGGTTCAAAGTGCGACTCAGTTGTTCTTGGTGGAAAAGAAATAGAATGGTTGTCGTTGTCTACACTAATTAAAAATAAAGACTTAAAACAATAAAAATAAAATAAACAAGGTAAAAGAAGAAACAAAGAAAGATTAAAACTTGACGAAAAGTAAATTACGAGAAATTAAAAGAAATAAAGGGAAATAACTCAAACTAAAACTTAAACTAAAAGGGAAGGAAAGTAAAAGTGCAAATAAAGAAAAAGGCAAGAAAAATAAAGCTTAAAACTAAAAAGTGGAAAATATTCATTCGGAATAAACCAGTTCATTCGAAATATGACACTTATCCGGAATAAACTAGTTGATTCGGAATAAAATGCGATCCGGAATAAATGAACATTCCGAGTGAAGGACTCTATCCGGAATAAATTAGCATTCCGAATGAAGGACTCTGTCCGGAATAAATTAGCATTCCGAATGAAGGACTCTATCCGGAATAAATTAATATTCCGAATGAAGGACTCTATCCGGAACAAATTAATATTCCGAATAAAAGACTCTATCCGGAATAAATAAAACTAGTGATGATCCGGAATAAAAATAAAAGGCATTGGTTCGGAATAAGCTACTGATTCGGAATCTGGGCAGCATAAACAGTATGAATAACAGGGAAGAACATCAAGGTACGAATCTAGACAAATCTAACCAAATCAAACCAAAAGATTAAACCAAAATAACCACTAAACATCAACTAACAATAACCAATCAATACTAATCATCAAAACTAACAAATAAAGCCAAATCAATCAAAACCCACTTTATTGAAAACCATAAAAACTCAAGAACATGAACACAAAGATTAAACACAAACAAGAAAGGTAGATGAGAGATTAAACAAGAAAGTAAAGATTCAATTAAACTTACTTGGAATTAAAAGGAATTAAAAGGTGCGATACAATTAAAGTGCAAGAAATTAAATTGTGCAAGGTATGAAAATGTTGGAAGAGGTGGGTTGTCAATCCACCCAACAACAACAAATGAAAATGAAATGAAACTATTTATAGTGGATTAGGGAGGTGCTTAGTGGAAGCTTCCTCCCTCTTTCTTCTTTCTCTAATTGCGTCATTAAGTCCTCAATCTTCTTAATCTTTTGACTTTAATGACTTTGTCTCGGGATTTCTTCAAACTCGCCTTGTAATTCTTCAATAAATTAGACTTGAGTTCTTCGGCTTTTAGTAAACTTCCGTCTTTTGACTTTTTCTTCGATAAAATCCCGTGAATGCCCGTGTTTTCTCCACTTTCACCTTTTCGTCCTAAATCACAACAAAAACACAAACCACGCATAATTCTGACATTTACGACATAAACTACACGTTTTGGCTTGGTTATTATTGTAATTAAGTGGTAAAAAGATGGATGTTTTCACATCTATCATGTGGTTTCTTAAAAAGCTTCTTAAGAGGATATGCTAAGGGGCACTGAGGAAGCTAATGATGAGGTATATTATATATGGATATGCTATGCATAATTAGTTGTTCTGAGTTAGATGGATTATGGTTATTAGAGGCATTGTAAAAACATATTAAAAAACCATAAAAACGTATGAAAACCAACCTTGCTTGGTTGAGGAATCTAATTGAGCTTCTTTAAACTCCAATTGTTGGGTTTTGTCAGATCTCATGATACTAGAACTAGAAGACGAAATTTAACGGATTCTTCATTCTTGCTACGAATGACTTTCCGATCATAATTTTCCTACTCTGGAACTCATTTGTTTAAGGTTTTTTTCCCACACCGAGTAAAGGACAACGAGTCGATCAGTCTTTCTAAAAATTTTACCAGGATCAATTTTTATGATAGTGTTTTCTTCTTTGCACATGATTCACACACTTTTTATTAAGGAAATAAAAAAATAAGTGTGCAAATCAATTACCTTTCTGCTCTAGTGCAATTTTATTTAGGACAAATTATACACTCTCGTCTTTAAAGTGAACCCCGTCCACCCATTACCCATTTGATCCCCCATTTTGATAAGACAATATGTCGTTATTTTGTTCGTTAGTTGGCTTCTCCGACATGTATTATTGTAATTTCGTCCAAAATTTTTGTTGCATCATTGGTCTCTCACAAAGCAAATGACGTTTTCGCATATTTGCACACTTCTCAGTACACTATACATCACATCACCATTTCATTTATTTATTACAATACTAGCTTCAAGGCCCATCTGTTTGTATGTTCATTAAGTTGCATAGTGATACGAAAGTATTCATTCATAAGTTTAGAATGTACACAAATCTACATACAGTAAGGGGTCTGTTCTAACAAGGGGTTTACACACGCATGCTTAATAAGGTTTAAGAAGAAAATATCGATATTAATGTTCCAGAAAGGCGCCTAACCTCACATGATACAGTCAAATACATGAAAGTGACACACATGATTGAACTTTTCGTAACTCGAACAAGCTAATGGCAAGACTTACTAGGGTAAGGTGGTGTTTGTTTCATTAAGATGGTTAAGGTCTGAATCTGACTACCACAACTTACTGGTAAAAAATAGTTCTAATGTGTGAATCTGAATGAAAAAATGTTGTTTATTTTTATAATTGTCTGAATGGTTTAATTTTTTGTTATTTTAAAGTATATATTCAATCATAAAAATACGATAAATAAGTAGCTTATGTAAACATCAAGTAAAATACTTTTCTCGTAAATGTCTTATGTTTATCATTTTAATTACTTGATTTCACGAAAACTAACTCGGTTTCTAAGCTAACGAACCCGAAAAATTCAACTCAACATTATTTACGAACCAAATTATAATACCAAAGTTCATATAACATTTTGAACCGCAAAATAAACAAAATTTTGTTATTTGAATTATGTTTTAGACCTTTGGCCCAATACCAAAATTTTTTTGCCCACAAATACTTATAACCTCTAAATATTATAATTAACACTTAAAAATAACCCTAATATACAAAATACCTAATCTTTCTCACACGCAGTCGTCGCTTTGTTTCACTTTCATCCATCCGAAACACAAACAAAAAACACAAATATGACAATCACCACTTCTTTGTTTCACGTTTATCCATCCAAACCACAAACTAAGAAAATTGATATGGTATTCGGTCTCCTTAAACCTCGATTCATAAAATGAACAACCTTAAATCTTGTATTTTTCTCATACACATGGTTAGTTGTTTCAGTTTTAGATCTTGACAAAGGTAAAGGGTGTTGCGGGTTTAAATGGTTTGGAGGTGAAAAACGACTGATATTTTACAAGGTTAAAATGGCGTCAAAACGAATCATCAACTCTGCCTCAGTCACATGTTTACCATTTGACTGCGTATGACTCTTCAAAAAAATAAACAACTAAAAGTTTGACCACGTCAGACTGATTTAGATGTTTTTAGCCAAAAAAACACCTAAGATATTTCCTAAAGATGCACCTAAAAATATTATAAAAAATAAAATACAGGAAACATGTAGTCAAAATAAGAACCATGTCATCATCAGTCGCCGTCATTCCTCCAAATCTGGAGTTACAAAGCGCGAAAACTTGATCTTCAGCAATAATAGGCTTATAACATTGCCCAATCTTCAAACTCTCGGTTTATAAACGTACCAACTAATGATTCATGTTGCAGTTACAAATAACACATATTTTTAACAACAATTCTCTAGCATGATCATTTATCAAATAAACATTATCACCCACTTGAGACACACAGTGATGATACAATTAAAACTTATAAAGATAAATTATCGATATAACCATAAACTCATGAACCAATCTTCAAGAACTATGGTTGTCAAGTAAGCCTATAACTGTTTTATGCCATATTCGACTATAGAGTAGGCTAGGTGTAAATTTGTAATGAAATATAACATGGTTTATCCTAAAAGATGTTGGTTCAAATATAAAATTGATGTGACAAAACAAAAGACAAGGACTTTATTTGCAAAAGTCTAATACTACAAGCTGGTGAAAGAATTACTTGAAGATAAGAATTCACCAGATGTTTAAAAGGAACCAAACATAGATTTTATTCATATCAGTTTTCCACAATGTAAACCTATAGAAAAGTGTGCGTTGTAGGCTTGTGTTAATTTATAACGTGCCTAGGTGTTTAATGAAGAAACATTGGTGTTAAACATCTTGTGTATATTATTGTTCTCATTTCGATTTTTTAATTACATATGAAAGATGACACAATCCTAGATAATGGTCTAAAAAACCATTAAGTCTAAAGATCTTAGATTCAACATGTGGTATCAAAGAACCATATATGGATATCCTACTGTCCTATATATGGATTCAACATGTGGCATTGAGTCTATCACTAGGATACTCATATATGGTTCTAGACCATATCCATTGGTGAGTGGGCGTTTTGTGATAGTAAAGGCTTGTTGCATGACTTTTTGGAGTCCTTTATCCTTGAGGCACTGTAATGTGCATTCTTAATCACAAGTTTTACATTCACTTTGACTTAGAAATGGCTTTGGTCGGGTCGGTGACTTTAGGTATATATATTTCATTGAGTTACACTAGTTCAGTGTGAACTTTTGTAATGGCCTTATTCATGAAGGATTCTCGAGTTCTTACATATCTATGTTGCCCTATGCAAGGGTTTGTGTTTAGGCAGTGTTTGTCACCTCATGCCTATTGAAGAAGGGTCAATACCTGTAAGAAAATTCCCCTTGTTTTTAAAAATTTTGCCCCTGCTTGACAAAATTTTCCCTTTGTTTGACTGTTGATCATTGTTTGACCATTATGCCCTTGTTATTATAGCCATTGGGCCTGTTGAGCGGAAAAAGTTGTTATAAATATAATATTTATTTGCTAAGATATTTATGGCGATTTATTCGTGATTGGGTTTCTTATTTTACCTTTTGACATAATATTAAGTTTTTAAAAGATCTTCTTGTTAATTTCTTTCACATTGCTCAAGTTGGTCCAATAAGATTTCTTAAATTTGCCTAAAAATTATCAATTCCCTCTGCTCATAGTGGCAATACTTTCTCACGATCAAAACCCACCTATAACCTCACAATCGTAACATCAAATCTTTATATATCAACAATGGAGGCTCTTGCTTTTCATGATTATCGCAACATGGTCACTAACTTGGAGAAAACAAATGCAAATCGACCATTCCATGAGATAGTGGACTATCTTCGTGCCTGCTACTTTAGGCTAGCACTTCGGGTAAGTCCTCGTATCTATACTTTACATAGTAAGTAGTTTTGGTCTTATGCTAAGGCCAAAACAGTTAATGGATAAGTTTACATTAAGATTTAGCTAGATAGCATAAGTAAGATCATCACTGTCTCCTCAATCAGAGAATCACTTATCTTGAATGATGTAGATGGTGTAAGCATTATGCTTAAAGCTGAGTTTTTTCACAATCTTTCATTGTTGGGGCATAATATTTCTAAATACTAAAAATCAAAATTTTACAAATGAGAGTTTTCACCTCATTTGAAAATTTTGATTCATACCATCCAACAATGTTTAAGTTCGAAATCTACACCTTTTAATGAATTTTGGAGCAATATTACCACTGCTTTAGTGTGCTTTGCAATTGGGAAAAAGTACAATTTTTCTCAAATGATTTTTGGTGATATGTTGAAAAATGTAAATAGCAAAAATAAATTTTATATGTATCCAAGATTTTTTATTGTATTCTAGACATGAGACATCATGGGGAGATTTATCATACAAAGTTTTACACCACGGCCAAACACTCGACAAAACTTTTTAGCACCTTGAAGGGAGACATATCTTCTTTTTCTGGGAGAGTTGTCCCACTCACCTACACAATGCTTGATATCATTTAGGGTGAAGCTTTAGCAAGCCCAGTAAAAGCCGATCACACACCCTCTCAAGAAGAACCATCACATTCTGAACGTGTACCAAACATTCTTGTTGTATCACCACCTCTTACCAAAGTCACCTAAACCTATACAAGAAAGAAAACCAAGTCTACCAAGGTTCCTTCACTTGGTGGGATTTCACATGTAGCATAGAAGGATGCTTCACAAGGGTGGGAAGTAGGATGAGGGAGACTGTCACTCGTGAGTCTAGCTTTGAAGCTGGCCAAGACACTTGCACCATAAGTAAGTCCTCTCTCATGCCCAATAAAGCTCTATTGAAGGTCAATTCCCCGAATAGAGGTGAGGGCAGTATGCAACCATTGACAAACTTGGAGTTAACGGTTTTGTGCACTAATCTGCAAACAACATGTACAACTTGTACAACAGGTCAAACAACAAGGCTTGGAGATTGAAACTTTGAAGTCCAGGTTTGCTAAGGTTGAGGCGAGGAAGAGGAAAGGCTTGGTGGTTTCCTCTGATGATGATGGGAATGATGATGACGATGCTTCCAAAGGGGAGGACGATCCTAAGGATGGAAGTGGGGGGACAAAGTAATATGACTATCTAAAACCTAATGAAAAGGGTAGTGGAGAAAAGCGCAGTGACAAAGGGAGTGACAAGACTGAGGATATTGCAATATTCTTACCAAGATGGGTCAAGCTTCTATATCTACAAGTTTTTCCCCTACAACTACAATTATACTTGCAATTGATAGTATTCCCCTGTAAGTGTCTCTATTCCCCTTGTTACTTCAACTATTTCATATGCTAGGATGGTCACTAGGAGGCCAAGACATAAGGGGTTATTATTGAAAATCCAGAAACAACAGAGTCTTCTTTACCTAAAATTGATCCAAAAGACAAGGGTAAGAGCATATTGGTGGAGAAGGCAAAGCTATCACGAAGGTCAGCACATATATAAGCACATATTCAATTTGATGCCGAGTTGGATAAAAGTTTTGAACATAGATAGAACCAGAATTGAATGTTAGCCAGAATTCAGAGGAGGAAGAAGTTGATACTCAACCACAACTTTCAGAGGAAAAGATGGGTTAGATGGTTAGACAGTTGGACTGGTCCATTCCTATTATTGGTAAATGATGACGTATAGTCCCCAGCCGGGTCATGAACCCGGCCCACGGGTACTACCCATATCTGGCCCATCACGAATGGTTGGGAATAATGTTATTTGAGCTTATGGGCTTAAATGAATAGTGACCGCACACACGTGTGCAGCCCACGGCCCGGCATGGCTGGCACAGGGTTAGACAGAATCATACTTCTACTATGAGTAGGATTTATACTCACTATAATTAGAAGATAACAATCAATCTAATTCTGGTATTTATCCTTTCCTTGGGGCTGAAGCATTAGTGATAGCCAATTAGGGTTTCACTGCCTATATAAGGAACCCCCAAGGGTTCCACAAAGGTATTACATTCTACACACTCACATCTCATCCGATTCCTATAACCCTAACAGATTACTTACTCTCACGCTGGAGTCTAATCGTGGGATACATTCCCACAGTATGCCTAACGCGTGTTGTTTTAGTGTGCAGGATCTTAACCAGATAATTCACTTGGTGCAGGAGCCGGAGTCTAGCCAACCCGAATTGAGCCTAACTAGGGTCTAGCAAGGACCACCCAACTTTTGTATCAATAAGTTGGCGCCATCCGTGGGACCGTTACACTAAGCTAGAGCAAATCTCATCTCGATCTCTCAATGACAAAAGGACATCTGCAAGGAAACCCAGGCACACAAATCCTGGGAACCGGAAGTCCCCAGGGGACGGGATACTCATTCCAAACCGATCCCCTAGTAACCAAACAGGCGGACCGAATAACCGAAGTGGTCTTCAGTCCATGGGTATGACAAGCACGTTCACTTTCACCCCACCACCTACTTCGACCCTGGATAACCCTGATCCAGGGAGTGCGCCCAACCCCCTAACAAGGAGTCGCGCAGAACATCGACTGAGGAAGAAGTGGAGGTCGAAACACTTAGTGAGGAAGAAGTCACTCGAGTTCTCAAGCAGAACTTCGAGAGGATCGTCCCAGGAATTGCATCCAGGTTGAACCTAGGGAGGGACCTCCAATCTAGGCTCAACTTTGGCGGTGCCGGACCAAGCTCCTCTCCTCAAATTCAGAGGAAGCGAAGGGCACGACCCCAGGAGCGAAACCTCTTTGAGGAGACTCCCCAACCTAGGAATGTGTTCGAACGCATAGGAGATCGTCTTATGCAGGAACTACTACAATCCCGTGAGGAGGGAGAGAGGTCCGACAGTTCACCCGAACTACCAGATCTGGAGCTAACCAGAAATAATCTCCGCACAAGCGTGTGGGACAGGATGAATACCGGGAAGAAGGCTCCTAGCTCTTCTCACAAGAGCGGTCCTCACCCAAAGGATGGGGCACCTCCCCCTTCTCCTGGTCCCTCAAGAGAGGATTCAGATGACCATCCACCCAAGCGTCGCCAACCTAGGCTGTTGGAAATACGTTTTACGTATATAGAAAGTCTCGGTCACTCCAACAATGTAGTTATAGGCTCGTAGTAGTGTTTAGTTTCATTTATTAAATAGCCCGATCCATGAGCATGTTCATGGGCCGGAGGCCCAAGTCCATTAAGTACTTTGGTATTTAAACCTCTTTCCACCATGGAAAGAGGTGTTGGTTGTTTCATTTCTTGTTTTCCATAATACAAGTTTCTTGCATTCCTCTCTCTAAGTTTCTCTCTCTAGAAAACATCAACCCCCTTGTTTCATAAAGATTATCATTGTTCTACAATTGGTATCAAGAGCATGGGATGAAATATAGGTTTGTTTTAGTGTTGTGTATGTTCTTATAAGCATTTCGTGGCTTGTTGAGTTCATATTGCCGAATCATCAAAACTTTTTGTGTTTAATCGTGATTTCAAGTAGTATAACGTAGTTATTCGTGTTAGAGTGTTTTTGGTATCTTGGTTTTGGTTAAAACACAATCTTTCTTGGATCAAAAGTTCAACAAGTTCTTGTGTTCTTCATTTCGAATTTCAAGCAAACATCACCATCGGAAAGTACATGTGAAAAGGGGCTTCCATCGCAATAACCATCACCATCGGAAAGTGACTGGTTCTACTTTGCGATACTTGGATTTCAATACTTATTCCGATCTGGATATTTCGATCGTTCTTTGCGATCTGGGATTCCGACGGTTATAAGGAAGTTTTAAGTCGTTACTCTGCCTAAATTTTGTCAGCTATATTCCGATCTGAATCATTCCGACAGCTCTTTGCGATCTGAGCATTCCGATCTGAATCATTCCAACATCACTTTGCGATCTGAATCATTTCGACAGCTTTGCATTGCGATCTAGGCATTCCGATACCATCATCATTCTGACAGGGTTACATTACGATCTAAGCATTCCGCTAGTAAGACATTCCGATCTGGACTTTCCGATCTGGGTATTCCGACAGAAAGAACATTCCGATAGAACCTGTTTTGGATACTTAGTGGATTTCTTCTATTTGGCATTTAATTTGGTAATTTGGTAAATTTCAAAAGCAAACACAACAACAAGATAACAACATCTTTTAGTTAACAACACAAAAAACTCATAACCTTATTTCATTGTTCGATCATCTTTGATAATCTTTTTTCAAGGGATCACAAAATGAATTCACATTCATATATGCCAACTATGACTTCACTTACCGATATTTCGATCATTTCGGGTACCGATACTCGCCCACCTTTGCTCATCAAAGATTTATTTGAAGCATGGCAAGGCCGTATGAGAATGTACATCATGGGCAAACAAAATGGTCGACTTATGCTTCAATCAATTGAAAAAGGACCATTAGATTGGGGAGAGGTTACCGTCAACAATGTGACAAGGCCAAGGGAGTATCATGAGTTAACCGATGCCAACAAAATCATTGCAGATGCCGATGAAAGGGCTGTTCAGACAATTCTTCAAGCCCTTCCACCCGATTTCTTTCGAATGGTAAGTGAACATACAGTGGCAAAGAATCTTTGGGATCGACTTGCGGTTTTGCTACAAGGGTAATCTCTCACTAAGCAAGAACGAGAGTGTCAACTGTATGATTTGTTTGATAGGTTCACATACCTTCCAGGGGAGACTCTTCATGATTTTTACTGGCGTTTTACCACTTTGATGAATGACATGAATGTCTATAATCTAAGGATTGAACAGTTTCAATTAAACACCAAGTTTTTGAACACACTACCCCCTGAATGGAGTCAATATGTGACTGATGTCAAGATGATTCGTGATTTACACAAGTCCAATTTAGATCAACTCTATGCTTTCTTACAACAACATGAGAAGCATGTGATCCAAAACCGAATTTCTCAAGGACCTTATCATGAACCAATGGCATTATTGGCAAACCATCCTACACTATCATACCACAACTCTCAGCTTGCTTTAGGACACAAATCTTCATATCAACCTGTGTATCAAACACCAAGCTTCCCACAGTACTCGATTCTGCCACCGCCGCCTACATCTTATCACCAACCAGCAACATCATTATCACAAGGAGATTCACACCCATTACCTTATGCTTCACACCCGTATTCACCGTATCAACCTCCATCAAACCTTGCTTCTACCTATCCACAACTTGAGGCTCCTCAACCTCATTACTCACAACAAGTCAGTGCTCCATCCAATCAAATTGTAGCTCAAGCACCACCAGCATTCTACTGTGAAGATGACATCCCTGTCCCTGAATTTAGACAAGGAGATAGCCCCACTGATATCCTTGCTCAGATGTCTGCTTATTTAAGTCAAACATTGAACAAACGAGGTTACAGAGGTCCAGAAACAACTAACAATCAGTTAAGAAACTCGTCTAACTCTTGACAACAGGCAACAATTCAGGACGGAAGAGTCATGGTGTAACCACTCCAAGGGAGATCTAATTCGTCTACTGCTGGTGCACGTTCATCCACTACTACTGCTACAAGATAAAATGAAGGTGGTTATTTGCTACAACTGCAAAGGGGAAGGGCACATGGCCCGAGAGTGCAAGCTGCCTAAGAGGAAAAGGGACGGCACATGGTTTCAGAAGAAGATTTACCTGGTGAATGCTCAAGCCCAAGGTCGTGAGCTTGATGAAGAAGAATTGGCATTCCTTGCAGATCCAGGAGTAGCGGAAATTGATGGTCTCACAACAGTCATCACCAACAATACTGCATATCAATGTGATGATTTGGATGCATATGACTCTGATTGTGATGATCGTAACACCGCCAAAGCAGCTCTCATGGCAAACCTTTCACTATATGGAGTTGATACCGTTTCTGAGGTACCACAGGCTGCTACAGATACTAGTATTGTACCTTATCAAGTTGAGCAAATGTCTGAGTATTCAGAACAGCCTCCGGTGGTTAGTAACTCTATCGACGAGACAAACCATGATAGCAATATCAGTGCAAGTCCTCAGACTTTGAGTGAACCACAACCGGGAGCTATTACGACTACCAATTCGTCTGCTCAACCTGATTTGGTTATGGTCACGGCATCTTTGCTTAGCCAAATGAATAATGCGGTCCTTGAAACCCTTAATGCTAATCAGACTTTATCGGCCGAGCTTGCTTTGCATAAGGACAAGGTTAAAACCTTGGAAATGACTCTTGTGTCCACCACCTTAACCAATCCTAAATTTGATAGGTTTAGGAAAGTTCAAATGGACAATATGCAAGAAATTGAGAGTTTAAGAGCAAATCTTTCGAATGAACTTAAAGAAAAAGAGTCATTCGTTACTAATTTTCAACAACTTTAAACGGATTTTGAAATACTTGAGTCCAAACAGATTGAAATGGAAATTAAGACGTCTGAAAGAATAAAAGAAACGGAAATTAAGCTTTTAAAACAATATGCTGCTTCACATCTAGTACACTTGTTTCATGCATCATTTAAAGAGTTCAATCTATCGCGTCTCATAGACTTACCACCTAACCCGGGATATGCAAAGCAAGCGCTTCACCACAACCCACGACTTTATGATGCAACCAAGTGAGGATTGGTATTAGATTTGATTGTGTTCTTGAATGATTCTGAGAGTATGACACCATATGATGAGAAGCGGTTAAAATTACTTTCTACATATCCTGAATATGATTATGCTCAAATGAATGCAAAAAATGCCACAATAGATCTTAGAATTCGTTTTAATATGCAAAAGAGAACTCTCCAAACATCCACTTTCATGCCTACTAGAGAATGCCTTAGTATAATTCCTACACTCGTTAACTCGGACCAACCGAAGGAAATTCCTAAGAATCTTCCACCGGTTAGTACGGTAAAGCTCAACCTGGAAGAGATTGGGCAATACCTTACCGAGTTTGACAAGGTCATTCTGGAATGTATGACTTCAACGGCTCAAACCGTTGGAGAATGGGCGTTCGAACACATGAAAACGGTGTTTGAGAAAGAGATCGTTCCGTTTGTGGACCATATTAAACAAGGAGTCTATGATCTAGCGTGTAATTTATGTTTTGAAATTGGTGAAGTTCAAAACGTTTTCAATAAAATGGATGATGCTTATGAACAACATTTAATTGAAAAGGAAAAGATTTTATCCGAATATGACCGCTTTTTAGAACATATGGTGTCTCTCAAAGTGATGCAAGTTGTTACTGTTAAATATACTCATGAAATTTCATCTACTGTGAATATTTGTGATGATGTGCATGAATCTGTGAATACTGTTTAACATGTGTATACTATAGATAATCATTCTTGTCATGAATCCAACGCTGGATTTTTAAAGCTTCAAGATTCGTATAATACACTTTCAAAAAGTTTTAATGAGCTTCAACAACATTCTATATCTCTTGAAATTGAGAATCAATCTAAAAATGAAACTCTTTCAAAACTAAATGATGGTGGAAACTCCGTTGAGACAAGTGACAAGATGATTTAGATGGTTCAGAATTTAGAGGAAGAGATGATGAGAATTAAGAGAGAACTACTAGAAACAAAAACGGAACTAGAGGCTGCAGAGACTAAGAATCATGTCCTAAAAAATAGAATTAATTCTATACTAGGAGAGCGTGAACAAGTAAGTCAGGTTGACTCACAAAATTCTGGTTCAATAGAAGAACGCCTCGCTTTTAATGCGACAGAACAAAAGTCATTAATTGACAAACTGAATAGGAAATGTGAGGAATCCTCTGACCTAAAAATTCAGCTCATAGACAAAAACATGGTTATAGCAGAATTAAAGGAGACACTTCAACTCAAAGGACGAGAAAGTGTTGATAATCCAGCCACTGTCTCTGCCTCGACCTCTAGTGCTCCCAAACCCAACCTACGTGTGCTATATCGGGATCCAAAATTTAGGAAAAGTCCCACTAAGTTTGCCACATATATGAAAAATGCTTTAGAACATGCTGATCTAGCTAGAGAGATTATTGATGAAATGTGTGAACGTGATCCCACAAGTCATAGCGTATATGAGATTTTATTATATGTGGATCGTGTTCAGGAGTGTTTGGCATACTTAGAGTACATTGGGCAACCGATATGTGCACCATCTAAACAACAAACCACCATTGCCATTACTCCATTCAATAAGACCCCAGGAGCTAAGCCTGTTTTAAACACACCCATCAAGGCTAAGTCAGAATCTGTAACTAATGTTCCCTTGGCTTCTACAGGAGTAATTGTTTCCACTAAGGCTAAAGGATCTCAAGACACGAAAGATAGGATCAAGCGTTCCACTAATAGGACTGAGAAGAAGAAAGTAGAAGTGCACCCTAGGAATGTTATTTCATTTTTAAATAAAAAGAATCATGTAGCTAAGACAAAAGGTGCTCTTTATGAGTGGAAACCTAAGCAAAATGTGAATTATAATGCGAAATGTTGGAATTGTAATGAATGCATGTTTTCTCAGCGTCATGATTTATGCCTTGTTGATCACGTGAATGAAATGTATGATATTAAGAACAATCTTGAATGGATTCCAACGGGGAAGAAATTCACCCAAGTTGGATGGCAATGGAAACCCACTGGTAGGACCTTTACTGCTAATGGAACTAAGTGCCCTTTAACTAGGATCACATCCACGGAAGTTAGGTCTAAGCGTCCTTTAAATAGGAACACTAGCACTAAGAAATGGAAAAAGCGCCCTTTAACTAGGTCTGCCCCCACTATTGTGCCTACCAGTGGTAATGTCCCTAGTCAAAAAGTACCTCAGAATACTAGACAACTAGAATCTAAGCCAACCACTAGTAAGAAAATCTGGAAGCCTAAAGTTTCGTCTGATAGCAAATCTAAGATAATTATATCTGTACCTGCTAACTCAGAGGAACAATTAGAATCCGATACATCGTCTGTGTTTGACAATATTTTCAGGTCGTCCAAATTATTCTTTGGTATTTGGACTCGGGGTGCTCCAGACATATGACTGGAGACCGCTCGATGCTCAAAAATTTCGTCAGCAAGTTTCTAGGAACGGTTAGATTCGGCAACGACCATATTGCAAAGATTATGGGTTATGGTGAATACCAAATTGGGAATGTTACGATTTCAAGGGTTTATTATGTGGAGGGACTTGGTCACAATCTATTCTCAGTAGGACAATTTTACGATTCAAACCTTGAAGTGGCCTTTCGACAACATACTTGCTTCATTCGAGATCTTGCAGGAAATGATTTGTTAAAGGGCTCTCGAGGGGATAATCTCTATACTTTGTGTATTCAAAACATGATGGCCGCCTCTCCTGTTTGCCTGTTCTCCAAAGCATCTAAGACAAAGTCATGGTTGTGGCACCGACGGTTATCTCATCTTAACTTTGATGCTATTAACCATTTGGCTAAAAACGAACTTGTTTGTGGTCTTCCAAAACTTAAATTAAACAAGGATCACTTATGTTCCGCGTGTTCTTTGGGGAAAAGCACAAAGAAATCTTACAAACCTAAAGCAGAAGACACCAACCAAGAACCACTATATCTTTTGCACATGGATCCTTGCGGGCCAATGCGTACGGCTAGTGGGAGTGGTAGAAAATACATCCTCTTCATAGTGGATGATTTCTCAAGGTTTACATGGGTAAAATTTTTAGCATCCAAGGATCAAGCACCAGAGTATATCATTACTTTCATAAAGATGACCCAAGTACGTCGTAATGCTACTGTTCGACGCATTCGGACTGATAACGGCACTGAGTTCGTTAATCAGACTCTTCGAAATTATTATGAAAAGGTTGGTATTTCTCATGAAACATCTGTGGCTCGCACTCCACAACAAAATGGTGTCGTTGAAAGACGTAACCGCACACTTATGGAAGTTGCTCGAACTATGTTGATTTATGCAAATGCTCCTTTATTCTTATGGGCTGAAGCAGTGGCAACCGCATGTTATACCCAAAACCGTTCCATCATTCGTAAACGTCATGGTAAAACTCCATATGAGCTACTTCATGGACACAAACCTGATATTTCATATCTTCATGTGTTTGGTGCACTTTGCTATCCAAATACAAATAGTGAGAATCTGGGAAAACTTCAACCGAAGGCTGATATTGGAATTTTCATTGGTTACTCGCCTGCAAAGAAAGCTTACCGGATTTATAACCGTCGTCTTGGCAAGATGTAGAAACTTTGAATGCCGATTTTGATGAGCTGACAGCGATGGCTTCTAAGCAACACAACTCTGAGCCCGCATTACACGAGATGGGAACCGGTACAATCAGTTCCGGATTAACTCCCAACAATCCTACTTCTCCATCATTTATACCACCTACAAGGTCCGAGTGGGATAAGTTATTTCAACCTATGTTTGATGAATTCTTTGATCCATCGAGTAATGATTCTCCAGCACCTGTAGCAGTAGCTCCGGTTCCCGAAGTTGTTGCTCAAGATAATGGAAATATATCCGAGGCATCTACTGTTACTCTTGAACCAGATGTCCCATCCCCCACGAATTCACAAACAACACCTGAATCATCACCCCCACTCGTTCCTAATGATGTTGAAGAGGATCTATATGATCACAATTTGGAATATGCTCACTTACAAGAGCTTCCCTTACTTGGTTCACATATACCTGAAGACCCTACCGGTGCGTCTACCTCAGAGGAAGCTCCTGCAATCGTTCACTCCCGACCACCACGGATTGAGACTCACAACACAAAATGGACAAAGGATCACCCAATCCGCAATATTATTGGTGACATAGATCGACCAGTCTTAACACGCCATCAACTCCAAGAACATGCATTATATTGCTATTTTGATGCATTTCTTTCAGACACTGAATCTAAAAACTGGCAACAAGCCATGACCAAATCATCATGGATTGAAGCTATGCAAGAGGAACTTAATGAATTCCAACGTCTTGAAGTGTGGGAATTAGTTCCGTTACCCAGCAACGTTGAAATCTTGACATTGTTGTGGGTATACAAGGTTAAACTCGATGAGTTAGGTAGTGTGCTGAAAAACAAAGCTAGATTGGTTGCTAGAGGTTACAAACAAGCTTTGGGTATTGATTTTGAAGAATCCTTTGCTCCTGTTACACGATTGGAGGCAATTAGACTATTCCTTGCTTATGCTGCTCACATGAATATGATCGTCTACCAAATGGATGTTAAGACGGAATTTCTCAATGGTGAATTAAGGGAAGATGTCTATGTAAGCCAGCTGAATGGATTCGTCAACTCAGAGTATCCTAATCACGTGTACAAGCTCAAGAAGGCTCTTTATGGGTTGAAACAAGCTCCACGCGCGTGGTACGATCTCTTATCGTCGTATCTCATTTCGAAAGGCTTATCCAAAGGAAAAGTGGACCCAACGTTATTCATTCTCAAGGAGGACAACGACATGATACTGGTACAAATTTATGTTGATGATATCATATTTGCTGCTACTAATTAACGATTGTCTGACCAATTTGAGAAAATTTTGTCCATACGCTTTAAGATGTCGATGATAGGAAAAATCTCATTTTTCTTAGGGTTGCAAATTTCTCAGAATCCCAGAGGCATCTTTATTAATCAATCCAAATTTGCTCTTGAATCATTAAAGAAATATCATTTTGAAAATTGTGACCCCGTGGATACTCCAATGGTGGAGATATCCAAGTTAGATGAAGATAAGGAAGGGATAGTTGTCGATCCTAAACTTTACCGTGGAATGATCGGCACCCTTCTCTATCTGACTGCTAGCAGGCCTGATTTGCAATTTGCTATAAGCATGTGTGCCCGGTATTAGGCTCGGCCTACCGAAAAGCACTTACATGTTGTGAAAAGGATCTTTCGGTATCTAAAAGGAACACTTCATCATGGTATGTGGTATCCGAAGGATTCCTCTATTGCACTAATTTCATATGCAGATGCGGATTATGCCGGGTGTCAGGATACCAGACGTAGCACTTCTGGTAGTGTGCAACTCCTTGGAGATAGACTTGTTAGTTGGGCATCAAAAAGGCAGAAAAGCGCTGCGATATCAAGTACGGAGGCTGAATACATTGCTATGTCCGGTTGTTGTGCTCAAGTTCTTTGGATGAGATCACAATTGACTGACTACGGTCTTGGATTCAACAAAATCCCGATGTACTGTGATAACAAAAGTGCAATCACTCTGTGCTGCAACTACGTTCAACAATCTCGAGCAAAGCATATTGACATCCGCTACCACGTCATCAAGGAGCAAGTGGAAAATGGAGTGATCGAACTGTACTTCGTCAACACTGAGTATCAGCTGGCAGATATATTCACAAAGGCCTTAGATCGAGGACGTATCGAGTTTTTGATCGAAAAGCTAGGCATGAAATCATTCTCACCAGCGACACTTAAGGAGTTGGAAGAAGAATCTGAAGAATAGTAGTGGTAAACTATTCTCGAGTATCCTTTGATCGTGATCTTGTATATTATCGTACATACTTAAACCACCAAAAGAAAAATACAAAAATATAAAACATAGAAAAACCATAAAAAAATATAAAATCAAGAAAATCCAAAAATATTTTTCATTTTCAAAACGGGCATGTCTTTTAGTACGGTAATATTTACGGCTTTAGAAATGTCGATTAATATTGACACGGCGCCATAAATAGAGTCCGTATAAAAGTTGTACATGTTTTAAAACATGCCCATTATGTCTTGTAGTTATTTCTGACTGCAACCCGCTTTTTGCATTAAAGTCACGTATTTCTTATGAAAACGTTGGCTCACAACGGGAATTAATTTTCTCGGGCAAGGTTTACTTTAAAACCTTGTAAGGGACTAAGTTTACTTTATAACTTAGTCTAACACAAATTTGTGTACGTATCAGTGCACTTATTTTGTCAAAATTAGAGAAATCTTATTGCCACCAGAATCGTTCCATAAAATCACTTAACCGGAAAATGTCCTCATTAATATTTGTGTCCTTAAAATCATTGGCTACAGTTCTTTAAATAGAAAACGGGTCCGTGTTTAAGGGGGAGCAAATAATAAATCTTCGTAAAATCAAATTTGGTCGTTAAAAAGGATTGTCAGAAAATATTAACTATTCATCATCATCTGTTATGCTATGTGTGCCTTGTGTGGTATAGAATTTCATGATTAGGTCATTGAATTTTGGCATTAAGTATTTGTGGTCGTGTTTGTGAGCGGGTTTGTTTTTTGTTAAGTTGATTCGGTTAACTCTAATCACTTTAACTAAAACTTTAAAACAGGGGGACCATTATTGAAATTTTTGAAAAATGATGGGTGTATGTGTCAAATTGACAACATTTTGACCAAGTCAAAACTTCTCACCCCCCCCCCTCTCTTCCCTGTCACAATCGCAAACACACACAACTCTTCACTCATCTGCCATTGGTGGAAAAACTTCAAACCTTCGTTCCTTGTATTTTTGATCTCTGATTATTACTCATCTTCTAGGTACGGTATTATGCTACTTTTGCTATCTCTTAATCATCATCGAAATCTATACAGATTCCTTAGTTTATATCTAAATTAGGGTTTTGTGATTTTGCAATGTAATTGGTAATTAAGTTGTGGGATTTGCCCAGAATCCGTTCAAACATTGCCTAGTTCTTGGAATCGAGAAGTCAACGTTTAAGATCGGATCCCTGTCACGGATTTCGATGATCATTGCGACACCTTCATTACGATGCATGTCATTGCGATGAGTCATTCTGATGACTCATTGCGATGGGCTATTGCGATGAGTCATTTCGATGGCTCATTGCGATGGCTCATTGTGATGTGTCATTGCGATGGTTCATTGCGATGGGTTGTTGCGATGGGTCATTCCGATGGCTCATTGCGATGGCTCATTGCGATAGGTCATTACGATGGCGCATTGCGATGGCATATTGCGATGACGCATTCTGATGCATTATTGCGATGGTCTCGTATTAGTTATTGCGATGGGACAGATTGTGATGGATTCTCATTCATTCCGATGGAAATGTACTTATTGCGATGGACATAGATATTGCGATCGGACTTTAATTCATTAGGATTGCGATGCTTGATTCACTGCGATGGCTTGGTTAGGATTCTGACGGATTGATACATTGTGATGGACTTAGGATTCTTATGATTCCGATACCTTTTAACTTTGCTATGGAATTTTAAGTATTATGCACTTGCCTTAGACTATCTAATGAGTTCGGCCTAGCTTGCACTATTTCCTCATTAGGCTTTAAGTAAATTAGGGCCATTAACACGAAACCAAGTTTTATTGTAACTAGTTAATTTTATCTCATAAGAATACTTGAACGGTTTCTTATTACAAAAGTTCATCTTATTTAATAAGTTGACTCCTCTGTAAACAAAAGAGATACAAATTACTTAGTCAATGTCTTGTGTTTTGTTTTCAGGCCATGGAAGACAAAGCTTCATCGTTGTCTTGCCCTTTGTTCAAGCCTAATATATGTTGGGTTGAGGATAATCCTACAATTCCTGACGTAGTGGTTGAAACCAAACCAAAACCCACTAAAGTTTTGGTTGAAACTAAACCAAGACCTACTGAGGTGTTAGTAGAAATCAAACCTAGACCTACTGAGGTTCTGGTTATGACAACCAAGAAATCCAAATATTGTAAGGACTAATGTTAGGTCATTATCTCTTTAGAATAAAATGTCTTTGGCATATATGTCATTATCCTAAGTGTGGTGTTAAATGTAAGGACCTTGTTCATCTAAACTATGTGTGTATGTTGTTTCTCTATAATATGTCGTAATAATTGTCATGAATTTTTCCCTATGATTCAAATTGGCATAAACTTAAGACATATATACATTTTGTGTATATCATTTGTGCTTATGTCATCAAAGCAGGAAAATGTCAATCACAGAGGAACAACAACTCCATGATCTTGAACTTGTTTCGCTCAGTAATAGGCTTCCATATGCTGAGAACAATTCTCGATTACAAGAGGATTTTGATCCGTCCTTACCAGCTTTCAAAATCGCCACGGATATCCTAGATATCTCACCCATCCGAGATACACTCAGATGTACTGCATCTGTTCCCGAAGTCTACATGCATGAATTCTGGAACACTGCATCTCTCTCCAAAAAGACTATCTCTTTCCAACTGAACAAGACACCAAGGGTACTCAACTTGAGCATTTTTCGGAAATTGTTTAAGCTTCCTAGGTTGGCACAAGGAGAACAATTTGTGGCTAACCCAAAGAATGATGAAGTGCTTCGAATCATTCGTGCCATGAATTATGAAGGTGAAATCAACAACCTATCCCAGTTTAACACCTCACACATAGGGCAACCCTGGAAAGCACTTATCACCATCATCGTCAAGTGTCTTACTGGAAAAACTAGGGGCACCGATGCAATGAGACCACCACAGGCTCACCTATTTTGGGGATTGTACACTTCATCTAAGGTAGACTATGCACTTCTTCTCTAGCAAGAATTTTGTTATCAGTTTACTGGAACGAAGAAGAAATCCGTGCATCTTCCATTCCCGAGATTCACCAAGCTCATTATCAGCTACTTCATAAAGAATGACCCAACCATTGACACTCACGGGAATTTCTTCTATCACACCAAAGATGATGATTATGTGATTCTCACCATGAATGCAGACACTAATTCCACAAAGTATGCATTACTTCCTGCCCTAGTACCTGACACAATGCTTAATGATGGAATCAAGGAGAGTGATAAATACCAAGAGATGCTTAATGATATTGACGCACAGTTTAAACGTGCAAATTCACATCCTTTAGAGAAGCAAAAAGGTAAACGCAAGAAAAGAGTTTCAAAGCGCCAATCAACTACTTCTTCCAACGATAAAGGCCCAGAAAAAATGCAAATTGTTGACGAGGATGATGAAGATGAGCTGATCCATACTAAAGAAGAACAGGAAGAAGTACCACTCCACAGGCCTAAGAAAGCAAGGAAGACTAAAGGCAAAGAAGCAAGTATTGCTCCAAATGAACCTGCTCAACAACAACTTTCTGAGGCCAAACAACTGCGTATCGTTCTTCAACAAAGCAGACAGGAAGCTTTTACAGGATCAGGCTCAAGAATGTTTGAAGACTTAGGAGATTTTGGTAATCCTGATGCTGACATGGCATTTTATGAAGATCCTACTGATGAAGATGCTTATGAAGATGCGGGTAACTATCATTTTGAAAGTCGAGAGCAAAGTGAAGAACATGGTAGCAGTGCAGACACCGATACAAGTATGATGTATCGAGACGTCAATATCACCACATCCTTACCCGAACCTACTCACACAGTGGTACACGATGATGCTCATGTTACTTTCATACCAGAAACGCAACTTCAAAGTAAGTCTACTTCAAACTCTGATGATGTTCTGAAATATCTAAATTTAGAAGGGGAGGGTGTCGAGGTCACAAACACTGATCCGTCGACAAATGAAGGATTGGTGGATGTTCCTATAACTACTGTTACATCAACAACCACTCCACTATTATCCACCCTGATCATCAGTGAGGTCATAACAACCACTATCACACCCGCACTCGTTGAACAACCAGTATCAACCACCACCCTAACCACTGAATCTACACCGTCATCCACAGCTGAACAACCTGTATCAACCACCGTCCGAACCACTGAATCTATACCAACACCTATCCCTGTACAACCAGTATCATCCACCACCACCTTAACGGTTATGGTTACACCTCCACCAACAGAACCACAAGTATCATCTACATCAAATCCTTTCCTCATAGTCAATGATCCACTGATCCAGTCTCTTCAACAACAGCTAGAGGCTCAAGCTACACAAATAGCTACATTGACTGAAAGGTTCACCACTCCTCCCAAGGAACCGCAACCCGATGAGCCTACTCTTCAGAAACTTACAGACAGAGTGTCCAAACTTAAAGCACAACATAAATCATTTCTTAAAGAGAAGAAAACTCGTGATAAAGAAAATGCAGTTTTTCTCGGGTCAATTGACGAGCCGATGACCACGATCATTCGACGAGAAGTCAAGTCTTATGTTGATCAACAACTACCAAATCTTGTCGGTAATGGTTTATCTACTCTTCAACTAATGACATTGTTACAGACACGTCTGCTAGACATGAAAGCTCATAAATCGAAATACAAACGCAAAGTTCTGCAATATCTCAACAAAGCAATTCTTGAAGAGACACCTGCAGACACTATCGACTCTGAGTCTGACGATGACGATGAGCTAGAAGAGGAAGATGAAGAGGATAACGGTGAAGAGGATGATGGTAACAATAATCAAAATGAGGATAAGGATAAGGAAGGAGACGAGGAGGAAGAAGAGGATGAAGAAGGAAAGGATAAGGATGAAGATGAAGATGAGGACGAGGAAGAGGATACAGATGATGATCAGGATAACGATGATGATAATGACAAGGGTAATGAAATCAACAACGGTGATAAGAATGACGACACGGGTACAAATGCCGAAGAGTCAAACAAGGATGACAATGATACGACTACTGAGAAAGGTTTAGAGGAAACTGCAGAAAACAATGCTGACACCATAGAAAAGACGCTGGAATCAACAGTACCATAAACTCAGCAGGTTGCTACAGGTATATCTACTGCACCAGAATTTACTACTGATTCTCACATTGAATCTGTAGTATATACGCAAGCAGAAGAACCGACAGAGCCAATGCTTGAAGAAGAACCTCACGATGATATACCGGTGATGCAAAATCAACATTTAACATCATCTGCAGATCAGCATGACATTGATATGGAAGTTGAAGATTTAAATGTTCCAGAACCGACATTTGTTGAATCTCTTATCATCGATGGTACTGTGCAAGAGCAACTTTGGCTAACAATTGCAGCACCACATCATCCTTTTGACACTGCAACTGAAATGGAGCTGACTCAATTCCTCAACAACCCTATCGATTTCTCGGCTTTTCTAAGGTATTCTCATGGGAAACCGACGATGACTCCGGATCTGATCAAAATGGCAGTTGCAAATGTGGACTTCTTTGACACTTTAAAGATCAGCCATAATGAAGCAGAATATCACTTGAATGAGCTAACAAAGGCAATGAGAGAGACAACTACAGGAATTCAGACTCTTGTGTTGCGACCTCTTACACCCATGGTCATCACCGGTTCTGCCACGATCCCAATAGAGCACTTTGTCTCTCACGATCTTGAATACCTTGAAAATGGAGCAAAGAAATATGCCACGTCATTAACAATGCTCAAGGCTGTTAACTTGGAGAATGTTCCATGGATAGAGGATAAAGTGCCTGATTCGATATGGAGAAAGAAGCTGCTCAAGTTTTATGATACCTATGCTTCGCTTGGCATTTCTCACTGGACTGCAAAGAAAAGGTTAGCCTACAATCATTTCCATCGTCCTTAGAGAGGTTCCTCTATTGTCTCAGCTCACATAATCAAAAGCATCCAAGGAGCAACCACTCAAACTGTCTTCGGTTATGATTACTTGAATGTAATCGTGTTCAAACGTACCGATGAGAAAGAATACCGCATTGACGAAAGTGATCTCCAATACCTTCAACTTGAAGACATCGAAGATCTTTTGTTGCTATTGGCTCAAGAAAAAGTTGACCATCTATCACCTGAGATTGTCATAGCCATGAGTTCAAACTTTCGTCAATATGCCAGGAAAATAGTCATTCAAAACTGGGTGGAAGACTTTCAACTTGGAGTAGAAAGCTATCAGAAGAAGCTAAACCTGGAACATCCCCATACGACTCCACTCAGTAATTTCCATAAGAACCAGAAGGTTTACATGGGGACCACAACGCCGGAAGCAGGGATCTTTTATCCAAATGAGACTGGGGTCATGCAATACATGCGATTCTCCGAACTACACAAATTCAGTTATGGAACGCTAAAGCATGTTCGAGATGATCTGTCGGTTCTCAATGCCAACTTACCACTTCCGGCAGTCAAATACACCTGGACAACCCAGTGCAAAAAGGGAGCATCGTATGCAATCAGGAAGATTGAGGAACTTCTAAGGAAGCGCCGGTTGCTACGAAGTATAGAACGATTCATCGGTGGACGACCATATGGAGCTCACCATCGGTTCACGGAATGAACCATTTAATTATGGTTCGTCTTATAACAGGTCAACTCCATATGTCTATAATTGTGAATATGTTACATTTTGCTTAATCAGCTTTTGTGGCTTGTTGTAGTGTAAAAGTATGATATTTTTTCAAGAATTTCTCTCGAGATTCTAAATCTTTCAAACAAATCATACTCAAGCACTACAACTTACCCTCATTAATATGAGGGGGAGCATTAATATGTTCTTTGGCCAACATCTAATTTCATTTTATTACCCAAAGACCGGTTAATCCATTAATATCCAAAATATTGATGGTTAACATGTTGGAAAGGGAGAAAATGGGATTAAGGAGACTTAATGATATTTGGCTAAAACAATGAAAAAGGCTTAAAAGATAAACCAACCTAGCATGTGTAATGCACAAGTTAAGGGGGAGCGTTTTTGATGATCAAAACACTTAAGGCACAAAAACTTTGATTACAATATCACAAGTGCTTTAATTGATTTTCAAGGATTTTTCATGGTGACTATGTCAACCCAAAACACACTTAACTCATGACGGATGTGGTGACAAAAGGGTGGTAGGTATAGGTATTAGTCCAATGATTCATCAGAACCGATGGAATCTTCCCAAGGACAATTCCCTAGATAGAACTAGAAGTCCTAGGAAAGATGGAGAATGAATGTGAACGTAGCTGAATGCCGACCAAGTACTTAAGCTAGCACTGGAACAATCACAACAAGGTGCTAGTGATGACGTATTGGTAAGCATTGAAGGGGTTGAAGAATGAAAAAGAATTGTAAAGATAAAGGGTGTAAAGAAAGAAGCCCTCCTTACAACTTTAGGCAGAAACCGGGTCAATACATATGCTATTGAGATCATTTGTTAATGATTCTCGATATTGAAGAAAGCCATCATGGACCCAGTGATGCAATGCACAACCCTCCCAGCTAACTCAAATATCTCTCAAAAGGTATTTGTTACAATCACACGGAGATCAACACGTTATCTATTGGTTTATTCACTCCGAATAGACTGATATTGAATAGGTGGCACTCCTCTCCAGCCATCGATCACTAAATCAAAACGCACTATCGAGTCTAGAGCCACGAGATCATCAAAAGTCTCATTAGGACACTTTCCATTTATTCCTTGCTTCTTCACACACTGTGAAAAGTAAGAGATCTTTATGAGTCCTACACAATATTCTTGTAATATTGCCAGAACATCCGAGTGATACGCAAGTATTACAGTGAAGATGGAAATCCTGCTTGAGCCAACATCAAAAAAGTTCATGGTAGGTGACACGTGCGGTTCTTTAAGAACTAATCTTGTGACAACTAGAAAGAAACAGAAGTTTAATTCTTAATTGAACTTAAACTCATTCCAGGCCTCTACGCATTATCGTATGATCTTTCCAGAACACTCAGAGTGACACTCTTTAGTGTTCACAGTGACGAGTGGAAATCCTTCAAGTGTTAACATCAAACAACACTTGGTAGGTGACAAGCAAGATTCAATTTGAATTAAGTTTGTGATAACTGGAAAGCAACGATGGTGAATATCTTAATTGAAATTCACTTGTTCCAGGTTTCATGAATTGACGACTTCAATCATAAGGATTTATAATCCAAATGATTCACTCTTTATGTTCGCAGTCAGCTTTGGACGGTCGAATAAAGAGAACGGGTTTACCCGCGAAATCCTGTCAGGAAGTTACTTAATTGAAACTATCCGTCACGGGTACGATATCTAATATCATCCAACGGTCTTCACCGACCGGAGGTAAAATGCTACCGAATTAGAATAAAATGTCAAAGCCATTTTATTTGTGTCTTATTATGTTGCTGCATTCGAAGACGGTGGTGTTGTTGTGTACCTGTTGAAGATGGTGGCGTTGCTGTGTACCTGTTGAAGACGGTGGCGTTGCGGTGTACCTGTTGAAGACGTCCTCACATGCTTATTCCTTCTGCATCAATTACTCCTGCAAATTCAAGAAAGTATGACCTAAAAGTCTTTCGCTGTATCGACTCTGAAAATTTCAAGAATTCAACAAAGGATAAGTGTGTGGGACATGAAGTCACAAAGAGGCAAACATCACAAGAAAATAAAGACTGCACGTGAAAGGCCAAAAGAATGTGTTCCAAGCAAAAGGCTGATATTATTCAACACATATTCACAAAAGGAAGAAAAAGAAAGAAAAGAAGACTACGAGCTCAAGAACAAGATCTAACATGCTAGATTAGGACTTTGTAAATTTGGAGTGACCTCCCTTTGGGGGAGATTGTTGGAAATACGTTTTACGTATATAGAAAGTCTCGGTCACTCCAACAATGTAGTTATAGGCTCGTAGTAGTGTTTAATTTTCATTTATTAAATAGCCCGACCCATGAGCATGTTCATGGGCTGGAGGCCCAAGTCCATTAAGGACTTGGGTATTTAAACCTCTTTCCACCATGGAAAGAGGTGTTGGTTGTTTCATTTCTTGTTTTCCATAATACAAGTTTCTTTCATTTCTCTCTCTAGAAAATATCAACCCCCTTGTTTCATAAAGATTATCATTGTTCTACATAGGCGTACCCTTCCACCGCCACCAGACAATGAAGAGTACTATGGCGGCCCCTATTATTGAGAGGCGGAAGCAGAAGATCTTTCCCGCCCATGGTGCGACCCTAATCTCACCCGTCCATGGGTTGATCCCAGGGAAGATCCTTTCACTCTCCGCATACGGAATTACACCGAGGATACAAAGCGTCGCATGCCGGCGTTTGTCAAGACTTATGATGGGACTGGTGATCCGGATGATCACCTAAAGATATTTGACACGCAGGTGAAAATTGAACGGTGGCCCATGTCTATATGGTGCCAAATGTTCAATTCAACCTTGATCGGCAATGCTCGTGATTGGTTTGAGGGACTTCCTCCACGAAGCATTGATAGCTTCACTGAACTACGTACTGCGTTCAAGAACAATTATACTTAGCGAAAGAAGTATAATAGGGACCCGGTCTCATTGGCAACCGTCAAGCAACGACCGGGGGAATCTACGGAGGCCTTCACCGAACGCTTCAATGACGAGTTCACGTGCACAAAGATAATGCCAGAACTTCTGAAAATTTCTGATTATATGCACGCCATAACAGACAGGGAATTAATCAGACGTCTCAATGACAAGCGACCGGAGAGGTATGACGACCTTATGGAAAGGGTCAGAAACTTCATAGAGGGAGAAACCGCGATAGCTGCGGCTTACCCTTCAAAAGGAAACAGCTACCGGTCGAACGACCAGTCCAGGAGACAGTCGGGCTGTCAAAACAACCAGAGCAGTGGGAGGATCTCAGACTACAAGAGGCAAAACAAAGGAGGGCGGCCGGAGGACAAATTTACCCCTCTAAAGATGTCCTACCGGGAGATCTTGCTGACAGAAGGGGCCAACTTCCCGAGACCTCCCCCAATGTCGACTTCGCTGGACCGTCGTCAAGGAAATCGCTTTTACGAATTCCACAACGACAAGGGCCACGGCACAGAAGAATTTATCCAGCTCAAGAAGCACATTGAGTCATTGATCAGGTGAGGCAAACTCAAGCATTTGGTCAAGGATTGGAAGGATGGAAAGGACAAAAAGAAGTATGACAAGAAGGATCCCCAAAAGGACAAACCTTCGACTATATACATGATCCAATCCAGGCAGCGCCGCACAAGGCAGAAAATTAGCCAAAAATTTTCACGCGGCATAGAAATCTCATTCCCTCCCATCACGGCAAGTGATGTAGCTGATGCTCCTCTCACGATTGAGATAAGCATTAGAACACACAATGTCCGCCGTATGTATGTGGATGGAGGGTCATCAGTAGAAGTACTATACGAACAATGTTTCATACAGTTACGACCAGAAATAAGAAGCCAATTAGTACCGGCCACGTCGCCGCTCATTGGCTTTAGTGGAGACACCATCTGGCCAATAGGACAGCTGCGTCTGCTGATAACCATTGGGAATGAAGAGCATTCCACCACGGCGTGGTTGAACTTTATGGTGATACGCTCACACTCTCCATACAATGGGATCATAGGTAGGCCAAGTATCCTGGCCATACGGGCAGTACCCTCCACAGCTCACAGAATGATTAAATTCCCTGTGGAAGGAGGAATTGTCACTATCTATAATGCAATCATACCACCATCCGAGTGTCATGTCGTGACAACACCAGTTCCACCTGTTCCCCGCAAGGATGAATCACCACCTCCCAATTGGAAGGTGGCAATCCATCCTGATTATCCGGAACAAGAGGTATCCATAGGGGGAACACTCTCGGATAACGGCAAGAGGGCCATGTGCTCTCTCCTAAAAGCAAACTTAGATGTGTTCGCATGGGAGCCCAAGCACATGACAGGCGTTCCTCGTGCGATAGCAGAACATAAGCTCCAAATCCGCCAGGGATATCCTCCCGTTAAGCAAAAGAAGCGCGGTCAGGCACTAGAATGCTGCCAAGTAATATTGGATGAAGTACGGAAATTGGTGGATGCAGGTATCATGCGCGAGGTATACTACCACGAGTGTATATCCAACCCGGTCATGGTAAAAAAGCATGATGGGAGCTGGCGCATGTGCATGGACTTCACGGACCTGAACAAAGCCTGTCCGCATGACTACTATCCGTTACCGGAGATTGATTGGAAGGTCGAATCCCTATGTGGATATCCCTTTAAGTGCTTCTTAGATGCACACAAAGGATACCACTAGATCCAGACGGCGGAAGAGGATGCAGAGAAGACGGCGTTCCATACTAGTCAAGGCGTATACTGTTATACAAAAATGCCATTCGGACTAAAGAACGCCGGGGCAACATATCAGTGGCTTGTTGACAAAGCCTTCAACTCACAGATAGGCCGCAACCTGGAGGTCTATGTTGATGATTTAGTCATCAAAAGTCTTACGGAGGATGCACTTCTCCGAGACGTCCAAGAGACGTTTGACACATTGAGGAGGATTAATATGAAATTAAATCAAAATAAATGCACGTTTGGGGCAACTAAAGGAATGTTCCTTGGATATACGATTGATCCAAATGGCATCAAGCCTTGCCCGAAAAAGACGGACGCGGTAATACAGTTACCATCTCCTCAGACACGGAAAGAGGTGCAATCCTTAAATGGGAAGTTGGCCGGGCTAAAAAGGTTCTTATCGAAGTCCGCGGAGAATTCACTCCCCCTATTCAAAACACTCAAGAAGTGCATCAAGAAGGGAGACTTCCGGTGGACAAAGGAAGCGGAGGAAGCTTTTGGTCAGCTCAAGCAGCACCTCGCATCTCTCCCCATGATAGTGTCCCCCGACCCAAGGAGGAGCTCATCATGTATCTGTAACACCTGGTAATTTTCCCTTCTTTGAAAAATGACTATTTTACCCTTTGACTTTTTATTTAGTCAACTATGTGATTTAACTGTGTTGGAACCGGGAGGTTATTCCGCGTTGTCTGAAAAACTGCTTGATGACGAGTAATGACTTGACACTGTGCTCAGTCATTATTCTGAACATTTTCTGTGAACATGACCAAAGTGCTGAGACGGTCAATGAATTGACGATAATCCATGAGATTATTCGTTATCTGTGAATTATGTGCTTAACTGTTTAGTTTATAACAGCGTGATCGTATTTTCATGACCAACGTATTTAAATATTTCTGTATATGTTTATATATGCCTGTATTTTAGTATTTTTGCTATTTATAGTAATAAATCGTATTTACTGTGAATATTTAATTAACGTATCGTGTTTTCGTATTTTACGTCGTTTTTACGTTTTACCGTTGTTAACATGCATAAAATACTTTACCAATTATAAAATGTCAGTTTTCGTCGAAAAATCGTAAATTTAATATATTTCGTCAAATTTTTAAGTTTTACGTAATTTTAAACTTAACTATATACTTTTTGATACTTACCTAAAACTAACTAACCTTTTTACCTTAAACCTTTTAACTAGTTACCATAGTAAAAATTTTGAATAATTTACCCCATATGGGACCCCCCATAACCGGCCATATACCACCACCATGTGCATGATGCACCAAAATTTCACTCTTTGCCATTTTAAGCTTAGGCTTACACATCTTACAACATTTAACTTATTAACCAAAATCACCTCAAATAATTCAGATTATTCACTCTTCATTTTCACTTCAAAAAAAACACACATGTCTCTCTTTCTCTCTCAAAACTCACGGCACATACACATATACATTTTCCACCATTGTTGATTTCTTAAAGCTTCATTTTAACAAGAAGTAACACAAAATAAGTACACCCTAGAGTTTGTACAAGCATAAAGAAGAATGGTTATTCTTGGTTTGTTGATTTGAGTAGTTTTTGGGTTAAAGTTGTAGAAGTAGAGTTCTTGTTGATTATTAGTGGGTTAGAGCGTAGATCGGGTCGTTGTGATTACGTAGAGTCGTTACTCAAGGTTACTTCTTAAACCTTTTTCATCTTTTCATTTTCCATGCATAATCTTTATAGATCTATGCATGCATGTTACTCATCAACTATTTTCTTGAAATAAAATGAGAAAAACTATTTTTGGTTATGAAATGTTTTAGATCTATGAAAATTATGTGTGGATCTATTAGATCCATGCATGAAAATGGTTTAATTGAAAGACTTGTAAAAAATATAAGTATGTATATTTTAGATTTGTGAACTTGAAGAAAAATCTTTGATTTTGTTGGTGTTTATGAATAATTGGAGGGAACTAGTAGTGTTACTACTAGTGGTTACGTTTGAAAATGGTCGAAAATGAGTTTTTACGAAAAACATACAATCTGTCCGACTTTTATAAGAGGCGTAGATGGTCGTAAAAATTGTTTTGACACTAGTTTACTACGATATTATGAAAATATAAGTTAATACCTTCGTTTCGATATATTATGGGCTAAAAACGGAGCTAAAATGAGTAAGATATGGTCGTTTAAATTTCGTTGTCGGAAAACATAATTTTTGTGAAAAACACTATAAGTGGTTGCTGTCTAGATTTTTAAAGTGGTCGAAACGACGTTTTCGAGTCAAACGGAGTTGTTTTAAGCGTCGAAATGGTTACTAAAAGTTGTATATGAATGTTGGACTTGTTTTGTAAAAAGGGTATTAGCGCGAAATGTGAATACTTGATGTACCGTTAAAAGTTTGAACGTTGGAAGTGGAAATTGATACTATTGCGGAAAAGGACTTGTTGAAATATTGGCGATTGAGAAATTGTTGAAAATAGGGGTTTTAGGACGAGATTTGAGTACTTACTAAAAATGGCAAATTTTTATGTGACGCCGAAAGGCTGCCGAATTTTCGTTAGAAATCGTGTTGGAAAATTTATTAAGATAAATTTGGGTAAATTAAAATATACACCGAAAGGCTGTCGAAATTTCGTCGAGTCAAAAATAGATATTTTTGCCTAAGTATATATATACTATAATGTTTATAACGATATAACATTTACAAGTCACGATTTTAACAACAAAATATATACATGATTGATGAGTAACGTACGTGATGAACTATTGTGACTTATTAGCTAGCGCCTAGACTATAGTATTATATTTAGGTTGTTGCTAGAGTTGCTCGCTACTATTTGATCATACTTGTGCGGTTTGAATCGTTGCTTGAGGTGAGTTTATAGATCCCTATTAAACTGTTTTTGTATGTTTAATGTTTTGGGATGTGATAAATGCTTTGATGCTTGCTTCTGGACGCAAGTAAAAGTTGATTTATGTGAACGCTTTGTGAACACTATTTATGAGATAGCTTAAGTTGCTTTAGCCATAGTCCCCACTATCGTGAATCGTTAGTTACTCTGTTGGAGTAAGCTCTTATGTTACGGATAGATCTATTGAGGGTTGACAACCTCCACTCGGGCATTCTGACGCCGGACGAGTGTGTACCATTTGTATGAACGGAGTTATCTTGGCTAGGTACTCCATTGGGGCAAAATTTATGTATGCAATCTATTGTATGCACTGGATCACTAGTTTCGATGTCACGAGCTTAGCTATCATAAATATTGTGAACACTCAATTTATCCTACACTTGGCACTATATCTCCTATAGTTGCACGTGTACTTGAAATGAAATCTGAAATTGAAATACTATGAACTTTTACTAGAAACCTATATTCTCACGAACTTTATGTTGACCCAATTTAGCATTTATCTTTGGTAATTGATGATGAGTTGTATCTGCTGTGTGAAGTACTTGGAGTCCGCATGCATTTCTTGGCTATCTTCGGACATTTATTTACTTATGCTTTTGAACTATTATCTCGTTGATGTTTAAAACTTTTACATTCCGCTGCACTATCTTTTGAAACTGAGACCTTTTGTAATGTGATTCTTTTAATTTAAATTCAATGAGGTATTTTTATAAAACGTCTCATTTAGAGTCGTTCTCTTGTACCTTGAACTATGATACAATGACGTAACAGCCCCCGAGCTTCACCGCTTCCGCATATCACATTTTGGGTGTTAAAGAATTGGTAATCAGAGCCTTGGTTATAGAGAACTAGGTTTGCATCTTAGGCCTAGACTATAAACAATGTGGCTACTTGTTACTCTGTATATATATATGTGTAATACGTAATGTATTACGTAGGATAACACTATAAGTAATATGTAATATATATTATGTAATACGTAATATGTATTATATACATATACATTTCGCTGATTTGCATACTTTAATTTTTATACATGATTATTTCATGTATACCCTACAACCATTCGCGCGAATATCTAACATTTGGTTGTTGCAGGATATGTCATCGCATACTATCACGTATCATTTCGATTACATCTATAGTCTGATTTTATTCCAATCACCATTTTCGGTGTTATTTTTGGTTTTGTTTTGATCTTTGGTATTTAATCGAAACTCTTATTTTATGACTATGTACTTGATATTTTGATTATGAATGGGAATTTAACTTTATGACCTTGACCAGTGACTATCCTTTTTATGTTGTTGTACTGTTAAATTCTGCATTCTATTTTAGCATAAGAAATATATAACGTGTATATTCGTGCTTGAACCTTATTCGCATTGTTGTCTTAACGCAGAGTAACAATGGTGAACACACGTAACGGAATGACTGACGCACAATTGGAAGCGCTGATTACGCAACGAGTGACTGCTGCACTGGCAAACTTTCAAGCTAACAACAACGTGAACGAAGCACCACCGAACAATGTTGACAATCGACTGCCTAAGCCGTGTACTTACAAGGACTTTAGGAGCTGTGACCCTTTAAATTTTAATGGTACTGAAGGAACTGTCGGATTAGCTCGTTGCGTTGAAAAGATGGAAGTTGTGTTCTGTGTCAGTAGATGTGCTGTTGAAAACCAAGTGACCTATTCTACTTGTACTTTAGCTGGTGGAGCGTTGACATGGTGGAACACCCATGTGCAGACGGCTGGAGCTGAGGAGGCGTATGGAATGAGTTGGGAGGAACTTAAGAAGTTGTTAACTAAGGAGTATTGTCCTCGTAATGATATTCAGAAAATGGAAACTAAACTGTGGAACTTGACTGTGAAGAACAATGACATTGGTACGTACACTAGGAGGTTCCAAGAATTGTGTTTGCTATGTCCTGGAATGGTTCCGGATGAAGAAAAGAAGGTTGAGCGCTATATTTGGGGTTTACCGGGTAGAGTTCAAGGGAATGTGACATCGTCTGGACCGACAAAAGTTAGTGATGCTATAAGGATGGCTCACAGTCTGATGGACCAAGTTGTTCGAGCAAATGCTGGGAATGCCGCGGACAACAAGAGAGAATGGGGGAATAACCAAAGGAACAACCATGGGAACTATCCGAATAAGAGGCAAGACACCGTGAAAGCGTACACTGCTGGTACTGGGGAAAAAGGAGTATACAATGGGACGTTACCTTTGTGCAACCGATACAAGCGTCACCATAATGGACAATGCAATGTACAATGTCACAACTGCAAGAAAACTGGACACATTGCTAGAGATTGTAAGTCACCACCCAACACGAAAGCCAACGTCACTTGCTTTGAATGTCAGCAAAAGGGACACTACAGCAATGAGTGCCCAAAGAAAAAGAACAAGGACCAAGGAAAGATTGCTAAAGCTGGGGAAGCTCGTGGAAGGGTCTATGTGATAGGAGGAGGAGAAGCGCAACAAAACCCCGACGTCGTGACGGGTACGTTTCTTCTCAATGGTCGTTATGCTTCTATTTTATTTGATACTGGAGCCGATAGGAGTTTTGTGTCGACTACTTTTAGTGTTTTACTTGATGTGACCCCTTCGCCCTTAGAAACTAAGTACACTATTGAGTTAACTAATGGGAAGTTGATAGAAGCCGACACTATACTTCGTGGATGCACTTTAAATCTTCTAGGTCATCCTTTCGTAATAAACCTTATGCCTGTTGAGTTAGGGAGTTTTGACGTGATTGTCGGAATGGATTGGTTGTCGAGATATCGTGCTACGATTGTATGTGACGAGAAGATCGTTCGTTTACCATTTGGTGATGAAGTTTTGGAGGTACAAGTGGATACATGTGACGGAAAAGGGAAGTCACGACTGAACATTATCTCGCGTGTCAAGGCTCAGAAGTTATTGTCGAAAGGTTGCCACGTATTTTTAGCATGTGTTACTGAAAAGCAGACGGAAGAAAAACGGTTGGAAGATGTACCTATCGTACGGGATTTTCCGGAAGTCTTTCCTGAAGATTTGCCTGGATTACCGCCGGCTAGACAAGTTGAATTCCAAATCGATTTAATACCGGGAGCTACACTTGTTGCTCGAGCGCCTTACCGTTTAGCACCGTCGGAATTGCAAGAACTAGCGACGCAACTACAAGAGTTGACTGATAAAGGATTCATAAGACCGAGTTCTTAACCCTGGGGAGCTCCAGTATTATTTGTAAAGAAGAAGGATAGGAGTTTTCGGATGTGTATCGACTATCGTGAGTTGAACAAACTTACCATCAAGAACCGTTACCCGTTACCTAGGATTGATGATCTGTTTGATCAGTTGTAAGGATCGAGCGTTTACTCGAAGATTGACCTTAGGTCTGGTTATCACCGATTGAATGTTCGTGAGGAAGATGTTGCAAAGACTGCTTTTAGGACTAGGTATGGACACTATGCGTTCCAAGTGATGCCGTTCGGTTTGACAAACGCACCTGCTGTGTTTATGGACCTCATAAACCGGGTGTGTAAACCGTATTTGGACAAGTTTGTCATTGTGTTCATCTATGACATACCGATTTACTCAAGGAATGAGAAGGAACATGAGGAACATCTTAAGATAATACTGGAATTGCTTAAGAAGGAAGAATTGTACGCTAAGTTCTCGAAGTGTGATTTTTGGTTGCCAATAGTACAATTTCTAGGTCACATTATTGATAGCAAGGGGATTCATGTTGATCCTTCCAAGATTGAGTCAATTAGGGAGTGGACTGCTCCTACGACACCGACTGAAATTCGCCAATTCTTAGGACTCGCCGGATATTACCGAAGGTTCATCAAGGGATTCTCGAAGATCGCGAAACCATTGACGAAGTTGACTCAAAAGAAGGTGAAATACGAATGAGGAGATAAGGAGGAATTAGCATTCCAAAAGTTGAAACAAATGTTGTGTAGTGCGACTATTCTATCGTTACCAGAAGGATCGGAAGACTTTGTGGTCTACTGTGATGCATCAGCAAAAGGATTGTGAGCTGTGTTGATGCAGAGGAAGAAAGTTATCGCCTACGCGTCACGACAATTAAAAACGCATGAGAAAAATTACACTACGCACGACTTGGAGCTAGGAGCGGTAGTATTTGCCTTGAAATTGTGGAGACACTACTTGTATGGAACCAGGTGTGTCGTCTATACCGATCACAAGAGTTTACAACATGTTCTTGATCAGAAGGAACTGAACATGAGACAACGTCGATGGATCGAGTTGCTCAGCGATTATGACTGTGAAATCCGCTACCACCCTGGGAAGGCCAATGTAGTGGCGGATGCGCTAAGTAGAAAGGAACAACTGATGACACGTAGAGTTAGATCGTTAGCTATGGTTATCAATCCGAACTTACCTGTGCAAATTCGTGAAGCACAAACCAAAGCCCTTAAGCCTGAACATGTTGAAGCTGAGAAATTAGGAGGAATGGTTACTAAGAAATTGGATATTAGCACTAATGGAACGCTATGTCTGAATGGTAGAAGTTGGTTACCACGGTTTGGAGGACTAAGGGACGTGATTATGCACGAGTCGCATAAATCTAAGTATTCGATTCACCCAGGATCTGACAAAATATATCAGGATATGAAGAAGCTATATTGGTGGCCAAATATGAAAGCTGACATCGCTACTTATGTAGGGAAGTGTCTGACTTATGCTAGAGTGAAAACAGAACACCAAAAACCATCTGGATTGTTGGTTCAACCTATAATTCCTATGTGGAAGTGGGAAAACATAACCATGGATTTCATAACTAAGCTACCTAAAACAACCAACGAATACGACATAATTTGGGTAATTGTGGATCGACTTACGAAATCTGCACACTTTTTGGCTATGAAGGAAGATGATTCAATGGATAAGCTTACGAGACTTTATCTGAAGGAAGTAGTCGCAAAACATGGGATACCGATCTCGATAATTTCTGATAGAGACGGTAGATTTACTTCGGAATTCTGGAAATCACTTCAGAAAGCGTTGGGTACGCAATTAGACATGAGTACTGCTTATCACCCACAGAATGACGGACAGAGTGAGAGAACTATTCAAACGCTGGAGGACATGTTGCTTGCTTGACTTTGGGAAGCAATGGGACAGCCATTTGCTTCTAGTGGAATTCTCTTACAACAATAGTTATCATACCAGTATTAAGGCTGCACCGTTTGAAGCGTTGTATGGTCGTAAATGTCGCTCACCTGTGTGTTAGAGTAAGGTTGGGGATAGTCAACTCACTGGCCCTGAACTCATCCGTGAAACGACTGAGAAGATTGTTCAAATCAAGAGCCGAATTCAAGCAGCCCGTGATCGTCAGAAGAGTTACGCCGACGTTCGACGTAAGCCTCTCGAATTTCAAGTGGGAGACAAAGTGATGCTAAAAGTATCACCTTGGAAAGGTGTGGTACGTTTTGGCAAGCGAGGAAAGCTGAACCCCCGTTATATTGGACCTTTCAAAATTTTGGCAAAGGTTGGAACCGTAGCCTATCGTCTCGAATTACCGCAAGCGTTGAGCCGCGTGCACAACACTTTTCATGTGTCGAACTTGAAGAAGTGCCTATCTGATGAGACACACGTTATACCGTTGGAGGAACTCCGAATCGACGACAAGATGCAATTTGTCGAAGAACCTGTTGAAATCATGGATCGTGAGGTCAAACGATTGAAACAGAGTCGTATTCCGATCATCAAGGTGAGGTGGAATTCTAAACGTTGACCTGAATTCACTTGGGAGCGTGAGGATCAATTTCGCAAGAAATATCCGCAACTCTTTGACAACTCTAGATACCGTGACACTCCTAATCTTTGAGGACAAAGCTTCTCTATCAAGGGGATGATGTAACACCTGGTAATTTTCCCTTCTTTGAAAAATGACTATTTTATCCTTTGACTTTTTATTTAGTCAACTATGTGATTTAACTGTGTTGGAAACGGGAGGTTATCCCGCGTTGTCTGAAAAACTGTTTGATGACGAGTAATGACTTGACACTGTGCTCAGTCATTATTCTGAACATTTTTTGTGAACCTGACCAAAGTGCTGAGACGGTCAATGAATTGACGATAATCCATGAGATTATTCGTTATCTGTGAATTATGTGCTTAACTGTTTAGTTTATAACAGCGTGATCGTATTTTCATGAGCATAGTATTTAAATATTTCTGTATATGTTTATATATGCCTGTATTTTAGTATTTTTGCTATTTATAGTAATAAATCGTATTTACTGTGAATATTAAATTAACGTATCGTGTTTTCGTATTTTACGTCGTTTTTACGTTTAATCGTCGTTAACATGCATAAAATACTTTACCAATTATAAAATGTCAGTTTTCGTCGAAAAATCGCAAATTTAATATATTTCGTCGAATTTTTAAGTTTTACGTAATTTTAAACTTAACTATATACTTTTTGATACTTACCTAAAACTAACTAACCTTTTTACCTTAAACCTTTTAACTAGTTACCATAGTAAATTTTTTGAATAATTTACCCCATATGGGACCCCCCATAACCGGCCATATACCACCACCATGTGCATGATGCACCAAAATTTCACTCTTTGTCATTTTAAGCTTAGGCTTACACATCTTACAACATTTAACTTATTAACCAAAATCACCTCAAATAATTCACATTATTCACTCTTCATTTTAACTTCAAAAAAACACACATCTCTCTCTTTCTCTCTCAAAACTCACGACACACACACACACATACATTTTCCACCATTGTTGATTTCTTAAAGCTTCATTTTAACAAGAAGTAACACAAAATAAATACACCCTAGAGTTTGTACAAGCATAAAGAAGAATGGTTATTCTTGGTTTGTTGATTTGAGTAGTTTTTGGGTTGAAGTTGTAGAAGTAGAGTTCTTGTTGATTATTAGTGGGTTAGAGCGTAGATCGGGTCGTTGTAATTATGTAGAGTCGTTACTCAAGGTTACTTCTTAAACCTTTTTTATCTTTTCATTTTCCATGCATAATCTTTATAGATCTATGCATGCATGTTACTCGTCAACTATTTTCTTGAAATAAAATGAGAAAAAACTATTTTTGGTTATGAAATATTTTAGATCTATGAAAATTATGTGTGGATCTATTAGATCCATGCATGAAAATGGTTTAATTGAAAGACTTGTAAAAAATATAAGTATGTATATTTTAGATTTGTGAACATGAAGAAAAATCTTTGATTTTGTTGGTGTTTATGAATAATTGGAGGGAACTAGTAGTGTTACTACTAGTGGTTACGTTTGAAAATGGTCGAAAATGAGTTTTTACGAAAAACATACAATCTGTCCAATTTTTATAAGAGGCGTAGAGGGTCGTAAAAATTGTTTTGACACTACTTTACTACGATATTATGAAAATATAAGTTAATACCTTCGTTTCGATATATTATGGGATAAAAACGGAGCTAAAATGAGTAAGATATGGTCGTTTAAATTTCGTTGTCGGAAAACATAATTTTTGTGAAAAACACTATAAGTGGTTGCTGTCTAGATTTTTAAAGTGGTCGAAACGATGTTTTCGAGTCAAACGGAGTTGTTTTAAGTGTCGAAATGGTTACTAAAAGTTGTATATAAATGTTGGACTTGTTTTGTAAAAAGGGTATTAGAGCGAAATGTGAATACTTGATGTACCGTTAAAAGTTTGAACGTTGGAAGTGGAAATTGATACTATTGCGGAAAATGACTTGTTGAAATATTGGCGATTGAGAAATTGTTGAAAATAGGGGTTTTAGGACGAGATTTGAGTACTTACTAAAAATGGCAAATTTTTATGTGACGCCGAAAGGCTGCCGAATTTTCGTTAGAAATCGTGTTGGAAAATTTATTAAGATAAATTTGGGTAAATTAAAATTTACGCCGAAAGGCTGTCGAAATTTCGTCGAGTCAAAAATAAATATTTTTGCCTAAGTAAATATATACTATAATGTTTATAACGATATAACATTTACAAGTCACGATTTTAACAACAAAATATATACATGATTGATGAGTAACGTACGTGATGAACTATTATGACTTATTTGCTAGCGCCTAAACTATAGTATTATATTTAGGTTGTTGCTAGAGTTGCTCGCTACTATTTGATCATACTTGTGCGGTTTGAATCGTTGCTTGAGGTGAGTTTATAGATCCCTATTAAACTGTTTTTGTATGTTTAATGTTTTGGGATGTGATAAATGCTTTGATGCTTGCTTCTGGACGCAAGTAAAAGTTGATTTCTGTGAACGCTTTGTGAACACTACTTAGGAGATAGCTTAAGTTGCTTTAGCCATAGTCCCCACTAACGTAAATCGTTAGTTACTCTGCTGGAGTAAGCTCTTATGTTACAGATAGATCTATTGAGGGTTGACAACCTCCACTCGGGCATTCTGACGCCGGACGAGTGTGTACCATTTGTATGAACGGAGTTATCTTGGCTAGGTACTCCATTGGGGCAAAATTTATGTATGCAATCTATTGTATGTACTGGATCACTAGTTTCGATGTCACGAGCTTAGCTATCATAAATATTGTGAACACTCAATTTATCCTACACTTGGCACTATATCTCCTATAGTTGCACGTGTACTTGAAATGAAATCTGAAATTGAAATACTATGAACTTTTACTTGAAACCTATATTCTCACCAACTTTATGTTGACCCAATTTAGCATTTATCTCAGGTAATTGATGATGAGTTGTATCTGCTGTGTGAAGTACTTGGAGTCCGCATGCATTTCTTGGCTATCTTTGGACATTTATTTACTTATGCTTTTGAACTATTATCTCGTTGATGTTTAAAACTATTACATTCCGCTGCACTATCTTTTGAAACTGAGACCTTTTGTAATGTGATGCTTTTAATTTAAATTCAACGAGGTATTTTTATAAAACGTCTCATTTAGAGTGGTTCTCTTGTACCTTGAACTATGATACAATGACGTAACAGCCCCCGAGCTTCACCGCTTCCGCATATCACATTTTGGGATGTTACAGTATCTGTCAGCCATACATGGAGCAATAAGTGTGGTACTCATGACAGATAGGGACACAGTCCAAACTCCGGTCTACTTTATAAGTAGAACACTAAAAGGGCCGGAGTTGAATTATTCTTCCATGGAAAATTTGTTTTTGGCATTAGTGTTTGCTACAAAACGATTACGCCGGTACTTTCAGGCGCACCCAATTGTGGTTATTACTGATCAACCAATAAAACAAGTCATCTCCAGACCAGATGTGGCCGGTAGGCTACAGAAGTAGAGCATTCTATTGGGAGAGCATAACATATCTTATAGACCAAGGACGGCTGTTAAAGGCCAAATCTTGGTAGATTTCTTGATAGAGAAGCCGGATGAGGAAGGACCAGTCGTACAACGAGAGGAAACTCCAGTAGAACCATGGGTATTATTTACGTACGGATCTTCGTGCAGGGATGGATCAGGAGCTGGTCTCATCCTTACGAATCCGGAAGGAATGAAGTTTACATACGCCCTGCGCTTTGAGTTCACAGCCACCAATAATGAGGCAGAATACGAAGCGTTGATTGCGGGTTTAAAAATCGCCGCTAGAATGGGAGTCCCCAACCTTGAGGCCTACGTGGACTCACGGCTTGTCGCGAACCACATTCTAGGGGGGTACATAGCCAAGGAGGATAACATGGTTCGATATTTGGAGAAAGTCAAGTCACTCATCGCGGCTTTCAGCGAGTTTTCTATCAAGCAGGTACCAAGAGGTGAAAACAAGAAGGCGGACGCTCTTAGCAAGATCGCGTCTACAAGTTTCGCCCACTTATCCAAGCAAGTCTTGGTGGAAATACTAAAGGAAAAGTCTATAACAGACGGGGAAGTCGCAGCTATAGTTGAGGAAGATGGACCTACATGGATGACCCCGATCATCAACTATTTGACTAATGAAACCCTTCCAGACGAGGAAAAGGCGGCACGGAGTATCAGAAGGAAGTCGCAGCACTTCGAGCTTCGAGAAGGTATTCTTTACAAGCGTTCTTTCTTATAGCCGTGGTTGCGGTGTGTTGGGCCACGCCAGGCTACTTATGTGATCAGTGAGATACATGAAGGGTTATGCGGCATGCACGCGGGTCCCCGGTCCGTAATAGCTCGAGCTCTACGCACAGGTTATTATTGCCCTACTATGCATAGGGATGCACGCGACATAATTCGCAAATGCAGTGATTACCAAGTGCACATACCAGTACCACGACATCCGCAGCAGGAACTTACACCCATTACATCCCCATGGCCATTCTATAAGTGGGGGATTGATATTGCAGGACCTTTCCCCGTAGCTGCGGGGGGAGTTCAGTTCTTGATTGTCGCAATGGACTACTTTACACATTGGATAGAGGCCAAGGCAGTCAAATCCATCACATGCAAACAAGTTAAAAAGTTTGTTTGGGAGAACATCGTGTGCCATTTTGGCTTACCAGGAGAAATCATCTTGGACAACTGGAAGCAGTTCGCGGATAATCCATTCAAGGACTGGTGCGCAGCATTGAATATCAAACGACGCTTCACATCTGTTAAACATCCGCAGACAAATGGTCTTGTGGAACGAGCAAATAGAAGCTTGGGTGAAGGCATCAAGGCACGCCTGGATGAACGAAGTGCCAAATGGGTGGATGAATTGCCACATGTTCTATGGGAACATAGGACTATGATCAAAACAGCCAACGGGGAAACTCCATTCACATTTGCCTACGGCACTGAAGCTGTCATACCAGCAGAAATAGGAATGCCTACCATCCGCACAGCGGAGGTTAATGTCGTCAAAAAACGACGAACAGCTCCGGATCAATCTGGATTTGTTGGAGGAAAAAAGAGAGATAGCGGCTATCAATGAGGCCAAGTCCAAGGCACGGATAAAGGCTTATTATGACGCCAAGGTTAAAGGTGTTTCTTTTCGACCGGGAGATTATGTTTATCGTGCCAACGAGGCGAGTCGAGCGGAGAATACAGGAAAGCTAGGCCCTAAGTGGGAAGGACCGTATGAGGTTACGGAAGCCTTAGAAAGGGGCGCGTACAAGTTACGTGACACGGATGGCCGCGACCTGGAACGCACACGGAATATCTGCAATCTTAAAAGGTGCTATCTTTGTAAGCTACGACTTCCGCATGCACACTTCGCTATATCTAGATTCAATGAAGATCCATGTGCTCTCTTTGTTTTGATTTATTGCTTTCAAGGTTCCTTTTGTTTTTAGGATTTCCAATTCTGGTTCAAACAAAAAACGTAAACGTTCTAATAAAATGTCGTGGTGCCTAGCTAGCTCCACGACTCATTCTTGTGCAAATTATTGTCTTCTTTTTCAGATTTTCTTATTGTCGTATAGATTTAGTTGCTGTTACTACAATGTGCTATATCTTAATCATATGCATTCATTCAATACCGTACATGTACAATGCGCCTCCAGGCGGGGTAAGAGGATTAAGTGAACCTAATAATTCAACTTGTCGCATAAGAGGGATGCAACCCCAGTGACGCGGATCATGTATCCTTACTAGAAACCTTACTCACAATACGTTGTGATAAGTTTCCATATGCCGCGTTCACGCAGTGCTTTGCATGGTAAAGACGCACGCCGCACGTCTAGTAAAATATAGACTTGATTGTATTTTTTGGGTAAGACGTGACATGTCATGCAGTACAGGTATATGATATCTAAAAAAAATACACAAGTTTCAAATTCAAAACACCAAAATAGCCGTGGTCATCACGGACTCGCTTGCATAAATATGACAAGTTATTACAACATCAGTTTTAGCCGTATACATACATGGATGAATAAAATAATACAAATGTTTACAATGTAAATTACAAAGGAGGTAGGAACTCCTCTATCTCCTTCTTCCTTTCTTCAATCAAGGTCCAGAGGGCCTCCCCGTGAGCATTCTTCCCATCTTGTGTCCTGATCATGTTCGCATCCAACACCCTCGGCCAGCAGCTTTTCACCTTTCATCACCTTCGACACAGAGTCGTAGGTGGGCAAAGTCAGTTGGATGGGATCAGTAGTGAGCTTGGACATTATTACCTCATTAGGAGCATCCTTTAGCGCTTCTAGCTCGTCTAGGAGGGGGTGTTGGATTTCAGCAAGAGCGCCCATTGACGCGGTCATCTTGTCTGCGGCTAGAGGGTTGTGGTAGGCATGCTGGGTGATATCTTCCTTCTTGCCTATCAGCTCCGCAGCTTTGACCAGCCCCTCGTGCCTACCACAGTCAATACCATCCGATACAACGTCAGCAAATGCTTGTAGCAGGTAAGGAGCTTCCGTCACCTTGCTCACGGCAAGCCGCATTCCCTGGCCAACCATCTATCTACGCCCAGCTATGGCTGTGAGCAAAGGAGGACACATCATTTCAGCATAGTCTGTGGCCATCTTGCTTAGTTCGCCCTCAGCTGCTGCCGCTTGCTCGTCCATGGTAGTCCGCACCTGGGTTAGCTCATCCTTCAGCGCGTCGCGCTCTTGAGCAATAGTGAAGGCTTGTACGGTTACGGCTTTAGTGGAAGCTTCGGCTGCGGATACCTATATATGACACTTGGAGTTATTATAGAGACAATGTGGTTTTTTGTGTGCACAAATAAGCATTAATAGGAGAGCATACCTTCTCGTTGGATACAGCTAAAAGGGCCTCCAGCTCGGCAATATGTTCTTCACGAGCGTTGGCGTGATGGGCTTGCTCCTTGATGGTTAACTCGGCCACGACCAACGCTGCCTGCAAGGATGTGATGGTTTTCTCGTGCTTACCCACCAATGCTTGACGGCGTGCTATCTTTTTGTCAGCACGGCTCACGTTAGCCAAGGCCTTGATCAGACGGCGTCACAGGGCCGCACCAACCGTCACCTGGTGTGCGGAGGACACATCAAACTGCTCCAGCAACTTCTCATGCTCCAGTTCGTCCAAATCTTGCGCCAGTGCTGGAGGAGTGATGTGTTCAATGAATTTAGAGCACTCGGACTCCGCCTCCAACCTTGTTAAGCTAGATAAATTCCATGCTAGGCGTAGGCTGGTGTCGGGTCCCTCAGGATGTGGCTCCTCAGCATAGGTCACCATAGGGGATGGAGGTCTCATTGATATCACGGGAGAGGGTTCCCTTTCCATCTCCTTCTCTTGAGCCACGGTCGACTGATCCGCCCTGTTATTAACACACATTAGTTTTGTTTATGGATCTATATCCTTTGAGTACTAAAAAAGAAAAGGTACTTACGTAGTGCCAGTCATGGGTTTCGTGATGGTAGGAGCTACAACATTCACGGGGGTGGCCATCCAGACTTGCTCATCCACGCGCAGTGAGGGGTCGACCTGGGCCGTAGCAGTGCTGCTTCCTTCCTAGAACTGTGGATGGTCTTTCCTTAGCTTCTTCGGGGGAGCATTATGTGCCCCCGCCCCGTCCCCTAGAGTTTTTGCTACCCTCCTGGTAGTCTTTCTTTTCCTAGATTTGGGCTTGGGGGACCCAGAAGCTTGGGTAGTTTCTTCATCCTCACCAGTGCGATTGTCAGCAGGGTTGGTGAAATCTTCTTCTTCTTCTTCATCCTGGTGCGGCACGGTGCCCTCCAGCAGCAGTTCTCCACCATCTTCGTTGTGGAAGTCAAGCGGGGACTTCTCAATCACGGGCTCTCCCTCATATGATCTTTGCTCGGTGGTTTCTTCCAGCGGGATGGTTTTGTCTACGGTCGCATCAAGAAGGGGGAGTTCATTTTCTTTCAGCGGACGGAATCCTTCAGGAACTTTCATTGGGTCGCCTTGGCGCAATAATCCATGTAGGTTCATCTCTACGGACATATGCATATATACGGATTAGTAAGTTCACAAAATACAAATGTGGCATTTTTTACATCTACAAATATAAGTGGACCTACCCTGCCTACGTTCGGTCAGAAAGCACGAATACATATCCTCCCTCCCATAGTAGTAGCGGCTTATCCCTACTAGGCACAGGAAGTGCTCCGGCAAAGCCCTATGAAATTATGTGCGGTGGGTATCTAGAATTTTCAAATCCTTACTACTATAGTCTTTAGATTTGGGAGGATAGTCTTTGGGTACTCTGGTTTTGAGGACGAATGGGGTAGGGAATACTTTCTCATCAACGAAAAAGTAATGGTCGTACCAATTCTTGAGGGAGTCTAAGGGCTTCCTATAAGTCATGGGGGCATTCCTGGATCGTTTTTGAACAACAGCCACCCATTCACTAGTTGGGGGAAGTAAAAGACCCTAAATAGATTTACGGCCGAGGTTACCCCGCACGTATGGCAGGTAATCTCAAATTGATTGATTTTACATGCCCCTATGCAGTGCAGTTGGGTTATGTGTAAGTCATAATATAGAAGCAGATCTACCAAAAACTTGGATAAGGGGATGCGGTAGTTCGCCGAATCGAATAGGTGCGTGTACACGCCTATCTTTCCCCTCGGTGCATCCGTAATCGCTTCACCTTCACCTGGATAGGTTGGGTGTACGCTTTCGGGAATATAATACTTAGACAAAAAGTCTATGTATTTCTCCGCAGGCATCACGTTCAGGACATCCGTAATAAGGGGATTGTCCTTCACCATGTTTTATAAAAAGGGTTTGAGAGGAGTGATGATCTAACCTGCGGCGGAGGAAATCCGTGGAATAAGAGGCAAAAGATTGAAGGAAGGATCTTGGGAATAACAATGGTGGAATGAATATAAATTGTGTGTGTAACAGTAGCACACACCAACTCTTATATAGGGTTTCTTCGATTTCCGAGGTAGCGTAGATGTTCGCCACGTGTAAGCCACTACGCCCATCCAACGGATGGGATTTCTGACACTTCGGAAATGTTAGAAGGGACCCACAGGTCACTTCTTGATAGTTTTACGTGGCTAAAGGGTGGGCCTTTCTGGTGCACTTTTGCAGGCGTGCGACCGACTAATGGACTACCATTAATACATTCATTCTTGTGTCGGGATATACGGTCAAACGTAAGACCATATTCAAAGATGTATTTAATTTGTCTCGGTCGACAAGTGCGGCTGAGGTTGCTCCGAGCGGCCGAAACAAATTTTGGAAATTTATCATTCTCAAAGGATCTTTCTTGGTACGTCCGGGGTGCATCTTGATAGTCAAGAGGTTACACCTACGGTTGTAACAACTAGACTGGGGGGACATGATGACGTATAGTCCCCAGCCGGGTCATGAACCTGGCCCACGGGTACTACCCGTATCTGGCCCATCACGAATGGGTGGGAATAATGTTATTTGAGCTTATGGGCTTAAACTAACAGTGACCGCACACACGTGTGCGGCCCAAGGTCCGTCATGGCCGGTATAGGGTTAGACAGAATCATACTCCTACTATGAGTAGGATTTATCCCAAAGGAGAGGATATTCACTCACTATAATTAGAAGATAACAATCAATCTAATTCTGGTATTTATCCTTTTCTTAGGGCCGAAGCATCAGTGACAGCCCATTAGGGTTTCACTGCCTATATAAGGAACCCCCAAGGGTTCCACAAAGGTATTACATTCTACACACTCACATCTCATCCGATTCCTATAACCCTAACCGATTACTTACTCTCACGCCGGAGTCTAATCGTGGGATACATTCCTACGGTAAGCCTAACGCGTGTTGTTTCTGGAAGACTACAAGGTCTACATGAATACTCTCTCACTTGAAGATAGGTATGAAATTATAGAAACGACTATTAATAATAAAAAAGACAAGAATATAAATTTTGAGTATCAAGACAGACAAGAGAAGAATTTGAATATTAAGGTTAGAAAGAGAACCTATTATAAAGCTATGCTCAGGAATAAGGATGAAGATTTCAACCCGAATCCTGAAACCAAATTGTACCGAAATCGTACTGATTCCCGGTACCTGAATCCCGTTCGGTATGATACCGGGACTACGAAATAAGGTGGAAAATTCGAAAAATATATATAGCTGGATTGTTGTAATTGAAAAGGCGTGAGAATGGTAATTATGTACTACCACTTTGGAACCACAAGAGCAATATAATGTTATCAGCAAGCTTGCAGAACATATAGTAGAGATGACTTTAGAGTTGGGTAACTTTAGGCCTTCAATTACTTAGTTTGATGACCTGTCTTAGGACTTTGTATAATTACTACGAGTCTACGACATAATAATCTTTCAGCAAATTTATAATAGATCTTATTCAAATAAGATCATTTCTTTATGAGAAGTTTACAACCGGGGTTTTTTCACAAGCTATGCTAATTCATAAATTTTAGGCCGGTTTTTAGTTGAGAAAAAAGAGAGAAATAGTAAAAAATATTATGGCTATTTTCTTTTATAATTTGAATATATCACGAATCATTAATGTTTACATGAAATAAATTATAATATCATGAAGAACATTTAATTATATTTAAATAGACAGTAACTCTCCTGTATACTATTAGCATTTTTTCCTTTTTTTGTTGTTCCAAATTCAAATGATGTAACACATGTGTATACAGCAGCGGATCCAGGTTTTTAAATTGCGTGTGGCACAATTTCTACTTACTTCACTCCGCGAATAGTTTTAAATTTTAGTGTTTTATTGATCAAGGCACACTAGCCGTTGTTTAAGATTTAGATCTCAAATCCGAGTAATTTAGACATAAAACGTATCATAACAAAAAAGAAACCTTTGAGGTTTGAATCTTTGATAAAATAAAAACATTTTCTAATTGGAACTTTTAACTAAATAAAAAAAATACAAAACTATTAAGATATTATTTAAATATTTTTTTAGAAAACTGTTGTAAACAACTAGTGTTAATTTAATGAATAGAGTTTGTTTTAATATTTTTTAACAATTGCTCATATCCAGTGTTGCAAAATGATTAATCGATGTTTAATTGCTACAAGGCCTTCAACCTTGTCGTTTAATAAAAAGCCGATTAACGAAGGTCGACTATGGTCAACGACGGTCAAAGGATGTCAAACTTGCAGAAAACCTACAAATTTTGCCGAAAATACAAAAAACACACTCGAAACTTGTCTCTATCAATTATAGTGACTATTTTTATGTATGAATCGTTGTATTTTACGAATAATATCGCTTAAAATACCTAAAACTTTTTAAATAGTACAGTGTACACTGCCGAGAACACCTTGGTGGTGTCACGATGCGCATTCGGCTGCGCCGAAAAAGGTACCAGCTAGGAATGAGAAAAAATACACTCATACAAAACTTAGCTATAAGCACTTAATTGTGATGAGATTCTACAAGTTATGATAAGTCACTTTAAATGAAATCCCTATGCATTTCAATTAGTCTCTATCTTATTGCAAAATTTAAGTAATGTTTCATATTTTCTCTGCATATTAGGTACTAAAATTTAAACGACATCCCTATGCATTTGAATATCTATAAATATGATCATGGGTGTTTGAAAAAAATGAAAATAAGAGTATACTTAATCTATTTTAATTTTGTGCTTTCAAGTATATAACATATCCATGAAACAAAATAGCTCAAATAGTTGCTTACTTAGTGGTGAGTATATTTGTCAAACTGAAAACAAAAACCAGCTTATAACATATGGGTATAGCTTTATGCCCACTGGTATATATATACTTTGATTTACATGTTTATTTTGAGTGAGGTGAGTTAGGAGTTAAGACTTAACTGCTATTTTAGGAGTATCGTTTTCAAGATCTTTAGATGTTACATTCTGTTTTAATTCGTAGTTTATTTGTGAAATACTACACTTTAAAGCCATCTACTTCACACTTAAATAAATCTTCATTGCCTCGTTGACCTCCACAACCGAACCAATAATAGTAAGCATAGAACCAGTCGCCACCAAAAGATCTCTTCTGCCAGAGTTAGCACTAGAAGCATAGAAGGGGAAAGGAGATAAATGAAGTTGCAGAAATCAATTGGTGACAAGAAAGATTACAATAGAGTGATAAGTGGTCTGCCTTTGTCAATAATCAAAGTAGAGACGGTTCTTAAATCTCAGCGACAAGTGCAGGTGTGTTTTTTATGTTTTGTTTAGTTGGTTGGATAGAATTTTGATGACAAGTTAAATTGTATACTCTGTAAAAAATAGTATGATTTATCATGTATGGACTTTGCTGTCATGTGGGTGGTATGAGCTTTGATACTTTGTTCTGGAGTTGTAACATCGAATGCATGGCCTCTCTTTTGTAATTATCACATGTATCTTTCGACAAACATAGTAAATATTGTATTGCACATGAATTAGTTCAGAGTAAATTGCATAAATGGTAACGCTCTATGCAAATAACTTCTATTGCATTCTATCTCCAGGTGTATATTGTGCTTTTCCACATTAGATGCTATTCAGCTGACAAAAAAAACTACAGAAGTCTAGAATATGCAGAGCAAGATAGCTCTCCTGCACAAAACAATTGGGAAAAGTGGCCAAATACAGAAGCCGCCAAATGCGGAGAAGATTTTATGAAGGCAACACCCTCTCACTTTATAAACATCGCTCCAAAATGTCCTGCTACGGAGCACGAACATTAATCCTTGTAATTTATATTCTTCAATAAGGGAGACTTGAAAAAGATTATAAATGCCTCTCTAAAGAAAATACTAAAATTCCAGAGTGTCTATAGTAGTCATTTATCACGTTATTTTGAATTAAACAACTAATTAAGGCAAATATGTGAAACTTGATAGAGAAGCCTCCTTATTTTCGGTCCACCTTTCATCGAAAACTGTCGATGCTTCTAACGTAATTTTCGAGCCTAATTCTCTCCAAGTTTAACCCACCCCTTCCATGTTCCACCCGACTTTCTCCATATCCGTAAACCCTAACCCTCGCTTTCAGCCATAACCATTCACCAATTATATCGAATCTTATAATCGTTAAAAGAGATCCATATCTATTTGTTTTTATGTAAAAGATTATAAGGTAATGGCACTTGCTTTTATTAAAGAATTTGATTGATTATGCAGAATTATGATTTCTCATTCATATTCATGAAAATAAACATCCATTGACATTGGGTAAGTTTTTTCTTTTTATGATATTTTAAATCTTATATTTTAGTCTTTATCATGGTTAATGTTTGTTCAAGACTCATGCAAACTTTTGATTTGTTTTTTTAGTGTATGTATTTGAAAATATTCGACGATGGTCAATAGTCTGGAATGTATTTATCATCAATTGTATGATCCTTTCCTCCCTTCAAACGCTCAAATAGAAAATGCTGGTATTGTTGGACTAACCGAGAAATCTTGTTCATCCAGGCTTACTTATTATTTAACTGCTCCTCCATCTATCCTAACTCAACATAACTAAGGTATTCTACTAACTTAACAAAGCATAATACTCACAGCAACCAAACCTCTATGTTATTAGCTGTTATATATAAGTCTTTATTAGCCTACAGTCGTGTCTAGGGTATAAATTCCGAGTTTCCTAAATAGCTAAGTACAATAAAGGTCGGTTGGTTGTGTCGAAGCCCAACCGACCCGTGTCTATGTAATAGTCGGTTCCCCCTCATCTCTATAAAAGGAGATTAGGGGGGATAGTGTAGAAACTAGAAGGGGGGGGGGTTGAATAGTTTCTTATAATTTACTTGTTAAAAGGTGGTTTTCAAAAATCCTTTTTCAAAAACTTAGACTTGAGGAAATGTGTGAAATCTTCTTATGCACAATATGAACAATGATACTGTAACTAAGCTAATACTAACAAATATATATGCACAAAGAATAAAGAATGTAAAGAGTTAAGGGTAAGAAAGATCAAACCGAACACCAAGGATTTATAGCGGTTCGGCAACAAAGCTCACTCCTCTTTCCTACTCCACTCCTCGAGTACTCCTTACTCGAGAGTTCACTAGACAACAAGCTCCTTATGGTGGAGAAAACCGTACAGGTCGCTTAACCAATTTCCGACTCTAAGCTAAAAGTTAAGCCCTAATCGTAGCTAGGACCAATCTACAAAACTATACTTAGTACATACACGACTTCCAAATAGACACAACTACTTGGATCTTCACAACTATGATACAACTACAAATGTATAAAATTAGATCTTCAATGGATCTTTGGTGGTGGACTCAACACTTCACAAGGATAGTGTTCTTCTCTTTGCACTTGGAGAGGAAGGGATGGAAGGACAAGATTCACTTCTTAAACAAGTAGTAATCAAACAAATGATCAAAGATTTGAGTGATTAAAGAAGAGTGTTTGAATCTGGAAATAGATGTGCAAAAGAGGTGAATTGAAAAGCTGAGAACGGTCCACTATTTATAGGACAAAGGGGCAACGGCTATATCTGCCCGCGGTACCTTATCTTAGCCCGCGGTACCTTATCGATAAGGAACCGCCTAGGAGCTAAGGTACCGCTGGACTAGACTCTGCTTCCTTTTTGTCCTTTAGTGGTGGAGGTCATATCTGGTTTAAAAAATATCCTGATAGAATATTCCTAACCAAATAAGAATATGCCATTTTCAAATTTTCAAATAATTAATTTAATAAAACATTTTCTTAAAAAGAAAGTTTAATAAAAACTTGTCACACTTAATAAAAAGTGAGTTTTAAGAAAAGATTAAATCACTTGATCACTTGATTAAGGTTAGTACTTGTTTATCCATACCTTAAGTGAAAATGGGTAAAATGAAAAATACTTGAACTCAAGAATTTGTTTTTCGTTGTTTTCGTAAATGCTTGTTTTTACATATTGTCGTAATCAAAACAAAGCGAGACCGAAAAATGCAAGTAACGTTTTTAGGCATTACTGCATTAACAATCTCCCCCTTTTTGATTCCGACAATACATAAAATCAATCACACAAAAAACAAGATTTTCGAAGACGAGTTTATTCATTTCTCCCCCTTTGTCGAAGCAAAAAGGTTGCACAAGTCGGTGTTGAAGAAACGGACGTTGCAAAGACTCCCCCTTGGTGCTTACTCCTCCTAGCTTGGGGCACCGAGGAATCGAGATATGGTGACAAGCTACATAGAAGGGTTAGTTGAACAAAAGAAACAACCTACAATACATAGCAATAGGTCACAAAAAAATAAAAGAGAAGAAAACACAAAGACAAAGATCCAAGATAGATTACTAAAAAACATCATACAAAGATGCATGGAAAAAGGAACAAGCCAAAAGCATAAATCTAATCCTAGTTATTCTAGAATTATAAGATTTGCTTGAATTTGGTGTCTTGTGGATAATCAACCAATGCTTATATGAAAGACAAGGTAATGGCGGAGGGTGGTGGTGATGGCTTGTTGGAGATCTCATAATCATAGTGAAGAGGAGGCTTGATTAAGAGACTCTTGATGTAGCTCAACTCCTCATAGATGTGTGCCACAGCAAGATGTTGATATTGACAACATTGACAATATGTTCCATGGTGCATGACATTATCATGAGAAGGAGGAAGAACACTAAAGGGTGGTGGTGGAAGAAAAGATGTTCTACAATCAACATTCTTGGTAGGAGAGATGTGATTAAGAGTGTTCTTGGGTGGGTTTGGATTGTAATGGTTTTTGGGTGAGTTGGGATTGAAAGCAATTGGAGAAAATGTAGGAGATTCAAGGATTTCATTGGGAGAATAAGACATTTTGGGATGTGAAGTAATGCAAAATGCTTATGGTTTAAATAGGGAAGGCTTAGGGTATTTTTGGGGTGGTCAAAGGGTTTGAAACAAAGATTCTCAAAAATGTTGGAGCAAATCTAGAGTTTCAGACAAAAACCCAAAAAAGGAAGGCATTGTAGGCGGTTCCTTATCTACGCTGGCGGTACCTTATCAATAAGGCACCGCGGTTCACATATGGAACCGCCTGCAGAGGCAGTGTTTGGTGTTTGGAGGAAGATTTTTCAGCAAATCTTATTTTTCTAGTCTAACTTATTATAGGGATATGCTTAAAAGCAAAGATAGACAAAGAAAACATATGCAAACTTACCAAATAGAGATTTGACCAAAGTACATGTATTTAAAAAATCGATGTAGGAGGTGTGTAAGACAAGACCTTAAGTCATGACACAATGATCCTCCATGATTCTATCTTGTTCTTGCTATGTTTGAGAGAATCATACATATGAATTATGTAAGCTCTAGATTAATAGCGAGAATCTATGAAAAATCGTTTTTATATTGAATTAACAATGTCAAAAGCATTTCTCAACCATTTTCGAAAGAGATGTTTATCAAAAAGAGTTTGGAAGACTCAATGACTCAAAGTGGTAAAAAGAAAACACCCAAAAAGAAAAGAAATTAAGGAAGATGTTCTATTAATCCTAGACCTAGACGCAAGTAATTAAAAGGTTCCCTCTTAAGTGGCTTAGTGAAGATGTCGGCTAAGTTGTCCTCGGAGGGTACCTTCTCAATTGAAATGTTCCCCTTTTGAACATTATCCCTAAGGAAATGGTGTAGAATTTCTATGTGTTTGGTTTGCGAATGTTGCACGGGATTCTTGCTAAGGTCTATAGCGCCTTTATTATCGCACATGATGGGAACATCATTAAGAGAAATCCCGTAATCAACAAGCGCTTGCTTCATCCATAGAGCTTGTTGGCATCCTTTTCCGGCACTCACATACTCGGCTTCCGTGGTGGATATTGCAAGAGCGGTTTGTTTTTTGGAGAACCAAGAAGTTAAACAACAACCCATGAAGGTACAAATTCCACTAGTGCTTTTCCGATCCACATATTCTCCCGCATGATCCGAGTCCGCGTAGACAATGGTTTCTACGCCGGTCCCTTTAGGATACCATAATCCTAAATGTATAGTGCCTTTAATGTATCGGAAGATACGCTTAACCGCTTCAAGGTGAGAGGTTTTGGGAGCCTCTTGGAAGCGAGCACAAAGGTAAAAACTAAACATGATATCCGGTCGACTTGCCGTTAAGTACAACAAACTACCAATCATACCTCTATATTTGGTGTTGTCTACCGACTCACAATCATCATCTACGGTGAGTTTAGTATCCGAGGCCATTGGGGTCTTCATTGGTCTAGATTCTTCTAATCCAAATTTCTTTAGCATTTCTTTAGCATACTTAGATTGACTAAAGAAAATACCATCATCCATTCGTTTAATTTGGAGTCCTAAAAAGAAGTTAAGTTCTCCCATCATGCTCATTTCAAACTCATCATGCATGATTTTGGCAAAGTCATCACACAATTCTTGACAAGTTGAGCCTAATATAATGTCATCAACATATATTTGTACGATTATGAGGTGAGAACCTTTCTTCTTTGTAAATCTACCATCCCCATGGTATACTCATGTTTAACAAGAAACGTTTTAAGTCTATCATACCAAGCTTTGGGTGCTTGTTTGAGACCATAAAGTGCCTTCTTAAGCTTGTAAACATGATCCGGTTTCTCAAAATCAATGAAGCCGGGAGGTTGAGCCACATATACCTCCTCATTGATCAAACCGTTAAGAAATGCACTCTTTACATCCATTTGTTGAAGCTTAAAGTCTAAGGCACAAGTGTAGGCTAAAAGGATTCTAATAGATTCTAATCTAGCTACCGGTGCATATGTCTCGTCATAATCAATCCCTTCTTGTTGATTATAGCCTTGTGCTACAACTCTATCTTTGTTACGAGACACAACACCATTCTCATCTAACTTATTCCTATATACCCATTTTGTTCCTATAATGGTAGAACTTCTAGGTGGAGGAACAAGTTCCCAAACATCATTGGCAACGAATTAATTTAATTCTTCTTGCATCGCAATGACCCAACTCTTGTCCGTCAAAGCTTCTTTAACATTATTTGGTTCAATCAAGGAGACAAAACAAAAGAAGTTGCTTTGGTTTTGGACTTGAGATCTTAGGGTCCTTTGATTTAAGTCATCAATGACATTATTGAGAGTATGATCCCTAGATTCCTTAATGTTTACTTCCTTTTCAACACTAAGGTCTTCAACTCCTATTTTTCTAACCTCTTTGGCTTTAACTACTTCTAATTCAACCAAGTCATCATCAACCAATGGTGGTGTCTTGGGTGAAGGAGGGGTTTCATCAAAGGTTACGTTGAGTGATTCTTCAATAACCCCCGAGGTTCTATTTAGGACAATGTAGGCTTTGCTAGTTTGGGAATACCCTAAAAGGATACCTTCGTAAGACTTTGGGTCAAACTTGGTAAGGTAGTCTTTGGTGTTGATGATAAAGCACTTGCTTCCAAACACCCTAAAGTATTCCAATGAGGGTTTCTAACCTTTAAGAATCTCATAGGGGGTCTTTCCTAGGAAAGGTCGAATAAGAATTCGGTTGAGAATATAAGTCGATGTGTCCACGACATTGCACCAAAACTTTTGAGGCAAAGATTGCTCGTTTAACATCGTCCTACTCATCTCTTGGAGAGTCCTATTCTTCCTTTCAACTACCCCATTTGATTGTGGAGTGCGAGGAGCCAAGAAGTTATGGGTAATACCATGAGCTTCACAAAAGGCACCAAATTGCACTTCATTATCAAATTCCCTACCATGATCCGTCCTAATAGAGACAATTAGACATCCTAGTTGATTTTGAATTCTTTGACTAAAGATTTTGAAATGATCGAAAGCTTCATTCTTAGATGCCAAAAATCTAGTCCAAGTGAATCTAGAATAGTCATCAACTATAACTAGGGTATAAAGGTTACCTCCATAACTCCATTTGGCGGAAGGTCCAAAAAGATCCATATGTAGGAGCTCTAACCATCGAGAGGTCGAAACCAAATTCTTGGCTTTGTGACTTGAGTGAACTTGCTTTCCAACTTTGCAAGCGTCACAAAAGTGACTATCAAACTTCATCTTGGGGAGGTGTCTTACCAACTCCTTAGAGACTAAAGATTGAATTAAACACATATTAGCATGACCTAATCTCCTATGCCAAAGAGTAGAACTATCATCTATAGTCGCAAGACATATGTTGTCTTTTGACTTCTTATTAACCTTCATAACATAAAGCCCATGCTTTCTAATACTTTTCCAATGACCTTTCCATCTTTAATGATTTCACTGTCATGTTCCAAAAAGATGAACTTACACTTATTATCACAAATTTGACCTATACTTAAAAGGTTAAACCCTAAGTTATCTACGTGCTCAACATTTTCAATGGTCATGGAGTCAAGAGAAACCGTACCTTTGCCAATGATATTACCACGTAGACTACTAGCGAATGTGACGTTACCTCCATCATATGCTTTGTAATGTGAGAACAAACTTCGATTACACATCATGTGTTTAGAACATCCACTATCCTTAATCCACTCATCGGGCTCCAAATCAATTCCCAAGCATATCTAGGTAACAACACACAAGATCAAACATTTGGTCCCCAATATCTCATGGGTCTAAAATTGTTAGTTCCAAACATCCCTTGCATTTGGTTGGGATGCATGAATGAAGGAGGGGTTCCCCATGGAGAAAAAAATGGAGGAGGGTAGTTGAAACTAGGATTTTGTTTATTAATTAAGTTCGTTTTTCCTCGACTCGACTCGAATTGATTTCCGGTTTAACGATACGACTTAACTTTGTTTTTGGTAAAATCTATTTTTGGAATTTTTAAACTAATTAAAAGATATTTAATTAAAAGAGAGCTAGTTAATTAAAAGAAATCTATTTTAAACTAATTTTAATAAAACTATTTTAAAGAAAATAAAAATTATTTAAATCTAATTTTACTAAAGACAAACTAAAGAAAAACTTTTAAATGACTTTTTTTTAAATAAAAAAAACTTTAAATGAAAACTTAATTAAACTAATTTTAAAACTAATAAAAATTTAAACTAAATTTTAAAACAAAATTAAATTTTATGAAAACTAATTTAAAATAAATCTTAAAATCTAATAATAATAATTTTTTTTTTGAAAACTAAGTGAGACTTTTAAATGAAAATTAATTTTAAAACAAAACTAATTTAAGTAAAAATCTAATTTAAAACTAAAAGCTTTTTTCAAATAAAATGGAAACTAATTTTGAAATTATAAAAAAAAGAAAAGTAATTTAAATGAAATTTAATTTTTGTCTTTTTATTTTTATAAAAACTGAATAAAGGTAATAATAAAACTTATCTAAAATTAATTAAACTTAAAAGCTTGCATTAAACTATTTTAATTTAAAGCTGACAGAAAATCTAAACCTATATTAATTAAAAGGGACAAGTTAAAACTCAAAAAGGGTACTAGTTCAAGTGGTTGGAGCGTTTGGTGGTTATGCCAGAGGTCCTGGGTTCGAACCCCAGGACAGACCAAATTAGGATATTATTTTTATTAACTTTTTTTTTTTTGGAATTTAAAAGCCTCAGACCAAATGAGTCTGAAACTTGCACAAATCAACAGACTAATATATCAGGTAAGCAAACTGGAAAACCAAATAAGCTACACAGTCTAATAAGCAAAAACATATAAACATTTAACCAAAGCAAAATGAAAAGATAAAAATAAGAAAATGAGAAAAACAAATAAGCATGAGACTATTAAGCAGATTTAAAAATCTAAGATAAGCAAAAATAAGCAAATCCAAACTACTAATATCCTAACAAATTCAAATCAACTCAAACAAAACTTAACCTTAATAAGCAAATAAACTAAACCCAAAATAAGCTATATACTTTTAAGCAAATTCACAGTAATATTAAAAAAAATAAAGCAAACAAATAAACTAAATTAAAACTTAAACAAATTAAAAAGAATAAGCACCTTTTTGAAGAAACCTTTGAGCCGAAGGATTGGCGCTGAGCCACCTTAAGATCGAATCAAATCAGTTCAATCACCAACTTCGAACCATCATCATCACCATCAGTGTCTCGAAAAAAACCATTCCCTCGAGCAGAAATTTAACTCGAACCAAAGCAAATGCACAGTAACCGAGATAAATAATCTTTTTATACTTCCTAGTGGGGAAATATTTTCTACACTTTCTTCTTTATTTTTTTTTTTTTTTTTATATTTCTATTAAACCGAATAATAATAATCAGTAACAAAACAGGATTTAAAGATCGAAATAATTCTTGCAAGAAATTTAAATGAGACTGAATTTAATTAAAATAAACTTTTCATTAATTAAAATTAAGAGTACAATACTGAAAAAAAAAATTACAAGATTAAATTAAAACCCTAATCTAATTTACTGAAAATAGAATTAAAGAAAAGCTATTCGATTACATGATAGATGGGGGTTTTTATAGGGTAACCCTTGATTTCTTCATTCTTCTCTCTTTCTCTTTTCTTCTCTTGATCAACGGCTGAGAATGATTATAGGCACACGGATTGCCACGTTGGAAGAGGAGAGAGGACCACTTTGGTGTATCTTGCAAAAAACCTGGGGATTTAATCCCCCTTTGTGTGAATTAAATAAATATGTAAAAAGCCCTAAATTTCGTGGTAATTTTTTTGGTGATGAAAACTAGGGTTTTTGGTAGGGTAAAATATGGTGGATAGAGGCTATGTGATTTGAGAGAGAAAAACAGTGAGTTTTTTTGTTTTTTTCGTTTGTATCGAAAACAATGGGAAAGGGGTGGGTAATTTATTTGGTGAGTGGGGAATGTGAGTAAGTTAAATCGTGTGTAAGGTATACGTTTTATAAAAAACGCATTTGATGACATGACTTTTTATTTACACGTGTGAGAGGAGAGTAAAACGTGAGGAGAGTTGGTGTTTGGAATTTGACTGGGGTTGTGAGTTTTGACCAAAGCTAGCAACTTATTCGTTGTTTTATCATGTGCATGTTTGGGCCTGGCCCAACCTATTCCATCCCTTCCACTTTTGTAAAGTTTTTAGGCTAATGGGCTATAAGTATTAAATCTATTAATCCATTTATATTAAATTAGATTGATAAATAGGCTTTTGGCCCATTTATCCAATGTGGGTCCCACATGGCTCAATATCTTCAAAAATGTTCATTCTGCTAAAAACGAGCTTGATTCCGGCTTTGTTGATCATTTCTTCAAAACTGTGTTGGTTTAGCCGGTTTTCGTGAACTTGGGCATACTTTTGATCTTTTGACTTTGTCTTCGTCTTTTCTTGGACTTTTCTTCAACATTTGACCGTGAAATCCCGTGTTTTCTCTTCTTTTGATCATTTGTACCTATTTAAACACAAAAACACAAAACCACGCGTAATTCCGACTTTTAAGATATAAAACACATGATTAGGTCTTGTTTTTCCTTGATTTTAGTGGCAAAAGGATAAGTGTTTTCACACTTATTAAATCTCCTACACTTGACCATTGCAATGACCCCATGCAATGCATTATTTTAAAGCATAAAGTTACATTTTTCTCATTATCAACCCATCTTGGCCTTTATTACAATTACTACTACTACTACGACAAAAAGATAAAAACTTAAAAGGAGACAAAAGTTAAAATGATAATTTGGAAATTATTTGATGGAAGAAACTCGTAAAGAAATCTAAGACTTAGATTAGGGCTTTGGTGTCATGAATATTACTCACCCTCAAGTTTCACGTTCCCCATACTAAGCTCAAAAACGAGAGCATTGTCATTACAAGTTAGCACAACTAACACTTGCTCATGTGGTTTAGTTAATCACTTAGACCCCCTTATTCCTACGGTGTATCTCTTATATATTATTTTTGTCTTGAATGATCACAAGGATGCATTTTTGACTTATTTCGATAATTTATTAAGGCCCAAAATAAAGTGGGACGATTTAATCAATAGTTAGCTAGAGGACAAAATCTTTTAAAGGCTTCTCGAAACCTCATAAAGTTCATATCTTGGCATAACTCGTTTCACGATTTGAGACCTTTCTCGGACCGATATTTGGCTTGTACTTCAAACTTCAAATCTTGAGAGACGATCTTGAAATTATGGTCTTCTCTTCATTTTGGTATACATCTTCATTAGGAGTGAAAGATGCTTCAAACGTTGACCACGAATTCTTCATTTATCCTCTTCTTTATTTAGGATTTTGATATACAACGATCCGCCTCCTTTTCGGACTTGGATCTATTTATCCTCATACCTTGTTAGGGTCTTTTTGGATAGACTTCTCCATGATCTTTAGGGGAGTAATTGCTTCTCGTCGTGTGTCTTGATCCATCATATCGATTTGGATTAATGATCTTCACAATCTCTTAGGATCGTTAGCAAAAAGTGAATCCTCATGCCTTGTTAGGGCCTTTTTGGACTCGGGTATCCTCATGCCTTGTTAGGGCCTTTTTGGATAAGCCAATATTCGCGTCCCGCTTCAATAAGTTATGCCTTGGCTATGAACTCTAATTAATACCGAGCAACTTTTAAACGATCTTGTGCTAGAAGTTAAGTAACCTTTTAAATCGTACAACCTTATTTATTGCAAATATATTTATTAACAAGTGATGGGAGAAAAAGCTCATAACTAACTCACATAAGTTAATGAAAGAATACCAAACTTATAATAAACTCTATCATCTCTCATTCTCCACAATTTAAAATCTCAAGTAATGAGACTCGTGGATGCTTAGCCTAATAAACCAATTAAGGTCCATATGGTTAAGGATACTAGCTAGAGTAAACTTGGATAAGTAAACTCGGGTTGAGTCAAAATATTCACGACGGGCCTAATATATCAAAGATATCTAAACTTGTTAAAACCATTTTATTTATTTATTTATTTATTATTTTATTCTTGAAATGGAAAATATAAAATGCGATGCAATGATAAGAGGAAAGAAAATAAATAAAAATACTACTAGGCCAAAAATAGATCAAAATTTTGAAAAACGTTGAAAAATTTTAAAATTTTCCGGTAAAATGAGATCAAATTCATGGAAAAGGCCACTAAAATTTCGATAGAAATCCCCCCTACACTTAATATAAACATTGTCCCCAATGTTAAGCATGTGGGAGAATAAACTCCCTTACACTTAGGACATTCAGTACGTTGTTTAAATCGAGCTAAGGAAAGGAAAACTAAAGTGATTACAATTATTCGTTTTATCTATATACAAGATTGAATCACAATAGCAAAAACTTATCGAAGGAACCGGGTACACGGGTAACACGGGAACACGGGTCTCGTCAAAAGTACCAAAAGTGGATCATTAAGCACATGTCCCTGCACAATCACAACACAAACAAACAACCTACTTGTCTCCCCCTACACTTATTGGTGAAAATGGGTGAAAAAGGGTAAAAATCTAACCTAGTTAAACGATGCTTGATTTTTAAACACGAGTCTCTAGCTCGACTCGAATTCCCGAATATCATCATTCAAAAGGGAAAATCATGGAACAACCGAGAATTCCAAGCGAGGAAAATCTCTCCATGATAAAGGTGAAACAAAGTCATACAAGGCATACCCCATGAAAATCCACCCGGGTCAAACACATAATTTCCATCACAAAAGGAAATAAACCCCGAGGTGGTACGCAAGTCATATAAAAGTGAGGTATCCTTAGACAAAAGTCTCGTACTAGGAAGGGTAAGGTGGTATGGCAATGAAAGCACAAAAGTCTCTATTCCCGGATCAAACACCGGTTCCTTAATGGGAAAATAGCAAGAGGTGTCGACATTTAAGCTCAAAATATCATCAAAATCCATAGTGGGAAAGTCATCCTCTTCCAAACTTGATGTGAAAACATAAGTATCGTCGGAGTCATAGGAAAACTCTTCCTCATGAGGAAAATAGGTATTTAGAAAGATATCTAAATCCTCCTCAAATGAAATAACCTCTAAAGTAGGTATGATCTCTAAGAGTGGAGGATCCTCCTCAATAGTCATGACTTCTAAAATGGGAGTATAAAAGTCAAAAGGAGTCTCCATGGAAGATTCACTCATAGAGATATGAGGTGCATTAAAATCATGGGTTGGGTCATCAAAATTAATGAGATAACTTAAAAAAGTGTCATCATCGTAGGTATCAAAGGTTGGTTGATCATAAATGGGTGGGTCAAAAGTGGGTGGGTCAAAAGTCGAGTCGTCTAAGCCGAAGATAGTGTGATCACTTGAAAAAGTGTCATCACTATCGGTGTCATAAATGGGAGTATCAAAAATTTGAGGCTCGAAGGGAAGGGATGAGTTTATCACAAAATCATTTTGAGTAGACTTTTCAATTCCAAAAGGATTAATAAAAATCTCGTCATCATTATAATTAAGAACATCAATCATATTGACCGAATCTTTTCCATTTGATTTAGTTGTGATTTTTCCCATTTTAAAAACTTGTTGTTCATCCCGAACCCTGAGAATTAACTCCCCTTCGGCTACATCAACTAAGGCTCTTCCGGACCTTAAGAATGGTCTACCAAGTATTAACGGAATACGAGGATCCATCTCATAGTCGACGACGACAAAGTCCACGGGAAAAGTGAATGTACCGACTCGAACAAAAACATCTTCGGCAATACCAACGGGGTATGCGAGAGTTCGATTAGCTAACTCTAAAGTCATACGAGTCGGTACAAGGTCGGGTAATGACAATTGTTTCCAAACCGAAAGTGGCATAAGATTGATGCTAGCGCCGAGATCCGCTAAAGCCATACAATCACCGATTTGAGGAAACGAGCAAGGTAACACGAATCGTCCGGGATCTCCTAGCTTTTCGGGAAGCTCTTTGAGAAGAACCGCGGAACAATTCTCATTTAAACGGGTGTTAACGAGCTCAACCATTTTTTCCTTCTTATTGAGCAAATCTTTAAACATTTTGACAAATTTTGGCATTTGAGCAAGTGCTTCAATAAGGCTTACGTTAACATTCACATTGGAAATCATTTTCAAAAAAATTAGAGACATGAATTTCATCTTTGGTGAGCACTTTAGTCTTGCCTAACCTAGATGGATAAGGAATATTAGGCTTAGGTTGAGAAGGAGAAGGACTCGCTTCTTGAACAACCGTAGGAATAGGCTCTTTCGGCAATGGAGGACTAGAACTAGGAGTGGTAGTGGGGTGAATCACCGGAGGGTGAGTACGATTACTCATTATGACCTCCGGGCCTTGTCTCTCCTTTATGGGCGAAGAGATGGAAGGTCCCACTAAATTGGCTCCACTTCGAGTATTGATAGCACTTACATTAGCACGAGGGTTAATCTCGGTATTGGATGGTAAGGCACCTTGGGGTCTAAGGGTTTGCAACATAGTCAAAAATCTCTTATCGTTGGACTCTTGCATTTGTCTAGTAGATGCTTGCATAGCTTGCATGATTTTCTCATGTTCGGTCAATTTTTGTAGAACCAAGTCCATTTGAGGGTTTTGCATATTCATTTGATTGAACCCTTGATTATTAACCCCTTGATTAGGAAAATTTTGATTTTGATATTGAGTTTGAAAATCGTTGTTATTGTAAAAACCTTGATTATTTTGAAACCCTTGATTTTGACCATTAAAAATCCCTTGATTTGCATTCCCTTGAAAATTACCCATTTGAGGACCTTGGTTCCTATTTTGGTATTGGGTATTTTGGGCGGGTGGGGGTGGTCTTTGAGGTGCTACAAAACTCGAGGGAGCCAAATAATTAGTACTCTCGTAAGCCAATTGGTTAACATCAACATTAGGTTTAAATGGAACCCTTTCATTAGCATTAAAAGCACAAACTTGTTGTTGTTGATTATAAACCTTGTCACAATTGAAATATGAATGTGGTCCACCACAAGTCTCACACGTTTCACTATTATCTTTCACGGCATGCACATGAGTGGTGAGGGCGTCGGTTTTTAGAGCGAGTGTTTCAACAAGCGAAGTAAGTTTATCGATTCTCTTGTCACTCTCACTAGAACTAGCACTTGCCATAGTGGCCCTAACACTCTTGGTTTGCACTTTTGCCTTGTTCTCAATAATGGCCCAAGCCTCGTTCATGGTTTTCACAAGAATATTGCCCCCCACGTCACTATTAAGTGAGTCTTGGTCATTTAGAGTTAAACCATTGTAAAACGTATATATTTGATGCACTTTAGTGAAACCGTGTTGTGGACATTTTCTTAAAAGCTCTTTAAATCGATCCCAAGACTCACTATAAGTTTCCCCATATTTTTGCTCAAAAGTAATGATTTCATTCCTTAAAGAGGTGGTCCGTGATGGTGGGAAAAAGTAATTAATGAACTTGGTCTCTAAGTCGATCCATGTTGTAATACTTTGGGGTGGTTCCTTATCAAGCCAAATCTAGGCTTGTCCCTCGAGGGAAAAAGGAAAAGTTGTAGGCGAACGGCCTCTTGTGGCACCCTATTGTATTTGATGGTATTTGCTAATTGGATGAATCGTTTGATATGAGCGTGTGGGTCATCATTAGTACGACCTAAAAATGGTGTAGCGGAAACCATTCGAATAAAATCCGGTTTAAGTTCAAAATGATTAGCTCCAATGGTCGGCACCACAATCGCGTCATCGTTTCCTTCAACGTGAGATTGAATAATCTCAATCATTGGTCGATTATCCGTTGCCATCGTTATGTCGAAAGCTCGATTCTCGGGATCGGCTTGAATGACGGTCTTTTTGTTTTTCTTCTTCTTCTTCTTTTTGGAAGAATTGGAAGAGTTTGATACACCACTCGGTATGTATGTACGCGCGCGAGTGCGCATACAATTAAAACTTGGAATGAGGTAGGTGACCTCGGTCGACTTTGAGAGGAAAAGGATTTTCCCTCTCGAGGAGCAATAGTAAAAAGCTACAAAAATATATACTTAAGTACTACTTGAGTCGGCAAACCAATAATCGGTCGTCCCTCTTAATATACGCACAAGCAAGCGGGGAAACGAGGTGGCACAAAGCACTTAAAAACCTTTTTCCTTAGACGGCCTTTTATAGCGCGTCGCCTTATACCCACCTTATAGTTTGTATATTTCGAGTTCAAACGTCTTACTAGTATTTATCTATTTTGCCTTTTTATTTCGTCTAGGATTCGACTACAATAGTTAGGTGATGAAATCCCAACTAAGGCTCATTTGAAAAGTAGGTAAATTTATTGTGCTACGTAATATAATATAGTAAAAGAAAAATATTTTTGTATTTTTTTTAGAAAAATATATATTTACAAGAAAAACGAAAGAAATCGAACTAAGAAAATTAACACTAATACGTAATATTTTTGGTGTAATACTTTTAGGAAAAAGTATTACGTTTTGCTTTTTTAAATTTTTTTGGTGCAATTCTTAGGAAAGAAATTCCTTTTGTGATTTTTTTATTTTTTTGTATTTTTAAGTTTTTGATTTTTTTTTGGTATTTTTGATTTTTTTGTGCAAGAAACGTAACGTTCAAAAAGAACGGATCCCAAAATCCAAACGTCTTCACGAAAAATCGTCAATCGTACGAGCGAAGCGGCAGCGGCGCCATTTGATAAAGAATAAGTTTTTCCTCCTAGGTGTATTTGATCTAGGTTTAGAGTTATGATCATTTCTTCTAGGTGTTGGGGTTTTACTTCTAGATCGTGAATTATTTTGATTATCTCTTCTAGGCGTTGTCGTTCTACTTCTAGGCTTAGACTCATTCCGTACTCTAGGTGGAGTAGAATATGGTCTAGATAAACTTCTATTTCCCATGAGAGGTTTACTCAATGGCTTGTAGAACTTATCAATAGGATTGTCGTCAAGTATGGGTAATTTTACCTTATTAACAATAAGATGCTTTTGTTTTTCATCTAACTTAGACTTTTCAGAAAGTTCAGGATTTTCACCAAAATTACCCTCTGGCCGTGGTACCTTATCTATGGCTGCGGTTCCATAGTGATAAGGAACCGCCCCATACAATCTGGGACCGCGTACAGTGGGTGATTTTTATGAAAATCTGACTTGTTTAGGTTCACTTGTTGAGGCTTCATTTGAGTTAAAACCTAGACCAAGTCTTTCCTTAGAATGAACTTGTTTGTTTGACATATCATCAAGAGCACTAGTAACTTTCATGAACTTTTCCAATATAATGGAGGTGCTCTTGAGATCTTCATTCTCTAATCTAAGTTTCTCACAACTTAAGCAACCTAAATCCACTTCTTTATTTTTCTCAAGTATTGCCAATTTCTCCCTAAGTTCATTGATCTCATTTTCAAGCTTAGTTTTGGTTGATTTTTGTTGGGTCAAAAAGTTGATGTGGCAGAAACTCAAAATCGAAGGACATTTACTCAGGCGTTGACAAGTGTAATACAAGAGTTGACAAGAGCAAATTAGGCGTTGATAGAAGTCAACAAAAGTCAAACGCAGTCAACAAAAGTCAACGCTGATAGATTTGATGGAGAATTCTATTTAGGGAATATATTGAGTATATTATTTATGATATACACAATATATAGTTTATCTAAATAGAATATTTAGATGTTTATTTGATTTGATCTCTTGTAGATTCTGTTCCTTCCACTATAAAAGGAACAAGGGTCTTAGGTTTTTAATATCAATTCATTCACAATGTAAACCTAAAGCGTGTGTGTACTAGACGTGGGATTCAATGTATACACGTCTAGTGATTGTTTGTTATTAATATAATGAACAATCCAATTGTGTTTTAATTCATGTTATTGTGCCCTAAACACCTTGTTATTGTGTTATGTTCTAATTCCGCTTTGATTATTTAATCATATGATCGTGATGCATTCCTAGTAGCTTCAAAGATCCGGAAACCAAGGTTTCCACAATTGGTATCAGAGCGGGTGGCTCTCGATACTAGGAATTAACAAGGTGTTCGAGTCGAAGAACGAAGAAGAAGCTTAAAATCCGTATATGATTTTAGATTCGTATGTTTCTGAGCAGTGATTTCAAACTGCGATAAATCCTTCGTTAACCGTTAGATCATCGCAAAAGTTTGGCTGTAGGTTCTTGGCATATATGACTTAAATCTCACCGGAGGGATCTTCGATCTGAGATCTTATGGGGGAGATATACATCGTCGAAGTGGGCTGCAGAGGTGATTTTCAGATTTTTGTTTTCCCATGAAATCATGATTTAGGATTTTTGAAAACCCTAGATCATTGCATATAACAGAAAATCTGATGTTTTACGGCGAATTGAGAGTGATAAATTATTAGGGTTTCATTCAAAACCGTAGATCTAGGCTGTTTGATCGTTTGTTTCTAGGGTTTATAAACTTTTGGTTCGTCATGGTATAACATGGTATAGCAGCAGCTCATGGTTTTTCAACAGCGTAAAGGAGCAGAATGTGATATCGTTGGAGATCAGCATGGTAATTCTGATGTGGTCCACATATGTTGCTACGAAATTCAAGTGGATATTCGTGACATGATGTTCGATTGGGATTAGTCAGAAAGAAAAACAAGCTTTTGTTCACACGATGCAATTTTTCTGATTGGTTAAGAAACTTGCGTTCACACGACCAAAAAGAAGAATAAGAATGGTGTGTTCACACGAATTAGTTAATGGAAAGCTTTTATGTTCACATGAAGCTATTATTCTAATTGGTGGAATTGTTATGTTCACGCGGTTCAAAAGATGTGATTGGAGAATAGAAGCAGGTTGGCAGAATACAATGTAGATCAAGTTTACGTGGGGTCGTGTATACCTTTGGTATTGTGATTAAGGAAAAGACGTACATATTCACAAACATGGCATGGATCTCAATTTATTTTATTATTTTGGGAAGATATCAACATTACTTGGGTATTGTTTCAGAGAGTATGGGCCAAGTCAACTAAGCCAGATAGGTATTGCGACTATAAAGGAAGATGTGGAACGAATATTCTTATACGCTGGTTTTCAGGAAATCAGTTTATGGCTGATTTTTCTTGACTTACTCAAAATATTCTTTTCATTGTTATCATGTGATACAGTAATTCAGACAAAGAAAGGACGACGTGAAGTCAAAGAAAAAGGGTCTGACGTATCCTAGATGACGTCAGCAGTAGGAGACGCTGACAAGAGTGAAATTGACGCTGACAGGAAGAGTTTTGACGCTGATAGAATAAGTCAACGCTGATAGGTTGACAGTGTTGTCCGATATATGAATTCAAACGCTGATAAGTATTGTCCGATATCGGACAATACAGCTGATAGAGATCTTGGATAAAGATGATATTGAACAACACAAGGAAGGCTGATGTTTGAGAAAATTGGTACGTTTTGAGCACACAAAAAGGTGGTATTTACACACGAAGGTACATGGAATCTCCGTTTTAATTTAGAATATCATGTTGATATTTATGGCTCGGATATTTTTAAAAGGAATTAATGATCTTAATGCGAATTGGCAACTATTCGTGGGAATTTGATGGATATTTAAAGTATGTAATCGGGTTAGCCTTGTAAAAGAGTTATCCGTAAGTAACTTTTACATATGATATATTATTTCATAAATATTCGTCATGAAGAAGTGTTAGCTTAAGGGGAAGAATTCTTATGGTAAGTTTGATGATTGAAGAAGATTTTCGCGAGTTTGTGTTCTATCATATCTTAAAGTCGTGCACTCCAAGTCATAGACTTTAAAGGTAACTTGTTTATGCTTACATGGTTACTGATGAAGTGATACAAGGTCTAGGAATATGTGATTTTTCTTATGGTTCTCTATGCACATATTTGCTATCACTTGAAGGAGTTACATTATCGTGCTCAGTGTCTCACAAAGGGTGAGGATTTTTGTATCAGCTACGTACTTCATCACATCATCGTGAAAGACATGGAACACAAGGTTGGGTTATTCTACTTCTACATCAAGATTACTTTATTTATTTTTCTTCAAGATCATTACACAGGGCCTACATTTGGAGAATCTTCAAAGATTGCATACATTATTTACTTCCCTGTTGATGTGACAAAAAGGGGAAGAAATACATGCTACACTTGAGGGGAAGCAATTTGAAGATCATGTACAACTTACAAGAGATACACATAGAGTTTTGCCACCATCAACTAGGGGAAGATTGTTGGGTCAAAAAGTTGATGTGGCAGAAACTCAAAATCGAAGGACATTTACTCAGGCGTTGACAAGTTTAATACAAGAGTTGACAAGAGCAAATTAGGCGTTGATAGAAGTTAACAAAAGTCAAACGCAGTCAACAAAAGTCAACGCTGATAGATTTGATGGAGAATTCTATTTAGGGAATAGATTGAGTATATTATTTATGATATACACAATATATAGTTTATCTAAATAGAATATTTAGATGTTTATTTGATTTGATCTCTTGTAGATTCTGTTCCTTCCACTATAAAAGGAACAAGGGTCTTAGGTTTTTAATATCAATTCATTCACAATGTAAACCTAAAGCGTGTGTGCACTAGACGTGGGATTCAATGTATACACGTCTAGTGATTGTTTGTTATTAATATAATGAACAATCCAATTGTGTTTTAATTCATGTTATTGTGCCCTAAACACCTTGTTATTGTGTTATGTTCTAATTCCGCTTTGATTATTTAATCATATGAACATGATGCATTCCTAGTAGCTTCAAAGATCCGGAAACCAAGGTTTCCACAATAACCCTTTTGATCTTAAAACATGATGTTTCAGGTTTCCACATGAAGAGGTGTTGGATTAAGGGGAAGAATTCTTATGGTAAGTTTGATGATTGAAGAAGATTTTCGCGAGTTTATGTTCTATCATATCTTAAAGTCATGCACTTGTGACTTTAAAGGTAACTTATTCGTGCTTTACATGGTTGGTGATGAAGACTTGTCATAACACTTGAAGGAGTTACATTATCGTGCTCAGTGTCTCACAAAGGATGAGAATATTGACAAGGGATTGAGGTCTACTTATAATTTGCTAAAGGTATAAGTTCTTTATCACGTGGATAGTACAAGACATGGAACACAAGGTTGGGTTATTCTACTTCTACATCAAAAATACTTTATTTATTTTTCTTCAAGATCATTACATTTGGAGAATCTTCAAAGATTGCATACATTGTTTATTTCCCTGTTGATGTGACAAAAAGGGAAAGATATACATGCTACACTTGAGGGGAAGCAATTTGAAGATCATGTACAACTTACAAGAGATACACATAGAGTTTTGCCGACATCAACTAGGGGAAGATTGTTAGGTCAAAAAGTTGATGTGGTAGAAACTCACCAACGAAGAAAACATGAAGATATTGTCTAAGCGTTGACAAGAGCATTCCAGGCGTTGACAAGAACAAATTAGGCGTTGATGGAAGCAAGCATTGTCAAGAGCAATTCAAGCATTGTCACATGCAATTCAAGCATTGACAGAAACGTAGACAAGAAGCTTTTAGAAGATTCTATTTGGATATATATGCAGGATATATTCTGTATATGTTTATCTAAATAGAAGATTTACTTGTTTATTTGTTATTATCTCTTGTAAACCCTAATCCTTACACTATAAAAGGAACCAAGGGTCTTAGGTTTTATATATCAATTCATTCACAATGTAAACCTAAAAGCGGTTGTGCACTAGACGTGGGATTCAATGTATACACGTCTAGTGATTGTTTGTTATTAATATAATGAACAATCCATTTGTGTTTTAATTCATGTTATTGTGCCCTAAACACCTTGTTATTGTGTTATGTTCTAATTCTGCTTTGATTATTTAATCATATGAACATGATGCATTCCTAGTAGCTTCAAAGATCCGGAAACCAAGGTTTCCACAATTTTAAGGTTTTATTCTTTTCTATGAATTTAAGACTAAGTTTGTGTAAACTACCATATTTGCCTTCGAATTCAATATCATCAAAAGTGGAGCTATCATTGCTATAATATTCTGTTTTGGAATGTACCTCTTTATAAGTGTGAGCCATAAGACATTTCTCCTCTTTGGGGTTGTCATCATCATCTTCACCGCTATCGCTCCAAGAGCCACTAACGAACGCCGTGTGGTTCTTATCGCGAGCGGGCATTGGACAATCACCAATGAAGTGATTTGGATCACCACATCCAAAGCAATTCCTATCACCTTTTTCGTTCTTGGCAAACCGATTCTTTGAGAATGGTTTCTTGTCATTCTTGGGTTGCCTAACGTGTTGACCTCGTCTCTTGAAGAACTTCTTGAAATCTCTCACCGCCAATGCCTACTCCTCGTCATCGCTATCCGAGGAACTATCATGGTCACTTTGTGCCTTCTTGGCTTTAGGTGCAAGAGATTTTCTTTCACTCTTGGTTTTCACTAATTCCGAGTCCTTCAAGATTATCATCTCATGAACCTTCAAGTTGCCTATGAGTTCATCGAGTGATAAAGTTGAGAGATCTTTCGACTCTTCAATCGCCGTGACTTTTGCTCTCCATTTTGGATGTAAAGTCCTTAGAAACTTCCTAACATTGTTCTTGCTAGAAAAACCTTGATCAAGTGCTTTTAGACTAGTAATAATGGTGTTAAACCTAGCAAATGCACTATCAATAGTTTCATCTTCTAAGATGACAAATTATTCATATTGTTGGACAAGAAGATCGATTTTGCTTTCTTTGACTTGGCTATTACCTTGGTGGGTTACTAAAAGAGCGTTCCAAATATCTTTAGCGGTTTCACACATAAAAATCCTTTCATACTCTTTCTTAGGTAAAGCATTATAAATCACCATTTTAGCCTCATTATTTTTTGAAAGTTTCTTTTTAGTATCGTCATTAGCTTTGTCAAAAGTGAACAATTCTTTTGTTTTAGAAACTTCATTAAATTGATAGGGTAAAAAATCACCATTGGTAATAACATGCCAAAGATCTAAATCTTTTGATTTCACATAAGTTTCAAATCTATTTTTCCAATAAATAAAACTATCGGTTTCAAAAAGTGGTGGTCTTTGCATAGATTGCCCTTCTAGGTATTTGTTGGAATCCATAGATCGATTCAAGTTTTAAAATACAATATACTTTAAAAATTCTTGAGCAACTCGCTCTGATACCAATTGTAGAAACTAGAAGGGGGGGTTGGATAGTTTCTTATAATTTACATGTTAAAAGGTGGTTTTCAAAAATCCTTTTTCAAAAACTTAGACTTGAGGAAATGTGTGAAATCTTCTTATGCACAATATGAACAATGATTGTGTAACTAAGCTAATACTAACAAATATATATGCACAAAGAATAAAGAATGTAAAGAGTTAAGGGTAAGAAAGATCAAACCGAACACCAAGGATTTATAGTGGTTCGGCAACGAAGCTCACTCCTCGTTCCTACTCCACTCCTTGAGTACTCCTTACTCGAGAGTTCACTACACAAAAAGCTCCTTATGGTGGAGAAAACCGTACACGTCGCTTAACCAATTTCCGACTCTAAGCTAAAAGTCGAGCCCTAATCGTAGCTAGGACCAATCTACAAAACTATACTTAGTACATACACAACTTCCAAATAGACACAACTACTTGGATCTTCACAAGTATGACACAACTACAAATGTATAAAATTAGATCTTCAATGGATCTTTGGTGGTGGACTCAACACTTCACAAGGATAGTGTTCTTCTCTTTGCACTTGGAGAGGAAGGGATGGAAGGAAAAGATTCACTTCTTAAACAAGTAGTAATCAAACAAATGATCAAAGATTTGAGTGATTAAAGAAGAGTGTTTGAATCTGGAAATAGATGTGCAAAAGAGGTGAATTGAAAAGCTGAGAATGGTCCACTATTTATAGGACAAAGGGGCAACGGCTATATCTGCCCGCGGTACCTTATCTTAGCCCGCGGTACCTTATCGATAAGGAACCGCCTAGGAGCTAAGGTACCGCTGGACTAGACTCCGCTCCCTTTTTATCCTTTAGTGGTGGAGGTCATATTTGGTTTAAAAAATATCCTGATAGAATATTCCTAACCAAATAAGAATATGCCATTTTCAAATTTTCAAATAAATTAATTTAATAAAACATTTTCTTAAAAAGAAAGTTTAATAAAAACTTGTCACACTTAATAAAAAGTGAGTTTTAAGAAAAGATTAAATCACTTGATCACTTGATTAAGGTTAGTACTTGTTTATCCATACCTTAAGTGAAAATGGGTAAAATGAAAAATACTTGAACTCAAGAATTCGTTTTTCGTTGTTTTCGTAAATGCTTGTTTTTACATATTGTCGTAATCAAAACAAAGCGAGACCGAAATATGCAAGTAACGTTTTTAGGCATTATTGCATTAATAGATAGGATCCACAACGCTTCTTTATCAGTGTACTAATCTAATCGGTTAGGGTACTTACCTTGCGTGTGATTTATTTCTGTCGATTGCTGTGTGTTTAATGATCGTTGTTTGTTCTGCATCTAGTTAACTAGGGTTGTAGGTATCGAATCCTACAAGTGGTATCAGAGCTTTGGTTCGCAAGTTCTGGTTACTAGGATCGATCGGTGAAGGTGGTGGTGTTCAGGGTTTGTGAACATCATCGAAGAGCAGCAGATATCGACTTTAAAAGGGTTTCTTCTTGAAAGGTTTAATCGTACTGAAGATCGAAGGTTTGGTGATGGGGTCTCATTGTTGTTGCCGCCATTGATAATATATTAAGAAGAAACGGTTGTGTGTTTTGTCACAGGAAGTTGTAATAATACAAAGGGTTTAAAATTTTTGGGCCAAAAGTAATTGGGCAAATATATTAAAGACTCTAAACAAGTTTGATTTGAATTTGTATAAAGGTTCTTTTTATAAAGTTAGTTATTTTTTGTTTTTGTAAAACAAAAGATTTCTACTTTGAATTATTCGCACACAAGGGGACTTCTTAGTTCGTGATTGTGACAGGTTAATATATCACAAGATTTAGCAAATTATCGAAGGGATTTGTTAATTTGTGATTGTGAGAGTTTATCACAAGGTTTTGAAAATTAATAAAGGGATAAAGAAGCATTCAAGACTTGTCGAGGTTGCAAGATTTCTTAGGTTATTAGAGATCGGTTTGCAAAATTAAAAGTATGACAAGGGTTACTTCAAAAGACGACCGGTACTTTCATGATTCAAGGGTTGTCAATTTGTTGGATAGGTTAATTTCTAAGGTTCGATCGATATTTGACTAAGAAAGGGTTTTTCTTTTGAAGGGTTACTTGGTTTGATCGATTTATAAGATTTTATCTTAGGGTTATATCGGTAAATCAAGGGGTGTTTTATACACGGGATACTTTGTTAGATCGTGTATTTTGTGTAGGTAAATTCACAAAAGGTTAAACCATTAGGAAAGAGTTAAAATAAGATGACGCTGAGCAAATTTGACATCGAGAAATTCGATGGGAAGAATGACTTTGGGTTATGGCAGGTAAGGATGAAGGCTTTGCTGGAACATCTGGAATTAGATGCAGCATTGGAGGTATTACCCGCCACTACAATAGTGGCGTACGATAACGTCATTCAGAAAAAGGCTTACAGCGCACTGATCTTGTGTTTGGATGATCGGGTCCTACGGGAGATCACCAAGGAGACGACTGTAGCGGGGATTTGGAAAAAGTTAGAGACTTTATACATGACAAAGTCTTTAGCTAATCGTTTGTACTTGAAGAAAAAGTTATATACTTTTCAAATGCATCAAGGTAAGAGTCAGTCTGAATATATTGATGAGTTTCACAAGCTCGTAGGTGACTTAGCAGCTATAGATACTACTATATCGGATGAGAATCAGGCATTATTGTTACTCACATCTTTACCATCGTCTTATGATAATTTCGTGGAGACTTTGCTATATAGTCGGGATACTTTGAAGCTAGAAGACGTGCTCGCGACACTTAAATCTAAGGAACTTCAGAAGATGACGAAAGCAAAGGGTGATGATGGTGAAGGGTTGTATGTGAGGGAGAGATCTAGTCAGAGAGATATGGAGCATGGTGCAAATAGTTCGTAGTCAAGGTCACAAGGAAGGAGCAACAAACTCAGGTGTTATATATGTTAGTCTGGGGATCATTTAAAGAGGGATTGTCCCACGTATAATCACAAGAAATCTCAAGGTTTTGTCAGGAATAAAGATCTGGTACCCGGTTCTAGAGCTGATGGGTATGACAATGCTAATGTTATGATGGCTATGAGTGTTGATAAACTTTTGGACTGAATCATGGATTCAGGGGGATCATACCATATGACACACAAGAGAGATTACTTGGTTGATTTTAAGGAGTATGACGGTGGTAATGTACTACTAGGCGATGGCAGGGAATGTCGTGTATGGGGGACAGGAAAGGTTCGAGTACGAATGAGGGATGGGTCAAGTTTTGTGTTGGACAACGTCAGGTATGTTCTAAAATTAAGACGAAACTTGATATCGCTGGGCACTCTTGAAAAAGAGGTTTTACTATGAAGAGGCAGTCGGGCAAGATCAAGGTTATAAAGGGTTCACTGGTGGTACTATCAGGAACAAGAAGGGCTAATTGCGTGTGACAACCCTGGTTTTGAGGTTCGTCACTTAATTTTATTTTGTGCTAGTTACGTGTCTTTATGGGTTTATATGCTTATTGGTGTGTATAGATTGTGGTTTGGATATCGTTTCCGGTACGGGGTACCTTGTGAGTGAAACGATGTGTGATGATTTCATGTTCATGAGTTCACATGGTAGTGACTATGAAGTGAGATGGTGTTATTTAGTGGTTTTACGTATACGTATATGTATTATAGAAAATCGTATTTTTACGATTTACGGTTTAGCATTTAGAGGTCTCGGATGAGGTAATTAGTCATATGCATATTTTTTGGGATGGTTTTAAGTCATTTAGGACTTAGTTATAAAGCTACTTTCAAAATTTGAGATTTTTTTTCAAAGTGTATATTTTACGACTTTTACGGTAAAACGCGTAAATTTGACTAGTTTTACGGTTTTGAGGTTTTGGAGGCTTTTGGAGCTGAAGTAAATTAAGGTAATATTAATAACATAATATTAAATAATAAAAATAAAAAAACGAATTTGAAGGGGTTTAGGTCGGTTTTGGACGCAGAAAAGAAGGAAAAAAAGGAAAAAGAGGGAAAAAAGGAAAGTGGTCTTATTCTTGGACTAGGATTTTATGTACACCCTATATATTGTTTTAATCACAATCCAAATTCATTATTTTTCTCCTGGAGGTTAAGAAAATTCGTGAGTTATATAAAAAATTAGGGTTCTTCATAAAATTTGGGGTTTTCATAAATCAAAGGTAAATCTTCATAACCCTTTTCAATTTAATTGTTTTTATGTTTTGTTTAATCATCTTATGATGGAATGAGTTTAGGTTTTAATATAAAAACAGAAAATTAATGTTGTATTAATCATAATATGATGATTACATAAATTAGGGTTTGTAATTAGAGGGATTAGGGTTAATTAATGAGGTTGATTTTGTTAAATCCGTTTTTAAAAACTGGGCAGAATTTTGAGTCAATTGTTCTGATCATATCGGGAGTTCTAGGAACATTCAAGATGCGATCCAAGTATCCCTGAAAAGGTAATTTAAGTGGCTTTCCAATGCAAGAAACGAGAACTAAATTGGAGATCGGGAAGTGGGTCTAAAACAGGTTACAACAGTCGGAGGTCAAAACAGTTTTGTAATCAGCCTATTTTCTTTTTAAGTTTTGGGTTGTTTGGGGTACTTAGGGTTGCATTGGGATCTTCTAATGAACATGAGAGATGGTTTATATATTTTAGTAAGTATCTGCACTTGGGATAAGATTGTGGTTTAGGGTAAGACCCTCTAATAGTAACAAACTTTTCATACGTTTAAAATCAGTGAATTCTGGATAGGTAGAAATATATATACATATATCGGGGCCTTAATAGTAGCTTTAAGGTTAGGGAAAGTGGGAGGTTTTAGCTAACATATGTAAAAGTATGAATATTCCTTTTACAGAAACCATGGGTATATTTAAATGGACGTTTGACTTAATGTTTTGAGACCTAAAAACTGGGACTGTTTTGTGTAAAATATGAACGGGATAGTTATTAAACTTAACCAAGTTAAGGACTTGTTAAGGAAGGGTAATGGGGTGATTAGATCTTATCAATGAGGTATTTATATAGGAATAGGCTAAATTTCCATCATAGGTTGATGAGCCATCTTAGTGATTGGTTCATGTATTGATTGCGTGTTTTTGGTTTGTTAGCTTGTTGCTAGTGCGAGGACTTGTGAAGAATCAATCAGGTGAGTTTCATAGTCCCATGTTTAATATTGATATTGACTTCCAGATGGGATGGAAGAGACACTGTGTTGAGTTATTTGTAAATAATGCTGTGAATGTTTTTATGGGATGTGATGGACTTGTGTGTACACTTATGTGATTAACTGCTATGTGATTCTTGATTGTGTATGATTTGGATCGGGGGACACGTGTCGTCTCAGTTATTGTGGTTTGACAAGGTAGGGGCCTTGGGATAGGTACATAGCGTGATCGTCTATGGGACCAATGGATAATGACAAGGTAGTGACCTTAGGATAGGTACATAGTGTGATCATCTATGGTACCATGATGTTTGGTAAGGCTGAGGGCCTTGGATTTGGTTTGAAATGTTTGATCTTGAATTGTTAGTTGTTAATGCATACTTGTAACACATTGTCCATATGTTATTATGTTGATGGTTGTTTATTCACAGCTTGTAACTGATTTAGCGTTGGAGTCTAAACCTATGACTCTCACCAACTTTATGTTGACGTGTTTTAGTGTCTCTTTCAGGTGTGAATGTGGTTAAGCGTGAGGATAGAAGTGGCTAGACTTGGATGCCTTAGGATTGCATATAGAAGGAGATCCCCGTTCCTTCTTAGTTTACCTTTATGTTTTTTTGAATAAGTGATATTGTTGGCACCTATATGTTTGTTTTGTTTATGTTACTTGTTTGTCTTAGGTAAGAGGTACGACTGTTACCTACTTACCTAGACTCCTGCATTGTTGAGATATTGTCATGACATTTGTGTCACCATTTTATGACATTTCTTATATCATTTAGTTATCTCTATAGACACGCTATTGTTGTGATGATATCCATACGTCGCGCCCCATATTCCGCCATGGTGGGGTGTGACATTGCGTATATACCCTGAACGGTCAAGCTGTGACCGGGAAGACAACGAAGGGTAGGAGGCAGTTAGGGAAATTTCAGACTGGGTGGAAGATCAAGACGGGTAATGTTCTTGATTCTTGTAATCAGAAGTCTACCCAACAATATATGAAGTGTGGGGTCGTCAAACATTTGGATGTTGCAGGGTTACAGCAGCAGAATGGGTTGGTTAAGGAGACGAACGTGACACTCTTCTAAAAGGTACGTTGTTTTCTGATTCAGTCTGGTCTGTCCAAGGTTTTTTGGACAGAGGATACAACCATGTCTACATATCTAGATAATAGGTCACCATCAGCAGCGATTGGATTCAAGAAGACTATAGATATGTTGAGGTTTTTTGGTTGACTTGCTAGTATTGAGCAATGGATGCTTGAACCGGTTAAGGTCAAGTGCATATTCCTGGGAATCATAAAGGTATGAATGTTGATCAACTTTGGAGGTTAGATGATGTTACTTCAAAGGGAGTGCTTTACAGGAATATGGGTTTCAATGAAAGTGGGCAATACAAGAACACTTTCATTGGTTCTAGTGTATGTACAAGTTCAGTGCAGGTGTTGCACGGAGTTGAGTTTGAGGTGGAATATCGGGAGGATCATTCATGTGAGGTGGCTCAGGGTAATTTTGATCATGTAGATGTTTTAAAAGAAGTACAAACTCAAGATTTGATATACTATCATCTAGCATGTGATAGGGAGCAACACTTAGCACGGGAAATATTTAAGTATAGAGAACACAGTAATGAGGCTGCTTTTGCAGTTGCTACAGTGGAGAAAATTTATGCACATGAGTCATTGACTTTCAATGCTACAGTTTCTTGTGAGGTTCTTTCCAAGTGGATGGCTTGATTGAAAGAAGAAATGGATACTCGGTTAGATGTGTATGTGGTCAACAATGGTTGCCGGAAAAGCAGTGACGACAGATACGATTATTACTGGGAGTATACACCAGGTATGTTCATACATCTATGTCTCTATATAGATTGTATGGTATTTTCTTGCGGATGCAAGGCTTAGATCTCGGTTACCAAGGGTTTGCTGGTTAAAGCAAAGGGAAATATACTTGGTATTAAGATCATCAGGAAACAGAGTGGTAATAGTCTAAGGGTGTCACAATCCAGGTTTTACAACAGAAAGTTGGTACAGACATTGTTGAAGGGACACTCCATACTTTCATTGGAGGATAGTCTATTAGGGGATTGTGATATGGAAAAGAATAGTAAGTGGTCATATATATATGCAGTTGGAAGCCAGGAGTATCAGGTGGTCTGCACGAGACCTGACATAATATCTACAGATGTGGGTATGTTGGATAGGTTTGATCGTGGATTACAGACATACATACAAGTTTTTGTGGACTACGCCATGATAAGATCGATCACCGTCATGGGTAGAACAGGGTACGGGTTGCTGATAAATGGATGTGCGAGGAGCTGGGACGCTAAGTTGCAGCACACAGAGGCTTTGTGGACAACTAAAGCGGAGTATATGACACTTACAAAGGTTGTGAAAGGAGCTATTTTGCTAAGGGGATTCTTAGAAGACTTAGGCGTGAAGCTTAACACTATTGCAGTTAATTGTGATAATCAGGGCGCCATTCATTTATCGTAGAATCATGTTTTTCATAATAGGACTAAGCACATCAATGTGCGTTATCACTTTATCAGAAGAGTCTTGGATGCAAAGACGGTTGAAGTTCTGAAGGTAGGTGCTGAACACAATGTTGCGGATGCCTTGATGAAGGTGATACCTAGACGCAAGATACAACACTGCTTGGAGCTGCTGGGTGTTAGAATAGGCTAATATAAGCCTAAGGTGGAAATTGTTATGTATTAGTCTTTATTAGCCTACAGTCATGTCTAGGGTATAAGTTCCGAGTTTCCTATATAGCTAAGTACAATAAAGGTCAGTTGGTTGTGTCAAAGCCCAACCCGACCCGTGTCTATGTAATAGTTAGTTCCCCCTTATCTCTATAAAAGGAGATGAGGGGGATAGGATTCACAACGCTTCTTTATCAATGTACTAATCTAATCGGTTAGGGTACTTACCTTGTGTGTGATTTCTTTTTGTCGATTGTTGTGTGTTTAACGATCGTTGTTTGTTCCGCATCTAGTTAACCAGGGTTGTAGGTATCGAATCCTACAAGTGGTATCAGAGCTTTGGTTCGCAAGTTCTGGTTACTAGGATCGATCGGTGAAGGTGGTGGTGTTCAGGGTTCGTGAACATCATCGAAGAGAAGCAGATATAGACTTTAAAAGGGTTTCTTCTTTAAAGGTTCGATCGTACTGAAGATCAAAGGTTTGGTGATGGGGTCTCATTGTTGTTGCCGCCATTGATAATATATTAAGAAGAAACGGCTATGTGTTTTGTCATAGGAAGTTGTAATAATACAAAGGGTTTAAAAGTTTTGGGCCAAAAGTAATTGGGCCAATATATTAAAGACTTTAAACAAGTTTGATTTGAATTTGTATAAAGGTTCTTTTTATAAACTTAGTTATTTTTTGTTTTTGTGAAACAAAAGATTTTTACTTAGAATTATTCGCACACAAGGGGACTTCATAATTCGTGATTGTGAGAGGTTAATATATCACAAGGTTTAGAAAATTATCGAAGGGATTTGTTAATTTGTGATTGTGAGGGTTTATCACAAGGTTTAGCAAATTAATAAATGGATAAAGAAGCGTTCAAGACTTGTCGAGGTTGCAAGATTTCTTAGGTTATTAGAGATCGGTTTGCAAAATTAAAAGTACGAAAAGGGTTACTTCAAAAGACGACGGGTAATTTCTTGATTCAAGGGTTGTCGATTTGTTGGATATGTTAATTTCCAAGGTTCAATCGATATTTGAGTAAGAAAGGGTTTTTCTTTTGAAGGGTTACTTGGTTTGATCGATATATAAGATTTTATCTTAGGGTTATATCGGTAAATCAAGGGGTGTTTTATACACGGGATACTTTGCTAGATCATGTTTTTTGTGTAGGTAAATTCACAAAAGGTTAAACGGTTAGGAAAGAGTTAAAATAAGATGACGCTGAGAAAATTTGACATCGAGAAATTCGATGGGAAGAATGACTTTCGGTTATGGCAGGTAAGGATGAAGGTTTTGCTGGAACATCTTGAATTAGATGCAACATTGGAGGTAGTACCCGCCACTACAATAGTGGCGTACGATAACGTCATTCAAAAAAAGGCTTACAGCCCACTGATCGTGTGTTTGGATGATCGGGTCCTACGGGAGATCACCAAGGAGACGACTAAAGTGGGGATTTGGAAAAAGTTAGAGAGTTTATACATGACAAAGTCTTTAGCTAATCGTTTATACTTGAAGAAAAAGTTATATGCTTTTAAAATGCATCAAGGTAAGAGCCAGTCTGAACATATTTATGAGTTTTACAAGCTCGTAGGTAACTTAGCGGCTATAGATACTACTATATCGGATGACGATCAGGCATTATTGTTACTCACATCTTTACCATCGTCTTATGATAATTTCGTGGAGACTTTGCTATATAGTCGGGATACTTTGAAGCTAGATGACGTGCTCGCGACACTTAATTCTAGGGAACTTCAGAAGATGACGAAAGCAAAGGGTGATGATGGCGAAGGGTTGTATGTAAGGGAGAGATCTAGTCAGAGAGATATAGAGCAGGGTGCAAATAGTTCGTAGTCAAGGTCACAAGGAAGGAGCAACAAACTCATGTGTTATATATGTCAGTCTGGGGATCATTTGAAGAGGGATTGTCCCAGGTATAATCACAAGAAATCTTAAGGTTTTTTCAGGAATGAAGATCTGGTATCTGTTTCTGAAGCTGATGGGTATGACAATGCTGATGTTATGATGGCTATGAATGTTGATGAACTTTTAGACTGGATCATGGATTCAGGGGGCTCATACCATATGACACACAAGAGAGATTAATTGGTTGACTTTAAGGAGTATGACGATGGTAATGTACTGCTAGGCGATGGCAGGGAATGCCGTGTACAGGGGACAGGAAAGGTTTTAGTACGAATGAGGGATGGGTCAAGTTTCGTGTTAGACAACGTCAGGTATGTTCTGGAATTAAGACGAAACTTGATATCGCTAGGCACTCTTGAAAAAGAGGTTTTACCGTGAAGATGCAGTCGGGCAAGATCAAGGTTATAAAGGGTTCACTGGTGGTACTATCAGGAACAAGAAGGGCTAATTGCGTATATACCCTGAACGGTCAGGCTGTGACCGGAAAGACAACGAAGGGTAGGAAGCAGTTAGGGAAATTTCAGACTGGATGGAAGATGACGGGTAATGTTCTTGATTCTTGTAATCAGAAGTCTACACAACAATGTATGAAGAGTGGGGTCGCCAAACATTTGGATGTTGTAGGGTTACAGCAGCAGAATGGGTTGGTTAAGGAGACGAACATGACACTCTTCGAAAAGGTACGTTGTTTTCTGATTCAGTTTGGTCTGTCCAAGGTTTTTTGGACAAAGGATACAACCATGTCTATATATCTAGATAATAGGTCACCATCAGCAGTGATTGGATTCAAGAAGACTATAGATATGTTGAGGTTTTTTGGTTGGATTGCTAGTATAGAGCAAGGGATGCTTGAACCGGTTAAGGTCAAGTGCATATTCCTGGGAAATTATAAAGGTATGAATGTTGATCAACTTTGGAGGTTAGATGACGTTACTTCAAAGGGAGTGCTTTACAGGAATATGGGTTTCGGTGAAAGTGGGCAATACAAAAAAACTTTCATTGGTTCTGGTGTATGTACAAGTTCAATGCAGGTGTTACAAGGAGTTGAGTTTGAGGTGGAATATCAGGAGGATCATGCATTTGAGGTGGCTCAATGGAATGTTGATCATGTAGATGTTTCAAAAGAAGTACAAACTCAATATTTGATATACTATCATCTAGCACGTGATAGGGAGCAACACTTAGCACGAGAACTATTCAAGTATAGAGAAGACAATAATGAGGCTGCTTTTACAGTTGCTGCAGTGGAGAAGATTTATGCACATGAGTCATTGACTTTCAATGATACAGTTGCTTGTGAGGTTCTTTCCAAGTGGATGGCTGGATTGAAAGAAGAAATGGATACTCGGTTAGATGTGTATGTGCTCAGCAATGGTTGCCAGAAAAGCAGTAACGACAGATACAATTATTACTGGGAGTATACACCAGGTATGTTCATACATCTATGTATCTATATAGATTGTATGGAATTTTCTTGCGGATGCAAGGCTGAGATCTCGGTTACCAAGGGTTAGATGGTTAAAGCAAAGGGAAATATACTTGGTATTAAGATCATCAGGAATCAGAGTGGTAAAACTCTAAGGGTGTCACAATCCAGGTTTTACAACAGAAAGTTGGTACATACTTTGTTGAAGGGACACTCCATACTGTCATTGGAGGATAGTTTATTAGGCGATTGTGATATGGAAAAGAATAGTAAGTGGTCATATATATATGCAGTTGGAAGCCAGGAGTATCAGGTGGTCTGCACGAGATCTGACATAACATCTACATATGTGGGTATGTTGGATAGGTTTGATCATGGATTATAAACATACGTACAAGTTTTTGTGGACTACGCCATAATAAGATCGATCACTGTCATGGGTAGAACAGGGTACGGGTTGCTGATACATGGATGTGCGAGGAGCTGGGAAGCTAAGTTGCAGCACATGGAGGCTTTGTGGACAACTAAAGCGGAGTGTTGTGAAAGGAGATGTTTGGCTAAAGGGATTCTTAGAAGAGTTAGGCGTGAAGCTTAACACTATTGCAGTTAATTGTGATAATCAGGGCGCCATTCATTTATCGTGGAATCATGTTTTTCATAATAGGACTAAGCACATCAATGTGCGTTATCACTTTATTAGAAGAGTCTTGGATGCAAAGACGGTTGAAGTTCTTAAGGTGGGTGATGAACACAATGTTGCGGATGCCTTGATGAAGGTGATACCTAGACGCAAGATACAACACTGCTTGGAGCTGCTGAGTGTTAGAATAGGCTAATATAAGCCTAAGGTGGAAAGTATTATGTATTAATCTTTATTAGCCTACAGTCGTGTCTAGGGTATAAGTTCCGAGTTTCCTAAATAGCTAAGTACAATAAAGGTCGGTTGGTTGTGTCGAAGCCCAACCCGACCTGTGTCTATGTAATATTCGGTTCCCCCTCATCTCTATAAAAGGAGATGAGGGGGGATAGGATTCAAAACGCTCTTTTATCAATGTACTAATCTAATCGGTTAGGGTACTTACCTTGTGTGTGATTTCTTTATGTCGATTGCTGTGTGTTTAACAATCATTGTTTGTTCTGCATCTAGTTAACCAGGGTTGTAGGTATCGAATCCTACATTAGCAGCTTGAAAAATCTCATGATATAGAGATGAAACAAAAAATTTTGGCCAGCAACAAGACCAAATAAGGGCCATACTGATTTTATTTTTGTATAGCACACTCTACACTTTACCCTTCTCGAGTGTTGAAGATAGATTTTTCTTTCAGAATGGCTTATTTAAAGAACCATTAGACGATGTGCAATATTTTTTTGTATTGATAGTTGAGTTGATTTTGGCTTTGTAAATCTAATTGAGCATGTGCAAGTATAATGGTTGTTCAAAATGGTGTATTTTAGCTGGTTCAAATATTTAGCTTTATTTAGTCGTGTTGTCTTGTGATTATAAAGGTTCTAATTCACGTTTCTAAAATGTAATTTATTTACGTAATATCGCAAATCGATCTCTTATGAAGGCACTATCAATGGTTTCTTAAGGCTCTGTGAATTTCACGGGTTAATAATCTAGTACTATAATATGTTAAGGTTTTATTTTGTAATTCATTGTTAAAATCCTTTCTTGAATTGTTTTCGTGTGTAGGCAACAGATTTTGTGTGCAGCAAATAGATTATGGTAGTAACATATTTATCTCACTTTTTTCCGTTTCTCATTATATTACAGTTGATAAAGACCCCAAGAAGTTTGCTAAATTATTATTGTAGGAAACGGTGTACACTTTTATTATATAAAATCAAATTACAAATAAAATTGACAGAAATTAAGAAAACAGAAAATAAGTAACAGTAATAACAAAAGAAGTAAAATTAAAATAAGACGAGGCACGTGTTTAACACGCTTCCCTTAAAACAGATTCACCGTCTGTTTCCCAAGGTACAACGTCCAAAGCTGTTGTACAGCCGGACTCGACTTACTTGCCTGAAAGATCACGGATATAGTGTGTGTTTCTGACTGAAAAAGATTGCTGGAACTTTGATGCAGAAAAGTTGCGTTTTTGGATGTCTTGAATGAATGAAATTCAAGTTTAATTTATAGGCATTATATGTCTTGGTCACCAAGACATAATATTTGCTCCTAAACTAAACTGACATGATAATCTGTTATTACTAACACAGATTCGCAAATCTTTTAATACACAAAACAGATTTCTGTAAACTTAATTAATAAGTTTGTATATATTCCTAAAATAGATTAGAAAAATCTGGAAGGAAAACTTCGAATGAGCAGCAAAAAATATACCGAATTTGCCTGCACCCAAGCAAATTTCGAAGCTGCATTTGTGTCCGCAGGTCGCGCGCTCGTGCACAAGTTCAGTAGCTTCGAACCCATTTTTGGCCTATAAATCCCACTTTCTGCACCCCCCCCCCCCCTGCGCGCGTGTAGGCGTGGGAGTAAAAACCCACAAATGAATATTGTAGGGTAGAAACTAGGATTTCCTTATAAACATGTTTTCACTTCATGTTTCAAGCGATGTGGGACAAATATTTTTCCAAATATTGTGTTTCACGTGACTCACTTTGAGACACGATATCTAATTCATATTAACTCCATATTGGACATACTTTAGCTCGTTGCGAAGCTCTCTTCGAGGAGAAAGCAAAGCTACTAAGTACTACGAATATATATAATATATACATATATAAAATTATGTCCAAAGTATTGCAAAAACCATATTTTGCAAAACATTTTCCAACAATCCCCCACATGAATGGGAATCGGTCGAAAACACACGAAAGTTTCGGCAAAATTTCTGCGGTTAAGTCCTGCATAGAATAGGTAGGTGTAACCCTTTGAACCTTCCCTTATGAGATGCACTTAGTCTCCTATATCTGAGTAAACGCGATGTCCTTGAACTTAGCCTCTGTTTACGTAGACGACAATACACACTCACACAAGACTCTCCCTGACCTTGTCAAGTCCTCATAGTCGTGTTCGTTATGGTCATGAACACTCGCCTGGTTCTGCAAGAGCTCTTAGAAATTGCGCCCCCACAATTTCCTTCGAAGCGACCCCACTTCTCTCTCACATAGGTGATTTCATCTTGAATCATTAAAAACATATGTTTTATGATTTCATCTTGAATCATTATGCTTTATGATTTCATCCTGAATCATTAAGCCATATGATTATCCTCTCAACATGTCACATTGTTCTAGGAATGGACTAGGAAAGTTACTGTATTAAGTAACTCCCCCACATTGACGTGACTTCCCCCACATTTCTATGATTAGGTTGTCCTATTCAATCCAGATCTTGGGATCTCCAGTCAACTGGGTTAGGTTTTCCTTCAAAGAAACTCATTCCTTTAAGGGCTTTAGTCCCATTCCTTTAGACGACTTACTAACTAACTCTCTATTTAAGCCTTTCGTAAGTGGATCCGCGATGTTATCCTTTGACTTCACATAGTCAATTGAGATAACTCCTGTTGAGAGTAGTTATCGTACCGAATTATGTTGACGACGGATATGTCTAGACTTTCCATTATACATTGTGCTATGAGCTCTGCCAATTGTCGATTGACTATCACAATGTATACTAATGGCCGTTACCGGTTTAGGCCACCTGGGTATGTCCTCTACGAATTGACGTAGCCATTCCGCCTCTTCTCCGCATTTATCTAACGAGATAAATTCTGATTCCATCGTGGACTTAGCTATTACAGTTTGCTTGGAAGACTTCCAAGATATAGCGGCCCCTCCCAGTGTAAACACATATCCACTGGTCGATCTAGAAACCTTTATGTCAGATATCCAATTTGCATCATTGTATCCTTCAATAACAGATGGATATCTAGCATAAATCAGTCCATAATCACGACTGTATCTCAAATAATGAAGTACCCTATTCATAGCTTTCCAATGTGCATCACTTGGATTACTAGTGTATCTAGTCAACCTGCTAACAACATATGCTAAGTCAGGTCGGGTACATGTCATCAGATACATTAGCATGCCAATAATTCTTGAATACTTTAATTGGGCAACACCTACGCCTCTATTTGTAGATAGATGCAGTGTCTATTGGAGTTCTAGCTAGGCCGGAATCCCCCGCATTATGAGTATTAAGAATTTTGTCCATGTAATGTGCTTGACTTAATGCAAGTCCACTTTGAGTTCGTATGATCTTTATTCCAAGGATCACATCAGCCAAACCCATATCTTTCATGTCAAACTTTGATTTCAACATGTCTTTATTAGACTTTATCATCTTGTCGTTACTGCCAACGATAAGCATATCGTCGACATAAAGACACAAGATTACATATCCACTATTTGTGTCTTTGACATAAACACACTTGTCGCATTCATTAATTTTGAATCCACCCTCTAGCATGGCGTGATCAAACTTCTGATGCCATTGTTTTGGAATTTGCTTTAAGCCATACAACGACTTAACAAGCCTATAAACTTTCCTCTCTTTTCCAGGAGCCATGAAACCCTCAGGTTGGTTCATGTATATTTCTTCTTCTAAATCTCCATTTAGAAAAGCCGTTTTCACATCCATTTGTTGAACTTCTAAATTTCTTAATGCGGCAATAGCAAGAATCATCCTAATAGAAGTTATTCGCGTAACAGGCGAATAAGTATCAAAGTAATCTAGACCTTCACGTTGTCTAAAACCTTTGATCACCAATCTTTCTTTATACTTATCAATGGTGCCATCAGCTTTCATCTTCTTCTTGAAGATCCATTTATAGGCTAGTGGTTTACAACCAGGAGGTAAATCCACGAGCTCCCAAGTATGATTTTGTAAAATAGACTCTATTTCACTATTAATCGCTTCTTTCCATTGAGGCCCTTCCGAGGAATTTACAGCTTCTTGATAAGAAGTGGGTTCATTTTCTGCCATAAAAGAGACAAAATCGGGTCCAAATGATTTCTCGGTTCTCGCCCGTTTGCTTCTTCTAGGTTCAGCATCTTCTTCCTCGGGTTGATCTTGTCTCTCATCTTGGAGATCATTATCATCTCGTTGTCTCTTATCTTGGACAACTGTATCATCTATTCTAGATGTGCTTTCATTTTCCTTCTTTAAACAAGGAAATATGTTTTCAAAGAAGGACGCATTCCTTGATTCCATAACTATGTTCTTGTGTATATCTGGATTTTTCGAATCATGTACAATGAAACGATACGCACTGCTATTCTTAGCATATCCAATAAATATACAATCCACAGATTTAGGTCCGATAGTTTGGGCCTTAGGTGTCGGCACAACTACCTTGGCTAGACACCCCCACACTCGTAAGTACCGGTATGATGGTTTTCTTCCCATCCACAATTCATATGGGGTTTCCTCTTTATCCTTACAAGGTATCTTTTTTAAAAGATAAGTAGCCGTTAGAATGGCTTCCCCCCACATGTCCCGGCTCAAACCAGAACTAAACAACATGGCATTAACCATCTCTTTCAAGGTACGGTTCTTCCTTTCGGCAATACCGTTTTGCTGAGGTGAATAAGGAGCAGTAAACTCGTGTCTAATTCCATGTTTTGCACATAGATCAGCAAAAGGAGACACATATTCACCTCCTCTATCACTTCGTACAACCTTGATTTTCCTACCAAGTTGATTCTCAACTTCGGTTTTTTATAGAACAAACTTGTCTATAGCTTCATCTTTACTTTTCAACAAGTAAACGTAGCAGTACTATGTGCAATCATCAATAAACGTGATGAAGTAATTATTGCCACCTTTTTTGGGTAGTGATTTCAAATCACATATGTCTGTGTGTATCATATCAAGTGGTTCCGTTTTTCGTTCAACCGATTTAAAAGATGATCTTGTAAGTTTGGCTTCGACACAAGTTTCACACTTATAATTTGAATCAATATGAAAATTTGGTATGCCATTAAATTTAATCAAACGACGCACTGAATTAAAATTAACATGTCCAAGACGGCCATGTCACATATTAGAAGACTCAATCAAGTAAGCAGAAGAATTCATTTTATTGATAGCATTCTTAACAACTATTACATTGAGCTTAAACATACCATTCAGGGCATACCCCTTACCAACGTACATTTGATTCTTAGAAAGTACAACTTTATAAGACTAAAAAACAAGACGAAAACCAAACTTATTCAAAAGCCATCCGGATACAAGATTCTTGCGAATCTCCAGAACATACAAGACTTTTGTCAACTTGAGCTCTTTCTCGGATGTCATCTTCAAAATAACATCTCCTTCGCTCTTGATATCAGCAGTTGCAGAGTTGTCCATGTATAGCTTCTCTCCATTGTCAACCGCTCTGAAAGAGTGAAACATACTCTTGTCAGCACACACATGACGGGTTGCCCCAGTATCAACCCACCAATCATTATTATTAGAACCTACCAGGTTAACTTCAGAGATCATGGTAACGACATCAGACACCATAACAATCATGTCTACATTATCATTCACCATATTAGCCTCGCGTGGAGTCACCCGCTTTGGCGCTTTGCAATTAGCAGCACGATGACCTGGCTTGTCACAGTTGAAGCAATTTCCTTGGAACTTCTGCTTCACAATTCCAGCCTTAGGAGCAAGGTACTTAGAATCAAATAAAACAGAATTAAAACTTTTATTAAATCGGATTAATAATTTTTATCAGATTTATTATAAACTGTTTCTGCCGAAACCAGGATTGAGTTTCACTGGAATCAGTTTTAATTTTACAGATTTTAATTAACAGATCTCTAACGTTTTTCTTTAAGCAGTTGTTCTTATCAGTTTATATTGAAACCAAGATTGTGTTTCTGTTAAACTGATATATTCGATAATTGCATCTGATTCATTGAAACCAACATTGAGTTTCTTTGAAGCAGATCCACTATAAGTATATAGAGATCACGATTGAATTTCTTATATACAGATTTATAACAGTTGTCTAACTGTTTATGTTTTGATCTTGTTTGATCTTTCAGAATGTCTACTAGCACTCCTGAAACTTCTGCAACTACTACTGTGAAAGTAACTGTTGCGCCAGTTACCCACACAGTTGCTAATCATGCTGAAAAACCAGAAAAATTAATCGACAAAATTTTAAGAGGTGGCAGCAAAAGATGTTCTTCTATCTCACTACTTTAAACCTTGTGAAGTTCTTAAAGGAGACTGTACCTCAGGTGGAACCTCCTAAAGAAGGTGTACCCAAAAATCAACAAGCCGTGCAAGCTGTTGAAACATGGAAACATTTAGACTTCTTGTGTCACAACTATATTCTGAATGGTTTGGTGGACTGTAACACCCCCAAATTTATAAAAATCAGTACAGCGGAAGACTAGTTGGTGTTACGGGATAGCACATTACTCACATCATAGACAACGCTTAAAAGTCACGTCGTTTTAATAATAAAGCATTTCCATTCATAAATATCAAAGTTACATAGGTCCCAAGTCATATTATTTCATACAATTTTACAAAGCATTTGAATGGAAATTTGTTAATTAAGTGCGGGCCATGAATTCTTGTTGTCTTCCCGAGAATTACCTTCAAGTACCTGAGATAAAACATGTTAAAAGAAAAGGTCAGCGATAACGCCGAGTGAATTCATAGAGTTTAATAAAATCCATCAATATAACGTCGGTATAAAATTATTGCCGAAAATCATTTTGTATAAATCTTTGTAATAGGCCATAAAATAGCCAAAGTCATTTTATACAAATCCTTATCAAAAATTATAATATAGGCTTTTGCCTTCAAAATCATTATACGAGTGATGAGAGTGCAATTATACATAGTCTCATCGTCCAAATCGGGCTTAAGACGCTTAAAATATCGTCAAAATACCCAAATATACGCTTGTGTTTGTTCATTGTGTATTTTAGGTACGGATATCGTGAAATCAACAAAAGATCACAAGAATGAAGCAAAAACGAACACGGGAAACGAAGCCGCACAAAGAACCGGAACCGAAGAATGAATTTTCCAAAAATGCCCTTGAAGAATTGAAGAATGTCAAGTTTGGTCCCTCAACTTTTAAAGATTGACACTTTATACCCTCAAAAATCCAAAATTACTTTAGGGTCCCTAAAGTTTGAAGAAATATCATGAATAGTCCTCAATGTTTGAAGAAGTTACATGTTAAGTCCCTATTCTAAGCATTGTTACATAAGGACTAAACATGCAAGTGCAAAAGGACTAATGGTGAAAGGCATAAGGACTAGAAGTGTTATAACATTCGTTAAGGGAAGGACTATGTTTGCAAAATCATTACCACAGCCCACTAGCAACCCTACTTTACCCATCACAAACCCATTATAACCTCAAACCCGACCAGCCCACTACCCAACCCAGTCCAAACCATTACCCATTTTATTATATTAAGCCCAAAACATAAACAGGTTTAATAGAATAAAAGCACAGACGGAAACAAATCAGCCTCCCTAAACTTGATTAAAACACTACCCTTTCCCTTAAACCCTAACTTAATCCCCAGTTCAATCAACATCTAATGATGGGATAAATCAAAATTGAGTTGGTCAATAAGATATTCGGGCATCAAATGACATACCCATGTGGCCAATTCACATGTCACACCAACCTGGGGGACCAAACCCAGCTCATCTCATCATCAGTCACTTTCATATTTTCAGAGAAGACCAAATCCATGGATGTCTTTGATTTCGTGTTCCCCACAACACTTTGGACGCACAAGATTCATTCAACCACTGGCAAATCACATGTTGCCTCAAGAGATGATTTCAAAAATCGAATATCCTTCAGAATATGTTGGGGCAAAATTGGAAGATCAAGCAACTAGGGTTCTTTCTTTTTTTATTTCTAGATAGTTCTTTAATCTGCTATAAAAGCATATGTCGACTTGTGACATAGCTTTGTTCCAGCTTGTACAAGATTTTTTATTTAATGAATATTTAGTGTATTTTTTAAAATATTTTTTGCAAGTCTGTGTTCCAACCTTTATTGCTTTCATTAGTTAAAGATTTACTTTATTTGCACTCTAATTAGGATTTTATCAAAATTTGTATTTTGTTAAAAATATTTGTTCAAAAGAATTTTTGAGACCCACTGTTATTAAAGTTGTGTGAAGATTTAACTGATAATTAGAGGTTCACCCAAGTTTTAATAGTTGTGTTACTTTTCTTGTTTTTGATAACGTTGTTCAAATTGATATTTCAAAATTGTGTGTTTTTAAAAGATTTTTCTAGCTAAAATTCTTCCTTCACATTTTTTATTTTTACTGTAGCACAAGCTTGTATAATCTTGTTTGACACCAAGCTTATACAAGCCCATGTAGCTATTGGGATCACTTTATGTTTGCTGTCTGTTTGGCTATTAACAAGTTCAAGATAAAAGTGGGTTGGACTGTTGTAGTCCCCCACCATCATCCTATTTCAAAGTATCCATAAGCCCCACGTAAGCTGTCCACCATAAGCTTACCTATTCAGAAGGAGGCATTTAAGTTGGCTGAGTCAGCTCTCCTTGTTCCGGTTAAGGGACAAGTATAAGTGAGTATTGAATCCCCTTATGCTAGTTTTCTGGTTTGGTAAATGCTTATGAGAACCTACTTATATGTGGCTTATTGTAGTTTAATTGTTGATTGATTTTAGTTCCATGTTAGATTAGTAGGTTTGCTTGATTTTTTTAGGCGGTTTGTTGGAAAATTTGATTTTTCATATTTTTTTAAAGGGAGTTTAGGTCTGTGAGTATAAGGCACTTGGAGTGACAACTAGTGCATACTCTAGGTCCAGGAATTCTTTTCTAGGTGCGTTAGTTGGTTTTCAAGTCTATGCTAAGTTGAAAACACCACATTCCAAGTTTTCGCTAAAACTGGCATATAAATATCAGTAGGCTAGATTAGGATTGTTTCGTGTGATTTTGGTAGTTAAATTTTGCTCATAGCTAGGAAAAGTGGCATACTAGGTTTACATAGTGTAAGTTTGAAGTTAGGTTAATTTTTGTGGCCTTGAATTGCGTTTTAATCTTACTGTCATGGTCAAGTGGACCAGCAACTTCATTTGCTGTGAAACACATTGCACCAGCAGGTTATTTGTCTTCATTTTTGGGTTGTGGATCTCAATATTTGGTGCACACCTAGTCTAAAAGTAGGATTAGACAATCTCTGTATGGTCCAAGAACCAAGAACCAGCAGGTTTTTGGTGGGGTGATTTTAAACCTTGGGGATTAAAAATTGGAAGTAATTTAGCTTAGGGGTAGGGATAGCTTTGCATCATCTGGTAGGTATAATTTTGGGTAAGTTTAGGCGCCTTGAACAAGCCTTAGAGCCCACTGTTTTTCGCCAAGTGCACCAGCAAGGTTCTTTCCACCAACAGTAGGTCTTAAACTTGTTTTTCTTTGGTCTTGAAACCTAAAACTTGGCCGCAAGATAGGTAATTAGGTAGCATAGGGGTAGACGCAGTTTAGTTGAGTTATTGTTTGCACAAAAATCAAGTTTATCGCTTTCGTAGTTCACTTCTTTACCATTTGCATCAGCAAAATAGGCTCCTCCCTAAACAGTGGGTAATTAGAGTAGTTTTATTGCATTGCTTGAATTAAAATTGGTTATAGGGTTAGTATTGGGGTAGTTCTAGGGTCTAGATATCTGGTATTAGGTTTATGATAAGGTTTTGGGTGGTCTAAAGTGCCACTGCAACTCACTATAGTGCCTCTAAAACCACCAGACCTTAGTGTTCTTTTTTTTGTTCTAAGTTTTATTTTGGTGATTTGATTGTTAATTTGTGTTTGCTTATTGTGTTTTTGTTTTTATTTTGACTCCCCAATAGCCTAATGCTATTGGGGGTGCCTTATTGCCCAAAAAACGCCAACAAACCAGCCTAAAACAAGCGAAAATGAGCCCAAAACGAGCCAAAAAAACCATACAGCAAGTTTTTCTTTGTTGTCCGAGAACGCTACATATTTTTTATTTTTTTAGTGTTGTCCGATATCGTACAACACTGAACTTGGACAAGCCTGTTGTCAGGTGATATCTTGGACAACACTGAAGTACTCCACCATGGGGTACTTTGGGGTACTTTTGTTTTTAGCCAATTTTTTTAGTTTTTTTTAAACTTTCACATTTTTCCCTTGTTAATTTAGTTAAAAAAAATTTTTAGAAAAATAAAATTTATTTTTAGCATTATTTTATTATTTTTATTATTATTTTAGTTTAAAAGTGTTTTTAGCCTTTTAAAAATAGAAAAATAGTTTTAAAAATTTAGGAAAAATACTTTTTAGTCTTTAAATAATATAAGTGAATTATTTGTTCAATAAAATAATATTTTCGGCTTTTTCTTAATTATATTTAATTTTAGGGCTTTAATTAGCATTTAAAATTGAATATTTAATTAATAAAAGGTTTTAAAATATTTTTGTTGGATTTTTATTCTTATTTATATTATTTTAGACTTAGTTTAATCTTTTATTTAATTTTTAGGTTTAATTTTTAATTTTGTCGCGTTTTACGTATTTACGTTCGCGTTTTACGTTAAATCGTCGTAGTGTAATCGTAGTCGTAGCTCATCTTTACTTTTTCTCTCTTTAAACCAAAAACATCACTAATCCAAACTTGATTTTATATAATTGGCACATTTAATCCACACACCTCCTTCGAGAACGAACATGGAATTTATTCGACTTGTCGGTTTTCCTAAATCGTCGATTTTAATACTTGCCGCACTTATACGTTGTTTTCCTAAACACGTATTTCTACAACTATCATTTGGCGCCGCTGTCGGGGAGGTGTTTTTAGTCTTCCATTATTAGTATCGTGTTTGTGTGAGTAGTGCGTTTTTGCTTTTCTTTGGAAAGCGTAAATATCGTACATACTCATTTTTGTTATTTTTCCTTATTATATTATAGTATCCAAATAAATCGTGTTTACTTTTCCTAAATTAAACACTCAACAATCTTTTACTATATTGTAGATATCCCATTATCGTTTTCATTTTTCTTTGTGAATATATTACTATATTGTACTTACGTAGAACAATAAAGATACAAGTACTCCAAAAGCGTGAAAACGCAACCTTGATTCGGGATTTCATCACTCGATCATTGTATTCGAATCTAAAGCAAAAGTTTAAAGGCAAAATAGATAAATACTTTCGTGAGGCTTAATTTCAATTAACACAAACTATAAGATGGGTATAAGGCGGTTGTATTTCACGACCTAAGGGAAAAAGGCTCTTAAGTGCTTAACGCCGCCTCGTTTCCCCCGCTTGCTTGTGCGTGTTTTGAGAAAGAAGGCTAATCGAGGGTTTGTCGCCCAAGTATTATCTACGTATACTATATTTTCTTGTGTTTTCAAGATTAAACCCTCTTGAACGTTTTGGTGTTCCACCAACGTTCTAAAGTCATCGAAGGCGTTCACTCCACGTGATCGTTTTCATTCCTTGAGGCTCCTTTAATCGAGAAAGTCGATTCGAGGGGAGATTTGTAGATTTGTGTGTTGATCCCAAACTTAGATCGATTAGCTTTGTGTATACGAGATTAGATCAAGTATAACACGTAGAGAAACCTTTGCTTATTAATAAAGTAACTAAGTGTTATGCGGAATTAACACTTAATCTAAAACACAAAGATGTTAAACAAACTTTCACTTGTATTAGAATAATCGAACTTGATTACAATGAAAGAGGTTTAACAGTCGAATACTTGTGAAAACTTATTATAACTGATGTTTTACATTAACCTAAAAGATCTTCTTTTATAGATTAAGAAGTTTTGTACAAGAAGCTACGAATCAACTATTCTAGGTAAAGATAATAATAGAAAATACAATGTCGAGTTTATCTTTACCATATACAAATAAAGAAACAAAAGATTCGTATAAGATAACTTCCATCAGTGCTTGTCTTCCAGGCTATCAGCGTTGACTTTCCTAACTGTCAACGCTTGGCTGTCAGCGTCCAATGTCATCCTATCAGCGCTTGAACTCTTCTTATCAGCGTCTAGTGAACTGACCCATAATTTATTCCCAACAATCCTCCCCTAAACTTGATATCTATTCCAATGATCAAGTTTCTGAATAAATACTTAAGGCTTAGGAAGAATCTTACAAAAACTTCTTATGTTGGTGATAAACATATCTAATCAAGTCTTTGGCCACGTCACTAGTATAATCAATCTCCAAGGGTGTCTCCTTCATCTTCTCCAATACTTCTTTGGACAAGAAATAGTCAGCATCCACAAGTAGATACTCTGAAAACTTTGTAGAGCTCAAATGAAACACACCACAAGTAGAATAAAGCCTCCAATGAAGACCACTGAGGTCATCTTCAAGATCCTTCCATACAGCAGGATCTGCTTCCCTTGGACCACACAAAGTCAAAAATGTGTGCCATAGTCTTATTCCATTTGCTGAAGTAGGTGCTTCAGCCGTATACTTGGCCTCTATCAATCTCCATAGATGCACCAAGTCTTCTCTGTCTATGCTTGCAAAGATAGAAATAATTGAAGTGAAAGTGTGTACCTCCTTCCCAAATCTGCCAATCTTCCAAAATCCACACTCATCTTCATCAAAACTTATGATTGGATTTCTGGCATCTAGAGATACTACATTAACCAAATCTGAAGCTTCCAATGGAGAAAGCTTTAGATGCTTCCTTATGACAGTTTCATTTGGATATTACACATCCATATCTTTGGGAAATTGGAGAGGATCTCCTTTCTTCACTGGTCTTTGAGCAATCCTCATCTCCTTTTGAATCTGCATTTCCTCAGCAAGCTCTTGTTTCCTTTCTTCTGAAAGAAACTGTAAGACATTATTTTCTTGCACATGCCTCCAAATAGGATGTGCCCTGTACTCTAGCTCCTCAAAAGATAAAGCCAGCAACTTCTTGTATGTCCATCCAGGTTGATGGCATCTAAGCAACTTGTAATACAACTGCCTTCTATCTCTTTTAAGCCAAGTCTTGACCTCTTGTGCATTATACCTCAAAATCACCTTTATATCATCTTGTACCCTGAGAAGAATTTCCAACCCCCAAATTTGATCTGACAAACTCATCCCTGGGTTGTCCATTACCTTATCTTCCCAAGCATGGTACATTCTGGTGATTTCTGGAAGGTCAAAATCAACCTGCTTCTTCAAATCACTCAATCTTTCTTTTGCCAACTCATCCCCATATTCAAGTCTTTCTGGATCTTCAATGATTTGAACACTTGAATCTGAGCTAGCTCCTTCTTTTTCATCATCACTCTCTTCCTCACTCTCAGAAGTGGCAACAAATGGTGATCTACCACTTCTCTTCAAATCTTGCTCCAAAAGTTGTTCAGCCAAATGTTTATCAAATGCAATTTGTGCTGCATCTTTCTTTGGAACATCTTCTTCAACCATAAGCCCCTTACCCTTGTCTTTTGGATCAATAATTGGTAAGGTAGAAGAAGAAACCTGTGTGGACACATCTTTGATGATAGCTGATGACTGGAATACATCAACACCACCTGCAACTTTGTCAGCGTTCAAGTTACCTTTATCAGCGCCCCGATTACCTTTGTCAGCGCTGGATGTGTCAACGTTCAAACCTGTATCAGCGCCCATTGTTGCTGTGAAAGATCCTTCCAAGTTTAATGGAGTTACCTTGGATGTATCAATGACAGGGTGCTTCTTCAAGTTGGTGAGTGCTTTAGCAACATTTAAAGATTTACTAAATTGTGAACTCTTCTCACTGGCTGTATGAATCAGCTCATCCTCTTCATCCTCCCCTTTGGAAGATTTCTCCATTCTACTCCTGCTACTAGGATTCTCCAAAACAGTTACCCGCTCCCTCAATGCTTGGAGTTCACGGCCCTGAGTATTGACAATTTGTACAAGGCTGACATTTTGCTTTTGCAAGCTAATGACAGCAGCCGTCAATTCATTCAATGTCATAGGTTCCAATCTGCCCTCAGCTAGAATGGGGATTTGACCGCCCAAAATAGAATCATGGGGCATGGATGAGGTCTTAAGGATGTTGGGACTGTCTTGACCAGCATCTAAGCTTGTGCCAATAGCCCCAGCCTCATCCATGTCACCAGCCACACTTGTGGAGGTGGTTCTCTCTGCAACAAGGCTAGGACCACTAGAGGAGAACACTCCAGTATTCCTTTGGCGTTTATTCAACCTAGATTGTAATGGGGTGGAAGATGAGGTAGATTGTGTGGGTGTTGGTTGGTTAAGGGGTGTTTGGGATTGTTCAGGGATGTCATCAACGTTGGGATTGGCTGTGTCAGCGCCAACATTTTGAGTGTCAGCGTTGACATTGTCTTGGTCAACGTCCATGTTTTCAGGTGAAGGTAATGGTTCAAGGACAGGCTCAAGTTGAGGTGCAGGGTCTGGTTGTGGTTGGGCAGCCTGAATTACTTCAAGCATGGCTTGGGTGAGAGGAATAGGTCTGTTTGTAGAGGTCATTTTGTCAAAAATGGTTTTCTTTTGCTTAGGGATCTCATAAAAATGGTCATGATCCCTAGTACAATATTCTTGTAAATCAAACACCATTTGCAAAAATCTTGGGTAAGCCAAAGTCATTTTACTTCCCTTATTTTTACACATCCCTTCAAAAATCATTTTTGAAAAATTATACCTAAGCCCACGTGACATACAAACCAAAGCACTTGCAATGGACCTGTTTATTTCATTAAAAGCAGTACATTTTGGACTTAAGCATTGAAGAAGGACATGTATCAAATATTTCCAATCTGAGGGAAATTCCTGCTTATGATATTTATTTAAAGGTTTACCAGCAGGAATAGGATAACCCAATTCCCTAAGACCTTGTTCTATTGTTGCAATGGCAAGGGTAGTCACACCATCAGCGTCATTAAGACGCAAAGCTTGGCGAACCAAGGCTTCAGTGACCACCCATGTTCTTCCATGAACAGTAGATGTTAATGTAGTCACTCCATTAGCTGTTGTGGAACTTACATTATTCCAAAACTATCTAATGTGTGCGACAGGGACTAGTGGTTCATGAGAAAGTGCATATCTTATGGTGGATGCATTTAAAATGCCACCATTTGTGAATACTGAGGGAACAAATCATTATCAGCATCCAAGTAAGCTACCATATTATGTTGGCTCTTGAACTCCAATGTCAGATTGTTTGAGTTGAACTTTGGTGCCATGTTGAAAGCTGTTTAGGTTATGAGATATGGGAAAAATCTAGGAGAAAAATGTTAGACAAGAAAATATGAATACCCAGAATGAAAAGTTAGCCAAATTTATAGGAGAGATGCATGATTTTGATTGGTCAAAAATGAGGCAGTTATATTCAAAGAGTAGTAATGAAACTATTGAATCAAATATAACTTATCTCATGCATTAATTAAAAGTAACAGCTCCCCAGAAATTACGGCCAAAGATTAGTCAAAAATAACAACTGGGTATGGCCCACTAGGTGTCAACGGTCAAAAATAGCCCATCAACGCCCAACGGCTATATTTTCTTGTCAGCGTTTGCCTAAAGCCTTGTCAGCGTCACGATTGGTCGTAACAGCGTTTGGAGAAAAACTTGTCAGCGTCTAAAAATAAAAATATTTTTTTAAAAAAGAAAAAGACCTTAACTGTAACACCCCCACAATTGCTATGCGCAGCGGAACTACAACAATGGGTGCTACACAGTATTCATTGCACACAAGATATATCAAACGACGCTAAAAAGACGTCACTTAAAACTTGAATTTAAAATTTTTAGATGATACATGTCCACGGTTTTTCCAACCCCAAATAGTACACAGAGTTTAGCGTTTTCGGTCCCCATGAATCTCAACCCAAAAACTTCAGTTTTACAACAACATAACATTAAACTTAAAAATTGTTTAAGTAGAAAAAGGAGGGAAAAACAAGCGGACTCCAAGCCATACACACAACATCCATCCCAAGCATGCTCCATCCTACACTTTAGCGGTTACCTGAAACACATGCCAAAATTTTGGTCAACGAAAACGTTGAGTGGAATTCATAGGTTTTACAATCCATTTGAACGTATATATTATAAAAACCATTCGTGATCATTTATAGTCTTGTCGATCAAACAAACTATAATCAGGATACTGACAATTGTGTTTAAGCTCATGACACTAATCCGTTAACTCAATCACCCGCGTAATAAATACCGGCGTGATTCAGATGAAACCAGTGCCCCTTCTAAAGGCATCAGTTGCAATTATACCTTATTTCTCATACAAAATAATTTACCGCAGAACTTACTAAAAGTACAGCTTCTCGGCTAGCATTGGGTCGTTAACCCCGTAGTACTACAAATTGCATAAGCGGCTATTTCCCCCTACTCGAGGGCAGGACAATAGTTAATAGTTCATGATTTTAGGGACTTTTGCAACTTTGGTACTCAACACAATTTCTAAGGCAACTTTCGGGTCTAACAATCATTCATGATATACGTTCCTTTTAAAAACTAGCATGCATTTCCCTCGCGGGTAAAACAATTTTAAATAAATATAAGCGAGGCTATAAATTCACACCTTATATCTTAAGTAGTCGGTAGTTCGAGGGATGATCACTGACGATGAAACGGATGCCCGGTTAAATCAACACCTATCACAAATAACGCGTAATGAGTAATCTCATTTTAAATACTTACGGTACTGTATAAAATACATATATACTAGTCACTTAGGACAAGTATAACTCACGCCAAAAACAAAATAACAAGCATCACTCATTTTATACCATTCGTTCTCATTACCTACGCTATCCATTTTTACTCGTTCTCGCCGGTACTTGACTAAAGTACGGGCTGTTTTACCATGTTTACCCACACTTATAAAATTTGACAAAATTCTCAAAAATCCTATAAGACCTGTAGATAACATGTTTTTAAGCCCAATAAAAGTTTTTACTTTTACGACTCGTTACTCGACGCTTTTCTACGACTATATTTTACGGGCTGAAATTGCACTTCGACCAATTTTGACCTCTTTGACCTATATGAAAAGTACCTTTGACTTCTTTGACTCCTAAGTCAACATATAGACCCATTTATACAGGTTTGGGACCAAATTTTGACCCTTGACCATTTACCAATTTATACTTGTGACCCTCGGGATTTGACTAAAACTTTACACAAATCCGGATTATGAAAGTCCTCGTCTCCCGGTACTCGATCTTAAAAATGTCATAACTTTTAGCTCGTTTTGAGTCACGGGCTCTACCTTATACCAAATTAAAGACAAGAAGACCCTCTATAACTACATTTAGTTTTTAAGACCTGGAACAAAAATCATTTTTATGAAATGGACCTAAAGTTTCTGCCTAAAAATGACCATACCAAAAACACGCTTAGACTCGATTCCAAACCTTCTAACCACCACTAAACATCATCCTAAGCCTTCCCAGACATATCCTAACACCAAATTTCAGTCCTACCCCTATTGATCAACCAATCTCAAAATCAAAATCAAAGAAATGAACATGCATCTAATTAAACCTATGTAAAACATCCTAAAACAATAAACCAAACACAAGAATAACACTCAAAATCAACAACCACCATGGCTCCCCAAACACCCCTATTGCCGTGGGGTTTGGGTGCCCCAATCACCACAACCAAATTGATTTTCGTGGGTTTTCTTGGTGTTTATACTTCCATAACTCATAAAATTAACATGCATTACAATATTTAACCACAAAAACGAATTTGGATCATCTTGAAAAATCTTGGAAAATTTTTGTTAGTGCATGTGGGATTTGAGCACATAGAAATGTAGGGAATGACCAAATTAGATGTGGTCTAACCTTAGTTTTTATGAAAATCAAGTGGAAAAAGTTTTTGGTGGATTTTCTTGGTGGTTTGGGGTGTCCGTCGGCTTTAGAGACAAGAGAGGGAGAGAGAGTTTAATTTTTGGGTGATATGTTCTATGTTCTATGTGTTTGTGTGTGTGTGTCCATTTTGGGCTTTTTGGTGGATTGGGAGGGACCTAAATGGTAAATTTTGCTTTCTTTTGGCCTTAAGTAAAAACGCCACTATAACTTTGCGGTTTCGACTCATTTGTCAATTTTGAAAATTTTACGGGAGTCGGAAATCTTCCCGAACGCTCCAAAATATTTTTGGGATACTTTAAATGTACTCGGAAGGCTATAAAACTCACCCGACTCAACTTAACACGAACCGTAAATAAAATTCTCGAAAAATTACATTATCGATAAATCGTCAATAATTATATAAAATTGGGCATCCCTCGGGATCGTAATCGTCATCGTCCTTCTTAAATCGTCAATCGTAAAAATTATAACCTCGAACATCGGCTTTAACCAAAATACTTATAAATATAGGAATTAAAATTTATTAAAAATTTCAAAAATTAGCGTAATTTAGGGTAACGTTAATGACCTCGATTCTAGGGTGTCACATCCACCCCTCCTTAAAGAGAGCGACGTCCCGGCGCTCGCCTCTTCTTGTACTCACATTTCGTTCTACTGGAACAGATGAGGATACCTTTCCTTGAAAAAGTCCTCACGTTCCCAAGTGTATTCCGGTCCACGCTTAGAATTCCATCGGACCTTCAAAATAGGAATCCTACTACGCTTCAACCGCTTGACCTCCCGGTCCATAATTTCCACAGGTTCTTCCACAAAGTGCATTTTGTCGTCTAGTCGAATCTCGTCCAAAGGAATCACCAATTCCTTGTCCGCCAAACTCTTCTTCAGGTTCGATACGTGAAACGTGTCATGAATAGCACTAAGTTCGGTCGGCAATTCTAACTTGTACGCTACTGGTCCAATTCGTTCAACGATCTTAAACGGTCCAATATACCTCGGACTCAACTTACCCTTCTTCCCAAAACGAATTACACCCTTCCACGGCGATACCTTGAGCATAACCATATCTCCAACTTCAAACTCCAACGGTTTCCTTCGGTTATCGGCATAACTCTTCTGTCGGCTTCTAGCAGCAAGTAGTCGGTTCTTGATTTGCACGATCTTCTCTGTCGTTTCTAAAACCATTTCGGGTCCAGTCAATTGACTTTCCCCTACTTCACTCCAACACACGGGCGATCTACACTTCCTTCCATACAATGCTTCGAACGGTGCTGCTTTGATACTCGCATGATAACTATTATTATACGAAAACTCCACCAGAGGCAAGTGGCGTTCCCAACTTCCTCCAAAATCAATCACGCATGCTCGGAGCATGTCCTCCATCGTTTGAATAGTTCGTTCACTCTGGCCGTCAGTTTCCGGGTGATAAGCCGTGCTTAAACTCAATTCAGTGCCCATCGCACGTTGAAGCGATTTCCAAAATTCCGACGTAAGTCTACTATCGCGATCCGAAATGATCGATAACGGCACTCCATGTCTACAGACGATCTCCTTCACGTACACGCTGGCGAGTTTTTCCATGCTATCCGTCTTCTTCATAGGTAAGAAATGAGCAGATTTCGTCAACCTATCCACAATTACCCATATCATATCGCATCCACTAGGAGTCCTAGGTAAACCCGTCACGAAATCCATTGCGATTTTCTCCCATTTCCATTCTGGGATTTCTGGTTGTACCAACAATCCAGATGGTTTCTTATGTTCTGCCTGAACCTTTGCGCAAGTCAAACACTTACTAACGTAACGAGCAATATCCGCCTTCATATTCGGCCACCAATAGACTTTCTTCAGGTCGTGGTACATTTTGTCCGATCCAGGATGTATCGAATACTTCGACTTATGCGACTCATTCATAACCAATTCTCGAACTCCAGGCTTTCCTTCCTCAGATGAACACAATGGTAACCAAATCCGATTCTCAAAATATCTCAGTCCGTCTGACCTAATCACGAAAAGAGGTTTCAACATTCGTCCCAAATTCTCGGCTTCAACATTCCCTTTCATTAGCCCTCTCTCCTGAGCCTTCAGTATGGTTTCGGTTAAGTCAACGCTCTCACTCATCACTAAAGCTCTAACCCTCAAAGGTTTCTCCCGTTCCTTCCTACTTAGTGCATCCGCTACAACATTCGCCTTCCCAGGGTGGTAGCGAATTTCACAGTCGTAATCACTTAGTAGTTCAACCCATCGTCTTTGTCGCATATTCAATTCCTTTTGATCTAAAATGTGCTGCAAACTCTTGTGGTCAGTGAATACAACACACTTTGTCCCATACAGATAGTGTCTCCACAACTTCAACGCAAAAACTACCGCTCCTAATTCCAAATCGTGCGTCGTGTAGTTCTCCGCATTCTTCCTTAGTTGCCTCGACGCGTAAGCTATTACCTTTTCACGTTGCATTAATACCGCTCCATAACCCTTACGAGACGCATCACAATACACTACGAAGTCTTCGGTTCCTTCAGGCAATGATAAAATCGGTGCGGAACATAACTTATCCTTGAGCGTTTCGAAAGCAAGTTCTTCCTCATTTCCCCATTCATACACCTTATTCTTTTCGGTAAGCCTCGTCAATGGTTTTGCAATCAAAGAAAATCCTTCAATAAACCTTCGATAATACCCCGCTAAACCCAGAAATTGTCGAACTTCAGTCGGCGTCGTCGGCGCTGACCATTCCCTGATCGCTTCGATCTTAGCAGGATCTACTCGAACTCCCTCACTATCAATCACATGACCTAGAAACTGCACTGATTCCAACCAAAACTCACACTTAGAGAATTTTGCATACAGCTTCTCCTTCCTTAACAACTCCAAAATCTTTCTTAGGTGCTTCTCGTGCTCCTCCTTACTTTTAGAGTAAATAAGTATATCGTCGATGAAAACAATAACAAACTTATCTAGATACGGCTTGCACACGCGATTCATAAGGTCCATGAATACAGCAGGCGCGTTCGTCAACCCAAACGGCATCACTCGAAATTCAAAGTGTCCATACCGCGTACGAAAGGCAGTTACAGGGATGTCCTCCTCTCTTACACGCAGTTGATGATACCCTGATCTTAAATCGATCTTTGAGTATACGCTGGAACCTTGCAATTGATCAAATAAATCGTCAATCCTCGGCAATGGGTACCGATTCTTAACCGTCAGCTTATTGAGTTCCCTATAGTCGATACACATCCTAAACGAACCATCTTTCTTCTTTACGAACAACACTGGCGCTCCCCACGGTGATGAGCTCGGCCTAATAAATCCTTTGTCCATCAACTCCTTCAATTGATCCGCTAACTCCTTTAACTCAGATGGTGCTAAGCGATAAGGTGCACGTGCAACCGGCGCAGCTCCTGGCACTAAATCAATTCGAAACTCGACCTCACGGGTAGGCGGTAAACCTGGCAACTCGTCTGGAAAAACGTCCGGATACTCGCAAATAACTGGTACCTCTTCGATCCTCGCCTCTACATCACCATCGCTCGAAACTTGTGCCAAAAACACATCGCAGCCGTTCTCTACGTACTTCATCATTTTCAAACACGAAATCACCTTCAAACGAGAAGTGCATTCGTCTCCCTTTACCGTCAAAACCCTATTTCTCAACGGAATCTGAACCAATCTCTCGCCGCAGACGATCATAGCACTGTGCGCCATTAGCCAATCCATTCCCACAATCACGTCAAACGATCCTAGCTCTATAGGCATCAAGTCGATTTTAAAAGCGTAATTTCCTAACTTCAAGGTACACCCTTTCAGTATAGAATTCGTACTAACAATTTTTCCATCGGCTAATTCAACGTTATAACTAGTCGCTAACAACACCGGTTCCCTATCAATATGACGACTAAATCTAACGTCTACAAAACTCTTGTCAGAGCCAGAATCAAACAAAACACTAGCATAACAAGCGTCTAGCAAAAACGTACCGGTAACCACATTGGGACCTTGTGGTTTATCAGCCGTTCCCACTTGATACACAGCAGCCGCATTATTACCTCCCTGCCTGTTTCCTGCCTTCGGGCAATTCGCTTGCACATGACCCCTTTCTCCACAACTATAACATCCCCTCATTCTAATAGCATTAGCCCCAGTGGCTACTCCTCCCGTTCGACAACCAGATGTCCTATGACCTGCCTTTCCACACTTGTCGCATGCAGGCGGGCAATTTCCAACATGATACAAGTTGCACTTACCACAATGGGGATTCACTTTCACACCTCTAGGGTTCGTCACTGCCCTCATCCCTTCGTTCCTTCTCTGATTAAACTGCTGATTACGGTTCGGCCCATGGTTGTTTCGATTTCCACCTCGGTTCTGGCCTTGGGATTGATTACTTTGTGCCGCTTCCCATTTCCTTTTGTTGCCTTCAGCAATGTAGTTCTGCTTGTCCTGAAGCTTAACGTCCATCAATGCGTGTGCCATTTGAACCGCTTCATCAAACGTTCCAGGTTTTGACGAAGTTGTTTCACCTTTGATGTTGCTGGATAAACCCTTAATATACTGTTTCATTTTCTTGGCATCATTGGCAAATATGTCCGGACACAAAAGACTTAACTCATTGAATCTCCTGGTGTAAGCAGCTATATCGTTGTTCTTTAAGGTCAAGTGCCTCAATTCGTCCTCTAATTGCCCCAATTCCTCCTCTGGGCAAAACTTCTTAGTCAACAGAGCTTTTGTCGCAGTCCACGTCCTTGCATTCGCTACAGCCAATCCAACCGTAGCTACCTGGGTATTCCACCAACTTAACGCATCATCAAGAAACGTAGCCGCTGCAAACTTCACTTTATCCGCTTCTGCACAACCACTGATTTCGAACGTACTTTCAACCTTTTCCAACCATCGTCTAAGTTCTAAAGCTCCACCTGTTCTACGGAACTGCGTGGGACCGCACTTCATAAAGCTAGAATAGGTACACACCCTCGGGGCTTGCTGTCTCCCCGCGTTCCTTCCCTGGTCCTGATTTCTCCCGGCTCGGTCCGCTTCCAACGCATTTGCTATAGCTTCCTGAATCATGGTGTTAACACGATCGGCGGTCAACTTTGGAGGCATGGTGTTATCGAATATCTCTTTCTGCAAGACAAGGAAAATAGAAAAACAATGTAAGTATACATATCAAGTTTCCCAGACATAATATACATACAACGACACATCACTACGGAGTTACTAATATTCATCAATTCACACCACAAAAGATCAAATTTAAGACATATCACAGATCATGAAAGGTAACATAGATTGTATTGATAATTAACCAAAATCGTGACAAGTATTGCCACTACAATCGTTCACCATAAAACTTCAAGTACTTGAGTTTCTCGTCATAATACCATCATACAAAGGTCCAAAATAGTTCTATTACAATGATCAAAGAAAATACAAAACAAGTAACTAGGCATGTGGTGATCCACACTGCCTCTTGGATGGCGGCTCGTCGTCGTCTTCCTCGGTTTCCTCATCACTGACGTCCTCATCCACATCATCCACTTTTCTCTTTCCTTTCTCATCCGGCCCACATTCCATTTCCTTTCTCGTCCCTGATGTGGATCCACACTCAATCGCTACCTGACTTCCCACCGTAACACAAGCACCTCCAGTAGGCGGCTGAATCATAAAGTCGTTCGCCTCCATCTCCAAATCGTCCACGAATCTCCAATCCGGGGGCAATGAATCTCTCACACGATGCTCCCAACTCTGCATCCTCGACAACCTCACCTGATCCTCCCTAACACGGTCAAGACTAGCACTTAAATTTGCAACCATTGATCTTAAACTGTTGATGTCACTTTTGTTCACATTCCCATCATACTCAACTCTTGCAGTCCTTTCCAACAGTCTTTGATGTTCCCTTTCAGTCTTATCAAACCTCCTAATTACCCGGGTCTCAACTACAAACCGCTCATACATCAACCTCTCCATCCTACTCAAACGACCTGCGGGATCCCAGTAGTGTCTCGGTCTCGGAAAGTAGACCCTTGCAATATTCTCATGAATCGATGGCGACTTGGATGATTTGCTGGACTCTCCACTGCTCCCATTACTTACTCCAACCAATCCTGGCACTGTTCTCAAATAATCCTTACAATTGTCCATCGGGCGATTAAAGGGTTGCTGCTCATAACGACCGGTCGGTGGTACCTCATAACCCTTCGGCGAATTCGGGGATTGAAACAAATCGGGTTCGGTCTGGCCTACGGCATCCTCGGGAATGCCATCATCCATTAGCTCCTCGGGCTCTTCTTCGGAATCCTCACCCTCGTCACTACTCATGCTGAAATTATCCACCTCACTTTCGTCATTGTCGTTTTCCGGCCCTATTTCGTCTTCTGGAGCGATCCATCCATTATTATTGTCCGGCGGGTTCGGAGGAAACGGTCCCCCTTCGTGACCTACAACGTAATCGTTTCCGTTATCATTAGGCGGTACCTCGGCCATTCCTGCAATAACAGCGAATTTCGGAGGGTACATAAGTAATTATACAATAATTATAAATACATGCATGCAAATGCAATGCAAAGGTGGTACATATGCCCGAAATGTAATAATATGATGCTCATGCATGATTAGTACAAAAATTACGATGTCGGATATTTCACGTAAAATTCAACGTCTATATATAGTAATCTCCATACTTACGTAATAATTACCCACATATATACTTTACTCAAAAGTATACGTCAAATGCCATAAATACAACAATAAATCTTACCGGAGCCATGCAGGATAGTTGTGTGTGCTTGGACCCTTTTCTTACGACACCAAAAGTTATAGTTTAGGATTTTCAAAAACGACCTAGTTCTCTATAACTCGTGGCTCTGATTACCAATCTGTAACACCCCCACAATTGCTATGCGCAGCGGAACTACAACAATGGGTGCTACACAGTATTCATTGCACACAAGATATATCAAACGACGCTAAAAAGACGTCACTTAAAACTTGAATTTAAAATTTTTAGATGATACATGTCCACGGTTTTTCCAACCCCAAATAGTACAAAGAGTTTAGCGTTTTCGGTCCCCATGAATCTCAACCCAAAAACTTCAGTTTTACAACAACCTAACATTAAACTTAAAAATTGTTTAAGTAGAAAAAGGAGGAAAAAACAAGCGGACTCCAAGCCATACACACAACATCCATCCCAAGCATGCTCCATCCTACACTTCAGCGGTTACCTGAAACACATGCCAAAATTTTGGTCAACGAAAACGTTGAGTGGAATTCATAGGTTTTACAATCCATTTGAACGTATATATAATAAAAACCATTCGTGATCATTTATAGTCTTGTCGATCAAACAAACTATAATCAGGATACTGACAATTGTGTTTAAGCTCATGACACTAATCCGTTAACTCAATCACCCGCGTAATAAATACCGGCGTGATTCAGATGAAACCAGTGCCCCTTCTAAAGGCATCAGTTGCAATTATACCTTATTTCTCATACAAAATAATCTACCGCAGAACTTACTAAAAGTACAGCTTCTCGGCTAGCATTGGGTCGTTAACCCCGTAGTACTACAAATTTCATAAGCGGCTATTTCCCCCTACTCGAGGGCAGGACAATAGTTAATAGTTCATGATTTTAGGGACTTTTGCAACTTTGGTACTCAACACAATTTCTAAGGCAACTTTCGGGTCTAACAATCATTCATGATATACGTTCCTTTTAAAAACTAGCATGCATTTCCCTCGCGGGTAAAACAATTTGAAATAAATATAAGCGAGGCTATAAATTCACACCTTATATCTTAAGTAGTCGGTAGTTCGAGGGATGATCACTGACGATGAAACGGATGCCCGGTTAAATCAACACCTATCACAAATAACGCGTAATGAGTAATCTCATTTTAAATACTTACGGTACTGTATAAAATACATATATACTAGTCACTTAGGACAAGTATAACTCAAGCCAAAAACAAAATAACAAGCATCACTCATTTTATACCATTCGTTCTCATTACCTACGCTATCCATTTTTACTCGTTCTCGCCGGTACTTGACTAAAGTACAGGCTGTTTTACCATGTTTACCCACACTTATAAAATTTGACAAAATTCTCAAAAATCCTATAAGACCTGTAGATAACATGTTTTTAAGCCCAATAAAAGTTTTTACTTTTACGACCCGTTACTCGACGCCTTTCTACGACTACATTTTACGGGCTGAAATTGCACTTCGACCAATTTTGACCTCTTTGACCTATATGAAAAGTACCTTTGACTTCTTTGACTCCTAAGTCAACATATAGACCCATTTATACAGGTTTGGGACCAAATTTTGACCCTTGACCATTTACCAATTTATACTTGTGACCCTCGGGATTTGACTAAAACTTTACACAAATCCGGATTATGAAAGTCCTCGTCTCCCGGTACTCGATCTTAAAAATGTCATAACTTTTAGCTCGTTTTGAGTCACGGGCTCTACCTTATACCAAATTAAAGACAAGAAGACCCTCTATAACTACATTTAGTTTTTAAGACCTGGAACAAAAATCATTTTTATGAAATGGACCTAAAGTTTCTGCCTAAAAATGACCATACCAAAAACACGCTTAGACTCGATTCCAAACCTTCTAACCACCACTAAACATCATCCTAAGCCTTCCCAAACATATCCTAACACCAAATTTCAGTCCTACCCCTATTGATCAACCAATCTCAAAATCAAAATCAAAGAAATGAACATGCATCTAATTAAACCTATGTAAAACATCCTAAAACAATAAACCAAACACAAGAATAACACTCAAAATCAACAACCACCATGGCTCCCCAAACACCCCTATTGCCGTGGGGTTTGGGTGCCCCAATCACCACAACCAAATTGATTTTGGTGGGTTTTCTTGGTGTTTATACTTACATAACTCATAAAATTAACATGCATTACAATATTTAACCACAAAAACGAATTTGGATCATCTTGAAAAATCTTGGAAAATTTTTGTTAGTGCATGTGGGATTTGAGCACATAGAAATGTAGGGAATGACCAAATTAGATGTGGTCTAACCTTAGTTTTTATGAAAATCAAGTGGAAAAAGTTTTTGGTGGATTTTCTTGGTGGTTTGGGGTGTCCGTCGGCTTTAGAGACAAGAGAGGGAGAGAGAGTTTAATTTTTGGGTGATATGTTCTATGTTCTATGTGTTTGTGTGTGTGTGTCCATTTTGGGCTTTTTGGTGGATTGGGAGGGACCTAAATGGTAAATTTTGCTTTCTTTTGGCCTTAAGTAAAAACGCCACTATAACTTTGCGGTTTCGACTCATTTGTCAATTTTGAAAATTTTACGGGAGTCGGAAATCTTCCCGAACGCTCCAAAATATTTTTGGGATACTTTAAATGTACTCGGAAGGCTATAAATCTCACCCGACTCAACTTAACACGAACCGTAAATAAAATTCTCGAAAAATTACATTATCGATAAATCGTCAATAATTATATAAAATTGGGCATCCCTCGGGATCGTAATCGTCATCGTCCTTCTTAAATCGTCAATCGTAAAAATTATAACCTCGAACATCGGCTTTAACCAAAATACTTATAAATATAGGAATTAAAATTTATTAAAAATTTCAAAAATTAGCGTAATTTAGGGTAACGTTAATGACCTCGATTCTAGGGTGTCACATTAACAAAGTAATTTATCCTAAGGGAAATATCTTGCAAGTTGATAATAATTACTGGGTGGCAAGCACTGTCCACTTATGCACACTTGCTTAAGCAAGATAGACACAAATGTCCTCAAGTGTCCCTTGCTAACCAAAATACTTACCAACAAAGTTATTTCATAAAATCCTTTGTAACTCCCAGGTAAACCCATAACAAAAATATTCCCAAGTCTCCCAACAGACCACAACCAATTCTAGGCTAAAAATGTCTTGGCAGCATGCATAGTTTGTCAACTTTGCATGCTACAGTGCCTCATGGTTTAGTAAAACTAACCCATACTCACCTGTGGACACAATCTAGAATTGTGATAAGAGTATTATAAGAATACCCAAGAGTCCTAAAGGTTCCTTAAACCTCCCCTTAAACTATGATACATGAGTTTCTCAAAATATATATGAACATTAAAAATTTATGTCAAGATAGGAATATAAATATTCCAACCATCATCCATAAACAAAAACATGTCCAAATAGCTCTTCAAAGATCCATAAGCAACTCTGTATCCAATGGCATATAGCTAATATCACCTACACATTTAGATTGAAAAACACAAAACTAACATTGTTGCTGACAGCGCCCCAACAACACTTATCAGCGTTGAAGGAACTCTTGTCAGCGTTAGACAATAATATCTCTAACAACGGCAAAATAACACTTGCCAGCGTTAAATTTACCTTTGTCAGTGTTAGAAAAATAAAGTGGAAAAATCTAAATCATCACAAAGACCAATAACAATGCATTATCCTGTACATACTTTTACAAAAAGGTTCCAAAACACATATTAAGTGAGATTAACCATTCCAATATTTGTTACCAAATATTGAAATCTTCCAGTATCAAAAGGTTTAGTTAATAAATCAGCCACATTATCTTCTGTGTCTACCCTATCTGGTTGTATTAAACCTTTCTCAAAGCAATCTCTTATAAAATGATGCCTAATTTCTATGTGTTTGGTTTTAGAATGATGTACAGGATTTTTAATAATGCATAAAGTACTGTTATTGTCTACAAAAATCTTGGTATGCATAAAATTATACCCATAATCCAACAGCTGGTTCTGAATCCATAAGACTTGTCCACAACAAGCAGCTGCAGCTACATATTCTGCTTCAGTTGTAGAGTTTGCCACCACTGTTTGTTTCTTGCATTGCCAAAATATCAATCTACTCCCAAGAAATTGACATCCACCAGTTGTGGATTTTCTATCAAACTTGTCACCACCATAGTCACTGTCCGAATATGCAATAAGCTCCAATGGAGAATCTTTTGGGTACCATAAGCCAAGATCTGGATAACATCTCAGGTACCTAAAGATTCTTTTCACAGCAAAAAGGTGACATTCTTTGGGATTCACCTGATGGCGTGCACAAGCACACACAGCAAACATGATGTCAGGTCTTGAGGCTGTAAGATACATCAATGAGCCAATCATTGATCTATAGTGCCTAACATCCACATCTTTTCCAGCTCCAATTTTTCCCCAAGGGTGTTCCCTATCCATAGGAGTGGAAGCACTCTTTTCATGTGGAGAAAAACCAAATTTCTTCAAGATTTCAGCTACATATTTGTCTTGGGAGATGAAGATACCATCTTCTTTCTGCTGAACTTGTAATCCTAGAAAGAAGTTCATCTCACCCATTGCACTCATCTTGAATTTATCTGTCATAAGCTTGGAAAAGTCTTCACTCATCTTTGGATTTGTGGATCCAAAAATGATATCATCAACATAGACCTGAACAAGTAAGACATCCTTACCTTTCTTCTTTGTAAACAATGTCTGATCTATGGTGCCCCTTTTAAAACCATTTTCCACCAAGTAGGTGGACAATGTGCCATACCATGCTCTTGGGGCCTGATGAAGTCCATACATAGCTTTCTTCACTCTATAAACCTTGTATGGATTCTCAGGATCGTCAAAACCAGGAGGTTGCATGACATATACCTCCTCAACAATTGTTCCATAGAGGAAAGCACTCTTCACATCCATTTGATAAACAATGAAGTTCATACAAGAGGCATAAGCTAGGAAAATTCTTATAGCTTCAATTCTTGCAACAGGAGCAAAGACCTCTTCATAATCTATCCCTTCCTCTTGTGTATATCCCTGAGCTACCAAACGTGCCTTGTTTCTGACCACAATACCCCTTTCATCTTTCTTGTTCCTTAGAACCCATCTTGTCCCAATTGGTCTCACATATCTAGGACAATCAACCAGCTCCCAAACATCCTGTATAGCAAATTGGTGAAGCTCATCCTGCATTGCTTCCACCCAACTAGGTTCTTTGAGAGCATCAAAAATCTTCTTGGGTTCCTGTTGTGACAGAAAACAGGCAAACAAACATGTTTGTACAAGAGGGGTATCAACCTTCTTGTGGATATTAGCAATGAAGCTATCATGAGTCTGGTGAGATCTTCTAGTTTGAACAGGAGTCATGATATTCCCAATGATTTGAGAGGGAGGATGATTCTTCAAAGTAGATCTAGGAATTCCATTTTCAAGAATTCTGTTGTCTTCAATATCATCCTCCATGTTGCTAATATCTTCTTCAGACTCTCTTCCATCTTGAACCTCTTCATTTATTCTTGAAGGTTCACCTTGTTCAAAATTGGAAGATACAAAATGCTCATAAGTGTTGTCAACGTTGGATTTTTGCTTGTCCGCGCTGGAATTACTTTTGTCAGCGCCAGAATCATTGTTGTCAACGTTTGAGCCATCAGTGTCTGAAGTGGTCTTGTCAGCGCCAGAATTGTTCTTGTCAGCGCCTGAATGACCATGCATGTTATCAACTGGTGGTATTGAAGAACCACCTTCATCCTTTCTAGCAGCAGCAGCAGCAGCATAATACTCATCTGTCCATATAGGAAATGTAACATATTCTTGTGTGGGAGATGACTCAACTGTTGGTGGTCCATCCTTCTTAGCAACCTGTGTACCTGAAACATTACCTATTCTCTTTTCCAAAACACTTGAAGTTACCTTCACAATGTCTGGATTAGTAACAGGCATATAATTTAAAGCTCTAGACAAAGGTTCCAAGTCAAACAACCAATTTGGACCACTTTCAGGATCACTAGGTTTACTCTCTAAAAACCTAACATGTACTTTTTCAAGTATACGTTTTTCCTTTTTAATGTAAACCCTATATCCTTTGCTCTGCACTGAGTAACCCATGAAATAGCCTTCATCACCTTTTGCATCAAATTTACCTAGGGCATCACTAGTTTCTAAAACAACTACATGACAACCAAAAGGCTTGAGAAATCCAATATTTGGCTTCCTTCCCCAAAGTAACTCATAAGGTGTCTTATTGTGAATTTTGTTGACCAATGCCCTATTTTGAACATAACAAGCTGTGTTAACAGCTTCAGCCCAAAAGGCTATAGGAAAGTGGGCATCAGCCAACATGGTTCTGGCTGCTTCAATTAGGGTTCTATTCTTTCTTTCAGCAACCCCATTTTGTTGTGGGGTTCTAGCTATGCTAAACTGCCTAGTAATCCCTTTCTTGGCACAAAAATCCTCTAGTAACTGATTTCTAAACTCACCCCCATTGTCACTTCTAAGAATTTTGACCTCATTACCACTCTTCTTTTCAATCTGGGTAATGAAATCAATCAAAATTTGGGCAGTTTCACTTTTCTTGGCTAAAAAGAAAGTCCATGTAAACCTGGAAAAATCATCAGTGATGACAAAAAAATATGATTTACCCTTCAAACTTTCTATATTAGTTGGACCAAAGAGGTCCATATGCAATAAGTGAAGTGGTTTAGAACTAGAGTGCACCTGTTTAGACTTGAATGAGACCTTGTGCTGCTTGCCCTTAAGACATGCAACACAAGAGTGGTCATTGTGGAAAACCTTTTCAGGCAAACCATCAACTAAACCAAGTCACAAGTCTATTGATATTTTTAAAGTTTATGTGCCCTAATCTCCTGTGCCAAAGATTACTTTCATCTACTGAAGCTTTAGCATAAAAACATGACATCATTTTATTATTCATCTTAATTCCATTAAGATTCACATTATATATGTCTTTATGCCTTGGTGTTCTAAATTCTATGTATTTCTCCTCAGGGAGCTTGTAATCTTTGCCTAACACCAAGCACTCAGTATCTGTGAAAAGAACCTTATTTTTGTTATCACACACTTGTGATACACTAAACAAATTATAATCCAGTTCTTTTACCAGGAAGACATTCTCAAAACGTAGATTATTGGTGATAAGGGTTCCTTTTCCTGTGATGGTGCCGTAGCCCCCTCCAAAGTATACCTTATCACCATCTTGAATAGGAGTGAAGTTCGTCAGATAGTCTTCCTTTCCTGTCATGTGCCTTGAGCATCCACTATCCCAATATCCATAATCATTGATCTTCTTTTGAATGCCCTGCACATAAAGAAAACACATTAGTTTTCTTTGGGAACCTAAGTCTCAGAAGACTTGGATTCATCTGGTTGTTCAATAAGAACAGACTTAGTTCTCACAACAACCCCATTCTCATCCCTTTTAGGATGAAAAGTCCAGTTAACCCCAATTGGTCTTGACATGACCTTTGAAATATAATGAAACCTGTTGCATGTCATAGAAAGACCAGTAGAATTAGGGTTTTGGTCTTGTTTTGGTCTCCATGTTAAGCTAGTAGAAGCTTTAGACCCATTTCCCTGTGGTTGCAAATACCTAGGTTTGGCAGTGTGTTTGTCAGCGCTAAAATTGTTCTTGTCAGCGCCCCGATTACCTTTATCAGCGTTGAACCTAGGGTTTGCTACAGGAACCCATTGCCTATTGGACCAAGTGTTTGACTTTTGGAAAGGTCTTAGGCCATGTGTGTTAGACCCTCTAGAAAAGAATGGGGCTGGTCTAACAACTTGTGAACTTTTGTTCACAAAGGTTTTGGGTCTGACAGTGTTTGACCTATGTTGACTTTTGTCAGCGCTGAAATGGTTCTTGTCAGCGTTGACATTTGAAGCGTTGACACATTTGTATGCCAAATGTGAAAAGCTACCACAAGTGTAACAGGCTTTTCTAGACATAGTCATAGGTCTAGAAGCAAAGAAGCCTGTTCCATGGTTACTAACTTGGCTTTTTGGTAACCTAGTATTCATATACATCTCTGCATACTTAACACTAGGTTTCCTAAGAGTTTGTGAGCCAAGGTCAACAGCTTTGCCAGTGGTTGGGTGTGTGATTTTAATAGGTGTAGGATCATGGCTCGTGATTGGTGTGGGCTCATTTGGACTTTCACACAACAATCCTCCCTTAACAAACAAAGTGTGGTTAGCTTTCTTCCACTCATCTAGGTCAGTCAGTTTTTGATTATATTCTTCAACTGGGGAAGTCACTCTAGGTGGAGGAATGAATTCCTTCTCTTGGAGTTCTGGCAAGCCAGTCCAAGATAAGTCCTTTGATTGGACACCATAGAAATCCCCAGCTGGTGGTGGAACACCAGTATAATCTTTCATCCCAATCCCACTCATGTCCTTAGAGTCTCTTTGTTTACTAACACACTCTCCTAGGGTTTGTGTGGCCTTATCAAATCTCTGGATTTTAAGACTCACATTATCTTTATTTTTGTTAGCCTCATCTAACTTAGCTATCAAATCAAGATTAACCCTGTTTGTGATATCTTGAATATCTTTACTTTGATGTAACTCATGATTTAAGATATTTATTTTATCCTTTAAATCAAACTCCATTTTCTTATACTCAGCTACTGTCCTTTCTGTTTGGGTGAGAGCAATTTGATAATTAGATACTTTGCATCTTTCAGCACTTGCCTCATCTAATAATTTTACTATCTCTTGATTTAGTTTTTCAGTATTTAAACGACAACCCTTAGAACAGAAAGCATCATCATATACCTCATTATCTGATGAAGAGGAGGAGTGTGCCATGAGAGCATATTCAACATGCTCTTCTTTAACTTCAGCAACCAATGCTTTGTCCTCTTCCTCATCCTTAGCCAAAAAGTTCCAGCTCCAGTCCCATCCTCCAACACCATCAATTTGTTGAACAGCTACCATGGCCTTGGAATCTTGGCTCTTAACCATTTGGCTTGAAGGCTTACCTGCATCAGATCTTCTTGGAGATCTACATTCCCTCATAAAGTGCCCCATACGATGACAATTGTAGCACTCAACTTTGGATTTGTCAAATCCAGCAACATCCTTAGCATCAAAGGTCATCTTCTTCTTGAACCTTTTATTAAACCTGTTTGCTCTTAAACTTACAAGAGCCATAGTCCACTTGATGTCCATCTCTTCCAATTGCTCATCACTTATTTGCTCAAGATCCTCATATGTAATCCTTGAATCACTGGGCAAAGAAGCAATGAATGCACACACAGTATCTAGATCTAAACCAGCAGGTTTAATTCCATCAGCGCCAAAGTTGTGAGTGTCAACGCTTGAGTATGAGGCGTTGACAGGATATGATCCAGCGCTGACAGAATGTGTTCCAACGCTGATAGGATGTGATCCAGCGTTGACACATTGAGATCCAGTGACTGGATGTACATAGGAGTTCATGGAATCAAATTGACCTTCACTTTGTGAGAAGAAGGCCATGTTGCTACTGGAAGGTTTATTATCACTCTCCAAAAGCCATTCATTCTCCAACAGTCTTAGTTTGTTGAAGATGTCATCAAACCTAGAGGTTTTGTGGGTGTTATTGACAAGAATGGATCTTGCCTCAATCTTCCATACATCACCAAGGCTTTTGAGAAAAGTAGCATTCAAGTCAGGGTCATCAATCTGTGTTCCCATGAAGGAAAGTTGACTTGTAATGTCAAGCAGTCTACTTCTCACACTGCTGAGATTCTCATTGGGTTGAGCCTTAAAGACAGCATACTCATGCATGAGTTGCTTCTTCTTTTCTTCTTTTGTGTCAGCATTGCCACCATGTGCTACTTCAAGAGCTTCCCAAAGCTCTTTTGCAGACTCAAAGCGTTTTTACTTGTGCTGATTCTCATGACCCAAGGCGTGTTTCATGATGTTCAAAATTTTCATGTCCACCCTTTTCTTGGCTATATCTTCAGCAGATACAGCTCTTCCATCTTCAGGCTTTTCCTTCTTATCAGCTTTAGGACAATTAGGAACAGCTGTTCTTGTGGCAATAGCATTAGCAATCTTTTGAGCTTTGTTGAATGTGTTCCCATATTCAACAATCTCCCAAAGAGTGTAGTCATGGATGGCTACATATTGCTCAAAATTGGACTTCCAAAGCTCGAAGTTCCTGGCATCAAACATGGGAATTTTGATACTAGGGTTTGTGGTGTTGCTTTGTAGCAAAACAGGAGCAGGAGGTTGTTCTGAGCCAGACATGATGTTTTTAGGGTTTTGAGAAATTTAGGGTTTCGTTGTTTTAGGGTTTTTGGTGTTTTAGGGTTCTTGCGTTACTTAAAGATCAAAAGTTTCTCAACAAGCTCTGATACCACTTGTTGATCCCAAACTTAGATCGATTAGCTTTGTGTATACGAGATTAGATCAAGTATAACACGTAGAGAAACCTTTGCTTATGAATAAAGTAACTAAGTGTTATGCGGAATTAACACTTAATCTAAAACACAAAGATGTTAAACAAACTTTCACTTGTATTAGAATAATCGAACTTGATTACAATGAAAGAGGTTTAACAGTCGAATACTTGTGAAAACTTATTATAACTGATGTTTTACATTAACCTAAAAGATCTTCTTTTATAGATTAAGAAGTCTTGTACAAGAAGCTACGAATCAACTATTCTAGGTAAAGATAATAATGGAAAATACAATGTCGAGTTTATCTTTACCATATACAAATAAAGAAACAAAAGATTCGTATAAGATAACTTCCATCAGTGCTTGTCTTCCAGGCTATCAGCGTTGACTTTCCTAACTGTCAACGCTTGGCTGTCAGCGTCCAATGTCATCCTATCAGCGCTTGAACTCTTCTTATCAGCGTCTAGTGAACTGACCCATAATTTATTCCCAACATTGTGTCTACGTAATACAACAAAAATCCAAAAAAATTGAAAAACAATCAAAAACCAAAAAAATTGAAAAATCAAAAAACCGCAAAAAGAATCTTCTTTGCTACCACCCATTCTAGGCTTAGTGCATGCGCACTCGATCGAAGGATTATTATAATTCTAGCGAAATTTCGAATCGACGCAATCGTAATCGAAGGAATCGACGATGTAGACGAGAATTAGAAACCGCCGTTCCTAATATCGTTGTTGAAGAAACCTTAGACGATATGGCCGACAATCGTTCGATGATGGAATTGCTCCAAGCACCCACCGAGGGTTATGGAGACGCGGTCGTAATTCCTGCTATCGAAGCGGAGAATTTTGAGATTAAGAGCGGAATGCTTTCGTTGATTCAAGCTACGAAGTTTCGAGGTCGTGAAGCCGATAATCCTCACGACCATATTCGTAATTTTGATCGTCTTTTGGCCACGAGCAAGTTTAAGAACGTCGACACCGATGTCGTCAAGCTTATGCTTTTTCCGTACTCGCTCGATGGTGCCGCCAAGGATTGGTACGAGAAAGAGCCACCTAATTCGATAACTACGTGGAAGGATCTCGTTTCCAAGTTCGTTAATTATTTTTTCCCACCGTCTAGGACTACGTTTTTCAAGAATGAAATTACGAAATTTGAGCAAAAACCGAATGAATCTTTTAGAGACGCGCGGGATCGTTTTAAGGAATTGCTTAGGCAATGTCCTCACCATGGTTTTTCTGAGTTGCACCAAATCGATACGTTTTACAACGGTCTTCATTATCAAGAACAAGATTCGTTGAATTCCGCCGCCGGTGGCAACTTTTTGTGTAAAACTACGAAAGACGCATTGATAATTATCGAAAACCGATCCAAAGTTTACCAACTCCGCAACGCACCGAGTGTTGCCAATGTCACCAATGTTAGTTGTTCTAATCGCGACATTGAGAGGGTTGATGTGAAAGTCGACAAGTTGACGAATGTGTTTACGTCTTTTCTCGTTGAAATGCAAAAGAAAGACGCTCCTGCTACGGTGAAAGCGGTTGAGGTTTCGTGTACGTTTTGTGGTGGACCTCATAATTATTACGAGTGTGTGGCTACGGATGGCCAAACGTCGAATGTGAGTGCGTAAAATGGAAACAACAATTTTCAAAATCAAAATAACGCGGGTCCATCACAACAAGGCAATTATAACCAAGGTAACAATTTTAATCAAAACCGAAACAGTTTTCAAGGAAATAATCAACAATGAAATTTTTCGAATCAAAATCAAGGAGGTTATAATCAAGGTCGTAATATAAGTTGGCAAAATCGAGATAACAATCAAGGAAACAATTTTTCAAGTGGTAATCAAGGAAATTTTCAAAGAAACAATCAAAACCAAGGGAACTTTAATTCAAATCAAAATAGTTCGTCAAACGAATTTCAAAATTACATGAAAACGAATGAGGCTAATATGAGACGATTAGAGGGAGAAATTGGTACTTTGAAAAACGATTTTTCTAATACATTGAAATTGCAAAACACGAAGATTGAGCAAGGACAAATTGACATTAAAAAGATGTTTTCGGCCATTATGAACAAGTCCTCGGGTCCTTCATCGAGTTCGTTACCTAGTGACACCGTTGCAAATCCGAAGGAACAATGTAAAGTCGCCTCGTCTCGTGAGAAAGGTCGTGTGATTACCCCTAACCTTGAAGGATTTCGTGTTGTTTATTCTTCTCAACCCTCGACTTCTAAGACGTCTTCTTGTTCTAAAGTTGATGGGATGAACGTGGCGACCAAGGAAAAGAGTGCACACCCTCGTGTACCTCAAATTCCATCCACGGTTCAAAAAGAGAGTTTTATCGACCTTACCAAAGTAACCCTTGAAGAAAATTGTGCTTCAATCCTTCTTAAAAAACCTAAAAGGCGTATGCCGAGAAAGGAAAAGGATCCGGGCCAATGTCTACTACCTTGTGATTTTTCCGAGATAGAGGAACTGTTTAGCCCTTGCCGATTTAGGTGCTAGCATCAATCTCATGCCTCATTCTCTTTGGAAATTGATGAGATTGCCTTCACTTACCCCCACGAACATGACAATCGAGCTTGAAAATTGTACGCCTTTAATACCAATTGGAATAGCCGAGGATGTCTATGTTAGGATTGGAAAGTTTGTTTTTCCCGCGGATTTTGTTATATCCGATTACGAGTGTGACACTAAATGTCCCATTATTTTAGGCCGACCATTCTTATCAACGGCACGAAACGTAATTGACGTTCACGAGGGGAGACTTACTATGAGATATGGGGATGAAAAAATGGACTTTTTCGCTAGAAAATCCCAAGGGTTTAATGATAATGAAAAAACCGAGGTTTCAAAACCTAATGATTCAAATCCTAATGATTTCAAATGTTCACTTTAGCGGAAAGAATGAGGCTTAATGCATGTTTTGAAAGAATTAAGAAAAACGGTTTTAAAGATGATGATTTTAATGATAAAGAATACGTGTACCTAATTCAAAAGGGTGTGTGTAAATTTATGGATGAAAACTCACTTTGGGATGTTTTTAGCGAAACAAGTGAAACACCAATTCCAAAGGGCGACGTTAGTGCCATCACGACAATGACCAAAATGGACTCGTCTTCACCACCTACGAAGGACCACGTCTTTGAGGCTTCAACTTCTAACTCCATCGAAGTACCTCCTTTGCCTAGCCCAACACCCGTTGAGGCTAAAGGGTTTATCGACATCGATCCTCTCGTCTTAGAAAAGTCACCTAAGCATAGTCATTCGACTTGTAAGACCATGGTTGTGAGTGCTCACATCGACTCTTTCTTTGACGATGACGATGGCGATTTTGCCGAGATTGATCACGTACTTCGAAATCCACATGCAATTTTTGATTCTCCTAAAAAGAAACATGTGAAGTACGATGATTACGAGTTTGATCCCGAGATTGAGGAAATCATTGAACGAGAGCTAGCTCTTATGCCTTCACTTCCACCTACGAGTGAGGTCGATCTTTCTAAAATCGAGGATGAACTTAATGAGTTGGAACGTCTTATTTTTGATGACGAGCCAACTCATGTGACCACCCAAAATCCAATTCTCGAGGAGTTACCTAATCAACACTCCTCAAATGAGAATTACTTTTACCACATTTGTGAGGATTTAACTTATCAACAATCCCCACAAAAGAATAATGGTTTCGTGCTTGATCGTGATCTTTTCGAGAGAGTTTCTAAGATACTCAAGGAGGGGAATGACAAACCTTGGTTTGACAAGCCTATCTTTGATGAAGAAATCGACGAGATCGACGTTCATGAGGATGACGAATATGTTGACCCCAAAGGGGCGGTGTTCTTTATTGATCGACGTTTTGAGAACTTATATAATCCGCCACCCCCTCCCACTAAAGACTTAAATGTGAGGATTTTTAGCACGACTAATTTTGAATTTGACACGCCAAATATTTTCGACATTATCAAATCGGGTTTTCATAAAGAATTTTTAAACGATGAAAAAGGAAAAGATTTTAAAAATGTTTTAAAATATTTTTCTACATGTTTAACTCCGTCATCACCGCGTTTTATGAGTGCTACCACCTCGTCTACTACTTTTGACGACGGTTGGTGTGGATCTAGTGTGGGGGAAGCCCCTTATGTTCCCTCACATTTCTCCACCGAGGACGAGATTTACGATCCCGGAATTGCTTGTAAAAGGAAATCTCGGTCTTCCACCGATGCAATAAATGGAAAACTTATCTATTTGCTTGGTGTGAGTCTACCTCGAGTAGCTCATTATGTTGACTTACCCATTGCCCCACCTTTCTACTTCTCATCTCTTTTCTTCTACCCCTTTGGGGTTGTTTTAGCATGCGTTGGAGTGGCGTTGTTTCGTTTTTCATCCGAAAACGAGGACGCCATCTTCGATCCCGGTATTTTGCATCATCAAAGGACTTAGTCCTTAGTACCGGTTGCTTTTGGGCCTTGTTTATCATGTAAGCCCCACCAAAAATGACCATACCAAGATTATCCCTAAATGATCAAATTTATGGGGATTCGAGTCGAGCTTTTGACTCGGTTATCAAAAACAAGGTGCCTCGTGGGGGATTCTCATGCTTATCCTTGTAAATATTATCGCTTTCTTAGTTAATGTAACGAGGGGACTTGTGCTCTTCCAACCTTTGTTTCGTGGTTGTTTGTGATTGTGATTTATTAGGTTCATCGTCATCATTGAAGCCTCTCGTGTTCGTTTTACGGATCACTCGAGCTTCGATCGTTGCCTTTGGAGATTCTGATATCCGATGATATCCTTTTATGTTCTAACGTTTATCTTATTAGCATAATTCATAAACGGCTTTTAGGTTATTCGTTTTACCCTTTATATGCTCGAGATTAAGCATTTGAATTCGTCTCTAGTATGGGGGTGTTTTCACCCCTAGACTCGAAACATTGAGGACAATGTTTAGTTTTAGTATGGGGGGTGAGTAGATACTTCACCTTGCTTACGTCACCACGCAATCCAATATTCATCTTTTTGCTATCGTTTTGTTGCAAAATAAGGCTAAAAATGGCCAAATTTTAAATTTTTTCTAATTTTCATAAGTGTTTAAGACACGAATGTAGGTTTTCTGATGGTGAGAATAAGAGTAATTTTTGACTCGACCGTGCGTGTTGAGTACTTAGCTTCGATTCCTTAACTTTTTAGGCTAAGTCTCTTAAATGAGGACGAGAAATGATAGAGTTATTTATAAGTCTCGTAATCGTTCACGATCTCATGTGTAGTAATTATTAGCTTATTCTCCCCACGCTTTTGATAATAAATTGTTAATAAATATTGATTTAGCGGTTTAGTCACTATTGTTGGTTTCTAATTTGTTTTAGTAGCTTCCATGTAATTAAATGGGGAAAACATTAAGGTATCGCCAGCATCAAGGTTTTGAAGTATTGGCACCCGAATAATCGAAAGCTTCACCTAATAATAAGATTTCAAGTGCTCACCTAAATTAAGCAAAAATTTGAAGCTCACAAGGCCGAAAAATCTATGCCCAAATTGAAAGTGAATCAAGCCTTAATCTTTGAAGCTTTAAAGATCCAAAATTCGCTTTAGCGTGAGGATATACGTCTTTGGCTAATAAAACCACCGATGAGGCGGATAATAAAAGGCAAGGGAAGACCGAAGTCATAATAAAAGCTTCATGGCAAAGTTGAATAAAAGATGGAGGTAAACCAAAGATAATAAGGCCCTTCCGTTAGGGCGCGTATAAAAGTCTTGGTAATAAGTCTCATGTCCAAAACTGTTATAAAACCGTGTTTATCGATCCTTCTTGTTGACTTAATTTTTTGAAATCGTTGTCTATTGGGATGAATTATTAATTTAATGATTTTGGTTACACCGTTAAGTTTCTAATTTAAGACTTAATCTCTATTCGCGCATAAGTCAATGATGTATCCTCGTGATCATTAAGACAAAATAAAATATAAGAGATACCAATTAGGAATAAGGGAGTTTAGGTATATAATTAACACTCATGAGTAATGATTGTGTTGCTAACTTATAATAACAATGATCTCGTTACACGCTTAGCATGGAATTGGGTGAAAATCGAGGACGACGAAATTATTTCTAACGAAGCATTCACGTGTTCTTGTTCTATGATCCCAAAAGTCACGTTCTCGTGATGCAACATTACATTATGTCTAAAACGCATGTAGTAGTTTATTTAAGTTTACGTTTTCAATAAATGTCATCACAAAATGAATTTTGGAAGTGCTACGATACTTAATTCTAGCATTGCGTGGGGACACAGCAATGGTTTAGTATGGGGGAGTGATGAGACTGCAATTATACATAGTCTCATCGTCCAAATCGGGCTTAAAACGCTTAAAATATCGTCAAAATACCCAAATATATGCTTGTGTTTGTTCATTGTGTATTTTAGGTACGGATATCGTAAAATCAACAAAAGATCACAAGAATGAAGCAAAAACGAACACGGGAAATGAAGCCGCACAAAGAACCGGACCCGAAGAATGAATTTTCCAAAAATGCCCTTGATGAATTGAAGAATGTCAAGTTTGGTCCCTCAACTTTTAAAGATTGACACTTTATACCCCTCAAATATCTAAAATTACTTTGGGGTCCCTAAAGTTTGAAGAAATATCATGAATAGTCCTCAATGTTTGAAGAAGTTACATGTTAAGTCCCTATTCTAAGCATTGTTACATAAGGACTAAACATGCAAGTGCAAAAGGACTAATGGTGAAAGGCATAAGGACTAGAAGTGCTATAACAGTCGTTAAGGGAAGGACTATGTTTGCAAAATCATTACCACAGCCCACTAGCAACCCTACTTTACCCATCACAAACCCATTATAACCTCAAACCCGACCAGCCCACTACCCAACCCAGTCCAAACCATTACCCATTTTATTATATTAAGCCCAAAACTTAAACAGGTTTAATAGAATAAAAACACAGACGGAAACAAATCAGCCTCCCTAAACTTGATTAAAACACTACCCTTTCCCTTAAACCCTAACTTAATCCCCAGTTCAATCAACATCTAATGATGGGATAAATCAAAATTGAGTTGGTCAATGAGATATTCGGGCATCAAATGACATACCCATGTGGCCAATTCACATGTCACACCAACCTGGGGGACCAAACCCAGCTCATCTCATCATCAGTCACTTTCATATTTTCAGAGAAGACCAAATCCATGGCTGTCTTTGATTTCGTGTTCCCCACAACACTTTGGACGCACAAGATTCATTCAACCACTGGCAAATCACATGTTGCCTCAAGAGATGATTTCAAAAATCGAATATCCTTCAGAATATGCTGGGGCAAAATTGGAAGATCAAGCAACTAGGGTTCTTTCTTTTTTTATTTCTAGATAGTTCTTTAATATGCTATAAAAGCATATGTCGACTTGTGACATAGCTTTGTTCCAGCTTGTACAAGATTTTTTATTTAATGAATATTTAGTGTGTTTTTTAAAATATTTTTTGCAAATCTGTGTTCCAACCTTTATTGCTTTCATTAGTTAAAGATTTACTTTATTTGCACTCTAATTAGGATTTTATCAAAATTTGTATTTTGTTCAAAATATTTGTTCAAAAGAATTTTTGAGACCCACTGTTATTAAAGTTGTGTGAAGATTTAACTGATAATTAGAGGTTCACCCAAGTTTTAATAGTTGTGTTACTTTTCTTGTTTTTGATAACGTTGTTCAAATTGATATTTCAAAATTGTGTGTTTTTAAAAGATTTTTCTAGCTAAAATTCTTCCTTCACATTTTCTGTTTTTTACTGTAGCACAAGCTTGTATAAGCTTGTTTGACACCAAGCTTATACAAGCCCATGTAGCTATTGGGATCACTTTATGTTTGCTGTATGTTTGGCTATTAACAGGTTCAAGATAAAAGTGGGTTGGACTGTTTTAGTCCCCCACCATCATCCTATTTCAAAGTATCCATAAGCCCCATGTAAGCTGTCCACCATAAGCTTACCTATTCAGGATGAGGCATTTAAGTTGGCTGAGTCAGCTCTCCTTGTTCCGATTGAGGGACAAGTATAAGTGAGTATTGAATCCTCTTATGCTAGTTTTCTGGTTTGGTAAATGCTTATGAGAACCTACTTATATGTGGCTTATTGTAGTTTAATTGTTGATTGATTTTAGTTCCAAGTTAGATTAGTAGGTTTGCTTGATTTTTTTAGGCGGTTTGTTGGAAAATTTGATTTTTCATATTTTTTTAAAGGGTGTTTAGGTCTGTGTGTATAAGGCACTTGGAGTGACAACTAGTGCATACTCTAGGTCCAGGAATTCTTTTCTAGGTGCGTTAGTTGGTTTTCAAGTCTATGCTAAGTTGAAAACACCACATTCCAAGTTTTCGCTAAAACTGGCATATAAATATCAGTAGGCTAGATTAGGATTGTTTCGTGTGATTTTTGTAGTTAAATTTTGCTCACAGCTAGGAAAAGTGGCATACTAGGTTTACATAGTGTAAGTTTGAAGTTAGGTTAATTTTTGTGGCCTTGAATTGCGTTTTAATCTTACTGTCATGGTTAAGTGGACCAGCAACTTCATTTGCTGTGAAACACATTGCACCAGCAAGTTATTTGTCTTCATTTTTGGGTTGTGGATCTCAATATTTGGTGCACACCTAGTCTAAAAGTAGGATTAGGTAATTATTATCTGGTATGATAAGTTTTGTAAGGTTTGGGTGGTTTAAAACAACTTAGACAATCTCTGTATGGTCCAAGAACCAAGAATCAGCAGGTTTTTGGTGGGGTGATTTTGAACCTTGGGGATTAAAAATTAGAAGTAACTTAGCTTAGGGGTAGGGATAGCTTTGCATCATCTGGTAGGTATAATTTTGGGTAAGTTTAGGCGCCTTGAACAAGCCTTAGAGCCCACTGTTTTTCGCCAAGTGCACCAGCAAGGTTCTTTCCACCAACAGTGGGTCTTAAACTTGTTTTTCTTTGGTCTTGAAACTTAAAACTTGGCCGCAAGATAGGTAATTAGGTAGCATAGGGGTAGACGCAGTTTAATTGATTTATTGTTTGCACAAAAATCAAATTTATCGCTTCCGTACTTCACTTCTTTACCATTTGCATCAGCAAAATAGGCTCCTGCCTAAACAGTGGGTAATTAGAGTAGTTTTAGTGCTTGATTTTGCATTGCTTGAATTAAAATTGGTTATAGGGTTAGTATTGGGGTAGTTCTAGGGTCTAGATATCTGGTATTAGGTTTACGATAAGGTTTTGGGTGGTTTAAAGTGCCACTGCAACTCACTATAGTGCCTCTAAAACCACCAGATCTTAGTGTTCTTTTTTTTGTTCTAAGTTTTATTTTGGTGATTTGATTGTTAATTTGTGTTTGCTTATTGTGTTTTTGTGTTTATTTTGACTCCCCAATACCCTAATGCTATTGGGGGTGCCTTATTGCCCAAAAAACGCCAACAAACAAGCCTAAAACAAGCGAAAACGAGCCCAAAACGAGCCAAAAAAACCATACAGCAAGTTTTTCTTTGTTGTCCGAGAACGCTGCATATTTTTTATTTTTTTTAGTGTTGTCCGATATCGGACAACACTGAACTTGGACAAGCCTGTTGTCTGGTGATATCTTGGACAACACTGAAGTACTCCACCATGGGGTACTTTGGGGTACTTTTGTTTTTAGCCAATTTTTTTAGTTTTTTTTAAACTTTCTCATTTCTCCCTTGTTAATTTAGTTAAAAAAAGATTTTTAGAAAAATAAAATTTATTTTTAGCATTATTTTATTATTTTTATTATTATTTTAGTTTAAAAGTGTTTTTAGCCTTTTAAAAATAGAAAAATAGTTTTAAAAATTTAGGAAAAATACTTTTTAGTCTTTAAATAATATAAGTGAGTTATTTGTTCAATAAAATAATATTTTGGGATTTTTCTTAATTATATTTAATTTTAGGGCTTTAATTAGCATTTAAAATTGAATATTTAATTAATAAAAGGTTTTAAAATATATTTGTTGGATTTTTATTCTTATTTATATTATTTTAGACTTAGTTTAATCTTTTATTTAATTTTTAGGTTTAATTTTTAATTTTGTCGCGTTTTACGTATTTACGTTCGCGTTTTACGTTAAATCGTCGTAGTGTAATCGTAGTCGTAGCTCATCTTTACTTTTTCTCTCTTTAAACCAAAAACATCACTAATCCAAACTTGATTTTATATAATTGGCACATTTAATCCACACACCTCCTTCGAGAACGAACATGGAATTTATTCGACTTGTCGGTTTTCCTAAATCGTCGATTTTAATACTTGCCGCACTTATACGTTGTTTTCCTAAACACGTATTTCTACAACTATCAACGAGCCATTGTCGTAAAAACATCATACAATACGTTTTATAACGTTGTATATAGTTAAATAAAAACCATAATATGAATGTGGTTATGAAAAACCAAAAAACGAACATAATATCAATAGTAAGACCCCGTATTGCTAGTCAAGCAATATATCGTAATTTAGTGCGTATAGCAGTATTTCGTTATTTGGATTATTACAAGCCACATGACATTGTTACCTTACTATCACAACAACGGGTAGCTAACCCGATACTCAATTTGCCCATCTAAGTTAGCGTGTCGTCACAATAATCACGCTATGGAAATCTTCTCATACATAAATTCGCTTAACAATCAATGTGGCACGACGGGGATCAACCGTCAAGGCGCGAACTGGGGTGATCGTCCCCAAATAGTACTATTATATGCATAAGCGTCTACCAAATCCCGGTAGTTCATAATTCATGCTAATGGGACTTTTAGTGACATAACCTAACTTTAATAATCCATTTTATTTCATCTATCGGGTCATTTAATCATTCATCGGGTCATACAATCATTCTGGTCCAAATCAACAAACAAACAATCGAGACAACTAGTGTCCTATTTCATAAAAACTAACATTTTATCTCCCTCGCGGGTTTATAAAACATTTCATAAAAACATTTAAAAGAGTGCGAGGCTATGAACTCACGTTGATGTGGGAAGGCGATTATCGGCGATTTGGATGTACGGTACGTGCTTCAATCACGGAAACCTAGACAAATAATACTCGTCTTAGACTCTTGTCCAATAACTTTATAAAAATAACAATTATGTATACATATGATGATTTTATATATATATGATGATCAAGTGGGTTTATATATTCTCATTTACTCATTTTAGTGTTATGTGTTGGAAATTTTCAAGACTAGTTACACTAGTTCAACTTGTTTACATTTTGAGGCCCAATGGGCCCATTACAAGCTCAATATATTATATTAGCCCAATTATAATTTTATTATCAGTATTATACTTTACATGTTGGGCCCAAATGGGTTGAGCCCAATAAGTAAGTTTATAAGTGTTTTACTAACTAGTCGGGTTTATAGTCCAATAATGCTAACTTAACTCGTTAATGTCCGTATGTCATATAGTTCGGGTTTTATCGGTTTTTACTTGTATTAGGTACTTATATATCATTATATGACTTTTAAAAACTTTACATTAGACGGGTTTGATCGTCTAAGTTTTAATTGCCGAAAAACGTTAATTTTACGGTAATAGCTGAAAAGACGTAAAAATCATGTTTATAGTTTTTATAACTTATAAATCTTATTCAACTACCATTTTTATAAAGTGTCCATTTATTTAACCTTGTACATATTTATATAAATGAAATTTATAAGTTAGTGGGTTTTAATTCACATTTTATACTATATTAATTTGAGTGCTTATATAATACTATTAAACATTAATTCTTCAAAATCTGATTTTTAGTTTCATCTTCACCATTTTTATCATATCTTGAGTTCTATAAGGAGATAGAAGCTCATTTTTGGATGGTATAAACTTCATATTATGTGCTACAAAGAAGTTAGTTATAGCTACTGCTCATTTCATGTCTAACTATACTTAACAGTCCCTACAAAACAGACTATTCAGATTGGCACACACATCTTGTTCTGACCATACCTCACTCATTTTGATGATTCCATTGCATGACCAACTCTCACATGTGTATGACATCTAACACTTATTGTAAATGGATTCCACTTTGTCTATTTATCAGTTTAACATGTGGTTAGTTACTGTTTTTATACAGCCAACAATTTAAGCAAGATTTTAGCCTAGTTTCTTATAGTTTTTCATCTTCTTAATCATATTTATCAACACCAAATCCCCACAAAATACTTTTATCATCATATAATCATCATATACATATACAATAGGAAAGAAAATACATGATTACATAATCAAAATAACAAGAGGATGAGAAGAACAATCTTTATACCACCAAGATTGTGTAGGTATTCATCAAGGCTTGGATTTTTGATGGAAGAACTTGTGATAGATCAACACCAATATTAATGGCCACCAATACTTGTAAACTTCATGTAGAAATCAGCCCTTGAACATCACCAAATCTTCTCCTTTGATGTTAAAATCACCACCAATCAATAGAGCTTCAAAAAGGCTTCATCATATGTGTGAATAACATATGATTCCATGGTTAAATTTGATCAAATGAGGGCTGTTTTGGGTGAATATGGGACGAAATAGAGAGAGTGAGGGAGGAGAGTATGAGTGGTTTGCATGAGATGGGATGTGAGAAATGGTTTAGGAAAAGTGGTTTCAAGGAATTATAAGACAAGTGGTAAACTTCTTTAGGAAGTTTTGATACATATGGTGTGTGTTGTAGCTTATTTAGAAGCCACATGTATGGGGGTGGGCAAGTGTAAACTTGTCCCATCCCCATTAATTTACGGGTACTCCTCGATTCTAGTTTCCTCGATTTGCGTGCCCTCGGGTCATTTTACGAAAAACGTTTTTATATATTATGAATCAACGGCACAAAACGAATCTAATAAAAATTGTCTCATCAAAAACGGAGTTCGAAAACGTAAATACGTAATCCTAAGGTTTCCGGTTTAGTCGTAAAGGACGTTAAATTAAAATCGTAAGTCCTAATCTCTTCTCGTAAATTTGTGAGTTTATGAACCAACTCAAAATTAAAATCCCAAAATAATATTCACGGATAAATGTATTTCCTGAAATGTCGGACTATCACCAAAGACGGTGTATGTAAACGTAAGTACGTAACGTAGAATCCTCCGGTTTAGACGTAGTCGATGCTACTTCAAGACGTAAATCCAAATTTCTTTCCAAAAGTAAGTGAGTTCATAATATAACATTTAAATAATGTTTTTAAATAATATTTGAGAATAAAAATATCAACCATAAATTGACGGATTGTCACAGCATTTACCCCTAAACAGGATCTTTGTCCTCAAAGATCATCTTACTACTCGCTTCTTATAGAGTTAAAGCCATGTGGGTATTTCCTCCACATTCGGTCTTTTCTCACAAGTGTAATTCATTACAATACGCGAGTTTCATCAAACATAACTACGGGAATAAGATCAGGCTTAATGTTGACTTACTTTCTCTATCCATGATGTTCACGTTTTTTTTATGAATGCAAATTTTCGCCGATCTAGACTTAATTAAGGAATAGTCAGATTTTCACTTGATAGGCATTTTATCAAGTTCGATATACTAAACATAATTCACGCAGCTCTTGAAGTCCTAGGGTAGATCCAGCTTATACGCCTTTCAAACCAATCTTTTACATCATCTCAATGGTCCCATACAACGGGGACTTATATCCCATGATCTTTCAGATCATCAATTCATTTTTCCATGGTTAAAATTTTTGGCATAACTTCGCTACCTATATGGCACTTCAAGATCTACATTTCATATTCACAAACCTCCTGCCCACTACCGGCAGTCAATAATTAGATCCTAATTTCAACAATCATTTCAAGTCTCGCGGGTCGGGTATTTTGTAAGATTAGGTTCACCATCATAGGAAACCTTAAACCTAAAAGAAATGTCCAACTCACAATGGGTGTATGTCGGGTGTCTTCATCCCAACTCCTGCTTACAGATGCTCTAATAATTAGATCATAACAAGATTCGATCTCGATCCTAATACGATAGTTTTTCAATGATAACCTTTCCAAAGGAAAACGATTATGCGGTCTATTACCAAAGGTCAATCATTTAAACATAACACAGCACTTATAGTATTTTGTATCGTTACTTTAGCTCATCCCTTCGATTGGGGTGGTACATAGTACTCTCATCAAGGTTCTTTCTCAATGACTTCTGAGAAAATCTCTAGAAATTCGATGCGAAGCGAGGATCTTGTTAGAGATGATTGATGCAGGCACACCATGTTTACACAACTCATTTAATTACAAAAGAGTCAATTTCTTCATCAAGAATCTATCATTAATAGGAATGATATTAGCAGATATGGTCAGTCTGTCGACGATGACCCAAATCGAATCAAATTCAAATGATGACCTTTGCAATAGCTAGACGTTTACTAATGTATGAGGCGATGTCTGCCTTCATAATTTTCCATCAGTACAACTTCTTCAGATGAGATACATTAAATCATAAATGTCATGAATAAAATACTTATACTTACAAGGTTTCAATATGACTACATTTCTAAATTTCCATATTTAGGCAACCACAAACGACCTTTTATACGTTCAACGCCATCGGCTTCTCAATTCTGATGGTTCACATTAGCCGCGAACCCCTTTTATTATCTATATTATCCTTTTTATAAGCATCGGCTATTTTTTAAATTGTTCGGCAATTTATTTTGCACCTTTATTATTAAGGAACATGTCCTAATTGGTTCTTTATCTTTTCTACATAATGTGTCAGTAATTACGTTCACCTCTCTTCATATTTTCTAAGTTTCAGTTTAGTTTCAGCTATCATTTTTATCAGTTTTGCTTAATCCGACGTTTAAAGCGTCGATAATTATTACAACTAATTAAATAATAAATATTTAATTTTTATGAAACATAACGTAAAAATTTTAATTTTTCTTAGTTCGACCAATTATAAAAATGTTTAAAATAAATTTGAATTTAATTAACAAGACTTTTGTTGATTTATCGAAAATAATTAAAATAATTAATAAAATCCGTAAATGTTCGAAAAACCTTCGTTTATTCTTTGGTAAAAAATTTCTTAGTTGAAAAGCAAAAATTGTCATTTCAAATTTTAAGTCATGGTTTAACGGTTTCCTCAATCCCTCTTAGGTTGTCTTGGAGTATACACGAACATTTACCCCTAAACAGGAGTTTAGTTAAATGTTCTGGGTATAAGGGAATAATCCCTCAAAAATTATTTTCGATAAAACATTTGTCAAAACACATTTGCACTTTCTTTTTGGTAAAACCCAAAGTCTTAAAAGAGCTCTAAATTTTTGAAGAGTCAATATAGATTCCATTATCTTTTAATCACACGGTCAAATAATGTAAAGGATTTAGTCTTAAATCACATGTTAAATACTCAAGGTACAAGTTTTTATTGTTCGGCCAATTCAGGGCAATCTATAAATAATTACTAACTCCTTCTTATACTTATAAACAAACAAATGGTCCTTAATGATCACAAGCATGAATTTATCAATTTACAGCCTACACACGTGATTCACTCAATTTACGAATGCTACATGTGTATTAGTCAATCCAAACGTCATCACGTGAAACTTATAATGTTTATTACAAGTTCTGGATGTAGTGATTGGATTAGATAATCTTTTTTGCGGACGCGAAGTTGATGATAACCATGCCGTGGATCAAATTCCTGAATAGACGCTAGAACCTTGTAAATGATCAAACAAATCTATCATCTTGGGTAGTGGATATAGATTTTTAATCGTCAATATACATAGTTCACGGTAATCAATAAATATAAGGAATGATAACACCATAGCTCTTCATGATGACGAGCTTGGTAGAATAAAAGCTTTATCCGACAACTAGCTCAGTTGCACGATAATTCTTTTAATTCAGATGGTGTTGTCGTACAGTGCACACGCCACAGGTGCAGCACCAAGAATATAATCAATACCAAATTCATCCTGCCTTAATGGCAAAAGTCTAGGTAATTCACCAATAAATACCTCCTAAAGTTTCAGATAACAGAAACATCTTTTAATAAATTCATATTAGGTTCTTTCTAGATTATAATATCTATGACTAATTCACAACCATTCACGGGATAATTTCAAGTCTAAAAGCAGGATATGGTCATCCATCAAGAATTATTTAGATCAATTTTGATAATCAACATCTTATCTTTTAGGGGAATTCTACTCGAGTTCCCATCAATTAAGACAATGTCGTCATGTCATAATCAATCAATCCATTCTACTGGCATTACCAACTTTTCAGTTTCATTGCCGTCGATAAGATGTGAACTTCTTAAAAGACTAATAATAACTCATAATCCTTCACAAGTTCAGGGATATATGGAGACACAACTACTATTAAAAGAGTGAGGTCAAAGCATAATCTATGCGAGAGAATTTCAAATCAGATACAGACGAAATTTTTTAATGAATATGAATATATCCCATGTTTTCATAATTTGAGTACGCATTCGAAAGCTCCTCAGATCGTTACCCAGGTCATTGAAATGAAATCAAATCATAAGAAATGATAAGAACGTCAATACATCCAGTCGGGTATCAACACTCGGTAATCAGATACTTTTCCTAAGAATCTCACTACGGGAGAATTGGACAAGAAAGAATTGTCAATTTTCAAATAAGACAAATTCCACAGATGAGTAAACTCGACTCAGAAGAATAAATAGTACGGGCACATATGTAGGTGTCCCTAATAATATGTCCCTATTTTTCACTTCTTGCAGATCTCATAAATTTTAATCTTTCACAATCTTCAAAGAAAATTTAGTGTTTATTAATCAGTTTTATGGTGACTACTAATCAGCCTTGCATGGTCCATTCCAAATTGTATGTAGGCGCGCAACTATATACAATTTCAAGATTAACGATGCAATACTCGGTTCGTCAAAATTTTATCATCATGTTTATAATAAAAACATTTTCATGCTTAATTCTTAAATAAGAATCAAAAATAAATTTACAAAGATTTTTTTTTGTTATGAAAACAATTAAGTTTTCCAAGGTGTTTTATAAACAACTTCATTTCGATAACGATCACTTATAAATCTCACTTTGAATAATCCTTATAGTGATGAAAGTTAATTTTTCTCAAAGGATATTGTTTTAACTTTATAAAAACAATGAGTGATCTGCAAAAGAGTGATGAAAAGTTGTTCACCAAGACCTAACTACAATATATCAGGAAATGAGCTTAGCCAAATAATCATGAGGTTCATGACTTTGATGGCACTCAAAAAGAATAATCCACAACGTAACTCAAATAGAGATGAGTACTTGCTCAATGGTTGCATCACTAATGCGAACATTAGGATGAAGCAATAAAAGATAGATAACATCGATACATGTAGAATTTAGCAATCAGAGGTAGTTATTTCATTAATCACAAACAAGTCAAAATTGTACCGTAACACATTACGTGTCACTATGTCATACAATTCCAAGAACTCATCCTACCAACTGATGTCTCAGTTAAGTTAGGGATTTTTTTTTAAAAAGATACCACAAGGAATACTAGTCTACAAGAGTCATTAGGTGTTCCACATGTCCCGAAAGATCCATCGGTCCTAATTCAGAAGAAGATTTCTTCAATTTATTTGTTGGACACTGGGCATCCTCATTAGTGGACAATGGCCTAGGAACAACCTAACACGAATCAACAATAAATTAAAACCTTATAATTCAATCACAGAACTTAACGACTTCCTCTTAACAATTTCATATTCCATACGGGTTAAATTTTACTTTATTCAAGTTTTAATCAATTTGATACTCAATTCGATATCCTACCTCATTTTCCAGTACTTTCAACCTTATTCATAAACCTTAAAAGGGCAATAAAAGCTCGATATGATCAACACTTAATTTCCAATCCTATAGCTCTTACAACAATAGTTATCAAATGAGTCACTAGTATGAAATGACTCACACATTCAATTAGACTTCTCGGAAAGGTACTAGTGGCATGAGGCTTTTGGGTAATGGTTCCAATGACAGCCTCAAGTGCAACATTCACCCTTTCGATTTCAATTTAAGAATTGGATGACAACGAATCAGATGACATCTTTCTAGGTGGTAAAGTTTTGTCAAACTCCACTCTATAAGGAAAGATCGTCATAACATCGATATCAGATTTAATCTCGCCAATTCTTCTTTAATATCACAATCAACTAATATCAACATTTCTATGAATATCAACCATTTGTTGGGATCATAAATATCCACAACTTGGTTTAGATCTAGGATAGCTAGAATTCCTACGAGAATAGCATCGATTAATTTACTAGGGGATTTAGGGTTCCTTGTGACAATCTTCGTCGTATAAATACCTCGTATAAATATCAAAATAATCATCAAACAATCATGTAATCAATTTACATCATATGTATATATATAATCCAAGTTATATATATATATTAAAATAACACTTCTCAGTCTGGCCTTGTCGGTAACTCGGGAATTCTTCGGCACCGTTATAGTCAAAAGATTTTTAGACATTTTAAGAAAAATGTTTATAGTTAAAAGATTTTGAAATGTTTTATTCAAATCCTTGACTTTAAAAATCTTTCGTTCTCTATAACGAGAGCTCTGGTACCAAACTGTAACACCCCCAAATTTATAAAACTCAGTACAGCGGAAGACTAGTTGGTATTACGGGATAGCACATTACTCACATCATAGACAACGCTTAAAAGTCGCGTCGTTTTAATAATAAAGCATTTCCAATCATAAATATCAAAGTTACATAGGTCCCAAGTCATATTACTTCATACAATTTTACAAAGCATTTGAATGGAAATTTGTTAATTAAGTGCGGGCCATGAATTCTTGTTGTCTTCCCGAGAATTACCTTCAAGTACCTGAGATAAAACATGTTAAAAGAAAAGGTCAGCGAAAACGCCGAGTGAATTCATAGAGTTTAATAAAATCCATCAATATAACGTCGGTATAAAATTATTACCGAAAATCATTTTGTACAAATCTTTGTAATAGGCCATAAAATAGCCAAAGTCATTTTATACAAATCCTTATCAAAAATTATAATATAGGCTTTTGCCTTCAAAATCATTATACGAGCCATTGTCGTAAAAACATCATACAATACGTTTTATAACGTTGTATAGAGTTAAATAAAAACCATTATATGAATGTGGTTATAAAAAACCAAAACACGAACATAATATCAATAGTAAGACCCCGTATTGCTAGTCAAGCAATATATCGTAACTTAGTGCGTATAGCAGTATTTCGTTATTTGGATTATTACAAGCCGCATGACATTGTTACCTTACTATCACAACAACGGGTAGCTAACCCGATACTCAATTTGCCCATCTAAGTTAGCGTGTCGTCACAATAATCACGCTATGGAAATCTTCTCATACATAAATTCTCTTACCAATCAATGTGGCATGACGGGGATCAACCGTCAAGGCGCGAACAGGGGTGATCGTCCCCAAATAGTACTATTATATGCATAAGCGTCTACCAAATCCCGGTAGTTCACAATTCATGCTAATGGGACTTTTAGTGACATAACCTAACTTTAATAATCCATTTTATTTCATCTATCGGGTCATTTAATCATTCATCGGGTCATACAATCATTCGGGTCCAAATTAACAAACAAACAATCGGGACAACTTGTGTCCTATTTCATAAAAACTAACATTTTATCTCCCTCGAGGGTTTATAAAACATTTCATAAAAACATTTAAAAGAGTGCGAGGCTATGAACTCACGTTGATGTGGGAAGGCGATTATCGGCGATTTGAATGTACGGTACGTGCTTCAATCACGGAAACCTAGACAAATAATACTCGTCTTAAACTCTTGTCGAATGACTTTATAAAAATAACAATTATGTATACATATGATTATTTTATATATATATGATGATCAAGTGGGTTTATATATTCTCATTTACTTATTTTATTGTTATGTGTTAGAAATTTTCAAGACTAGTTACACTAGTTCAACTTGTTTACATTTTGAGGCCCAATGGGCCCATTACAAGCCAAATATATTATATTAGCCCAATTATAATTTATTATCAGTATTATACTTTACATTTTGGGCCCAAATGGGTTGAGCCCAATAAGTAAGTTTATAAGTGTTTTACTAACTAGTCGGGTTTATAGTCCAATAATGCTAACTTAACTCGTTAATGTCCGTATGTCATATAGTTCGGGTTTTATCGGTTTTTAATTGTATTAGGTACTTATATATCAGTATATGACTTTTAAAAACTTTACATTAGACGGGTTTGATCGTCTAAGTTTTAATTGGCGAAAAACGTTTATTTTACGGTAATAGCCGAAAAGACGTAAAAATCATGTTTATAGTTTTTATAACTTATAAATCTTATTCAACTACCATTTTTATAAAGTGTCCATTTATTTAACCTTATACATATTTATATAAATGAAATTTATAAGTTAGTGGGTTTTAATTCACATTTTATACTATATTAGTTTGAGTGCTTATATAATACTATTAAACATTAATTCTTCAAAATCTGATTTTTAGTTTCATCTTCACTATTTTTATCATATCTTGAGTTCTATAAGGAGATAGAAGCTCAACCTTTGGATGGCATAAACTTCATATTATGTGCTACAAATAAGTTAGTTATAGCTACTGCTCATTCCATGTCTAACTATACTTAACGGTCCCTACAAAACAGACTATTCAGATTGGCACACTCATCTTGTTCTGATCATACCTCACTCATTTTGATGATTCCATTGCATGGCCAAATCTCACATGTGTATGAAGTCTAACACTTACTCTAAATGGATTCCACTTTGTCATTTTATCAGTTTAACATGTGGTTAGTTACTGTTTTTATACAGCCAACAATTTAAGCAAGAATTTAGCCTAGTTTCTTATAGTTTTTCATCTTCTTAATCATATTTATCAACACCAAATCCCCACACAATACTTTTATCATCATATAATCATCATATACATATACAATAGGAAAGAAAATACATGATTACATAATCAAAATAACAAGAGGATGGGAAGAACAATCTTTATACCACCAAGATTGTGTAGGTATTCATCAAGGCTTAGATTTTTGATGGAAGAACTTATGATAGATCACCACCAATCTTCATGGCCACCAATACTTGTAAACTTCATGTAGAAATCAGCCCTTGAACATCACCAAATCTTCTCCTTGGATGTTAAAATCACCACCAATCAATAGAGCTTCAAAAAGGCTTCATCATATGTGTGAATAACATATGATTCCATGGTTAAATTTGATCAAATGAGGGTTGTTTTGGGTGAATATGGGACGAAATAGAGAGAGTGAGGGAGGAGAGTATGAGTGGTTTGCATTAGATGGGATGTGAGAAATGGTTTAGGAAAAGTGGTTTCAAGGAATTATAAGACAAGTGGTAAACTTCTTTAGGAAGTTTTGACACATATGGTGTGTGTTGTAGCTTATTTAGAAGCCACATGTATGGGGGTGAGCAAGTGTAAACTTGTCCCATCCCCATTAATTTACAGGTACTCCTTGATTCTAGTTTCCTCGATTTGTGTGCCCTCGGGTCATTTTATGAAAAACGTTTTTATAAATTATGAATCAACGGCACAAAACGAATCTAATAAAAATTGTCTCATCAAAAACGGAGTTCGAAAACGTAAATACGTAATCCTAAGGTTTCCGGTTTAGTCGTAAAGGACGTTAAATTAAAATCGTAAGTCCTAATGTCTTCTCGTAAATTTGTGAGTTTATGAACCAATTCAAAATTAAAATCCCAAAATAATATTCACGGATAAATTTATTTCCTGAAATGTCGGACTATCACCAAAGACGGTGTATGTAAACGTAAGCACGTAACGTAGAATCCTCCGGTTTAGACGTAGTCGATGCTACTTCAAGACGTAAATCCAAATTTCTTCCCAAAAGTAAGTGAGTTAATAATATAACATTAAAATAATGTTTTTAAATAATATTTGAGAATAAAAATATCAACCATAAATTGACAGATTGTCACATGGACCCTTTGTACAATGTGTACTGCAAGACTAAGACTGCCAAAGAATTATGGGAGTCGTTAGAACGCAAGTACAAAACTGAGGATGCTGGTACAAAGAAGTTTGTGGTAGCTCGCTTTTTGGATTACAAGATGGTTGATTCAAAGAGTGTGATAACTCAGGTTCAAGATTTGCAGGTTTTGCTACACGACATTCATGCTGAGGGTATGCCTTTAAGTGAAACTTTTCAAGTTGCTGCTATCATTGAAAAGTTACCTCCAAGCTGGGTAGAATTTAAAAACTACTTGAAGCATAAGCTAAAGGAGATGACTGTTGAAGACTTGGTTGTTCGTCTTCGTATTGAAGAGGAAAACAAGCTGGCTCAGAAAAACACTTATACACCTGATTCTGCCAAGGCAAATATGGTTGAGCATGGTTCGTCTTCTTCAAAGTCTAAAGGCAAGAGCTTTGGAAAAGTGAAGAATGACAAGAAGATCAAAGGGAAGTCTGAGTACCTTGCTCCTAAGGCTGGAATTGTGAAGCAGAAGTTCCAAGGAAATTGCTTCAATTCTGACAAGCCAGGTCATCGTGCTGCTAATTGCATAGCGCCAAAGCGGGTGACTCCACGTGAGGCTAATATGGTGAATGATAATGTAGACATGATTGCTATGGTGTCTGATGTCGTTACCATGATCTCTGAAGTTAACCTGGTAGGTTCTAATAATAATGATTGGTGGGTTGATACTGGGGCAACCCGTCATGTGTGTGCTTACAAGAGTATGTTTCACTCTTTCAGAGCGGTTGACAATGGAGAGAAGCTATACATGGGCAACTCTGCAACTGCTGATATCAAGGGCGAAGGAGATGTTATTTTGAAGATGACATCCGAGAAAGAGCTCAAGTTGACTAACGTCTTGTATGTTCTGGAGATTCACAAGAATCTTGTATCCGGATGGCTTTTGAATAAGTTTGGTTTTCGTCTTGTTTTTGAGTCTGATAAAGTTGTACTTTCTAAGAATCAAATGTATGTTGGTAAGGGGTATGTCCTGAATGGTATGTTTAATCTCAATGTAATAGTTGTTAAGAATGCTATCAATAAAATGAATTATTCTTCTTACTTGACTGAGTCTTCTAATGTGTGGCATGGCCGTCTTGGACATGTTAATTTTAATTCAATGCGTTGTTTGATTAAATTTAATGGCATACCAAATTTTCATATTGATTCAAATTATAAGTGTGAAACTTGTGTCGAAGCCAAACTTACAAGATCATCTTTCAAATCGGTTGAACGAAAAACCGAACCACTTGATATGATACACCCAGACATATGTGATTTGAAATCACTACCCACAAAAGGTGTCAATAAGTACTTCATCACGTTTATTGATGATTGCACAAAGTACTGCTACGTTTACTTGTTGAAAAGTAAAGATGAAGCTATAGACAAGTTTGTTCTATACAAAACCGAAGTTGAGAATCAACTTGGTAGGAAAATCAAGGTATTGTAGGAAACGGTGTACACTTTTATTATATAAAATCGAATTACAAATAAAATTGACAGAAATTAAGAAAACAGAAAATAAGTAACAGTAATAACAAAAGAAGTAAAATTAAAATAAGACGAGGCACGTGTTTAACACGCTTCCCTTAAAACAGATTCACCGTCTGTTTCCCAAGGTACAACGTCCAAAGCTGTTGTACAGCCGGACTCGACTTACTTGCCTGAAAGATCACGGATACAATGTGTGTTTTTGACTGAAAAAGATTGCTGGAACTTTGATGCAGAAAAGCTGCGTTTTTGGATGTCTTGAAGGAATGAAATTCAAGTTTAATTTATAGGCATTATATGTCTTGGTCACCAAGACATAATATTTGCTCTTAAATTAAACTGACATGAAAATCTGTTATTACTAACACCGATTCGCAAATCTTTTAATACACAAAATAGATTTCTATAAACTTAATTAATAAGTTTGTATATATTCCTAGAATAGATTAGAAAAATCTGGAAGGAAAAATTCGAATGAGCAGCAAAAAATATACCGAATTTGCCCGCACCCAAGCAGATTTCGGAGCTGCATTCGTGTCCGTAGGTCGCGCGCTCGTGCACAAGTTCAGTAGCTTCGAACCCGTTTTTGGCCTATAAATCCCAGTTTCTGCACCCCCTACCCTGCGCGCGCGTAGGCGTGGGAGTAAAAACCCACAAATGAATATTGTAGGGTAGAAACTAGGATTTCCTTATAAACATGTTTTCACTTCATGTTTCAAGCGATGTGGGACAAATAGTTTTCCAAATATTGTGTTTCACGTGACTCACTTTGTGACACGATATCTAATTCATATTAACTCCATATTGGACATACTTTAGCTTGTTGCGAAGCTCTCTTCGAGGAGAACGCAAAGCTACTAAGTACTACGAATATATATAACATATACATATATAAAATTATGTCCAAAGTATTGCAAAAACCATATTTTGCAAAAAATTTTCCAACAATCCCCCACATGAATGGGAATCGGTCGAAAACACACGAAAGTTTCAGCAAAATTTCTGCGGTTAAGTCCTGCATAGGATATGTAGGTGTAACCCTTTGAACCTTCCCTTGTGAGATGCACTTAGTCTCCTAGATCTGAGTAGACGCGATGTCCTTAAACTTAGCCTCTGTTTACGTAGACGATAATACACACTCACACAAGACTCTCCCTGACCTTGTCAAGTCCTCATAGTCGTGTTCGTTATGGTCATGAACACTCGCCTGGTTCTGCAAGAGCCTTAGAAATTGCGCCCCCACAATTTCCTTCGAAGCGACCCCACTTCTCTCTCACATAGGTGATTTCATCTTGAATCATTAAAAACCTATGTTTTATGATTTCATCTTGAATCATTATGCTTTATGATTTCATCCTGAATCATTAAGCCATATGTTTAACCTATCAACATGTCACATTGTTCTAGGAATGGACTAGGAAAGTTAGTGTATTAAGTAACTCCCCCACATTGACGTGACTTCCCCCACATTTCTATGATTAGGTTGTCCTATTGAACCCAGATCTTGGGATCTCCAGTCAATTGGGTTAGGTTTTCCTTCATAGAAACTCACTCCTTTAAGGGCTTTAGTCCCATTCCTTTAGACGACTTACTAACTAACTCTCTGTTTAAGCCTTTCGTAAGCGGATCCGCGATGTTATCCTTTGACTTCACATAGTCAATTGAGATAAATCCTGTTGAGAGTAGTTGTCGTACCGAATTATGTCGACGACGGCTATGTCTAGACTTTCCATTATACATTGTGCTATGAGCTCTGCCAATTGACGATTGACTATCACAATGTATACTAATGGCCGTTACCAGTTTAGGCCACCTGGGTATGTCCTCTACGAATTGACGTAGCCATTCCGCCTCTTCTCCGCATTTATCTAACGCGATAAATTCTGATTCCATCGTGGACTTAGCTATTACAGTTTGCTTGGAAGACTTCCAAGATATAGCGGCCCCTCCCAGTGTAAACACATATCCACTGGTCGATCTAGAATCCTTTATGTCAGATATCCAATTTGCATCATTGTATCCTTCAATAACAGATGGATATCTAGCATAATCAGTCCATAATCACGACTGTATCTCAAATAATGAAGTACCCTAGTCATAGCTTTCCAATGTGCATCACTTGGATTACTAGTATATCTACTCAGCCTGCTAACAGCATATGCTAAGTCAGGTCGGGTACATGTCATCAGATACATTAACATGCCAATAATTCTTGAATAATCTAAATGGGCAACACCTACGCCTCTATTTTTAGATAGATGCAAACTGGTGTCTATTGGAGTTCTAGCTAGACCGGAATCCCCCGCATTATGAGTATTAAGAATTTTGTCCATGTAATGTGCTTGACTTAATGCAAGTCCACTTTAGTTCGTATGATCTTTATTCCAAGGATCACATCAGCCAAACCCATATCTTTCATGTCAAACTTTGATTTCAACATGTCTTTAGTAGACTTGGTCATCTTGTCGTTACTGCCAACGATAATCATATCGTCGACATAAATACACAAGATTACATATCCACTATTTATGTCTTTGACATAAACACACTTGTCGCATTCATTAATTTTGAATCCACCCTCTAGCATGGCGTGATCAAACTTCTGATGCCATTGTTTTGGAGCTTGCTTTAAGCCATACAACGACTTAACAAGCCTACAAACTTTTCTCTCTTGTCCAGGAGCCATGAAACCCTCAGGTTGGTTCATGTATATTTCTTCTTCTAAATATCCATTTAGAAAAGCCGTTTTCACATCCATTTGGTGAACTTCTAAATTTCTTAATGCATCAATAGCAAGAATCATCCTAATAGAAGTTATTCGCGTAACAGGCGAATAAGTATCAAAGTAATCTAGACCTTCGCGTTGTCTAAAACCTTTGATCACCAATCTTGCTTTATACTTATCAATGGTGCCATCAGCTTTCATCTTCTTCTTGAAGATCCATTTATAGGCTAGTGGTTTACAACCAGGAGGTAAATCCACGAGCTCTCAAGTATGATTTTGTAAAATAGACTCTATTTCACTATTAATCGCTTCTTTCCATCGAGGCCCTTCCGAGGAATTTACAGCTTCTTGATAAGAAGTGGGTTCATTTTCTACCATAAAAGAGACAAAATCGGGTCCAAATGATTTATCGGTTCTCGCCCGTTTGCTTCTTCTAGGTTCAGCCTCTTCTTCCTCGGGTTGATCTTGTCTCTCATCTTGGAGATCATTATCATCTCGTTGTCTCTTATCTTGGACAACTGCATCATCTATTCTAGATGTGCTTTCATTTTCCTTCTTTAAACAAGGAAATATGTTTTCAAAGAAGGACGCATTCCTTGTTTCCATAACTGTGTTCTTGTGTATATCTGGATTTTTCGAATCATGTACAATGAAACGATACGCACTGCTATTCTTAGCATATCCAATAAACATACAATCCAAAAATTTAGGTCCAATAGTTTTGGCCTTAGGTGTCGGCACAACTACCTTGGCTAGACACCCCCACACTCGTAAGTACTGGTATGATGGTTTTCTTCCCATCCACAATTCATATGGGGTTTCCTCTTTATCCTTACGAGGTATCTTGTTTAAAAGATAAGTAGCCGTTAGAATGGCTTCCCCCCACATGTCCCGGCTCAAACCAGAACTTAACAACATGGCATTAACCATCTATTTCAAGGTATGGTTCTTCCTTTCGGCAATACCGTTTTGCTGAGGTGAATAAGGAGCAGTAAACTCGTGTCTAATTCCATGTTTTGCACATAGATCAGCAAAAGAGACACATATTCACCTCCTCTATCACTTCGTACAACCTTGATTTTCCTACCAAGTTGATTCTCAACTTCGTTTTTTTATAGAACAAACTTGTCTATAGCTTCATCTTTACTTTTCAACAAGTAAACGTAGCAGTACTTTGTGCAATCATCAATAAACGTGATGAAGTACTTATTGCCACCTTTTGTGGGTAGTGATTTCAAATCACATATGTCTGTGTGTATCATATCAAGTGGTTCGGTTTTTCGTTCAACCGATTTGAAAGATGATCTTGTAAGTTTGGCTTCGACACAAGTTTCACACTTATAATTTGAATCAATATGAAAATTTGGTATGCCATTAAATTTAATCAAACGAAGCATTGAATTAAAATTAACATGTCCAAGACGGCCATGCCACACATTAGAAGACTCAATCAAGTAAGCAGAAGAATTCATTTTATTGATAGCATTCTTAACAACTATTACATTGAGCTTAAACATACCATTCAGGGCATACCCCTTACCAACATACATTTGATTTTTAGAAAGTACAACTTTATCAGACTCAAAAACAAGACGAAAACCAAACTTATTCAAAAGCCATCCGGATACAAGATTCTTGCGAATCTCTGGAACATACAAGACTTTAGTCAACTTGAGCTCTTTCTCGGATGTCATCTTCAAAATAACATCTCCTTCGCCCTTGATATCAGCTGTTGCAGAGTTGCCCATGTATAGCTTCTCTCCATTGTCAACCGCTCTGAAAGAGTGAAACATACTCTTGTCAGCACACACATGACGGGTTGCCCCGGTATCAACCCACCAATCATTATTATTAGAACCTACCAGGTTAACTTCAGAGATCATGGTAACGACATCAGACACCATAGCAATCATGTCTACATTATCATTCACCATATTAGACTCACGTGGAGTCCCCCGCTTCGGCGCTTTGTAATTAGCAGCACGATGACCTGGCTTGTCACAGTTGAAGCAATTTCCTTGGAACTTCTGCTTCGCAATTCCAGCCTTAGGAGCAAGGTACTCAGACTTCCCTTTGATCTTCTTGTCATTCTTCCGTTTTCCAAAGCTCTTGCCTTTAGACTTTGAAGAAGACGAACCATGCTCAACCATATTTGCCTTGGCAGAATCAGGTGTATAAGTGTTTTTCTGAGCCAGCTTGTTGTCCTCTTCAATACGAAGACGAACAACCAAGTCTTCAACAGTCATCTCCTTTCGCTTATGCTTCAAGTAGTTTTTAAATTCTACCCAGGTTGGAGGTAACTTTTCAATGATAGCAGCAACTTGAAAAGTTTCACTCAAAGTCATACCCTCAGCATGAATGTCGTGTAGCAAAACCTGCAGATCTTGAACCTGAGTTATCACACTCTTTGAATCAACCATCTTGTAATCCAAAAAGCGAGCTACCACAAACTTCTTTGTACCAGCATCCTCGGTTTTGTACTTGCGTTCCAACGACTCCCATAATTCTTTGGCAGTCTTAGTCTTGCAGTACACATTGTACAAAGAGTCCACCAAACTATTCAGAATATAGTTGTGACACAAGAAGTCTGAATGTTTCCATGCTTCAACAGCTTGCACGGCTTGTTGATTTTCGGGTACACCTTCTTTAGGAGGTTCCACATGAGGTACAATCTCCTTTAAGAACTTCGCAAGGTTCAAAGTAGTGAGATAGAAGAATATCTTCTTCTGCCACCTGTGACAATCCGTTAATTTATGGTTGATATTTTATTCTCAATATTTATTTAAAAACATTATTTTTATGTTATAATATGAACTCACTTGTTTTTGGGAAGAAATTTGGATTTACGTCTTGAAGTAGCATCGACTACGTCTAACCGGAGGATTCTACGTTACGTGCTTACGTTTACATACACCGTTTTGGTGACAGTCCGACATTTCAGGAAATAAATTTATCCGTGAATATTATTTTGGAATTTTAAATTTGTGTTGGTTCATAAACTCACAAATTTACGAGAAGAGATTAGGACTTACGATTTTAATTTAACGTCCTTTACGACTAAACCAGAAACATTAGGATTACGTATTTACGTTTTTGAACTCCGTTTTTGATGAGACAAATTTTATTAGATTCGTTTTGTGCCGTTGATTCATAATTTATAAAAAACGTTTTTCAAAAAACGATCCGAGGGCACACAAATCGAGGAAACTAGAATCGAGGAGTACCCGTAAATAATTGGGGATGAGACAAAACCACTTTTTCCCCACCCCCAATATGGGATGGCAAAACTATCTATACAAACACCCTTGGTGTCATTTTTATACCAACAACATGGACACTTGTCCATTTTAGCTTAACTTGTAAGCTTTCACACCTCAAAACCATAAACTAGCAACTAAAACCATTTCTTCCATTATTCAACATGCAAAACACTCTCATCTCTCTCTCTCTACTCCATTTGGCCGTCCATACCATCACCATAAACCATCATATGATCAAAAATTTAACCTTAATTCATGTGTTTAACTTGCACAAGTTGAATACCCTTTGAAGACTTGTTGATTTGAGGTGATTTTAACAACTAGCAAGGAGTTTCCATGAAGATCAAGGGCTGATTTTTGGAGAAGTCTACAAATATTTGGTGATCCTAGAAGTGGTGTTGATATCTCATAAGATTGGTTTCCCAAAACCAAGCCTTGTTCATCATCAATCCCATATTTTCATCAACCTTGGTGGTATAAAGATTGTTCTTCCCATCCTCTTTTTATTTTGATTATGTAATATTGTATTTTCTTTCCTATTGTATATGTATATGATGAATATATGATGATAAAAATATTGTGTGGGGATTTGGTGTTGATAAACATGGGTAAAAAGATGAAAAACTATATGTAAAAGTGGTTAATCTTGCTTAATTTAGTAGACTGTATAAAAACAGTAAATAACCATATTATGAACTGATAAAATGGTATAGGTGAATTGATATACAGTGAGTATTGAGACTTGTACACATGTGAGAGTTGGCCATGCAATGGAATCATAAAAATGAGTGAGATATGATCAAAACAAGTTTAGAGTGCAAATCTGAGTACACTTTTTTGGACGAATTTTATAAATACTTAGAGGCTGATCCAACAGTAGCCATAGTAGATTTAAATGGAGCACATATCATGTAGCTTATGGCATAAAATTTGGGCATCTATCTCCATATAGAACTCTAGATATGGCTGTTTTGGTGAACATGAAATTTAAAATCAGATTTGTATAATAAAAACTTATATAAAATAAGCACTCACTTATATGTTTATAAAATATATACACATGAAAACGCACTAACTTATAAATTTAATTTATATAGATATTTATAAGGTTAAATAAATGGACTCTTTATAAAAATGGTAGTTGAATAAGAATTTATAAGTTATAAAAACTATAAACATGATTTTTTACGACTTTTTCGGCTATTACCGTAAAATTTACGTTTTTCGCCAATTAAAACTTAGACGATCAAACCCGTCTAATGTAAAGTTTTTAAAGGTCATATAATGATATATAAGTACCTAATACAAGTAAAAACCGATAAAACCCGAACTATATGACATACGGATTATAACGAGCTAAGTTAGCATATTGGACTAATAATTTAACTAAATAAGTTAAACACTTATAAAAATTACTTATTGGGCTTAACCCATTTGGGGCCAACATGTAAAGTATAAATACTGATAATACAAGTATAAAATGGATTAATACAAGTTAATGGACTTATAATAGGCTTATTGGACCTAAAACATGTAAATAGGTAAAACTAGTAAACTAGTATAAAAGTTATCAACACATAACACTAACATGAGTAAATGAGAATATGTAAACCCACTTGATCATCATATATATAAAATCATCATATGTATACATAATTGTTATTTTTATAAAGTCATTGGACAAGAGTCTAAGACAAGTATTATTTGTCTAGGTTTCCGTGATTGAAGCACGTACTGTACATCCGAACTGCCGATAACTTGCCTTCCCACATCAACGTGAGTTCATAGCCTCACACTCTTTTAAATGTTTTTATGAAATTTTTTATAAACTCGCGAGGGAGATAACATGTTAGTTTTGATAAAATAGGACACCATTTGTCCCGATTGTTTGTTTATTGATTTGGACCCGAATGATTGTATGACCCGATGAATGATTAAATGACCCGATAGATGAAATGAAATGGATTATTAAAGTTAGGTTATGTCACTAAAAGTCCCATTAGCATGAATTATGAACTACCAGGATTTGGTAGACGCTTATGCATATAATAGTACTATTTGGGGATGAGCACCCCAGTTCGTGCCTTGACGGTTGATCCCTGTCGTGCCACATTGATTGGTAAGTGAATTTATGTATGAGAAGATTTACACAAGCGTGATTATTGTGACGACACGCTAATTTAGATGGGCAAATAGAATTTCGGGCTAGCTACCCGTTGTTTGTTGTAGTAAGGTAACAATGTCATGCGGCTTATAATAATACAAATAACGAAAATACTGATATACGCATTGAATTAAGATGTATTGCCTGACTAGCAATACGGGGTCTTATTACTGATGTTATGTATGTGTTTTGGTTTTATATAACCATATTCATATAACGATTTTTATTTAATCTATACAACGTTATAAAACGTATTGTATGATGTTTTTAACGACAATTGTTCGTATAATGAATTGAAGGCGAAAGCCTATATTATGATTTTTGATAAGGATTTGTATAAAATGACTTTAGCTATTTTATGGCCTATTACAAAGATTTGTACAAAATGATTTTCGGTAATAATTTTATACCGATGTTATATTGATGGATTTCATTAAACTCTATGAATTCACTCGGCGTTATCGCTGACCTTTTCTTTTAACATGTTTTGTCTCAGGTACTTGAAGGTAATTCTCGGGATGACGACAAGAATTCATGGCCCGCACTTAAACAATAATTTCCATTCAAATGCTTTGTAAAACATTGTATGAAATAATATGACTTGGGACCTATGTAAATTTGTTATTTATGAATGGAAATGCTTTATTAAACGACGCGATTTTTATGCGTTGTCTATGATGTGAGTAATGTGCTATCCCGTAACACCAACGAGTCTTCCGCTGTATTTAGTTGTATAAATTTGGGGGTGTTATAGTTTGGTACCACAGCTCTCGTTATAGAGAACGAAAGATTTATAAAACCAAGGTTTTGAATAAAACATTTCAAAATCTTTTAACTTTAAACATTTTTTTAAGAATGTCTAAAAATCTTTTGACTATAACGGTGCTGAAGAATTCACGAGTTACCGATAAGGCCAGACTGAGAAGTGTTATTTTAATATATATATATAACTTGCATTATATATATATATATGATGTAATTTTATTACATGATTGTTTGATGATTATTTTGATATTTATACGAGGTATCTATACGACGTAGATTGTCACAAGAAACCCTAACTCCCCTAGAAAATTAATCGAAGCTATTCCCGTAGGAATTCTAGCTATTCTAGATCTAAACCAAGTTGTGGATATTTATGATCCCAACAAAATGGTTGATATTCGTAGAAATGTTGATAGTAGTTGATTACGATCTTGAAGAAGAATTGGCAAGATTAAATATGATATCGATGTCATGACGATCTTTCCTTATAGAGTGGACTTTGACAAAACGTTACCACCTAGAAAGATGTCATCTGATTCGTTGTCACCCAATTCTTAAATTTGAAATCAAAAGGGTGAATGTTGCACTTGAGGCTGTCATTGGAACCCTTACCCAAAAGCCTCATGGCACTAGTACCTTTGCGAGAAGTCTAATTGAATGTGTGAGTCGTTTCATACTAGTGACTCATTCGATAACTATTGATGAAGAAGTTATAGAACTGGAAATTAAGTGTTGTTCATATCGAGCTTTTATTGCCCTATTAAGGTCTAAGAATAAGATTGAAAATATTGGAGAATGAGGTAGGATATCGCATTCAGTATAAGTTGATTGAAACTTGAATAGAGTAAAATTTAACTTGTACGGAATAAGAAATTGTTAAGAGGAAGTCGTTAAGTTCTGTGATTGAATTATAAGGTTTTAATTGATTGTTGATTTGTGTTAAGGGTTGTTCATAGGTCATTGTCCACTGACGAGGATGCCCAGTGTCCAATAAATAAATTGAAGAAATCTTCTTCTAAATTGGGACCGATGGATCTTTCGGGACATGTGGAACGCCTAATGACTCTTGTAGATTAGTATTCATTGTGGTATCTTTTAAAAATCCCTAACTTAACTGAGATATCAGTTGGTAGGATGAGTTCTTGGAATTGTATGACATAGTGACACGTAATGTGTTACGGTGCAATTCGACTTGTTTGTGATTAATGAAAAGACTACCTTTGATTGCTAAGTTCTACATATCGAAGTTATCTATCCTTTATTGCTTCATCCTAATGTCCGCGTTAGTGATGCAACCATTGAACAAGTACTCATCTTGAACTGAGTTACGTTATGAATTATTCTATTTTGAGTGCCATCGAGGTCATGAACCTCATGATTAATTGGCTAAGCTCATTTCCTATTATATTGTAGTTAGTTCTTGGTGAACAACTCTTCATCACTCTTTTGCAGATCACTCATTGTTTTTATAAATTAATACAGTGTCCCTTGAGAAAAATTGAATTTTCATCACCTATAAGGATTATTTAAAGTGAGACTTATAAATAATCGTTATCGAAATGAAGTTGTTTATAAAACACCTTGGAAAACTTAATTGTTTTCATAACAAAGAAAATCTTTGAAAATTTATTTTTGATTCTTCTTTAAGAATTAAGCATGAAAATGTTTTATTATAAACATGATGATAAAATTTTGATGAACTGAGTATTGCATTGTTAATCTTGAAATTGTATATAGTTGCGCGCCTACATACAATTTAGAATGGACCATGCAAGGCTGATTAGTAGTCACCATAAAACTTGTAAATAAACATTACATTTTCTTTGAAGATTGTGAAAGATTAAATTTTATGAGATCTGAAAGAAGTGAAAAATAAGGACATAGTGTTAGGGACACCTACATATGTGCCTGTAGCATCTATTCTTCTGAGTCGAATTTACTCATCTGTGGAAATTGTCTTATTTGAAAATTGACAATTCTTTCTTGTCCAATTCTCCCGTAGTGAGATTCTTAGGAAAAGTATTCGATTACCGAGTGTTGATACCCGACTGGATGTATCAACGTTCCTATCATTTCTTTTGATTTGGTTTCATTTGAATGACCTGGGTAACGATCTGAGGAGCTTTTGAATGCGTACTCAAATTATGAAAACATGGGATATATTCATATTCGTTAAATGTTTTCGTCTGTATCTGATTTGAAATTCTCTCGCGTAGATTATGCGTTGACCTTACTCTTTTAAGGTTAGTTATGTCTCCAGATATCCTTGAACTTGTGAAGGATTATGAGTTATTATTAGTCTTTTGAGAAATTCACAGCTTATCGACGACAATGAAACTGAAAAGTTGATAGTGCCAGTAGAATGGATTGATTGATTATGACATGACGACATTGTCTTAATTGATGGGAACTCGAATAGAATTCCCCTAAATGATAAGATGTTGATTATCGGAAGTGATCTAAATAATTCTTAATGGATGACCATATCCTGCATTTAGACTTGAAATTATACCATGAATGGTTGTGAATTAGTCATAGATATTATAATCTAGAAAGAACCTAATATGAATTTATTAAAAGATGATTCTGTTATCTGAAACTTTAGGAAGTATTTGTTGATGAATTACCTAGACTTTCGCCATTAAGGCAAGTTAAAATTGGTATTGATTATATTCCCGGTGCTGCACCTGTGGCTTGTGCACTGTACGTCAGCGACATCTGAATCGAAAGTGCTACCGTACAACTAAGAGAGTTGTCGAAGAAAGCTTTTATTCTACCGAACTGGTCATTATGAAGAGCTATGGTGTTATCATTCCTTATGTTTACTGATTACCGTGAACTAGGTAAATTGACGATTAAAAATCTATATCCACTACCCAAGATGATAGATTTGTTCGATCATTTACAAGGTTCTAGCGTATGTTCCAAAGATTTGATCCTCGGCATGGTTATCATCAACTTCGCGTCCGCGAAAAAGATTATCTATTCCAATCTCTACATCCAGAACTTGTAATGAACATTATAAGTTTCACGTGATATCGTTTGGATTGACTAATACACTGTTGGGAATAAATTAAGGCCATATCACTTGAGCGATGACAAGAACAATTCAAGCGTTGACAAGAACAAAACAAGCGCTGACAGCTTAAGCGTTGACAAGTTAAAGTCAAGCGTTGACACATTGAAGACAAGCACTGATGGAAGATATAATCTACACGTTTATTATATTCTAGAATACTTCTAGTAAGGATAGAAACGACAATGTATTTTCTATATTTATCTTTACCTAGAATAGTTGATACGTAGATTATTGTACAAGGCTTCTTGTATCTATAAAAGAAGGCCTTTAGGTTAATGTTTAATATAAGTTTTATATAAGTTTTCATTCGTAAACATCTTTCATTGTAAGCAAGTTCGATATTGATAATCAAAGTGAAAGTTTGTTTAGATCTTGTGTGTTCTTGTTTAAGTGTTAAATTCCGCATAACACTTAGATTCATAAAGCATATACAAAGGTTTCTCTATGTGTATTACTTGATCTAATCTCGTATATACAAAGCTAATCGATCTAATTTTGGGATCAACAAGTGGTATCAGAGCTTGTTGAGGAACTTTTGATCTTTAAAAGAACACCATACACGAACACCAGAACCCTACAAAACACCAAAACCCTAATTTTCTCAGAAACCCTAACAACATCATGTCTGAAGCAATACCCTCCTGCTCCTCACCCTTACCAATCATCAAGATTCCCATGCTTGATGCAACCAACTTTGACTTATGGAAGTTCAACTTTGAACAATATCTGGGGATCTATGACTACACACTCTGGGAGATTATTGAATATGGAAACTCATTCAATAAGGCTCAAAAGATTCTTGATGCCATTAGTCAAAGAACAGCTATTGAAGGATGCCCTGAAGAGGATAAGAAAGAAAAACCTGGAGATGGTAGAGCTGTAGTTGCTGAAGATATTGCAAAGAAAAGGGTTGACATGAAAGCCCTAAATATTCTGAAAGTCTCTTTGGGACAAGAAAACCAGCATAAATATAGAGGCTATGAATCTGCTAAGGATCTTTGGGAAGCACTTGAAGTTGCATATGGTGGCAATGCAGACACTAAAGAAGAAAAGAAAAAGCAACTTCTGCATGATTATGTTGTCTTCAAAGCTCAACCCAATGAGAAACTGAGTAGTGTGAGAAGCAGATTGCTTGACATCACAAGCAAGTTGTCCTTCATGGGGACACAAGTTGGTGATGTTGACACCAATGCTACCTTTCTGAAAAGTCTTGGTGAGGCATGGAAGATTGAGGCAAGATCTATTCTTGCCAACAATACTTACAAGAGCTCCTCGTTTGATGACATCTACAACAAACTAAGACTGTTGGAAGATGAAACTCTTTCAGAGCATGGAAGCAAATCTACCACCAGCAACATGGCCTTCTTCTCTCATAGTGAAGGTCAATTCAATCAGAAGGACTCTTATATGCATCCAGTTACTGGATCATCATATGTCAGCGCTGGAACAAGTCCTGTCAACGTCTCCTATTCAGACGCTGACACATTCAAGAATGACTCCCCAAGAGTTAAACCTGCTGGTTTGGATTTGGATACTGTTTGTGCTTACATTGCTTCTTTGCTCAATGGTTCAGTGATTACATATGAGGACCTTGAGCAGATAAGTGATGAGCACTTGGAAGAGATGGACATCAAGTGGAACATGGCTCTTGCTAGTATAAGAGCAAATAGGTGGAACAGAAGGTTTAAAAAGAAGATGACCTTCAATGCTAAAGACACAGCTGGATTTGATAAATCTAAAGTTGAATGCTACAACTGTCATCGTATGGGGCACTTCATGAGGGAATGCAGATCTCCTAGAAGATCTGATGCTGGTAAACCCTCAAGTCAGGTTGTTAAGGCTCAGGATTCCAAAGCCATGGTTGTAGTTCAAGGAATTGATGGTACAGGATGGGATTGGAGCTATCTGGCTAAGAATGCTGAAGAGGATAAAGCCTTGGTTGCTGATATTGAAGAAGAAGAGCATGTTGAATATGCTCTCATGGCGCACTCCTCCTCTTCATCTGATAATGAGGTATATGATGATGCTTTTTGTAGCAAAGGTTGTAGGTTAAACACTGAAAGACTTAACAAAGAGGTGTTAAAACTAAAAGATGATATGAGTACTGAAAGGTGTAAATTGTCTAATTACCAACTAGCTCTTACTGAAACTGAGAAAACCGTTTCTGAATACAAGAAAATGGAATTTGACTTAAAAGATAAGATCAATATCTTAAAACATGAGCTAGAGGGTAGTATGGATGTTAGAAACATCATGAAAAAGGTTAATAGTGAATTACAGGCTAAGTTAGATGAGGCCATTAAGAATAAAGATAATGTTGACCTCATAATTCAAAGATTTGATAGAGACACCCAAACCCTAGGAGACTGTGTAGCTAAACAAAGGGATCCTAAGGACATGACTGGGATTGGGATGAATGATTACTCTCTGGTTCCACCACCAGCTGGTAACTTCTATGGTGTCCAACGAAGGGACTTATCTTGGACTGGTTTACCAGAGCTCCAAGAGGAGGAATTCATTCCTCCACCAAGAGTTGTCACTCCAGTGGAAGAGTATCAACAAAAATTGACTGACCTAAATGAGTGGAAGAAAGCTAACCCTACTTTATTTGTTAAGGGAGGTTTGCTATGTGAAAGTCCCAATGAATCACCACCCATTAAGGTTACTCACCCAATCACTAGTAAAGCTGTTGACCTAGGCTCAAACACTATTAGAAGACCTACCATTAAATATGCAGAGATGTATAGGAATAATAGGTCACCCAAGAGCCAGGTTAGCAATCATGGAACAGGTTTCTTCTCTTCTAAACCTAAGGTTGTGTCTAAGAAAGCCTGTTACACTTGTGGTAGCTTTTTACATTTGGCATACAAGTGTGTCAACGCTCCCAAAGTCAGCGCTGACAGGAACAATTTCAGTGCTGACAGGAAGAAAGTCAACGTTGTTAGAAAGTCAAACATTGTCATACCCAAACCTTGTGTGCAGCAAAGTCCACAAGTGATTAGACATGCCCCATTCTTTTCTAGAAGGTCTAACACTCATGGACAAAGACCATTTCAAAAGACAAACACCTGGTCAAATAGGCAATGGGTTCCTGTAGCAAACCCTAGGTTCAACGCTGACAAGGGTAATTTCAGCGTTGACAGGACAAATTCTAACGCTGACAGAAACGTGACAAGACCTAAATATTTGCAGCCACAAGGTAAGGGGTCTAAAGCTTCTTCAAGCTTAACATGGAGACCCAAGAAAGATCAAAACCCTAATGATAATGGGATTTCAATGTCTTACAATAGATTTAATTACATTTCAAAGGTCATTACAAAACCTATTGAGGTTAACTGGGTATTTCATCCTAAAAAGGATGAGAATGGGGTTGTTGTGAGAACTAAGTCTGTTCTTATTGAACAACCAGATGAATCCAAGTCTTTTGAGACTTGGGTTCCCAAAGAAAACTAATTTGTTTTCTTTATGTGCAGGGCATTCAAAGACAGATCAATGATTATGGATATTAGGATAGTGGATGCTCAAGGCACATGACAGGGAAGGAAGACTATCTGACGAATTTCACTCCTATTAAAGATGGTGATAAGGTATACTTTGGAGGTGGATATGGAACTATCACAGGCAAAGGAACCCTTCTCACCAATAATCTGCGTTTTGAGAACGTCTTCCTGGTAAAAGAACTTGATTATAATCTGTTTAGTGTATCACAAGTATGTGATAACAAAAATAAGGTTCTTTTTACTGATACTGAGTGTTTGGTGTTAAGCAAGGATTTTAAGATCCCTGATGAGAAATATATTGAGTATAGAACACCTAGGCATAAGGACATATATAATGTGAATTTAAATGGGATTAAAATGAATACAAATATGTCTTGTTTTTATGATAAGGCCTCAGTAGATGAGAGTAATTTGTGGCACAGGAGACTAGGGCACATAAATTTTAAAAATATAAATAGACTTGTGAGGCTTGGTTTAGTTGATGGTTTGCCTGAGAAGGCCTTCCACAATGACCACTCTTGTGTTGCATGTCTTAAAGGCAAGCAGCACAAGGTCTCATTCAAGTCCAAACAGGTGCATACTAGTTCCAGACCTCTTCATATGCTTCACATGGACCTCTTTGGTCCAACTAATATAGAGAGTTTGAATGGTAAGTCATATTGCTTTGTTGTCACAGATGACTTTTCTAGGTTTACTTGGACATTCTTTCTAGCTATGAAGAGTGACACAGCTGATGTTCTTATTGATTTTATCACTCAGATTGAGAAAAGGTCTGGAAATGAGGTTAAAATGCTTAGGAGTGATAATGGTGGAGAATTTAGGAACAAGAAGCTAGATGATTTTTGTGTCAGGAAAGGAATTACTAGGCAATTTAGCATTGCTAGAACCCCACAACAAAATGGGGTTGCTGAGAGGAAAAATAGAACCCTAATTGAAGCAGACAGAACAATGTTGGCTGATGCTCACTTTCCTATAGCCTTTTGGGCTGAGGCTATTAATACAGCTTGTTATGTGCAAAATAGAGCATTGGTTAACAAAATTCAGAACAAAACACCTTATGAGTTACTTTGGGGTAGAAAACCTAATATTGGTTTTCTCAGACCTTTTGGTTGTCATGTAGTAGTATTAGATACTAGTGATGCCTTAGGGAAATTTAGTGCAAAAGGTGATGAGGGCTATTTCATGGGGTATTCAGTCCAGAGCAAGGGTTATAGGGTTTATCTTAAAGAAGACAAACGTATAGTTGAGAGAGTACATGTTAGGTTCTTAGAGAATAAACCTAGTGATCCTGAAAGTGGTCCTAATTGGTTGTTTGATTTGGAACCCTTATCTAGAACTTTAAATTATATGCTTGTCACTAATCCAGACATCGTGAAAGTAACTTCAAATGTTGTGGAGGAACAAGTTGTTAATGTTTCAGGTACACAGGTTCATGAGAAGGTTGGATCACAAGCAGAAAAGGCATCTCCTACATTTGAATATGTCACAATTCCCATTTGGACAGATGCTTTTGCTGCTGCTGCTGGACAAGATAATGGTGGTTTCCAAATACCACCAGATACAAACATGCATGGTTCTTCAGGCGCTGACAAAGGCAAATCTAGCGCTGACAAGACCAATTCAGACGTTGATGGCTCAGACGTTGACAACAACATTTCAAGCGTTGTTAGCCCAAGCGCTAACAAACAAGGTTCAGACGTTGACAACACCTTTGCACATCTTTTCTCTTCCACTTTTGAACAAGGTGAACCTTCCAATTCTTATTAAGAAGGTCATCCTTATGTTGATATAAGAGAGTCTGATGAAGAAGATATTGGCAACATGGAGCGTGAGGTTGAGGACACCAGACTTTTTGAAGGAGGGGTTCTCACTTCCACAATGAAGAATCACCCCACATCTCAGATCATTGGTGATATTATGACTCCAGTTCAGACTAGAAGATCTCATCAAGGTCTTGGTGGGTTTATTGCCAATATACACAAGAAGGTTAATACCCCTCTTGTTCAAGCATGTTTGTTTGCATGTTTTCTGTCACAAGAAGAACCCAAGAAAATATTTGATGCTCTCAAAGAACCAAGTTGGGTGGAAGCAATGCAGGATGAGCTTCACCAATTTGCAATTCAGGATGTTTGGGAGCTGGTTGATTGTCCTAGATATGTCAGACCTATAGGGACAAGATGGGTTCTAAGGAACAAAAGAGATGAAAGAGGCATTGTGGTCAGAAACAAGGCAAGGTTAGTGGCTCAAAGTTATACACAAGAGGAGGGGATAGACTATGAGGAAGTCTTTGCACCAGTTGCAAGGATTGAAGCTATTAGGATTTTTCTAGCCTATGCCTCTTGCATGGGCTTCACAGTCTATCAAATGGATGTCAAGACTGCTTTTCTCTATGGCACTATTGTTGAGGAAGTATATGTAATGCAACCTCCTGGTTTTGAGAATCCAGAGCATCCAGATAAAGTGTATAGAGTCAAAAAGGCTATGTATGGCCTTCATCAAGCCCCTAGAGCATGGTATGGTACTTTGTCTACCTATTTGGTGGACAATGGATTCAAGAGGGGCACCATAGATCAGACACTATTTACCAAGAAGAAAGGCAAGGATGTGTTGCATGTGCAGGTCTATGTTGATGATATCATTTTTGGGTCTACTGATCCAAAGATGAGTGAGGATTTCTCCAAGCTTATGACAGACAAATTCAAGATGAGTGCTATGGGGGAGATGAACTTCTTTCTTGGTTTACAAGTTCAGCAGAAAGAAGATGGTATCTTCATCTCCCAGGACAAATATGTTGCTGAGATCTTGAAGAAGTTTGGCTTTTCTCCACATGAAAAGAGGGCTACTACTCCTATGGATAGAGAACACCCTTGGGGAAAGATTGGAGATGGGAAAGATGTTGATGTCAGGCACTATAGATCCATGATTGGATCCTTGATGTATCTTACTGCCTCCAGACCTGACATTATGTTTGCTGTGTGTGCTTGTGCACGTCATCAAGTGACTCCCAAAGAATGTCACCTTTATGCTGTGAAGAGGATCTTTAGGTACCTAAGATGTTACCCTAATCTTGGTTTGTGGTACCGAAAGGATTCACCATTGGAGCTGATTGCATATTCAGATAGTGATTATGGAGGTGATAAGTTTGATAGGAAATCCACAACTGGTGGATGTCAGTTTCTTGGGAGTAGGTTAATATCTTGGCAATGCAAGAAACAAACAGTGGTGGCTAATTCTACAACTAAAGCAGAGTATGTGGCTGCAGCTGCATGTTGTGGCCAAGTTTTGTGGATTCAGAACCAGCTGTTGGACTATGGGTATAATTTCATGCATACTAAGATATTTGTTGACAATAATAGTACTTTATGCATCATTAAGAATCCTGTACATCATTCTAAAACTAAACACATAGAAATTAGACACCATTTTATAAGAGATTGCTTTGAGAAAGGTTTAATACAACCAGATAGGGTTGACACTGAGGAAAATGTTTCAGATTTATTAACTAAACCTTTTGATGCTGGGAGATTTCAATACTTGGTAACAAGTATTGGAATGGTTAATCTCACATAATATGTGTTTTGGATTCTTTTTGTAAAAGTATGTACAGGATGATGCATTATTATTATTGGTCTTATTGATGATTTAGATTTTCCACTATATTTTTCTACTGACAAAGGTTGCTTGAACGCTGATAAGTGTTTTTGCAACGTTGTCAGCAATATAATTGTCTAACGCTGACAAAGCTTCCCTCAACACTGTCATGTGTTATCGGGGCGTTGTCAGCAACAATGTTAGTTTTGTGGTTTTCAATCTAAATGTGCAGATGGTGTTAGCAGTATACCATTGGATACAGAGTTGCTTATGGATCAATGGAGAAGCATTTGGACAAGTTTTTATTTATGGATGATGGTTGGAATGTTTCATTCCTATCTTGACATAAACTTTTTATGTTCATGCATGATTTTAGAAAACTTTTTGTATCATAGTTTAAGGGGAGGTTTTAGGAACCTTTAAGATGTTTGGGTATCCATATGATACTCTTATCACAATTCTAGATTGTGTCCACAGGTGAGTATGAGTTAGTTTTACTAAATCATGAGGCACTGTAGCATGCATAGTATATCAACTTTGCATGCTGCCAAGACATTTTTGGCCTAGAATTGGTTGTGGTCTGTTGGGAGACTTGGGAATGATTTTGATATGGGATTTACCTGGGAGTAACAAGGATTTTATAAGGTAACTTTGTTGTTAAGAATTTTGGTTAGCAAGGGACACTAGTGGACTGTTATGTCTATCTTGCTTATGCAAGTATGCATAACTGGACAGTGCTTGCCGCCCTATGATAATTATCAGCTTTTGGTTATCTTCTCTAGGATAAATTACTTGTTAAGGTCATTTTTCACTTTTTAAAATGTTTTTATTTTTGGACGCTGACAAGATTTTTCCAAGCGTTGTTGTGACCAAATTGGACGCTGACATGGCTTTAGGCAAACGTTGACAAGATTATAGCCGTTGGGCGTTGATAGGTTATTTTTGACCGTTGACACTCAATGGGACCTACCCAGTTGTTACTTTTTGACATATTTTCAAGCCGTAATTTTAGGAGTTGTTACTTTCATTTAATGCATGAGATAACTTATAACTTTTTCAATATTTTCATGATTGATTTTTGAAAATCTTTGCCTATTTTTAGGCCAATCACATGCATTCTTTCTCTCCTATAAATTTGGCTCCTATTTTAAACAGGGTATCTATAATTCTTGTCTAACAATTTTCTCTTATCAACTTCATCTTCTTCACTTAAAATTAACAGCTTTCATCAATGGCACCAAAGTTTAACTCAGCAGAATTGGCATTGGGGTTCAGATCACAACACAACATGATTGCTTATCTTGACGCTGATGATGATCTGTTTCCTCAATACACACAAATGGTGGTGTATTTGAACGCATCCCCATTAAGGTATGCTCTTTCTCATGCACCACTCATTCCAGTCACACACATTAAGCAATTTTGGAACACTGTTAGTTCCTCAACAGTTAATAGAGTGACCACATTGACTTCTATTGTTCATGGGAGGTCTTGGGTGGTTACTGAGGCTTTGGTACGCCAAGCCTTGCATCTTGATGATGCTGATGGTATAGTCACCCTTCCCATAAATGAAATAGAACAAGGGCTTAGGGCTTTGGGATATCCCTTTCCTGATGAAGGTACTCTTAATAAGTATCATAAGCAGGAATTTCCCCCAGCCTGGAAGTACCTCATACACGTCCTCCTTCAATGTTTGAGTCCCAAATGTACTGCACACAATAAGATCAATAGATCCATTGCAAGTGCTATTGTGTGCATTGCAACAGGGCAAAAATATAACTATTCTAAAATGATTTTTGAGGGGATGTGTAAAAACAAGGGGACAAAAATGAATTTAGCTTATCCCCGTTTTGTGCAAATGGTTTTTGTTGATCAAGGTTACTGCTCAAGGGATCACAATGATTTTTATAAGATCCCTGAGCAAAAGAAAGCTATTTTTATGAACATGGATTCACCACCCCATATAGACCTACCTTTAACCCCAGCCATGCTTGCTGTTATTGCAGCAGCACAACCTCAACCAGACCCCCAACCTCAAATTGACCCTCAACCACATCTTGAACCCATTCCTGAACCTTTACCTTCACCTGCACACATGCAACTTGACCAAGAACCCTTTGACGCTGACACATCAAATGTTGGCGTTGATGTGCCTATCTCCAACGCTGACACACAACCTTCATAATCCCAAACACCCCTTAACCAACCTACATCCACTCATTCTTCCACACCATCTTCCACACCCCCTGAATATAGGTTGATGAAACGCCAAAGGACTACTGGAGTGTTCTCCTCTGGTGGTCCTAGCCATGAAGCAGAGAGAACCACCACCACAAGTGTGGCTGGTGCCCTGGATGAGGCTGGGACTATTGGTTCTGGCTTAGAAGCTGGCCAAGGCAGTCCCACCATCATTAAGTCCTCATCCATGCCCAATGAATCTGACTTGGGAGGTCAAATCCCCATTTTAGAAGAGGGCAGACTGGAACCAATGACTCTTTTGGAATTGACGGCAGTCTGCATAAGCTTGCAAAAGCAAAATGCAGACTTAGTACAAATTGTCAGCTCACAAGGCCTTGAACTCAAGCAATTGAGGGAGAGGATTGTTGTTTTGGAAAGTGATCGTGCTAGGAGGGGTATGGAGGAGTCTTCCAAAGGGGAGGAAGATCAAATAAATCTGAGTGATAAGGGCAACCAGGATGGTCAATCAATGGATGTTGCTGAAGCCCTTACAACTTTGAAGAAACAAACAGGTTTTGATACGTCCTTAGTCTCTCCCACCAATTTAAATTTATCATTTACAGCTATGTTGAGAGAGGTTACACAAGGCGCTGAGGGAAAATATTTGAGCGTTGACAAGGCAAATTTGGACGCTGATAGAAGTATTTTGGGCGCTGATAGGATAAATTTGGGCGTTGACAGCCTGCACATGAAGGTGATGTATCCCAGTCATCATCTATCATCAAGGAGGTTTCTACTCAGGTATTACCATCTACCTTACGAACCATTGCACCATCAGATAAGAGTAAGGGTAAAATGGTAGAAGAGTTTGTTCCAAAAGATGCAGCCCAAGTTGAATTTGATAGAAGATTGGCTGAACAAATGATGGAACAAGGTGAAAAGGAAAAGTCACCATTTGTTGTGACTTCTGAAGAAGAAAGTGATGGAGCTAGCTCAGACTCAAGTGTGATGATTATAGAACCTGAAAGGCTTGAGTATGGTCATGAGCTTGCTAGGGAAAAGTTGAGAGAATTGAAATTGCAGGTTGACTTTGACATGCCAGAGGTGGTTCAAATGTACAATTCTTGGGAAGAAAGCTGTATGGATAATCCAGACTTGACCATTTCAGATCAAATATGGGGTTTGGAGCTTCTTCTTAGAGTTCAGAAGGATTGTCAGGTAATATTGAAACACAAGGCAAGCAATATTCTCTCAGAGTTGAAAAGGGATAGAAGGGAGCTCTACTTTATGTTGCTCAGATGTCATGGAGTTGGTTGGACATAGCAAAAGTTGAAGGCTTTGACATTTGATGAGTTGGAAAACAGGGCTTATCCCATTTGGGTGAGAGTGCAGGAAGCAAACACTCTCAGACTTCTTTCAGATGAAAGAAAGGAGCAACTTGCAGAAGAAATGGAAATCAAGAAAGCTATGATGATTCCCAGGCCAGTGAAGAAGGGATTCAAATTTGAGTTTCCAAAAGATATAGATCCACTATATCCAAGTGAAGCAGTTATAAGAAAGAGCCTTAAGCTCTCCCCATTAGAAGCTTCAGATATGGTGCAAGTGTTACCATTAGATTCCAGGAACCCAATTGTGAGCTATGAAGAAGATGAATGTGGGTTCTGGAAGATTGGCAGATTTGGCAAGGAGGTACACACTTTTACCACTCTCATATCTTTATTTGCAAGTTGTGATAGAGAAGACTTGGTGGACCTTTAGAGGTTACTGGAGACCAAGTATGAGGCTGAAGCACCAACTTCAGCTAATGGAATAAAACTTTGGACCACATTTAAAAGAATGTGTGGGACAAAAGATGAAGATCCTGCAATTTGGAAGGATCTTGAAGATGATCTCAGTGGTCTTCAACGGAGGTTATATTCAGCTGATGGTGTATACCATTTGAGTTCTACAAAGTTTGCTGAGTATCTACTTATGGATGCTCAGTATTTCATATCCAAGGCTGTTTTGGAAAAGATGAAGGACACTCAGCTGGAAATAGATTATTCAAGTAACGTGGCAAAAGATTTGATCAGATTTATTCATTATCAATATGAGAAGATTTGTCAGACTCCTCCTAGTCCTTAATGCTCATTCAGAAACTTGATCATAAGAGTGGATATCAAGTTTAGGGGAGGATTGTTGGGAATAAATTAAGGCCAGATCACTTGAGCGCTGACAAGAACAATTCAAGCGTTGACAAGAACAAAACAAGCGCTGACAGCTTAAGCGTTGACAAGTTAAAGTCAAGCGTTGACACATTGAAGACAAGCACTGATGGAAGATATAATCTACACGTTTATTATATTCTAGAATACTTCTAGTAAGGATAGAAACGACAATGTATTTTCTATATTTATCTTTACCTAGAATAGTTGATACGTAGATTATTGTACAAGGCTTCTTGTATCTATAAAAGAAGGCCTTTAGGTTAATGTTTAATATAAGTTTTATATAAGTTTTCATTCGTAAACATCTTTCATTGTAAGCAAGTTCGATATTGATAATCAAAGTGAAAGTTTGTTTGCATCTTGTGTGTTCTTGTTTAAGTGTTAAATTCCGCATAACACTTAGATTCATAAAGCATATACAAAGTTTTCTCTACGTGTATTACTGGATCTAATCTCGTATATACAAAGCTAACCGATCTAAGTTTGGGATCAACATACACATGTAGCATTCATAAATTTGGTGAATCACGTGTGTAGGCTGTAATTTGATAAATTCATGCTTGTGATCATTAAGGATCATCCGTTTGTTTATAAGAATAAGAATGAGTTAATAATTATTTATAGATTGCCCTGAATTGGCCGAACAATGAAAACCTGTACCTTGAATATTTAACATGAGATTTAAGACTTAATCCTTTATATTATTTGACCGTGTGATTAATAGAAAATGGAATATATTGACTCTTCAAAAATTGGAACCATTAAAACTTTGGGTTTTAACAAAAATAAAATGGAAATATGTTTTGACAAATGTTTTAACAAAGGATTTTTAAGGAATTATTTCCTTATACACAAATCATTTAACTAAACTCCTGTTTAGGGGTAAATGTTTGTGTATACCTCAAGACAACCTAAGAGGGATTGAGAAAACCATTTAAACAATGACTTAAAATTTGAAACGAAAATTTTTGCTTTTCAACTAAGAAAATTTCTACCAAAGAATAAACGAAGGTTTTTCGAACATTTACGGATCTTACTAATTATTTCCGATAAATCAACAAAAAAAATTTTGTTAATTAAATTCAAATTTATTTTGAACATTTTTATATAATTGGACAAACTAAGAAAATTTAAAAACTTTTTGCGTTTACGTTTCATAAAAATTAAATATTTATTATTTAATTACTTGTAATAACTATCGACGCTTTAAACGTCAGATTGAGTCAAAAGGATAAAAATGATAGTTGAGACGAAATTAAAACTTAGAAAATATGAAGAAAGAATATCTGAGTGAATTGTGGACATGATAATTATATCATCAGGAGAGGTGAATTTAGATACCGACGCATTATGTAAAAAGGATAAAAAAACCAATTAGCATGTGTTCCTTAGTAATGATGGTATAAAATAAATTGCCGAACAATTTAAAATATAGTCGATGCTTATAAAAAGGATAATATAGATAATAAAAGTGGTTCGCGGCTAATGTGACCCATTAAATTTGAGAAGCCGATAGCGTTAAATGTTTTAAAGGCCACTTGTGATTGCCTAAATATGGAGATTGTGAGATATAGTTATGTTGGAATCTTGTAAGTATAAGTATTCTATTCATGTTATTTCTGATTAAGTGTACCTCATCTGAAGAAGTTGTACTGATGGCAAATTATGAAGGCAGACATCGCCTCATACATTAGTAAACGTCTAACTATTGCAAAGGTCATCATCTGAATTTGATTTGATTTGGGTCATCGTCGACAGACTGACCAAATCTGCTAATATCATTCTTGTTAATGATAGATTCTTGATGAAGAAATTGACTCTTTGAATTTAAAGGAGTTATGTAAACATGGTGTGCCTGTATCGATCATCTCTATCAAGATCCTCGCTTCGCATCGAATTCCTAGAGATTTGCTCGGAAGTCATTGGGAACGAACCTTGATGAGAGTACTGTGTACCACCCCAATCGAAGGGACGAGGTAAAGTAACGATACAAAATACTATAAGTGTTGTTTATGTTTGAATGATTGACCTTTGGTAATAAACTGTAAAATCGCTTTCCTTTGGAAAGATTATCATTGATAATTATCGTGTTAGTATCGAGATCGAATCTTGTTAGGATCTATATTAGAGCATCTATAAGCAGGAGTTGGGATGAAGACACCCGACATACACCCACTGTGAGTTGGACATGTCTTTTAGGTTTAAGGTTTCCTATGATGGCGAACCTAACATTACAAAATACCCGACCCGCGAGACCTAAAGTGATTGTTGAAATTAGGATCTGATTATTGACTGCCGGTAGTGGGCAGGAGGTTATGTGAATATGAAATTTAGATCTTGAAGTGCTAGATGGGTAGCGAAGTTATGCCAAAAAAATTTAACCATGGAAAAATGAATTGATTCAGATCATGGGATATAAGTCCCCGTTGTATGGGACCATTGAAATGATGTAAAAGATTGGTTTGAAAGACATATAAGCTGGATCTACCCTAGGACTTCAAGAGCTGCGTGAATTATGTTTCGTATATCGAACTTGATAGAAATGTCTATCAAGTGAAAATCTGATTGTTTCTTAGTAAAGTTTAGATAGGCGAAAAGTTGCATTCATCATAAACCCGTGAACATCATGGATAGAGAAAGTAAGTCAACATTAAGCCTGATCTTATTCCCGTAGTTATGTTTGATGAATCTCGCGTATTGTAATGAATTACACTTGTGAGAAAAGACCGAATGTGGAGGAAATACCCACATGGCTTTAACTCTATAAGAAGCGAGTAGTAAGATAAGATGATCTTTGAGGACAAAGATCCAGGGGTAAATGCTGTGACAATCCGTCAATTTATGGTTGATATTTTATTCTCAATATTTATTTAAAAACATTATTTTAATGTTATAATATGAACTCACTTATTTTTGGGAAGAAAATTGGATTTACGTCTTGAAGTAGCATGGACTACGTCTAAAACGTAGGATTCTACGTTACGTGCTTACGTTTACATACACCGTTTTGGTGACAGTCCGACATTTCAGGAAATAAATTTATCCGTGAATATTATTTTGGAATTTTTAATATGTGTTGGTTCATAAACTCACAAATTTACGAGAAGAGATTAGGACTTACGATTTTAATTTAACGTCCTTTACGACTAAACCAGAAACCTTAGGATTACGTATTTACGTTTTTGAACTCCGTTTTTGATGAGACAATTTTTATTAGATTTGTTTTGTGCCGTTGATTTATAATTTATAAAAACGTTTTTCAAAAAACGATCCGAGGGCACGCAAATCGAGGAAACTAGAATCGAGGAGTACCCGTAAATAATTGGGGATGAGACAAAACCACTTTTGCCCCACCCCCAATATGGGACGGCAAAAATAGCTATACAAACACCCTTGGTGTCATTTTTATACTAACAACATGGACACTTGTCCATTTTAGCTTAACTTGTAAGCTTTCACACCTCAAAACCATAAACTAGCAACTAAAACCATTTCTTCCATTATTCAACATGCAAAACACTCTCATCTCTCTCTCTCTACTCCATTTGGCCGTCCATACCATCACCATAAACCATCATATGATCAAAAATTCAACCTTAATTCATGTGTTTAACTTGCACAAGTTGAATACCCTTTGAAGACTTGTTGATTGGAGGTGATTTTAACAACTAGCAAGGAGTTTCCATGAAGATCAAGGGCTGATTTTTGGAGAAGTATACAAATATTTGGTAATCCTAGAAGTGGTGTTGATATCTCATAAGATTGGTTGCCCAAAACCAAGCCTTGTTCATCATCAATCCCATATTTTCATCAACCTTGGTGGTATAAAGATTGTTCTTCCCATCCTCATGTTATTTTGATTATGTAATCTTGTATTTTCTTTCCTATTGTATATGTATATGATGAATATATGATGATAAAAATATTGTGTGGGGATTTGGTGTTGATAAACATGGGTAAAAAGATGAAAAACTATATGTAAAAGTGGTTAATCTTGCTTAATTTAGTAGGTTGTATAAAAACAGTAAATAACCATATGATGAACTGATAAATGGTATAGTTGAATTGATATACAGTGAGTATTGAGACTTTTACACATGTGAGAGTTGGCCATACAATGGAATCATAAAAATGAGTGAGATATGATCAAAACAAGTTTAGAGTGCAAATCTAAGTACACTGTTTTTGACGAATTTTATAAAATACTTAGAGGCTGATTCAACAGTAGCCATAGGAGAGTTAAATGGATCACATATCATGTAGTTTATGGCATAAAAATTTGGGCATCTATCTCCATATTGAACTCTAGATATGGCTGTTTTGGTGAACATGAAATTTAAAATCAGATTTGTATAATAAAAACTTATATAAAATAAGCACTCACTTATATGTTTATAAAATATATACACATGAAAACCCACTAACTTAAAAAATTCATTTATATAGATATGTATAAGGTTAAATAAATGGATTATTTATAAAAATGGTAGTTGAATAAGATTTATAAGTTATAAATACTATAAACATGATTTTTACGACTTTTTCGGCTATTACCGTAAAATTTACGTTTTTCGCCAATTAAAACTTAGACGATCAAACCCGTCTAATGTAAAGTTTTTAAAGGTCATATACTGATATATAAGTACCTAATACAAGTAAAAACCGATAAAACCCGAACTATATGACATACGGACAATAACGAGCTAAGTTAGCATATTGGACTAATAATTTAACTAAATAAGTTAAACACTTATAAAAATTACTTATTGGGCTTAACCCATTTGAGGCCAACATGTAAAGTATAAATACTGATAATACAAGTATAAAATGGATTAATACAAGTTAATGGACTTATAATAGGCTTATTGGACCTAAAACATGTAAATAGGTAAAACTAGTAAACTAGTATAAAAGTTATCAACACATAACACTAAAATGAGTAAATGAGAATATGTAAACCCACTTGATCATCATATATATAAAATCATCATATGTATACATAATTGTTATTTTTATAAAGTCATTGGACAAGAGTCTAAGACAAGTATTATTTGTCTAGGTTTCCGTGATTGAAGCACGTAACGTACATCCGAATTGCCGATAACCCGCCTTCCCACATCAACGTGAGTTCATAGCCTCACACTCTTTTAAATGTTTTTATGAAATGTTTTATAAACCCGCGAGGGAGATAACATGTTAGTTTTGATAAAACAGGACACCATTTGTCCCGATTGTTTGTTTATTGATTTGGACCCGAATGATTGTATGACCCGATGAATGGTTAAATGACCCGATAGATGAAATGAAATGGATTATTAAACTTAGGTTATGTCACTAAAAGTCCCATTAGCATGAATTGTGAACTACCGGGATTTGCTAGACGCTTATGCATATAATAGTACTATTTGGGGACGATCACCCCAGTTTGCGCCTTGACGGTTGATCCCCGTCGTGCCACATTGATTGGTAAGCGAATTTATGTATGAGAAGATTTACACAAGCGTGATTATTGTGACGACACGCTAATTTAGATGGGCAAATAGAGTTTCGGGCTAGCTACCCGTTGTTTGTTGTAGTAAGGTAACAATGTCATGCGGCTTATAATAATCCAAATTGTTAATGCAATAATGACTAAAAACGTTACTTGCATTTTTCGGTCTCGCTTAGTTTTGATTACGACAATATGTAAAAACAAGCATTTACGAAAACAACGAAAAACGAATTCTTGAGTTCAAGTATTTTTCATTTTACCCATTTTCACTTAAGGTATGGATAAACAAGTACTAACCTTAATCAAGTGATCAAGTGATTTAATCTTTTCTTAAAACTCACTTTTTATTAAATGTGACAAGTTTTTATTAAACTTTATTTTCAAGAAAATGTTTTATTAAATTATTTATTTGAAATTTGAAATGGCATATTCTTATTCTGTTAAGAATATCCTTTCAGGCTATTTTATACCCAGATAAGACCTCCACCACTAAAGGACAAAAAGGAGTGGAGTCTAGTCCGGCGTTACCTTAGCGCCTAGGCGGTACCTTATCGATAAGGTACCGCGGGCTATGATAAGGTACCGCGGTCAGATATAGCCGTTGGCTCCTTTATCCTTTATATAGTGGACCATTCTCAGCTTTTCACCTCACCTCTTTTGCACATTTATTTCCAGATTAAACCCCTTCTTTAATCACTCAAATCTTTGATCATTTGTTTGATTATTACTTGTTTAAGAAGTGAATCTTGTTCTTCCATCCCTTCCTCTCCAAGTGCAAAGAGAAGAACACTATCCTAGTGAAGTGTTGAGTCCACCACCAAAGATCCATTGAAGATCAATTTTTATATACTTGTAGTTGTGTCATAGTTGTGAAGATCCAAGTAGTTGTGTCCATTTGGAAGTTGTGTATGTACTAAGTATAGTTGTGTAGATTGGTCCTAGCTACGATTAGGGCTCGACTTTTAGCTTAGAGTCGGAAATTGGTTAAGCGACGTGTACGGTTTTCTCCACCATAAGGAGCTTGTTGTGTAGTGAACTCTCGAGTAAGGAGTACTCGAGGAGTGGAGTAGGAACGAGGAGTGAGCTTCGTTGCCGAACCACTATAAATCCTTGGTGTTCGGTTTGATCTTTCTTTACCCTTAACTCTTTACATTCCTTATTCTTTTTGCATATACATGTGTTAATATTAGATTAGCTACACTATCATTCTTTATTCTTTGTGGATATATTTTTGTTAGTATTAGTTTAGTTACACTATCATTGTTCATATTTGTGCATAAGAAGATTTCACATATTTCCTCAAGCCTAAGTTTTTGAAAAAGGATTTTTGGAAACCATATTTTAACAAGTAAATTATAAGAAACTATTCAACCCCCCTTCTAGTTTCTACAATTGGTATCAGAGCTGGTTGCTCAAGAATTTTTAAAGTATATTGTATTTTAAAACTTGAATCGATCTATGGATTCCAACAAGTACCTAGAAGGGCAATCTATGCAAAGACCACCACTTTTTGAAACCGATAGTTTTATTTATTGGAAAAATAGATTTGAAACTTATGTGAAATCAAAAGATTTAGATCTTTGGCATGTTATTACCAATGGTGATTTTTTACCCTTTCAGTTTAATGAAGTTTCTAAAACAAAAAAATCTTTTGACAAAGCTAATGATGATACTAAAAAGAAACTTTCAAAAAATAATGAGGCTAAAATGGTGATTTATAATTCTTTGCCTAAGAAAGAGTATGAAAGAATTTTTATGTGTGAAACCGCTAAAGATATTTGGAACACTCTTTTAGTAACCCACCAAGGTAATAGCCAAGTCAAAGAAAGTAAAATCGATCTTCTTGTCCAACAATATGAACAATTTGTCATCTTAGAAGATGAAACTATTGATAGTGCATTTGCTAGGTTTAACACCATTATTACTAGTCTAAAAGCACTTGATGAAGGTTTTTCTAGCAAGAACAATGTTAGGAAGTTTCTAAGGGCCTTACATCCAAAGTGGAGAGCAAAAGTCACGGCTATTGAAGAGTCGAAAGATCTCTCAACTTTATCACTCGATGAACTCATAGGAAACTTGAAGGTTCATGAGATGATAATTTTGAAGGACTCAGAATTAGTAAAAACCAAGAGTGAAAGGAAATCTCTTGCACTTAAAGCCAAGAAGGCACAAAGTAACCTTGATAGTTCCTCGGAAAGTGATGACGAGGAGTATGCATTGGCGGTGAGAGATTTCAAGAAGTTCTTCAAGAGACAAGGTCAACACGTTAGGCAACCAAACTATGACAAGAAACCATTGCCAAAGAATCGGTTTGTCAAGAACGAAAAAGGTGATAGGAGTTGCTTTAGATGTGGTGATCCAAATCACTTCATTGGTGATTGTCCAAAGCCCGCTCGTGATAAGAACCACACGGCATTCGTTAGTGGCGCTTTGAGCGATAGCGGTGAAGATGATGATGACAACCCCAAAGAGGAGAAATGTCTTATGGCTCACACTTCTAAAGAGGTACATTCCGAAACCGAATATTATAGCAATGATAGTTCCACTTTAGATGATATTGAATTTGAAGGCAAATATGATAGCTTACACAAACTTAGTCTTAAATTCATAGAAAAGAATAAAACCTTAAAATCAACCAAAACTAAGCTTGAAAATGAGATCAATGAACTTAGGGAGAAATTGGCTAAACTTGAGAAAAAACAAAGAGGTTGATTTAGGTTGCTTAAGTTGTGAGAAACTTAGATTAGAGAATGATGATCTCAAGAGCACCTCCATTAAATTGGAAAAGTTCATGAAAGGTACTAGTGCTCTTGATGATATGTTAAACAAACAAGTTCATTCTAAGGAAAAACTTGGTCTAGGTTTTAACTCAAATGAAGCCTCAACTAGTGAACCAAAACAAGTCAGGTTTTCACAGAAAACACCTTCTGGACGCGGTTCCACATTGTATGGCGCGGTTCCTTATCACTATGGAACCGCGTCCATAGATAAGGTACCGCGGCCAGAAGTTGATTTTTGTGAAAACTCTGAACTTTCTAAAAAATCTAAGTTAAATGAAAAACCAAAGCATCTTACTGTTAATAAGGTTCAATTACCTATACTTGACGACAATGCTATTAGTAAGTTCTATAAGCCGTTAAGTAAACCTCTCATGGGAAATAGAAGTTTATCTAGACTATCTTCTACTCCACCTAGAGTACGGAATGAGTCTAAGCCTAGAAGTAGAACGACAACGCCTACAAGAGATAATCAAAATAACTCACGACCTAGAAGTAAAACTCCAACACCTAGAAAGAATAATAATAACTCTAAACCTAGATCAAACACACCTAGGAGAAGTAATGAACAACAAAATGGTTACATGAATTACTACCCTCCTCCATTTTGTTCTCCATGGGGAATCCTCACCTCATTCATACATCCCAACCAAATGCAAGGGATGTTTGGAACTAACAATTTTGGACCCATGAGATATTGGGGACCAAATGTTTGATCTTGTGTATTGTTACCTAGATATGCTTGGGAATTGATTTGGAGCCCGATGAGTGGATTAAGGATAGTGGATGTTCTAAACACCTGACGGGTAATCGAAGTTTGTTCTCGCATTACAAAGCATATGATGGAGGTAACGTCACATTCGCTAGTAGTCTACGTGGTAATATCATTGGCAAAGGTACGGTTTCTCTTGACTCCATGACCATTGAAAATGTTGAGCACGTAGATAACTTAGGTTTTAACCTTTTAAGTATAGGTCAAATTTGTGATAATAAGTGTAAGGTCATCTTTTCGGAACATGACAGTGAAATCGTAAAAGATGGAAAAGTCATTGGAAAAGGTGTTAGAAAGCATGGGCTTTATGTCATGAAGGTTAATAAGAAGTCAAAAGACAACATATGTCTTGCGAATATAGATGATAGTTCTAATCTTTGGCATAGGAGATTAGGTCACGCTAATATGCGTTTAATTCAATCTTTAGTCTCTAAGGAGTTGGTAAGACACCTCCCCAAGATTAAGTTTGATAGTCACTTTTGTGATGCTTGCAAAGTTGGAAAGCAAGTTCACTCAAGTCATAAAGCCAAGAATTTTGTTTCGACCTCTCGGTGCTTAGAGCTCCTACATATGGATCTCTTTGGACCTTCCGCCATACGGAGTTATGGAGGTAACCTTTATACCCTAGTTATAGTTGACGACTATTCTAGATTCACTTGGACTAGATTTTTGGCATCTAAGAATGAATCTTTCGATCACTTCAAAATCTTTAGTCGGAGAATTCAAAATCAACTAGGATGTTCAATTGTTTCTATTAGGACGGATCATGGTAGGGAATTTGATAATGAAGTGCAATTTGGTGCCTTTTGTGAAGCTCATGGTATTACCCATAACTTCTCGACTCCTCGCACTCCACAATCAAATGGGGTAGTTGAAAGGAATAATAGGACTCTCCAAGGGATGAGTAGGACGATGTTAAACGAGCAATATTTGCCTCAAAATTTTTGGTGCAATGCCGTAGATACATCGACTTATATTCTCAACCGAATTCTTATTCGACCTTTCCTAGGAAAGACCCCCTATGAGATTCTTAAAGGTAAGAAACCCTCATTAGAATACTTTAGGGTGTTTGGAAGCAAGTGCTTTATCCTCAACACCAAAGACTACCTTACCAATTTTGACCCAAAGTCTTACGAAGGTATTCTTTTAGGTTATTCCCAAACTAGTAAGGCCTACATAGTCCTAACCTCAGGGGTTATTGAAGAATCACTCAACGTAACCTTTGATGAAACCCCTCCTTCACCCAAGACACCACCATTGGTTGATGATGACTTGGATGAATTAGAAGTAGTTAAAGCCAAAGAGGTTAGAAAAATAGGAGTTGAAGACCTTAGTGTTGAAAAGGAAGTAAACATTAAGGAGTCTAGGGATCATACTCTCAATAATGTCATTGGTGACTTAATCAAAGGACCCTAAGATCTCAAGTCCAAAACCAAAGCAACTTCTTTTGTTTGTCTCCTTGATTGAACCTAAGAATGTTAAAGAAGCTTTGACGGATGAGAGTTGGGTCATTGCGATGCAAGAAGAATTGAATCAATTCGTTGCCAATGATGTTTGGGAACTTGTTCCTCCACCTAGAAGTTCTACCATTATAGGAACCAAATGGGTATTTAGGAATAAGCTAGATGAGAATGGTGTTGTGTCTCGTAACAAGGCTAGACTTGTAGCTCAAGGCTATAATCAACAAGAAGGGATTGATTATGACGAGACATATGCACCGGTGGCTAGATTAGAATCAATTAGAATCCTTTTAGCCTACGCTTGTGCCTTAGATATTAAGCTTCAATGAATGGATGTAAAGAGTGCATTTCTTAACGGTTTGATCAATGAGAAGGTATATGTGGCTCAACCTCCCGGCTTCATTGATTTTGAGAAACCGGACCATGTTTACAAGCTTAAGAAAGCACTTTATGGACTCAAACAAGCACCCAAAGCTTGGTATGATAGACTTAAAGCGTTTCTTGTTAAACATGAGTATACCATGGGTATGGTAGACAATACACTCTTTACAAAGAAGAAAGGTCCTCACCTCATAATCGTACAAATATATGTTGATGACATTATTTGGCTCAACTGGTCAAGAATTGTGTGATGACTTTGCCAAAATCATGCATGATGAGTTTGAAATGAGTATGATGGGAGAACTTAACTTCTTTTTAGGACTCCAAATTAAACAAATGGACGATGGTATTTTCTTTAGTCAATCTAAGTACGCTAAAGAAATGCTAAAGAAATTTGGATTAGAAGAAGCTAGACCAATGAAGACCCCTATGGCCTCGGATACTAAACTCACCGTAGATGATGATTGTGAGTCGGTAGACAACACCAAATATAGAGGTATGATTGGTAGTTTGTTGTACCTAACGGCAAGTCGACCGGATATCATGTTTAGTGTTTGCCTTTGTGCTCGCTTCCAAGAGGCTCCCAAAACCTCTCACCTTGAAGCGGTTAAGCGTATCTTCCGATACATTAAAGGCACTATACATTTAGGATTATGGTATCCTAAAGGGACCGGCGTAGAAACCATTGTCTACGCGGAATCGGATCATGCGGGAGACTATGTGGACCGGAAAAGCACTAGTGGAGTTTGTACCTTCATAGGTTGTTGTTTAACTTCTTGGTTCTCCAAGAAACAAACCGCTCTTGTGATATCCACCACGGAAGCCGAGTATGTGAGTGCCGGTAAAGCATGCCAACAAGCTCTATGGTTGAAGCAAGCGCTTGTTGATTACGGGATTTCTCTTGATGATGTTCCCATCATGTGCGATAATAAAGGCGTTATAGACCTAAGCAAGAATCCCATGCAACATTCGCGAACCAAACACATAGAAATTAGACACCATTTCCTTAGAGATAATGTTAAAAAGGGGAACATTACTATCAAAAAGGTGCCCTCCGAGGACAACTTAGCCGATATCTTCACTAAGCCACTTAAGAGGGAACCTTTTTATTACTTGCGTCTAGGTCTAGGATTAATGGAACATCTTCCTTAAATTCTTTTCTTCTTGTGTGTTTTCTCTTACCACCTTGAGTCCTTGAGTCTTTTAAGATTCTTTTGAAAAATCTTCTCATCTCCATTTCAAAACTCTCAAAGTCTCTTTTGAAAACGGTTGAGAAACTCGTTTGACATTGTTAATTCAATCTAAAAACGATTTTTCATAGATTCTCGCTATTAATATAGAGCTTACATAATTCATATGTATGATTCTCTCAAACATAGCAAGAACAAGATTGAATCATGGAGGATCATTGTGTCATAAGGTCTTGTCTTGCACACCTCCTACATTGATTTTTTTTCAATGTATTTTGGTCAAATCTCTATTTGGTAAGTTTGCATATACTTTCCTTGTCTATCTTAGCTTTTAAGCACATCCCTATGATAAGTTAGACTAGAAAAATAAGATTTGCTAAAAAGTCTTTCTCCAAACACCAAACCCTGCTTCTGCAGGCGGTTCCATAAGTGAGTCGCGGTACCTTATTGATAAGGTACCGCCACCATAGATAAGGAACCGCCTACAGTGGCCTTCCTTTTCGGGTTTTTGTCTGAAACTCAAGATTTGCTCCAACCTTTTTGAGAATCTTTGTTTCAAACCCTTTGACCACCCCAAAAATACCCTAAGCCTTCCCTATTTAAACCATAAGCATTTTGCATTCTTCACATCCAAAATGTCTTATTCTCCAAATGAAAGCCTTGAATCTCCTCCATTTTCTCCAATTGCTTTCAATCCAAACCCACCCAAGAACACTCTTAATCACATTTCTCCTACCAAGAATGTTGATTGTGGAACTTCCTTTCTTCCACCACCACCCTTTAGTGTTCTTCCTCCTTCTCATGATAATGTCATGCACCATGGAACATATTGTCATTGTTGTCAATATCAACATCTTTCTATGGCACACATCTATGAGGAGTTGAGCTACATTAAGAGTCTCTTAATCAATCCTCCTCTTCATTTTGATTATGAGATCTCCAACAAGCCACCACCACCACCCTCCGCTATTACCTTGTCTTTCATATAAGCATTGGTTGCTTATCCTCAAGACACCAAATTCAAGCAAATCTTAGAATTCTAGAATAACTAGGATTAGATTTATGCTTTTGGCTTGTTTTTTTTTTCTTTTTTTTTCATACTTCCTTGTATGATGTTTCTTTAGTAACCTATCTTGGATCTTTGTCTTTGTGTTTTCTTCTCTTTTAATTTTTTTTTGTGACCTATTGCTATATATTGTTGGTTGTTTCTTTTGTTCAACTAACCCTTCTATGTAGCTTGTCACCATATCTCGATTCCCCGGTGCCCCAAGCTAGGGGGAGTAAGCACCAAGGGGGAGTCTTTGCAAAGTCGTTTCTTCAACACCGGCTTACGCAACCTTTTTGCTTCGACAAAGGGGGAGAAATGAATAAACTCGTCTTCAAAAATCTTGTTTTTTTGTGTGATTGAGTTTATGTATTGTCGGAATCAAAAAGGGGGAGATTGTTAATGCAATAATGACTAAAACGTTACTTGCATTTTTCGGTCTCGCTTAGTTTTGATTACGACAATATGTAAAAACAAGCATTTACGAAAACAGCGAAAAACGAACTCTTGAGTTCAAGTATTTTTCATTTTACCCATTTTCACTTAAGGTATGGATAAACAAGTACTAACCTTAATCAAGTGATCAAGTGATTTAATCTTTTCTTAAAACTCACTTTTTATTAAATGTGACAAGTCTTTATTAAACTTTATTTTTAAGAAAATGTTTTATTAAATTAATTATTTGAAATTTGAAAATGGCATATTCTTATTCTGTTAAGAATATCCTTTCAGGATATTTTTATACCCAGATAAGACCTCCACCACTAAAGGACAAAAAGGAGCGGAGTCTAGTCCGGCATTACCTTAGCGCCTAGGCGGTACCTTATCGATAAGGTACCGCGGGCAATGATAAGGTACCGCGGGCAGATATAGTCGTTGGCTCCTTTATCCTTTATATAGTGGACCATTCTCAGCTTTTCACCTCACCTCTTTTGCACATTTATTTCCAGATTCAAACCCCTTCTTTAATCACTCAAATCTTTGATCATTTGTTTGATTATTACTTGTTTAAGAAGTGAATCTTGTTCTTCCATCCCTTCCTCTCCAAGTGCAAAGAGAAGAACACTATCCTAGTGAAGTGTTGAGTCCACCACCAAAGATCCATTGAAGATCAATTTTTATATACTTGTAGTTGTGTCATAGTTGTGAAGATCCAAGTAGTTGTGTCCATTTGGAAGTTGTGTATGTACTAAGTATAGTTGTGTAGATTGGTCCTAGCTACGATTAGGGCTCGACTTTTAGCTTATAGTCGGAAATTGGTTAAGCGACGTGTACGGTTTTCTCCACCATAAGGAGCTTGTTGTGTAGTGAACTCTCGAGTAAGGAGTACTCGAGGAGTGGAGTAGGAACGAGGAGTGAGCTTCGTTGCCGAACCACTATAAATCCTTGGTGTTCGGTTTGATCTTTCTTTACCTTTAACTCTTTACATTCCTTATTCTTTTTGCATATACATGTGTTAATATTAGATTAGCTACACTATCATTCTTTATTCTTTGTGGATATATTTTTGTTAGTATTAGTTTAGTTACACTATCATTGTTCATATTTGTGCATAAGAAGATTTCACATATTTCCTCAATCCTAAATTTTTGAAAAAGGATTTTTGGAAACCATATTTTAACAAGTAAATTATAAGAAACTATTCAATCCCCCCTTCTAGTTTCTACACAAATAACGAAAATACTGATATACGCATTGAATTACGATGTATTGCCTGACTAGCGATACGGGGTCTTATTACTGATGTTATGTTTGTGTTTTGGTTTTTTATAACCATATTCATATAACGGTTTTTATTTAATCTATACAACGTTATAAAACGTATAGTATGATGTTTTTAACGACAATGGTTCTTATAATGATTTGAAGGCGAAAGCCTATATTATGATTTTTGATAAGGATTTGTATAAATTGACTTTGGCTATTTTATGGCCTATTACAAAGATTTGTACAAAATGATTTTTGGTAATAATTTTATACCGATGTTATATTGATAGATTTCATTAAACTCTATGAATTCACTCGGCGTTATCGCTGACCTTTTCTTTTAACATGTTTTGTCTCAGGTACTTGAAGGTAATTCTCGGGAAGACGACAAGAATTCATGGCTCGCACATAAACAATAATTTCCATTCATATGCTTTGTAAAACTTTGTATGAAATAATATGACTTGGGACCTATGTAAATTTGTTATTTATGAATGGAAATGCTTTATTATTAAACGTCGCAATTTTTATGCGTTGTCTATGATGTGAGTAATGTGTTATCCCGTAACACCAACGAGTCTTCCGCTGTATTGAGTTGTATAAATTTGGGGGTGTTAGACCACCTCTTAAAATTCTGTCCATTGAATTTTTCTGGTTTTTCAGCATGATTAGCAACTGTGTGGGTAACTGGCGCAGCAGTTACTTTCACAGTAGTAGTTGCAGAAGTTTCAGGAGTGCTAGTAGACATTCTGAAATTTCAAACAAGATCAGAACACAAACAGTTAGACAACTGTTATAAATCTGTATATAAGAAATTCAATCGTGATCTCTATATACTTATAGTGGATCTACTTCAAAGAAACTCAATCTTGGTTTCAATGAATCAGATGCAATTATCGAATATATCAGTTTAACAGAAACACAATCTTGGTTTCAATATAAACTGATAAGAACAACTGCTTAAAGAAAAACGTTAGAGATCTGTTAATTAAAATATGTAAAATTAAAACTGATTCCAGTGAAACTCAATCCTGGTTTCGGCAGAAACAGTTTATAATAAATCTGATAAAAATTATTAATCCGATTTAATAAAAGTTTTAAATCTGTTAAACAGAATCTGTTGATCCCAAACTTAGATCGATTAGCTTTGTGTATACGAGATTAGATCAAGTAATACACGTAGAGAAACCTTTGTATATGCTTTATGAATCTAAGTGTTATGCGGAATTTAACACTTAAACAAGAACACACAAGATGTAAACAAACTTTCACTTTGATTATGAATGTCGAACTTGCTTACAATGAAAGATGTTTACGAATGAAAACTTATATAAAACTTGATATTGAACATTAACCTAAAGGCCTTCTTTTATAGATACAAGAAGCCTTGTACAATAATCTACGTATCAACTATTCTAGGTAAAGATAAATATAGAAAATACATTGTTGTTTCTATCCTTACTAGAAGTATTCTAGAATATAATAAACGTGTAGATTATATCTTCCATCAGTGCTTGTCTTCAATCTATCAACGCTTGACTTTAACTTGTCAACGCTTGAGCTGTCAGCGCTTGCTTTGCTCTTGTCAACGCTTGAATTGTTCTTGTCAGCGCTCAAGTGATCTGGTCTTAATTTATTCCAAACAATCCTCCCCTAAACTTGATATCCACTCTTACGATCAAGTTTCTGAATAAGCATTAAGGACTAGGAGGAGTCTGACAAATCTTCTCATATTGGTAATGAATAAATCTGATCAAATCCTTTGCCACGTCACTTGAATAATCTATCTCCAGCTGAGTGTCCTTCATCTTTTCCAAAACAGCCTTGGATATGAAATACTGAGCATCCACAAGTAGATACTCAGCAAACTTTGTAGAACTCAAATGGTATACACCAGCAGCTGAGTATAACCTCCATTGAAGACCACTGAGGTCATCTTCAAGATCCTTCCATATTGCAGGATCTTCCTCTTTTGTCCCACACATTCTTTTGAATGTGGTCCAAAGTTTTATTCCATTAGCTGAAGTTGGTGCTTCAGCCTCATACTTGGTCTCCAGCAACCTCCAAAGGTCCACCAAGTCTTCTCTATCATAACTTGCAAATAAAGATATGAGAGTGGTAAAAGTGTGTACCTCCTTGCCAAATCTGCCAATCTTTTAGAATCCACATTCATCTTCTTCATAGCTCACAATTGGATTCCTGGAATCTAATGGAACACTTGCACCATATCTGAAGCTTCTAATGGGGAGAGCTTGAGGCTCTTTCTTATAACTGCTTCACTTGGATATAGTGGATCCATATCTTTTGGAAACTCAAATTTAAATCCCTTCTTCACTGGCCTGGGAATCATCATAGCTTTCTTGATTTCCATTTCTTCTGCAAGTTGCTCCTTTCTTTCATCTGAAAGAAATCTGAGAGTGTTTGCTTCCTACACTCTCACCCAAATGGGATAAGCCCTGTTTTCCAACTCATCAAATGTCAAAGCCTTCAACTTTTGATATGTCCAACCAACTCCATGACATCTGAGCAACATAAAGTAGAGCTCCCTTCTATCCCTTTTCAATTCTGAGAGAATATTGCTTGCCTTGTGTTTCAAAATCACCTTACAATCCTTCTGAACTCTAAGAAGAAGCTCCAAACCCCATATTTGATCTGAAATGGTCAAGTCTGGATTATCCATGTAGCTTTCTTCCCAAGAATTGTACATTTGAACCACCTCTTGCATGTCAAAGTCAACCTGCAATTTTAATTCTCTCAACTTTTCCCTAGCAAGCTCATCACCATACTCAAGCCTTTCTGGTTCTATTATCATCACACTTGAGTCTGAGCTATCACTTTCTTCTTCTGAAGTCACAACAAATGGTGACTTTTCCTTTTCATCTTGTTCCATGATTTGTGCAGCTAGTCTTCTATCAAATTCAACCTGGGCTGCATCCTTTGGAACAATCTCTTCTACCAATTTACCCTTACCCTTATCTGATGGTGCAATGGTTGGTAAGGTAGATGGTAATACCTGAGTAGAAACCTCCTTGATGATAGATGACGACTGGGATACATCACCTTCATGTGCAGGTCTGTCAACGCCCAAATTTCTTCTATCAGCACCCAAAATACTTCTATCAGCGTCCAAATTTGTCTTGTCAACGCTCAAATATTTTCCCTCAGCGCCTTGTGTAACCTCTCTCAACATAGTTGTAAATGATAAATTGAGGTTAGTGGGAGAGATTAAGGACGTATCAAAACCTGTTTGTTTCTTCAAAGTTGTAAGGGCTTCAGCAACATCCATTGATTGACCATCTTGGCTGCCCTTATCACTCAGATTTATTTGATCTTCCTCCCCTTTGGAAGACTCCCCATACCCCTTCTAACACTATCACTTTCCAAAACAACAATCCTCTCCCTCAATTGCTTGAGTTCAAGGCCTTGAGAGCTGACAATTTGTACTAAGTCTGCATGTTGCTTTTGCAAGCTAATGCAGACTGCCGTCAATTCCATAAGAGTCATTGGTTCCAGTCTGCCCTCTTCTAAAATGGGAATTTGACCTCCCAAGTCAGATTCATTGGGCAAGGATGAGGACTTAATTATGGTGGGACTGCCTTGGCCAGCATCTAAGCCAGAACCAATAGTCCCAGCCTCATCCAGGTCACCAGCCACACTTGTGGTGGTGGTTCTCTCTGCTTCATGGCTAGGACCACCAGAGGAGAACACTCCAGTAGTCCTTTGGCGTTTCATCAACCTATATTCAGGTGGTGTGGAAGATGGTGTGGAAGAATGGGTAGATGTGGGTTGGTTAAGAGGTGTTTGGGATTGTGAAGGTTGTGTGTCAGCGTTGGAAATAGGCACATCAACGCCAACATTTAATGTGTCAGCGTCAAAGGGTTCTTGGTCAATTTACATTTGTTCAGGTGAGGGTAAAGGTTCAGGAATGGGTTCAAGTTGTGGTTGAGGGTCAATTTGAGGTTGGGGGTCTGGGTGGGGTTGTGGGTCTGGTTGAGGTTGTGCTGCTGCAATAACAGCAAGCATGGCTGGGGTTAAAGGTAAGTCTCTATGGGGTGGTGAATCCATCTTCATAAAAATAGCTTTCTTTTGCTCAGGGATCTTATAAAAATCATTGTGATCCCTGGAGCAGTAACCTTGATCATCAAAAATCATTTTCAGAAAACAGGGATAAGCTAAAGTCATTTTCGTCCCCTTGTTTTTACACATCCCCTCAAAAATCATTTTAGAATAGTTATATTTTTTCCCTGTTGCAATGCACACAATAGCACTAGCAATGGATCTATTGATCTCATTGTGTGCAGTACATTTGGGACTCAAACATTGAAGGAGAATATGTATGAGGTACTTCCAGGCTGGGGGAAATTCCTGCTTATGATACTTGTTTAGAGTACCTTCATCAGGAAAGGGATGTCCCAAAGCCCTAAGCCCATGTTCTATTTCATTTATGGGAAGGGTGATTATACCATCAGCATCATCAAGATGCAAGGCTTGGCGTACCAAAGCCTCAGTAACCACCCAAGACCTCCCATGAACAATAGAAGTTAATGTGGTCACTCCATTAACTGTTGAGGAACTAACAGTGTTCCAAAACTGCTTAATGTGAGTGACTGGAATGAGTGGTGCATGAGAAAGAGCATACCTTAATAGGGATGCGTTCAAATACGTCACCATTTGTGTGTACTGAGGAAACAGATCATCATCAGCTTCAAGATAAGCAATCATGTTGTGTTGTGATCTGAACCCCAATTCCAATTCTGCTGAGTTAAACTTTGGTGCCATTGATGAAAGCTGTTAATGTTAAGTGTAGAAGATGAAGTTGATAAGAGAAAAGTGTTAGACAAGAATTATAGATACCCTGTTTAAAATAGGAGTCAAGTTTATAGGAGAGAAAGAATGCATGTGATTGGCCCAAAAATAGGCAAAGATTTTCAAAAATCAATCATGAAAATATTGAAAAAGGTATAAGTTTATCTCATGCATTAAATGAAAGTAACAACTCCTAAAATTACGGCTTGAAAATATGTCAAAAAGTAACAACTGGGTAGGTCTCATTGAGTGTCAACGGTCAAAAATAACCTATCAACGCCCAACGGCTATAATCTTGTCAACGTTTTCCTAAAGCCATGTCAGCGTCCAATTTGGTCACAACAACGCTTGGAAATTTCTTGTCAGCGTCCAAAAATAAAATTATTTTAAAAAGTGAAAAATGACCTTAACAAGTAATTTATCCTAGAGAAGATAACCAAAAGCTGATAATTATTATAGGGCGGCAAGCACTGTCCAGTTATGCACACTTGCATAAGCAAGATAGACATAACAGTCCTCTAGTGTCCCTTGCTAACCAAAACTCTTAACAACAAAGTTAACTTATAAAATCCTTGTTACTCCCAGGTAAATCCCATATCAAAATCATTCCCAAGTCTCCCAACAGACCACAACCAATTCTAGGCCAAAAATGTCTTGGCAGCATGCAAAGTTGATATACTATGCATGCTACAGTGCCTCATGATTTAGTAAAACTAACTCATACTCACCTGTGGACACAATCTAGAATTGTGATAAGAGTATCATATGGATACCCAACCATCCTAAAGGTTCCTAAAACCTCCCCTTAAACTATGATACAAATAGTTTGCTAAAATCATGCATGAACATAAAAATTTATGTCAAGATAGGAATGAAACATTCCAACCATCATCCATAAATAAAAACTTGTCCAAATGCTTCTCAATTGATCCATAAGCAACTCTGTATCCAATGGTATACTGCTAACACCATCTGCACATTTAGATTGAAAACCACAAAACTAACATTGTTGCTGACAACGCCCCGATAACACATGACAGCGTTGAGGGAATCTTTGTCAGCGTTAGACAATTATATTGCTGACAACGTTGCAAAAACACTTATCAGCGTTCAAGCAACCTTTGTCAGTGTTAGAAAAAGACAGTGGAAAATCTAAATCATCAATAAGACCAATAATAACAATGCATCATCCTGTACATACTTTTACAAAAAGAATCCAAAACACATATTAAGTGAGATTAACCATTCCAATACTTGTTACCAAGTATTGAAATCTCCCAGCATCAAAAGGTTTAGTTAATAAATCTGACACATTTTCCTCAGTGTCAACCCTATCTGGTTGTATTAAACCTTTTTCAAAGCAATCTCTTATAAAATGGTGTCTAATTTCTATGTGTTTAGTTTTAGAATGATGTACAGGATTCTTAATGATGCATAAAGTACTATTATTGTCAACAAATATCTTAGTATGCATGAAATTATACCTATAGTCCAACAGCTGGTTCTGAATCCACAACACTTGACCACAACATGCTGCTGCAGCCACATACTCTACTTCAGTTGTAGAATTAGCCACCACTGTTTGTTTCTTACATTGCCAAGATATTAACCTACTCCCAAGAAACTGACATCCACCAGTTGTGGATTTCCTATCAAACTTATCACCTCCATAATCACTATCTGAATATGCAATCAGCTCCAATGGTGAATCCTTTGGGTACCACAAACCAAGATTAGGATATCATCTTAGGTACCTAAAGATCCTCTTCACAGCATAAAGGTGACATTCTTTGGGAGTCACTTGATGGTGTGCACAAGCACACACAGCAAACATAATGTCAGGTCTGGAAGCAGTAAGATACATCAAGGATCCAATCATGGATCTATAATGCCTGACATCAACATCTTTCCCATCTCCAATCTTTCCCCAAGGGTGTTCTCTATCCATAGGAGTAGTAGCCCTCTTTTCATGTGGAGAAAAGCCAAACTTCTTCAAGATCTCAGCAACATATTTATCCTGGGAGATGAAGATACCATCTTCTTTCTGCTGAACTTGTAAACCAAGAAAGAAGTTCATCTCCCCCATAGCACTCATCTTGAATTTGTCTGTCATAAGCTTGGAGAAATCCTCACTCATCTTTGGATCAGTAGACCCAAAAATGATATCATCAACATAGACCTGCACAAGCAACACATCCTTGCCTTTCTTCTTTGTAAATAGTGTCTGATCTATGGTGCCCCTCTTGAATCCATTGTCCACCAAATAGGTAGACAGAGTACCATACCATGCTCTAGGGGCTTGATGAAGGCCATAAATAGCCTTTTTGACTCTATACACTTTATCTGGATGCTCTGGATCCTCAAAACTAGGAGGTTGCATTACATATACTTCCTCAACAATGGTGCCATACAAGAAAGCACTCTTGACATCCATTTGATAGACTGTGAAGCCCATGCAGGAGGCATAGGCTAGAAAAATCCTAACAGCTTCAATCCTTGCAACTGGTGCAAAGACCTCCTCATAGTCTATCCCCTCCTCTTGTATATAACCTTGAGCCACTAACCTTGCCTTGTTTCTGACCACAATGCCTCTTTCATCTCTTTTGTTCCTGAGAACCCATCTTGTCCCTATAGGTCTGACATATCTAGGACAATCAACCAGCTCCCAAACATCCTGAATTGCAAATTGGTGAAGCTCATCCTGCATTGCTTCCACCCAACTTGGTTCTTTGAGAGCATCAAATATTTTCTTGCGTTCTTCTTGTGACAGAAAACATGCAAACAAACATGCTTGCACAAGAGGGGTATCAACCTTCTTGTGTATATTGGCAATAAACCCACCAAGACCTTGATGAGATCTTCTAGTCTGAACTGGAATCATAATATCACCAATGATCTGAGATGTGGGGTGATTCTTCATTGTGGAAGTGAGAATCCCTCCTTCAAAAAGTCTGGTGTTCTCAACCTCATGCTCCATGTTGCCAATGTCTTCTTCATCAGACTCTCTTATGTCAACATAAGGATGACCTTCTTCATAAGAATTGGAAGGTTCACCTTGTTCAAAAGTGGAAGATAAAAGATGTGCAAAGGTGTTGTCAACGTTTGAACCTTGTTTGTCAGCGCTTGGGCTAACAACGCTTGAACTGTTGTTGTCAACGTCTGAGCCATCAACGTCTGAATTGGTCTTGTCAGCGCTAGATTTGCCTTTGTCAGCGCTTGAAGAACCATGCATGTTTGTATCTGGTGGTACTTGAAAACCACCAATATCTTGTCCAGCAGCAGCAGCAGCAAAAGCATCTGTCCAAATGGGAATTGTGACATATTCAAATGTAGGAGATGCCTTTTCTGCTTGTGATCCAACCTTCTCATGAACCTGTGTACCTGAAACATTAACAACTTGTTCCTCCACAACACTTGAAGTTACCTTCACAATGTCTGGATTAGTGACAGGAATATAATTTAAAGTTCTAGATAAGGGTTCCAAATCAAACAACCAATTAGGACCACTTTCAGGATCACTAGGTTTATTCTCTAAGAACCTAACATGTACTCTCTCAACTATACGTTTGTCCTCTTTAAGATAAACCCTATAACCCTTGCTCTGAACTAAATATCCCATGAAATAGCCCTCATCACCTTTTGCACTAAATTTCCCTAAGGCATCACTAGTATCTAGCACTACTACATGACAACCAAAAGGTCTGAGAAAACCAATATTAGGTTTTCTTCCCCAAAGTAACTCATAAGGTGTTTTGTTATGAATTTTGTTAACCAATGCTCTATTTTGCACATAGCATGCTGTATTAACAGCCTCAGCCCAAAAGGCTATTGGAAAGAGAGCATCAACAAACATTGTTCTGGCTGCTTCAATTAGGGTTCTATTTTTCCTCTCAGTAACCCCATTTTGTTGTAGGGTTCTAGCAATACTAAATTGCCTAGTAATTCCTTTCCTGGCACAAAAATCATCTAGCTTCTTGTTCCTAAATTCTCCACCATTATCACTCCTAAGCATTTTAACCTCATTGCCAGACCTCTTCTCAATCTGAGTGATAAAATCAATAAGAACATCAGCTGTGTCACTCTTCATAGCTACAAAGAATGTCCAAGTAAATCTAGAAAAGTCATCTGTGACAACAAAACAATATGACTTACCATTTAAACTTTCTATATTTGTTGGACCAAAGAGGTCCATGTGAAGCATATGAAGAGGTCTGGAACTAGTATGCACATGTTTGGACTTGAATGAGACCTTGTGCTGCTTGCCTTTAAGACATGCAACACAAGAGTGGTCATTGTGGAAGGCCTTCTCAGGCAAACCATCAACTAAACCAAGCCTCACAAGTCTATTTATATTTTTAAAATTTATGTGCCCTAGTCTCCTGTGCCACAAATTACTTTCATCTACTGAGGCCTTAGCATAAAAACAAGACATATTGGTATTCATTTTAATCCCATTTAAATTCACATTATATATGTCCTTATGCCTAGGTGTTCTATACTCAATATATTTCTCATCAGGGATCTTAAAATCCTTACTTAACACCAAACACTCATTATCAGTAAAAAGAACTTTATTTTTGTTATCACAAACTTGTGATACACTAAACAGGTTGTAATCAAGTTCTTTTACCAGGAAGACGTTCTCAAAACGTAGATTATTGGTGAGAAGGGTTCCTTTGCCTGTGATAGTTCCATATCCTCCTCCAAAGTATACCTTATCACCATCTTTAATAGGGGTGAAGTTCGTCAGATAGTCTTCCTTCCCTGTCATGTGCCTTGAGCATCCACTATCCCAATATCCATAATCATTGATCTGTCTTTGAATGCCCTGCACATAAAGAAAACAAATTAGTTTTCTTTGGGAACCCAAGTCTCAAAAGACTTGGATTCATCTGGTTGTTCAATAAGAATAGACTTAGTTCTCACAACAACCCCATTCTCATCCTTTTTAGGATGAAATACCCAGTTAACCCCAATAGGTTTTGTAATGACCTTTGAAATGTAATTAAATCTATTGCAAGTCATTGAAATCTCATTTTCATTAGGGTTTTGATCTTTCTTGGGTCTCCATGTTAAGCTTGAAGAAGCTTTAGACCCCTTACCTTGTGGCTGCAAATATTTAGGTCTGGTCACGTTTCTGTCAGCGTTAGAATTTGTCCTGTCAACGCTGAAATTACCCTTGTCAGCGTTGAACCTAGGGTTTGCTACAGGAACCCATTGCTTATTTGACCAGTTGTTTGTCTTTTGAAATGGTCTTTGTCCATGAGTGTTAGACCTTCTAGAAAATAATGGGGCAGGTCTAATCACTTGTGGACTTTGCTGCACACAAGGTTTGGGTCTTACAACGTTTGACTTTCTAACAACGTTGACTTTCTTCCTGTCAGCGCTGAAATTGTTCCTGTCAGCGCTGGCTTTGAGAGCGTTGACACACTTGTATGCCAAATGTGAAAATCTACCACAAGTGTAACAGGCTTTCTTAGACACAACCTTAGGTCTAGTAGAGAAGAAACCTGTTCCATGATTGCTAACTTGTCTCTTGGGTGACCTATTATTCCTATACATCTCTGCATATTTAATGGTAGGTCTTCTAACAGTGTTTGAGCCTAGGTCAATAGCTTTACCAGTGATTGGGTGAGTAACCTTAATGGGTGGTGATTCATTGGGACTTTCACATAGCAAACCTCCCTTAACAAATAAAGTAGGGTTAGCTTTCTTCCACTCATTTAGGTCAGTCAATTTTTGTTGATACTCTTCCACTAGAGTGACAACTCTTGGTGGAGGAATGAATTCCTCTTCTTGGCATTCTGGTATACCAGTCCAAGACAATTCCTTTCTAAGGACACCATAGAAGTCACCAGCTGGTGGTGGAACCAGAGAGTAATCATTCATCCCAATCCCAGTCATGTCCTTAGGATCCCTTTGTTTAGCTACACAGTCTCCTAGGGTTTGGGTGGCTCTATCAAATCTTTGAATTTTGAGGTCAACATTATCTTTATTCTTAATGGCCTCATCTTACTTAGCATGTAGGTCTCTATTAACCTTTGTCATGATGTTCCTAACATCCATACTACCCTCTAGCTCATGTTTTAAGATATTGATCTTATCTTTTAAGTCAAATTCCATTTTCTTGTATTCAGAAACGGCTTTCTCAGTTTCAGTAAGAGCTAGTTGGTAATTAGACAATTTACACCTTTCAGTACTCATATCATCTTTTAATTTTAACACCTCTTTGTTAACTCTTTCAGTGTTTAACCTACAACCTTTGCTACAAAAAGCATCATCATATACCTCATTATCAGATGAAGAGGAGGAGTGTGCCATGAGAGCATATTCAACATGCTCTTCTTCTTCAATATCAGCAACCAAAGCTTTATCCTCTTCAACATTCTTGGCCAGATAGCTCCAATCCCATCCTGTACCATCAATTCCTTGAACTTCAACCATGGCTTTGGAATCCTGAGCTTTAACAACCTGACTTGAGGGTTTACCAGCATCAGATCTTCTAGGAGATCTGCATTCCCTCATGAAGTGCCCCGTACGATGACAGTTGTAGCATTCAACTTTGGATTTATCAAATCCAGCTGTGTCTTTAGCATTGAAGGTCATCTTCTTTTTAAACCTTCTGTTCCACCTATTTGCTCTTATACTGGCAAGAGCCATGTTCCACTTGATGTCCATCTCTTCCAAGTGCTCATCACTTATCTTCTCAAGGTCCTCATATGTAATCACTGAACCATTGGGCAAAGAAGCAATGTAAGCACAAACAGTATCCAAATCCAAACCAGCAGGTTTAACTCTTGGGGAGTCATTCTTGAATGTGTCAGCGTCTGAAAAAGAGACGTTGACAGGACTTGTTCCAGCGCTGACATATGATGATCCAGTAACTGGATGCATATAAGAGTCCTTCTAATTGAATTGACCTTCACTATGAGAGAAGAAGGCCATGTTGCTGGTGGTAGATTTGCTTCCATGCTCTGAAAGAGTTTCATCTTCCAACAGTCTTAGTTTGTTGTAGATGTCATCAAACGAGGAGCTCTTGTAAGTATTGTTGGCAAGAATAGATCTTGCCTCAATCTTCCATGCCTCACCAAGACTTTTAAGAAAGGTAGCATTGGTGTCAACATCACCAACTTGTGTCCCCATGAAGGACAACTTGCTTGTGATGTCAAGCAACCTGCTCCTCACACTACTCAGTTTCTCATTGGGTTGAGCTTTGAAGACAGCATAATCATGCAGAAGTTGCTTTTTCTTTTCTTCCTTAGTGTCTGCATTGCCACCATATGCAACTTCAAGTGCTTCCCAAAGATCCTTAGCAGATTCATAGGGTCTATATTTGTGCTGGTTTTCTTGTCCCAACGAGACTTTCAGAATATTTAGGGCTTTCATGTTAACCCTTTTCTTTGCAATATCTTCAGCACCTACAGCTCTACCATCTCCAGGTTTTTCTTTCTTATCCTCTTCAGGGCATCCTTCAACAGTTGTTCTTTGACTAATGGCATCAAGAATCTTTTGAGCCTTATTGAATGAGTTTCTATATTCAATAATCTCCCAGAGTGTGTAGTCATAGATCCCCAGATATTGTTCAAAGTTGAACTTCCATAAGTCAAAGTGGGTTGCATCAAGCATGGGAATCTTGATGTTAGGTAAGGCTGAGGAGGAGGAGGTTATTGCTTCAGACATGATGTTGTTAGGGTTTCGGTGTTCTTCAAAGATCAAAAGTTTCTCAACAAGCTCTGATACCACTTGTTGATCCCAAACTTAGATCGATTAGCTTTGTGTATACGAGATTAGATCAAGTAATACATGTAGAGAAACCTTTGTATATGCTTTATGAATCTAAGTGTTATGCGGAATTTAACACTTAAACAAGAACACACAAGATGTAAACAAACTTTCACTTTGATTATGAATGTCGAACTTGCTTACAATGAAAGATGTTTACGAATGAAAACTTATATAAAACTTGATATTGAACATTAACCTAAAGGCCTTCTTTTATAGATACAAGAAGCCTTGTACAATAATCTACGTATCAACTATTCTAGGTAATGATAAATATAGAAAATACATTGTTGTTTCTATCCTTACTAGAAGTATTCTAGAATATAATAAACGTGTAGATTATATCTTCCATCAGTGCTTGTCTTCAATGTATCAACGCTTGACTTTAACTTGTCGACGCTTGAGCTGTCAGCGCTTGCTTTGCTCTTGTCAACGCCTGAATTGTTCTTGTCAGCGCTCAAGTGATCTGGCCTTAATTTATTCCCAACAGAATCTGTTTTAAGATTGTAGGAAACGGTGTACACTTTTATTATATAAAATCGAACTACAAATAAAATTGACAGAAATTAAGAAAACAGAAAATAAGTAACAGTAATAACAAAAGCAGTAAAATTAAAATAAGACGAGGCACGTGTTTAACACGCTTCCCTTAAAACAGATTCACCGTCTGTTTCCCAAGGTACAACGTCCAAAGCTGTTGTACAGCCGGACTCGACTTACTTGCCTGAAAGATCACGGATACAGTGTGTGTTTCTGACTGAAAAAGATTGCTGGAACTTTGATGCAGAAAAGCTGCGTTTTTGGATGTCTTGAATGAATGAAATTCAAGTTTAATTTATAGGCATTATATGTCTTGGTCACCAAGACATAATATTTGCTCCTAAATTAAACTGACATGAAAATCTGTTATTACTAACACAGATTCGCAAATCTTTTAATACACAAAACAGATTTCTGTAAACTTAATTAATAAGTTTGTATATATTCCTAAAATAGATTAGAAAAATCTGGAAGGAAAAATTCGAATGAGAGCAAAAATATACCGAATTTGCCCGCACCAAAGCAGATTTCGGAGCTGCATTCGTGTCCACAGGTCGCGCGCTCGTGCACAAGTTCAGTAGCTTCGAACCTGTTTTTGGCCTATAAATCCCACTTTCTGCACCCCCCCCCCCCCCCCCCCCTGCGCGCGTAGGCGTGGGACTAAAAACCCACAAATGAATATTGTGGGGTAGAAACTAGGATTTCCTTATAAAAATGTTTTCACTTCATGTTTCAAGCGATGTGGGACAAATATTTTTCCAAATATTGTGTTTCACGTGACTCACTTTGAGACACGATATCTAATTAATATTAACTCCATATTGGACATACTTTAGCTCGTTGCGAAGCTCTCTTCGAGGAGAACGCAAAGCTACTAAGTACTACGAATATATATAACATATACATATATAAAATTATGTCCAAAGTATTGCAAAAACCATATTTTGCAAAACATTTTCCAACAATCCCTCACATGAATGGGAATCGGTCGAAAACACACGAAAGTTTCGGCAAAATTTCTGCGGTTAAGTCCTGCATATGATAGGTAGGTGTAACCCTTTGAACCTTCCCTTGTGAGATGCACTTAGTCTCCTAGATCTGAGTAGACGCGATGTCCTTGAACTTAGCCTCTGTTTACGTAGACGACAATACACACTCACACAAGACTCTCCCTGACCTTGTCAAGTCCTCATAGTCATGTTCGTTATGGTCATGAACACTCGCCTGGTTCTGTAAGAGCTCTTAGAAATTGCGCCCCTACAATTTCCTTCGAAGCGACCCCACTTCTCTCTCACATAGGTGATTTCATCTTGAATCATTAAAAACATATGTTTTATGATTTCATCTTGTATCATTATGCTTTATGATTTCATCTTGAATCATTAAGCCATATGTTTAACCTCTCAACATGTCACATTGTTCTAGGAATGGACTAGGAAAGTTACTGTATTAAGTAACTCCCCCACATTGACGTGACTTCCCCCACATTTCTATGATTAGGTTGTCCTATTGAACCCAGATCTTGGGATCTCCAGTCAACTGGGTTAGGTTTTCCTTCATAGAAAATCATTCCTTTAAGGGCTTTAGTCCCATTCCTTTAGACGACTTACTAACTAACTCTCTGTTTAAGCCTTTCGTAAGCGGATCCGCGATGTTATCTTTTGACTTCACATAGTCAATTGAGATAACTCCTGTTGAGAGTAGTTGTCGTACCGAATTATGTCGACGACGGATATGTCTAGACTTTCCATTATACATTGTGCTATGAGCTCTGCCAATTGCCGATTGACTATCACAATGTATACTAATGGCCGTTACCGGTTTAGGCCACCTGGGTATGTCCTCTACGAATTGACGTAGCCATTCCGCCTCTTCTCCACATTTAGCTAACGCGATAAATTCTGATTCCATCGTGGACTTAGCTATTACAGTTTGCTTGGAAGACTTCCAAGATATAGCGGCCCCTCCCAGTGTAAACACATATCCACTGGTCGATCTAGAATCCTTTATGTCAGATACCCAATTTGCATCACTGTATCCTTTAATAACAGATGGATATCTAGCATAATTCAGTCCATAATCACGACTGTATCTCAAATAATGAAGTACCCTAGTCATAGCTTTCCAATGTGCATCACTTGGATTACTAGTATATCTACTCAGCCTGCTAACAGCATATGCTAAGTCAGGTCGGGTACATGTCATCAGATACATTAACATGCCAATAATTCTTGAATACTCTAATTGGGCAACACCTACGCTTCTATTTTTAGATAGATGCAAACTGGTGTCTATTGGAGTTCTAGCTAGGCCAGAATCCCCCGCATTATGAGTATTAAGAACTTTGTCCATGTAATGTGATTGACTTAATGCAAGTCCACTTTGAGTTCATATGATCTTTATTCCAAGGATCACATCAGCCAAACCCATATCTTTCATGTCAAACTTTGATTTCAACATGTCTTTAGTAGACTTGATCATCTTGTCGTTACTGCCAACGATAAGCATATCATTGACATAAAGACACAAGATTACATATCCACTATTTGTGTCTTTGACATAAACACACTTGTCGCATTCATTAATTTTGAATCTACCCTCTAGCATGGCATGATCAAACTTCTGATGCCATTGTTTTGGAGCTTGCTTTAAGCCATACAACAACTTAACAAGCCTACAAACTTTTCTCTCTTGTCCAGGAGCCATGAAACCCTCTGGTTGGTTCATGTATATTTCTTCTTCTAAATCTCCATTTAGAAAAGCCGTTTTCACATCCATTTGGTGAACTTCTAAATTTCTTAATGCGGCAATAGCAAGAATCATCCTAATAGAAGTTATTCGCGTAACAGGCGTATAAGTATCAAAGTAATCTAGACCTTCGCGTTGTCTAAAACCTTTGATCACCAATCTTGCTTTATAGTTATCAATGGTGCCATCAGCTTTCATCTTCTTCTTGAAGATCTATTTATAGGCTAGTGGTTTACAACCATGAGGTAAATCCACGAGCTCCCAAGTATGATTTTGCAAAATAGACTCTATTTCACTATTAATCGCTTCTTTCCATCGAGGCCCTTCCGAGGAATTTACAGCTTCTTGATAAGAAGTGGGTTCATTTTCTACCATAAAAGAGACAAAATCGGGTCCAAATGATTTCTCGGTTCTCGCCCGTTTGCTTCTTCTAGGTTCAGCCTCTTCTTCCTCGGGTTGATCTTGTCTCTCATCTTGGAGATCATTATCATCTCGTTGTCTCTTATCTTGGACAACTGCATCATCTATTCTAGATGTGCTTTCATTTTCCTTCTTTAAACAAGGAAATATGTTTTCAAAGAAGGACGCATTCCTTGATTCCATAACTGTGTTCTTGTGTATATCTGGATTTTTCAAATCATGTACAATGAAACGATACGCACTGCCATTCTTAGCATATCCATTAAATATACAATCCACAGATTTAGGTCCAATAGTTTTGGCCTTAGGTGTCGGCACAACTACCTTGGCTAGACACCCCACACTCGTAAGTACTGGTATGATGGTTTTCTTCCCATCCACAATTCATATGGGGTTTCATCTTTATCCTTACGAGGTATCATGTTTAAAAGACAAGTAGCCGTTAGAATGGCTTCCCCCCACATGTCCCGGATCAAACCAGAACTTAACAACATGGCATTAACCATCTCTTTCAAGGTACGGTTCTTCCTTTCGGCAATACCGTTTTGCTGAGGTGAATAAGGAGCAGTAAACTCGTGTCTTATTCCTTGTTTTGCACATAGATCAGCAAAAGGAGACACATATTCACCTCCTCTATCACTTCGTACAACCTTGATTTTCCTACCAAGTTGATTCTCAACTTCGGTTTTGTATAGAACAAACTTGTCTATAGCTTCATCTTTACTTTTCAACAAGTAAACGTAGCAGTACTTTGTGCAATCATAAATAAACGTGATGAAGTACTTATTGCCACCTTTTGTGGGTAGTGATTTCAAATCACATATGTATGTGTGTATCATATCAAGTGGTTCGGTTTTTCGTTCAACCGATTTGAAAGATGATCTTGTAAGGTTGGCTTCGACACAAGTTTCACACTTATAATTTGAATCAATATGAAAATTTGGTATGCCATTAAATTTAATCAAACGACGCATTGAATTAAAATTAACATGTCCAAGACGGCCATGCCACACATTAGAAGACTCAATCAAGTAAGCAGAAGAGTTCATTTTATTGATAGCATTCTTAACAACTATTACATTGAGCTTAAAAATACCATTCAGGGCATACCCCTTACCCACATACATTTGATTCTTAGAAAGTACAACTTCATGAGACTAAAAAACAAGACGAAAACCAAACTTATTCAAAAGCCATCCGGATACAAGATTCTTGCGAATCTCCAGAACATACAAGACTTTAGTCAACTTGAGCTCTTTCTCGGATGTCATCTTTAAAATAACATCTCCTTCGCCCTTGATATCAGCAGTTGCAGAGTTGCCCATGTATAGCTTCTCTCCATTGTCAACCGCTCTGAAAGAGTGAAACATACTCTTGTCAGCACACACATGACGGGTTGCCCTAGTATCAACCCACCAATCATTATTATTAGAACCTACCAGGTTAACTTCAGAGATCATGGTAACGACATCAGACACCATAGCAATCATGTCTACATTATCATTCACCATATTAGCCTCGCGTGGAGTCACCCGCTTTGGCGCTTTGCAATTAGCAGCACGATGACCTGGCTTGTCACAGTTGAAGCAATTTCCTTGGAACTTCTGCTTCACAATTCCAGCCTTAGGAGCAAGGTACCCAGACTTCCCTTTGATCTTCTTGTCATTCTTCCCTTTTCCAAAGCTCTTGCCTTTAGACTTTGAAGAAGACGAACCATGCTCAACCATATTTGCCTTGGCAGAATCAGGTGTATAAGTGTTTTTCTGAGCCAGCTTGTTGTCCTCTTCAATACGAAGACGAACAACCAAGTCTTCAACAGTCATCTCCTTTCGCGTATGTTTCAAGTAGTTTTTAAATTCTACCCAGCTTAGAGGTAACTTTTCAATGATAGCAACAACTTGAAAAGTTTCACTCAAAGTCATACCCTCAGCATGAATGTCGTGTAGCAAAACCTGCAGATCTTGAACCTGAGTTATCACACTCTTTGAATCAACCATCTTGTAATCCAAAAAGCGAGCTACCACAAACTTCTTTGTACCAGCATCCTCAGTTTTGTACTTGCGTTCCAACGACTCCCATAATTCTTTGGCAGTCTTAGTCTTGTAGTACACATTGTACAAAGAGTCCACCAAACCATTCAGAATATAGTTGTGACACAATAAGTCTGAATGTTTCCATGCTTCAACAGCTTGCACGGCTTGTTGATTTTCGGGTACACCTTCTTTAGGAGGTTCCACCCGAGGTACAGTCTCCTTTAAGAACTTTGCAAGGTTCAAAGTAGTGAGATAGAAGAACATCTTCTGCTGCCACCTCTTAAAATTCTGTCCATTGAATTTTTCTGGTTTTTCAGCATGATTCGCAACTGTGTGGGTAATTGGCGCAGCAGTTACTTTCATAGTAGTAGTTGTAGATGTTTCAGGAGTGCTAGTAGACATTCTGAAAGATCAAACAAGATCAAAACACAAATAGTTAGAAAACTGTTATAAATATGTATATAAGAAATTCAACTGTGATCTCTATATACTTATAGTGGATCTGCTTCAAAGAAACTCAATCTTGGTTTCAATGAATCAGATGCAATTATCGAATATATGAGTTTAACAGAAACACAATTTTGGTTTCAATATAAACTGATAAGAACAACTGCTTAAAGAAAAACGTTTGAGATCTGTTAATTAAAATCTGTAAAATTAAAACTGATTCCAGTGAAACTCAACCCTGGTTTCGGCATAACCAGTTTATAATAAATCTGATAAAAATTATTAATCCGATTTAATAAAAGTTTTAATTCAGTTAAACAGAATCTGTTTTAGTCTGTCAATTGCCGATTGACTATCACAATGTATGCTAATGGCCGTTACCGGTTTAGGCCACCTGGGTATGTCCTCTACGAATTGACGTAGCCATTCCGCCTCTTCTCCGCATTTATCTAACGCGATAAATTCTGATTCCATCGTGGACTTAGCAATTACAGTTTTCTTGGAAGACATCCAAGATATAGCGGCCCCTCCCAGTGTAAACACATATCCACTGGTCGATCTAGAATCCTTTATGTCATATATCCAATTTGCATCACTGTATCCTTCAATAACAGATGCATATCTAGCATAATTCAGTCCATAATCACGACTGTATCTCAAATAATGAAGTACCCTAGTCATAGCTTTCCAATGTGCATCACTTGGATTACTAGTATATCTACTCAGCCTGCTAACAGCATATGCTAAGTCAGGTCGGGTACATGTCATCAGATACATTAACATGCCAATAATTCTTGAATACTCTAATTGGGCAACACCTACGCCACTATTTTTAGATAGATGCAAACTGGTGTCTATTGGAGTTCTAGCTAGGCCGGAATCCCCCGCATTATGAGTATTAAGAATTTTGTCCACGTAATGTGCTTGACTTAATGCAAGTCCACTTTGAGTTCGTATGATCTTTATTCCAAGGATCACATCAGCCAAACCCATATCTTTCATGTCAAACTTTGATTTCAACATGTCTTTAGTAGACTTGATCATCTTGTCGTTACTGCCAACGATAAGCATATTGTCGACATAAAGACACAAGAAACGTTGTACCAATTATGTTTGAAGCGAACCATGCTCAACCATATTCGCGTAACAGGCGAATAAGTATCAAAGTAATCTAGACCTTCGCGTTGTCTAAAACCATTGATCACCAATCTTGCTTTATACTTATCAATGGTGCCATCAGCTTTCATCTTCTTCTTTAAGATCCATTTATAGGCTTGTGTTTTACAACCAGGAGGTAAATCCACGAGCTCCCAAGTATGATTTTGTAAAATAGACTAGACTCTATTTCACTATTAATCGCTTCTTTCCATCGAGGCCCTTCCGAGGAATTTACAGCTTCTTGTTAAGAAGTGGGTTCATTTTTTACCATAAAAGAGACAAAATTGGGTCCAAATGATTTCTCGGTTCTCGCCCGTTTGCTTCTTCTAGGTTCAGCCTCTTCTTCCTCGGGTTGATCTTGTCTCTCATCTTGGAGATCATTATCATATCGTTGTCTCTTATCTTGGACAACTGCATCATCTATTCTAGATTTGCTTTCATTTTCCTTCTTTAAACAAGGAAATATGTTTTCAAAGAAGGACGCATTCCTTGATTCCATAACTGTGTTCTTGTGTATATCTGGATTTTTCGAATCATGTACAATGAAAAGATACGCTCTACTATTCCTAGCATATCCAATAAATATACAATCCACGGATTTAGGTCTAATAGTTTGGGCCTTAGGTGTCGGCACAACTACCTTGGCTAGACACCCCCACACTCGTAAGTACTGGTATGATGGTTTTCTTCCCATCCACAATTCATATGGAGTTTCCTCTTTATCCTTACGAGGTATCATGTTTAAAAGTTAAGTAGCCGTTAGAATGGCTTCCCCCACATGTCCCGGCTGAAACCAGAACTTAACAACATGGCATTAACCATCTCTTTCAAGGTACGGTTCATCCTTTCGGCAATACCATTTTGCTGAGGTGAATAAGGAGCAGTAAACTCGTGTCTAATTCCATGTTTTGCACATAGATCAGCAAAAGGAGACACATATTCACCTCCTCTATCACTTCGTACAACCTTGATTTTCCTACCAAGTTGATTCTCAACTTCGGTTTTGTATAGAACAAACTTGTCTATAGCTTCATCTTTACTTTTCAACAAGTAAACGTAGCAGTACTTTGTGCAATCATAAATAAACGTGATGAAGTACTTATTGCCACCTTTTGTGGGTAGTGATTTCAAATCACATATGTATGTGTGTATCATATCAAGTGGTTCGGTTTTTCGTTCAACCGATTTGAAAGATGATCTTGTAAGTTTGGCTTCGACACAAGTTTCACACTTATAATTTGAATCAATATGAAAATTTGGTATGCCATTAAATTTAATCAAACGACGCATTGAATTAAAATTAACATGTCCAAGACGGCCATGCCACACATTAGAAGACTCAATCAAGTAAGCAGAAGAATTCATTTTATTGATAGCATTCTTAACAACTATTACATTGAGCTTAAACATACCATTCAGGGCATACCCCTTACCCACATACATTTGATTCTTAGAAAGTACAACTTTATCAGACTCAAAAACAAGACGAAAACCAAACTTATTCAAAAGCCATCCGGATACAAGATTCTTGCGAATCTCCAGAACATATAAGACTTTAGTCAACTTGAGCTCTTTCTCGGATGTCATATTCAAAATAACATCTCATTCGCCCTTGATATCAGCAGTTGCAGAGTTGCCCATGTATAGCTTCTCTCCATTGTCAACCGCTCTGAAAGAGTGAAACATACTCTTGTCGGCACACACATGACGGGTTGCCCCAGTATCAACCCACCAATCATTATTATTAGAACCTACCAGGTTAACTTCAGAGATCATGGTAACGACATCAGACACCATAGCAATCATGTCTACATTATCATTCACCATATTCGCCTCGCGTGGAGTCACCCGCTTTGGCGCTTTGCAATTAGCAGCACGATGACCTGGCTTGTCACAATTGAAGCAATTTCCTTGGAACTTCTGCTTCGCAATTCCAGCCTTAGGAGCAAGGTACTCAGACTTCCCTTTGATCTTCTTGTCATTCTTCTCTTTTCCAAAGCTCTTGCCTTTAGACTTTGAAGAAGACGAACCATGCTCAACCATATTTGCCTTGGCAGAATCAGGTGTATAAGTGTTTTTCTGAGCCAGCTTGTTGTCCTCTTCAATACGAAGACGAACAACCATGTCTTCAACAGTCATCTCCTTTCGCTTATGTTTCAGGTAGTTTTTAAATTCTACCCAGCTTGGAGGTAACTTTTCAATGATAGCAGCAACTTGAAAAGTGTTGTCCCATATATTTGTGATGATTAAGCAATGAATAAAGAAAGAAAATAGATGAAGAAGAGATGAATTCCTAGAGAGAGAAAGTAGTGAGAGAAAGTAGAGAGGAGATGATTAACTTGGTGAGATTAGATTAAGAAAAGAAGTTGTTACAAATGACTATCCACCCTCCTAACATGCTAGGAGGGTAGTATATATAGTCCACCCACATGCGGGCTTTAATGGACTATATATTGGGCCGGGCTTGTCTTTTGGACTTTAATTAGTTTAAATCCAAGCCCGTGAACCACGACTAAAATAACTACCTATTACTACGTTCTAGTAAATATTACAATAGAAACCTATGACCGAACATTATTGTTTGACTCAATATTTTGAGGCTAACAATCTCCCCCAATGTGAGGTCATTCCTCTTTGATATTCTGATTCCAATGGAGATTTATGAATTTCGTCATAAATGAGTCTTGAACGTGTAACAGTAGTTTTGTTCCTTCATGCTGTGATCTTTGAGCCTTTGTCGTTGTCTTTCGACTTTGTCTTTAAGTCTTGAGATCTTCAAATCATTCTTGACTTGTCTTTGCCATCTTGTGATCTTGTGTCTTTATCCACATGCTCACACTATCAATTGTTGGATAAGACTTTGGGCATGAATATGTGGTTGTGAATCTTTGACTTTGCTGAGTACACCGTGACGCCACCTTCTCGAGACAAAACATAGACACGGACTGAATGGCTTTGACATTCGTCCTAAATCGGTAGCTTTTTACCTCCGGTCGGTGAAGAGCGTTATACGATATTAAATATCGTACCTGTGATCAGGTAGATTCAATTAAGAATCTCCTTGACAGGGTTTCGCGGCTGTACTAGCCGTTCTCTTTATTCGACCGTCTCAAAGCAAGACTGCGAACATAAAGAGTGAATCAATTGGATAAATATCCGCTTGATTAAAGTCGTCAATTCAAATTCCTGGAACAAGTTTGATTCATTAAGAATCTTACCATTGTTGCTTTCCAGTTGACAGAAGTTTGATTCATGAGAATCTCACAAGTCACCTACCGTAGCGCTGTTTGATGTTGACGCTAGAAGGATTTCCATTCGTCACTGTAAATATTAATGAATATCACTCTGAATGTTCTGGCAAGATCATAAAGATATTGCGTAGAAACCTGAAACGAGTTTGAATCAATTCAGAATCAAACCACTGTTGCTTTTCAGTTTTACATATGTTCAATTCATAAAGAATCTTGCATATGACCTACCGCAGTGCTGTTTGATGTTAACACTGGAAGGATTTCCACTCATCATTGTGAATACTAAGTAGTATCACTCTGAGTGTTCTAGCAATATCGCAAGGATATAGCGTAGGACTCTCTTGATCTTCATCCGTGTGTCCTAACGAGATTTGATTGATCTCTTGGCTCTAGACTCGATTTGTGCACTTTTAGTGGTCGGAGGCTGGAGCAGATGCCACCTATTCAATATCAACAATCTCGGAGTGAGAAAGTCAATAGAAGTCGTGTTGATCTCCATGACAATAAAACAAACTTCTTTTGAGAGAAGTCTGAGTAGCTAGGAAAGGGTTGTGCATACATCACTGGGTCCATGATGAGTTTGTCTTCATGATGGGTTGACCCGGTTTCTGCCTAAGTTGTATGGAGGGCTTCTTTCTTTAGACCCTTTATCCTTACATTTCTTTTTCATTCTTCAACCCCTTCAATGCTTACCAAGACATCATTAATAGCACCTTGTTGTGATTGTTCCAGTGCTATCATCAGTACTTAGTCGGCATTCAACTACGTTCACATTCTACTCCATCTTTCCTAAGGACTTCTAATAATCTATTGGATTGTCCCTGGGAAGATCCCTCCGGTTCTGGTTGGATCATAGGACTTAAATCTAACCACCCTTTTGACACCAATAACGTCGTGAATTAAAGATGTTGTGGGTATTTGATCGTAACCATGAAAACCACTTTAAATTCTAACAAAGTGTGTGAAAAACATTTAACACCTTGCTAGTTTTGTCGTTTCAGAAAAACTCCCCCTTCACATGTGCATCGATAATCGAAAGTGTTTCGCACATGTAGGTAAGAGTTAAAGTGCTTAAGTCTTATATTAGATCACATTTTAATCACATTTTCTCCCCTATCTCTAATATATAAAATCTTTTGATATTAGAGATACCAAATTTGATTAACATATATTTTGAAAAAATAGTCTTGAAATCTCTGGGAGAAAGATGTGTTAATCTTTTGCATGAAGTTAAAATGCTCCCCCTCAAAAATTGATCCAATTGAATTGTCATTGTGAGGATATGATCCACATTTCGCTTTTTGAGGATGGGAGTTGTTGAACACACAATTTTTGAAAGATTTTGAATAATCATTGAGAAATTCTTGAAAAAATTGTGTTCAACGCTTTTTGAAAAATCAATTCTTTTTGACGAAAAGGTTTTTCTAAAGCATAAACTTGAGTTCATAGACTTTGAATGTCTTGACGAATCCACTCAAGTGTAAGAAGATTTAACTTCTTTTGCTAAGGGTAAGAGTACAAAAGCGTACACTCCCCCGTGAATTTAGATCCGGGTTGCAATCTGAAAGTGATTACAAGCCATTGTGTTGAGCTCAAAACGTTGAATGTTTTGTGACAAGCTCAACCCAAGATAGATTGCTCTACCCGTTGTTGGAAGTATTGTCCAAAATAGACACTTTCCTTTTGAAAAGATAGAAATGACATGTTTTGAAAAATATTTACAACTTTCATTCGAGCTTTATGTACGCACCCGTGTCGTTATTGAGCGACATTTCTAGGTACGTCCATATTATCGATACTGAAAGACATGTCGAGAAGAATATTTTTGGATTATCAAAGATTTTTTAATTTTGTATTTTGCTTTTTGATTAATATTTACAGGTAGATGTTTGATAGATGAATCAAGCAGGCTTCTTTGCCAGAACCTCCAGTTCTGCTGGAGTCAAACATATCATACCAATTTGCCTAACTAGATACGCAAACCTCTCTTTCGAAAGAGCTTTTGTAAACAAGTCAGCTAATTGGTAATCAGTTCCAACAAAGTATAATTCAACAATACCTCTTTCAACTTGTTCCTTAATGAGGTGATATCGGACATCAATGTGCTTCGTATGGGAATGCTGTACCGGGTTGCAGGAGATGGCTATGGCAGACTTTGAGTCACAGTACATAGGTACTTTATCAAAGTGGAAGCCATAATCCGTGAGTTGTGTTCTCATCCAAAGAACTTGAGCACAACACGCAGATAGAGACACATACTCCGCTTCGGCTGATGAAAGTGACGTGCAATCCTGCTTCTTGGAAGACCATCCCACAAGCTTGTCTTGACCTAGAAATTGTGCACCACCAGAAGTACTTTTACGTGTATCAAGACACCCTGCATGATCAGAATCTGAATAGGCCGTTAGAAAGAAACCGGTTTCCCTCGGATACCAGAGTCCCATGTGAATGGTATTCTTAAGGTACCGAAAGATCCGTTTAACCTCCTTGAGGTGCTTTTCAGTGGGTCTTGCTTGATATCGTGCACAATAGCATGTAGCATGATGTATATCAGGTCTGCTTGCTGTCAAGTACATGAGGGACCCGATCATGGAACGATATCTCGTTTGATCTATGGGTAATCCCTCCAAATCAGCATCTAGGGATGTGGTTGATAATGGTGTCCCAACGGGGTCACATGATGTCATACCATGCTTTTTGATTATCTCTTGACAATACTTAGCTTTGTTAATGAAGATACCACTTGGGGATTGGTGAACTTGAATTCCTAGAAAGAATTTTAGTTCGCCCATCATAGACATTTCAAATTTGTTGTGCATTACTTTTTCAAACCATTTTGAAAGTTTTGGGTTTGTAGACCCGAAAATAATGTCATCAACATAAATTTGCACAAGCAGAATGTCATCCCCATATTTATAAGTAAACAAAGTTAAATCAATGGAACCTTTTGAGAAACCTTTGGAGAGCAGAAATTTTGCGAGCTCGTCGTACCACGCCCTTGGAGCTTGCTTGAGTCCATAAAGTGCTTTGTGGAGACGATACACCTTGTCAGGATAATGAGGATTGACGAATCCTTCCGGCTGCGTGACATAGACTTCTTTCTTCAAAGGACCGTTAAGAAACGCTGTCTTTACGTCCATTTGATAGACAATGAATCCCTTATGTGCAGCATAAGCAAGGAAAATCCTGACCGCTTCCATTCGAGCTACTGGTGCAAATGATTCTTCAAAATCAATACCCTCTTTCTGTCCATACCCTTTAGCCACTAGCCTAGATTTATTCTTGATGATCGTGTTTTCTTCATCCATCTTGTTTTTCCAGATCCATCGAAGATTTAATGGTGTTACATCGTATGGTCTGTCAACAAGTTCCCAGACATTAAGTCTTTCAAATTGTTGAAGTTCATCCATCATCGATTCAATCCAAGCATGATCAGCTAATGCTTCTTTGATGTTTTTCGGTTCAGCTGAACTCACGGCGAGTGCGAACATACAAACATCGGCATCGGTGTTAAGCTGTCGTCTTGTGCGAACGGGCTGTGAAGGGTTTCCAATGACATGAACCAAAGGATGATCTCGGGTCCAATGATGTGTTGAAGGATGTCGTTGATAGAAAGTATGCATATTTTACGGATCAACATGGCGAGTAGAAGACTCTCCAGTTTCGTGTACCGGTGTACCGAATGGGTTGATAAATTCGTCTTCGTCAGATAATGCATTGTCTGCTTGATTTGTGATCTCTGGAGCAATGACAGTAGTTGTGGATGTTGTAGGATCGATTGTTGAACTGATATTTTGAGGAGGTGAATCTGCAGCAACCCGTGTTGAAGTAGATGAAGTTGTATCCAGTTGTTGACGATGATTGGTATCATCATTCTTATCATGAGTGACAGCGGAAGACTTCGATACAACTTGTTTCTCCCCCGTGAAATATTCATCATACATTGGTCCATATAACATTTCCAACTCTTCAATTGTCGTGTCGACTGTCATATCAGCTCTAGGAACATTTTCTGGAACCAGCGTTGAACTTGACGGTTCATTGCTGTGGTCTTGAGTTTCGAGTTCCGTGCGGTTGTGAACGGAAGTCGTTTGTCGTTGTGGGTCGGGACTTAAACTGTTTTGTTCAAGTGCCATCTCTTGAGATTCATCAAATCGGATGTGAATTGTCTCGACAATCAATTTTGTTCTTTTGTTGAACACTCTATATTCCTTAGACTGAGTTGCATATCCCACAAGAATACATGCATCACCTTTTTCTTTCATCTTATCCAAATTTTCACCATCTCGTATAATGTAACAAGTACATCCAAAAACATGAAGGTGTTTGAGTGAAGGTTTTCGATCATGAATTATGTGATATGGTGTCTTTTCGTGTCTTGGGATAATTAAGGAGCGGTTTTGTGTGTAGTATGCGGTTGACACGGCTTCGGCCTAAAAGTATAGTGGAAGTTTTGAAGCGGATAATAATGTTCGAGCAGCTTCAACCAAAGTACGGTTTCGTCTTTCAACAACGCCGTTTTGTTCGGGTGTTCGAGCAATAGATGTTTCATGTTCAATCCCTTCGGCTTCAAAATAGTTTCTCAGATTAGAATTCAAAAATTCTGTACCTCTGTCAGTACGAACCACTTTAACTTGATCTTGAAGACCACGTTGTATCAATTTTAGGAAGCTGATGAGAACGTCGGGTGTTTCATCCTTGGATCTCAAGAAGTGAGTCCATGTGTACCTTGAGTAATCATCGACAATTACCAGAATATATTTCTTTCCATTGATACTCTGAACACGCATTGGACCACACAGATCCATGTGAAGAAGATCTAACCGTCCTTTAGAGCTTGGTGTTGTCTTTGTTTTGAAGCTACTTCGTTTAGCTTTACAAAGTTCACAAGAAGAACAAAGATGATCTTTGATGAATTTCAAGCTTGGAAGGCCTCTCACAATATCTTTCTTGGAAAGCAAGTTAATGGTATCAAAGTTGAGATGAGAAAGACGTTGATGCCATAACCATGCCTGAGTCGTTGAAGCTTTAGCCATGAAGCAAATTGGAGTTGATGAAGTTGTGTCTTGAAGTGAAATTGTGTAAAGATCAGTACCCCGTGTACCGGTAAGTAAGTCATTCCCATCATAATCACGAACAAAACATGTCTTCTTTCTGAAAGCAACTTCCAAATCCGCATCACAGAATTGACCAACCGAGAAAAGATTGTGATTGAGCCCTTCGACGTAGTATACCCTTTTAATCGTGATATTCCCCTGAACCAAATCTCCATATCCTAGGATCGGTGCAAATTGATCATTTCCGAATCGGATCGTACCTAGGAACTTCTCCACGAAGTTAATTAGAAGCTTGAGATTCCCCGTCATGTGCTTCGTGCATCCGAAGTCCATTATGAAGAGAATTATTTGTATCACCTGCAGAAGAGTTAGAACACGATGGAGCATTTGCTAAATTGGATACCACAGTAGTTGTGATAGTAGAATCATTAGTGTCCTTATCAACATTTAAAGGCAAACTAACACTCGTTTTCACATTTTCTGTCCTAACTTTAGGCATCCATTTATATCCGGGAGGACATTGATTAGCAAACCACCATTTCCAAGACTTGCTAGCAGACTCATATAACTCCTTAATTTTGCTTCTAGGATTCTTAGTGGTGGAGTCTGATGTATTACTATTCTTAGTGGTGGTTGCACCAGAATGGTTCACTTTGCGTTTGGGTTTACTAGCTCTAATAGGCATTGCAACTTGCTTCTTAGTTCGAGTATCTACGCCTTTGACTTTATTTATAGCACACATAGAATGATTAGCATTAGCACACTTGCCACATTTGACACAAACAAATTTCACATTCATAGCATTCAAATCATTCACAGCATTCAAATCGTCATTACATGCGATTACAGACTTGTTATTCTTAAAAACATTCAAATTCCTAGGGTATTCTTCTACTTCCTTCATCTTCCCTTGATTCTTGTGTTTCCAGACCTTATCATTCACTTGAGTGCTCTTAAGCTGAGGCCGGCTAACACTAGTAGTGGAGACTATTCCTGTGGTAGAAGACACACGAATATTAGTGTTTCTAGAAGTCTGAGGTGATTGAATAACTTCATTTGTGGGCTTAGTGGTCATTTTATACATCCCTGGTTTAATCACATTATTGTGATTAACGCTTGGTGCTATAGGATTCCTTATTGGTTGAGTTTGTGGTAACCTTTCCTTTCCATCCATCTTGGGGGCAAACACAGGTTTAGCAAACGAGGAATTAGATAAAGCAGATGGTTTTCCCAAGATAGAGGATCTATTCTCTTTAGAGGCATTGGGTTGTCTAACAACATTTTTCTTAATGCTAGGTTCCACAATTTTTCCACCCATTTTAGCAATGAGTTTCTGCAACTCTTCTATCGCTCTGTCCCTGTCTTGTAATTGAGCTTTCAACTCTTTAATTTCCAAATTCTGTTCATTCATTTCTCGAAATGTTTGGGAAAGTTTTTCTTGCAATTTATTATCATGTGAAAAACGACCAACGTCTTTTTGCAAAGCAAGTTCAAGTGAATGACAATGTTTTTGAAGGAAATCAGTTTTGTGTTGAAGTAACTCAAAAGCCTTTTTGTCGACATTTTCTTTCCGTTTCGAAAGCTCAATTTCAAGACGTTCACATTCTTTGATCTTATCAAGATATTGGCATGCAACTTCAGAATATTCATCAATATCAGCACAAGATGTAAAATAAGCACACATAATATCTTTAGAAACGCATTCTTGCAAGAGTAAATCATATTCATCAGAGAAAACGGACTTGTCCATTTGAAGATCATCAATTGCTTTCTCAAGAGACTCAACATATTGTAAATCATCAAACATTTCAGACCGAATTAAGCTTTCGAATTTAAGAACATTTTCTTTTAGTGTTGCCGCGTTCGGTATTAAGATTTGTTTGACAAGCACAGTTATGTCTTGAGGAATTGGTTTCTTCCACTCGTCATTTTGTCGTTGTTTCCAATCATTATCAACAATGGACTTAATATTATCTATGTAATGAGTAAGAAACCCAAATATTTGCCTACTCTTGCTTTTAGAAGCATCTAGGGGCAAGTAGTTGATGAACTTAGAAACGTTTGTTTTCTTAGTGGCAAACGCTTTCTTCCATTGAATTCTCTGTTGCCTGCATTCTAAAAATACTTCCTCACGAGATTGCTGAGTTTGTTTGTGGAACAGACCATAAAGACTATTTTCATAAGCATAATTATATGGTTTCACAAACTCCTTATTAACTGATGGTTGACTATCAGCATCCCAAAGGGCAGTCTCTTCACTATTGGCACTTAGAGACATGCAATCAAGATCTGTCCTTTCAGTCTCATCAAGATAAAGATGCAGGTTCGCAGCTTGAGCTTTGGCAAGGTACTCAGGACTTGCAAAGCTAGCTAACATCGATGGAGGTGCTAGCATTCTTACGGATTGAATAGAATCATGCGTTTTATAAACAACGTTCTTCAAAAAGTCGACTTGTGCTTCTAGTTTCGTAACTTTTTCGGTTTCTTTATCATATCTACTTTTGAAGTCTTGTTTTAACGCATCTACCTCTTGTTTCTTATCCTCTAGAATTTTAGCAGAATCAGTAGTGGTCATAGAGAGCTTTTGTTCATGTTCATTAACTTTGGTATTGGCAAGGTACGTTTTTTGACGTTCATCTATTAAGAAAACATTATATTGACGCTTCTCTTTAGCTAATAACTCAAGAGTGGTATTATATTTGTTTTCAAAATCGTCCTTTTGACTTTTTAACGCACTTCCCTTGTACCCCTCAAGCTCTTTGGTTTTCTGAAGGAGCTCATCTCTATAGCTTTCAGTCATCTCAGTAGATTTGATAAGAGCAGCTTTGCATTCTTCAAAACTTTGAGTGAGCGTAGCGTTTGCCTTCTTTAATTACTTTTGACTCTTTTTATTTTCAGTGACATCTTTTTGTAAAGTAGCAATTAAATTAGCAAGCGCAATACGTTCCTCTTCATCATATTCATTTGCATGTTGATCATCCTCAGACTCATTATTGCACATGTCCGATGAATCGGGTGTGGTATTACTATCAACTGTTTCCATCATACACGTGTCATTAATGGCATTGGGTAGATCACTATGCTCAGGAATGTCACCAAACACATTATATTCATCAGTAGTGTGTACCTTATCGATTGGCTCAGTGTCAAAGATAGGACCATTGTCATCTTCAGTGACTTTGAGAACTTCTTCAACATGTGCCATGTACGAGTAATGTGCTTCTAATTCCTGGTCGGAGGCTTCATCATCAGTGTCATCAAGCATAGCTCCTTCCTCAGCTGACAGTTTGACCCCTGCTTCCATCTTCTTGCATAGCAGCATCTTTTCCTTATGGTAGCTAGAGTCCCTAACCCGTTTCGGCTTCCTACATTCCTTTGCCATATGCCCATAACCTTGGCAATTATAACACTGAATCCCACTTTGTTGAACCACTTGAGTTCCAACAGTTTCCCTATTCCCAGTAGCAGCAGCAATCCTCTGAGTATCATACTTGGCAGTTTGACGATCATACCTTGCAGAACCCTCAACATGTGTTGGATTATGTCGATCATACCTAGAAGGACTTTCACCACGTCGACGTGTGTCATACCTTGGAGGACTCGCAACATATCGGTTCTTTGTGTTAGATGATGTTCGAAGATTGTTGTTGGTGGGTTTGTAGATCTTCTGGTAAGTCTTCATAATGAAAGCAATTTGTTGTTTCATCTCACGATTCTTCTGAGCTTGATCTTCATCACTATCTTCTTCAGATGATGACTCAGATGGTGGTGAAGTTGCTCTTGGTGCTTTGCCGCGTGATCTTGTGGATGATGAAGACTTGGATGATGTGGAATATCGTGGTGAGGATGATGGGCTAGAGTATGGCTTAGGAGCACGAGATCGATGATCTTGGACATTTTGAGTGGTAGTTAATAAAGCAAGTGGATTAGCCGTCTTTGCAACTCGTTCAGCTCGAATCTCATTTGCTTCATGCTGAAATTGTTTCAAGATATCAAAGAGAGTGTGATAGTTTACCTTGTCTAACTGCTTCTGTTGTTTCACCAAAGTGACAAAACGTGTCCACTCTGGTTGGAGTTGTTGTAGAAATTGCACATTTACTTGCATGGTGGAGACTTCCAAGTTGTTTCTTGTCATATCATTCATCATCTTGTAAAATCTTGAATAATAGGACTCAATTGATTCTCCATCCAATGCAGTAAACTTACCAAAGTTCCAAAACAAGTTTGTTTTGACATCTTGCTTGTTGAGAGACTCTCCTTGTTGCAAGCGTTCAATGGCCGTCCACATTTCTTGTGCTGTAGGACATGCATCGACTGTGGAATAAATATCATCTCCAATTCCACTTAGGATCATATAGATCGCTTCTTTTTCTGCATCATGCCAAGCACGTTTCTCGGGTGTAAGGTCAGATAAAGTTTCCTTTTTCTTTGTTGCAGGTACTTCTGGACATGTGTCTGTGGCTGGTGTATAAGGAACATCAATTTCAGAAAAAACATATGGGCCATGGTTAATACATTGTCTCAAGGCATCACCATTAGGTCTTGTATCAAGATAGCGAAGAAAGCGTGATTGCCATTGAGCGTATCGACCAGCCACAAGCATTGGTGGTCTCTCTTTATTACCCGCGACCATGATGTTGTTGTTCGTCACACGATATTCTGCAGTAGAATCCATCCCAAAATTCTCTGAAATGATGAAGTGAATATGGATCTTAAGTAGATTTATTTTGATTGTTGTTGTGGTTTAAATTCCGAAAATTGCAATTTTTTTCCAGTCCGACAATAAATTCTCCAGTCCGACAAAAACGGTAGACCAAAAATATTTGTATCGCCAAATTTTGAAATTGAGGTAGAAATGTCCTAAAACTAGTATGGAAAAAATTTGAATTTACTTGACGGAAAAATTTTAACTCTTTTTTCTTGTTTTTTTTTCTTTTTTTTTGATCTTCGTGTAAACGATATTCCGAAACTAGTCTAGATGGTGGCTAAGTCTAAAAAATACTCAAACAAAATTTAGCAAAACACATCATCGGAATGTCCCCTAATCGGAATGCACCAATCGGAATGTTATCGGAATGTACTAATCGGAATCCTTGTCGGAATGATCTAATCGGAATAACCAATCGGAATAACCTAATCGGAATGCAAATCGGAATATTGTGAAGTCCAGTCGGAATATTCAAAGTCCAATCGGAATGTTGATCGGAAAGAGCTGGTCGGAATGTTGTTGAATAATCCTTGATCGGAAAGTCAAATCGGAATACTGATCGGAATGTTAAAACCCTTTTCCGATTGCACAGATCGGAATAACTGATCGGAATATATCCCCCTTTTCTCGGACAAAACTCAACCAATACGTGATTTTAAGCCAAAAAATGATCAAAAAACCCAAAAATTTTGTGTTTTTAGCCAAAGTAAATATACCAAATCACTACTACAACTATGTAGAAGATGTAGATGAAGAAGTAGAGCACAAAAAATACAAAAAAAAATTTAAATCCGAGATGATTTATGGATTAAATCATTCGAATCAAATATAATAACAACAATGAATCACAAATCTACCCCATGGCGATTGATACCAAATGTTGTCCCATATATTTGTGATGATTAAGCAATGAATAAAGAAAGAAAATAGATGAAGAAGAGATGAATTCCTAGAGAGAGAAAGTAGTGAGAGAAAGTAGAGAGGAGATGATTAACTTGGTGAGATTAGATTAAGAAAATAAGTTGTTACAAATGACCATCCACCCTCCTAACATGCTAGGAGGGTAGTATATATAGTCCACCCACATGCGGGCTTTAATGGACTATATATTGGGCCGGGCTTGTCTTTTGGACTTTAATTAGTTTAAATCCAAGCCCGTGAACCACGACTAAAATAACTACCTGTTACTACGTTCTAGTAAATATTACAATGGAAACCTATGACCGAACATTCTTGTTTGACTCAATATTTTGAGGCTAACAAAAAGTTTCACTCAAAGTCATACCCTCAACATGAATGTCGTGTAGCAAAACCTGCAGATCTTGAACTTGAGTTATCACACTCTTTGAATCAACCATTTTGTAATCCAAAAAGTGAGCTACCACAAACTTCTTTGTACCAGCATCCTCAGTTTTGTACTTGCGTTCCAACGACTCCCATAATTGTTTGGCAGTCTTAGTCTTGCATCACACATTGTACAAAGAGTCCACCAAACCATTCAGAATATAGTTGTGACACAAGAAGTCTGAATGTTTCCATGCTTTAACAGCTTGCACGGCTTGTTGATTTTCGGGTACACCTTCTTTAGGAGGTTCCACCTGAGGTACATTCTCCTTTAAGAACTTCGCAAGGTTCAAAGTAGTGAGATAGAAGAACATCTTCTGCTGCCACCTCTTAAAATTCTATCCATTAAATTTTTCTGGTTTTTCAGCATGATTAGCAACTGTGTGGGTAACTGGCGCAGAAGTTACTTTCATAGTAGTAGTTGTAGAAGTTTTAGTAGTGCTAGTAGACATTCTGAAAGATCAAACAAGATCAAAACACAAACAGTTAGACAACTGTTATAAATCTGTATATAAGAAATTCAATTGTGATCTCTATATACTTATAGTGGATCTGCTTCAAAGAAACTCAAACTTGGTTTCAATGAATCAGATGCAATTATCGAATATATCAGTTTAACAGAAACACAATCTTGGTTTCAATATAAACTGATAAGAACAACTGCTTAAAGAAAAACGTTAGAGATCTGTTAATTAAAATATGTAAAATTAAAACTGATTCCAGTGAAACTCAATCCTGGTTTCGGCAGAAACAGTTTATAATAAATCTGATAAAAATTATTAATCTGATTTAATAAAAGTTTTAATTCTGTTAAACATAATCTGTTTTAGTCTGTCAATTGCCGATTGACTATCACAATGTATACTAATGGCCGTTACCGGTTTAGGCCACCTGGGTATGTCCTCTACGAATTGACGTAGCCATTCCGCCTCTTTTCCGCATTTATCTAACGCGATAAATTCTGATTCCATCGTGGACTTAGCTATTACAGTTTGCTTGGAAGACATCCAAGATATAGCGGCCCCTCCCAGTGTAAACACATATCCACTGGTCGATCTAGAATCCTTTATGTCAGATATCCAATTTGCATCACTGTATCCTTCAATAACAGATGGATATCTAGCATAATTTTGTCCATAATCACGACTGTATCTCAAATAATGAAGTACCCTAGTCATAGCTTTCCAATGTGCATCACTTGGATTACTAGTATATATACTCAGCCTGCTAACAGCATATGCTAAGTCAGGTCGGGTACATGTCATCAGATACTATAACATGCCAATAACTCTTGAATACTCTAATTGGGCAACACCTACGCCTCTATTTTTAGATAGATGCAAACTGGTGTCTATTGGAGTTCTAGCTAGGCCGGAATCCCCCGCATTATGAGTATTAATAATTTTGTCCACGTAATGTGCTTGACTTAATGCAAGTCCACTTAGAGTTCGTATGATCTTTATTCCAAGGATCACATCAGCCAAACCCATATCTTTCATGTCAAACTTTGATTTCAACATGTCTTCAGTAGACTTGATCATCTTGTCGTTACTGCCAACGATAAGCATATCGTCGACATAAAGACACAAGAAACGGTGTACCAGTTCTGTTTGAAGCGAACCATGCTCAACCATATTCGCATAACAGGCGAATAAGTATCAAAGTAATCTAGACCTTCGCGTTGTCTAAAACCATTGATCACCAATCTTGCTTTATACTTATCAATGGTGCCATCAGCTTTCATCTTCTTTAAGATCCATTTATAGGCTAGTGGTTTAAAACCAGGAGGTAAATCCACGAGCTCCCAAGTATGATTTTGTAAAGTAGACTCTATTTCACTATTAATCGCTTCTTTCCATCGAGGCCCTTCCGAGGAATTCACAGCTTCTTGATAAGAAGTGGGTTCATTTTCTAGCATAAAAGAGACAAAATCGGGTCCAAATGATTTCTCGGTTCTCGCCCGTTTGCTTCTTCTAGGTTCAGCCTCTTTTTCCTCGGGTTGATCTTGTCTCTCATCTTGGAGATCATTATCATCTCGTTGTCTCTTATCTTTGACAACTACATCATCTATTCTAGATGTGCTTTCATTTTCCTTCTTTAAACAAGGAAATATGTTTTCAAAGAAGGACGCATTCCTTGATTCCATAACTGTGTTCTTGTGTATATCTGGATTTTTCTAATCATGTACAATGAAACGATACGCACTGCTATTCTTAGCATATCCAATAAATATACAATCCACAGATTTAGGTCCAATAGTTTGGGCCTTAGGTGTCGGCACAACTACCTTGGCTAGACACCCCCACACTCGTAAGTACTGGTATGATTGTTTTCTTCCCATCCATAATTCATATGGGGTTTCCTCTTTATCCTTACGAGGTATCTTGTTTAAAAGATAAGTAGCCGTTAGAATGGCTTCCCCCCCACATGTCCCGGCTCAAACCAGAACTTAACAACATGGCATTAACCATCTCTTTCAAGGTACGGTTCTTCCTTTCGGCAATACCGTTTTGCTGAGGTGAATAAGGAGCAGTAAACTCGTGTCTAATTCCATGTTTTGCACATAGATCAGCAAAAGGAGACACATATTCACCTCCTCTATCACTTCGTACAACCTTGATTTTCCTACCAAGTTGATTCTCAACTTCGGTTTTGTATAGAACAAACTTGTCTATAGCTTCATCCTTACTTTTCAACAAGTAAACGTAGCAGTACTTTGTGCAATCATCAATAAACGTGATGAAGTACTTATTGCCACCTTTTGTGGGTAGTGATTTCAAATCACATATGTCTGTGTGTATCATATCAAGTGGTTCGGTTTTTCGTTCAACCGATTTGAAAGATGATCTTGTAAGTTTGGCTTCGACACAAGTTTCACACTTATAATTTGAATCAATATGCAAATTTGGTATGCCATTAAATTTAATCAAACGATGCTTTGAATTAAAATTAACATGTCCAAGACGGCCATGCCACACATTAGAAGACTCAATCAAGTAAGCAGAAGAATTCATTTTATTGATAGCATTCTTAACAACTATTACATTGAGCTTAAACATACCATTCAGGGCATACCCCTTACCAACATACATTTGATTCTTAGAAAGTACAACTTTATCAGACTCAAAAACAAGACGAAAACCAAACTTATTCAAAAGTCATCCGGATACAAGATTCTTGCAAATCTCCGGAACATACAAGACTTTAGTCAACTTGAGCTCTTTCTCGGATGTCATCTTCAAAATAACATCTCCTTCGCCCTTGATATCAGCAGTTGCAGAGTTGCCCATGTATAGCTTCTCTCCATTGTCAACCGCTCTGAAAGAGTGAAACATACTCTTATCAGCACACACATGACGGGTTGCCCATGTATCAACCCACCAATCATTATTATTAGAACCTACCAGGTTAACTTCAGAGATCATGGTAACGACATCAGACACCATAGCAATCATGTCTACATTATCATTCACCATATTAGCCTCGCGTGGAGTCACCCACTTTGGCGCTTTGCAATTAGCAGCACGATGACCTGGCTTATCACAGTTGAAGCAATTTCCTTGGAACTTATGCTTCGCAATTCCAGCCTTAGGAGCAAGGTACTCAGACTTCCCTTTGATCTTCTTGTAATTCTTCCCTTTTCCAAAGCTCTTGCCTTTAGACTTTGAAGAAGACGAACCATGATCAACCATATTTTCCTTGGCAGAATCAGGTGTATAAGTGTTTTTCTGAGCCAGCTTGTTGTCCTCTTCAATACGAAGACGAACAACCAAGTCTTCAACAGTCATCTCCTTTCGCTTATGCTTCAAGTAGTTTTTAAATTCTACCCAGCTTGGAGGTAACTTTTCAATGATAGCAGCAACTTGAAAAGTTTCACTTAAAGTCATACCCTCAGCATAAATGTCGTGTAGCAAAACCTGCAGATCTTGAACCTGAGTTATCATACTCTTTGAATCAACCATCTTGTAATCCAAAAAGCGAGCTACCACAAACTTCTTTGTACCAACATCCTCAGTTTTGTACTTGCATTCCAACGAATCCCATAATTCTTTGGCAGTCTTAGTCTTGCAGCACACATTGTACAAAGAGTCCACCAAACCATTCAGATTATAGTTGTGACATAAGAAGTCTGAATGTTTCCATGCTTCAACAGCTTGCACGGCTTGTTGATTTTCAGGTACACCTTCTTTAGGAGGTTCCACCTGAGGTACAGTCTCCTTTAAGAACTTCGCAAGCTTCAAAGTAGTGAGATAGAAGAACATCTTCTGTTGCCACCTCTTAAAATTCTATCCATTAAATTTTTCTGGTTTTTCAGCATGATTAGCAACTATGTGGGTAACTGGCGCAGCAGTTACTTTCACAGTAGTAGTTGCAGAAGTTTCAGGAGTGCTAGTAGACATTCTGAAAGATCAAACAAGATCAAAACACAAACAGTTAGACAACTGTTATAAATCTGTATATAAGAAATTCAATCGTGATCTCTATATACTTATAGTGGATCTGCTTCAAAGAAACTCAATCTTGGTTTTAATGAATCAGATGCAATTATCGAATATATCAGTTTAACAAAAACACAATCTTGGTTTCAATATAAACTGATTAGAACAACTGCTTAAAGAAAAACGTTAGAGATCTGTTAATTAAAATCTGTAAAATTAAAGCTGATTCCAGTGAAACTCAATCCTGGTTTCGGCAGAAACAGTTTATAATAAATCTGATAAAAATTATTAATCCGATTTAATAAAAGTTTTAATTCTGTTAAACAGAATCTGTTTTAGTATGTTAATTGCCGATTGACTATCACAATGTATACTAATGGCCGTTACCGGTTTAGGCCACCTGGGTATGTCCTCTACGAATTGACGTAGCCATTCCGCCTGTTTTCCGCATTTATCTAACGCGATAAATTCTGATTCCACCGTGGACTTAGCTATTACAGTTTGCTTGGAAGACAGCCAAGATATAGCGGCCCCTCCCAGTGTAAACACATATCCACTGGTCGATCTAGAATCCTTTATGTCAGATATCCAATTTGCATCACTGTATCCTTCAATAACAGATGGATATCTAGCATAATTCAGTCCATAATCACGACTGTATCTCAAATAATGAAGTACCCTAGTCATAGCTTTCCAATGTGCATCACTTGGATTACTAGTATATCTACTCAGCCTGCTAACAGCATATGCTAAGTCAGGTCGGGTACATGTCATCAGATACATTAACATGCCAATAATTCTTGAATACTCTAATTGGGCAACACCTACGCCTCTATTTTTAGATAGATGCAAACTGGTGTCTATTGGAGTTCTAGCTAGGCCGGAATCCCCCGCATTATGAGTATTAAGAATTTTGTCCACGTAATGTGCTTGACTTAATGCAAGTCCACTTTGAGTTCGTATAATCTTTATTCCAAGGATCACATCAGCCAAACCCATATCTTTCATGTCAAACTTTGATTTCAACATGTCTTTAGTAGACTTGATCATCTTGTCGTTACTGCCAACTATAAGCATATCGTCGACATAAAGACATAAGAAACGGTGTACCAATTCTGTTTGAAGCGAACCATGCTCAACCATATTCGTGTAACAGGCGAATAAGTATCAAAGTAATCTAGACCTTCGCGTTGTCTTAAACCATTGATCACCAATCTTGCTTTATACTTATCAATGGTGCCATCAGCTTTCATCTTCTTCTTTAAGATCCATTTATAGGCTAGTGGTTTACAACCAGGAGGTAAATCCACGAGCTCCCAAGTATGATTTTGTAAAATAGACTCTATTTCACTATTAATCGCTTCTTTCCATCGAGGCCCTTTCGAGGAATTTACAGGTTCTTGATAAGAAGTGGGTTCATTTTCTACCATAAAAGAGACAAAATCGGGTCCAAATGATTTTTCGGTTCTCGCCCTTTTGCTTCTTCTAGGTTCAGCCTCTTCTTCCTCGGGTTGATCTTGTCTCTCATCTTGGAGATCATTATCATCTCATTGTCTCTTATCTTGGACAACTGCGTCATCTATTCTAGATGTGCTTTCATTTTCCTTCTTTAAACAAGGAAATATGTTTTCAAAGAAGGACGCATTCCTTGATTCCATAACTGTGTTCTTGTGTATATCTCGATTTTTCGAATCATGTACAATGAAACTATACGCACTGCTATTCTTAGCATATCCAATAAATATACAATCCACATATTTAGGTCCAATAGTTTGGGCCTTAGGTGTCGGCACAACTACCTTGGCTAGACACCCCCACACTCGTAAGTACTGGTATAATGGTTTTCTTCCCATCCACAATTCATATGGGGTTTCCTCTTTATCCTTACGAGGTATCTTGTTTAAAAGATAATTAGCCGTTAGAATGGCTTCCCCCCACATGTCCCGGCTCAAACAAGAACTTAACAACATGGCATTAACCATCTCTTTCAAGGTACGGTTCTTCCTTTCGGCAATACCGTTTTGCTGAGGTGAATAAGGAGCAGTAAACTAGTGTCTAGTTCCATGTTTTGCACATAGATCAGTAAAAGGACACACATATTCACCTCCTCTATCACTTCGTACAACCTTGATTTTCCTACCAAGTTGATTCTCAACTTCGGTTTTGTATAGAACAAACTTGTCTATAGCTTCATCTTTACTTTCAACAAGTAAACGTAGCAGTACTTTCTGCAATCATCAATAAACGTGATGAAGTACTTATTGCCACCTTTTGTGGGTAGTGATTTCAAATCACATATGTCTGTGTGTATCATATCAAGTGGTTCGGTTTTTCGTTCAACCAATTTGAAAGATGAGCTTGTAAGTTTGGCTTCGACACAAGTTTCACACTTGTAATTTGAATCAATATGAAAATTTGGTATGCCATTAAATTTAATCAAACGACGCACTGAATTAAAATTAACATGTCCAAGACGGCCATGCCACACATTAGAAGACTCAATCAAGTAAGCAGAAGAATTCATTTTATTGATAGCATTCTTAACAACTATTACATTGAGCTTAAACATACCATTCAGGGCATACCCCTTACCAACATACATTTGATTCTTAGAAAGTAAAACTTTATCAGACTAAAAAACAAGAGGAAAACCAAACTTATTCAAAAGCCATCCGGATACAAGATTCTTGCGAATCTCCGGAACATACAAGACTTTAGTCAACTTGAGCTCTTTCTCGGATGTCATCTTCAAAATAACATCTCCTTCTCCCTTGATATCAGCAGTTGCAGAGTTGCCCATGTATAGCTTCTCTCCATTGTCAACCGCTCTGAAAGAGTGAAACATACTCTTGTCAGCACACACATGACGGGTTTCCCCAGTATCAACCCACCAATCATTATTATTAGAACCTACCAGGTTAACTTCAGAGATCATGGTAACGACATAAGACACCATAGCAATCATGTCTACATTATCATTCACCATATTAGCCTCGCGTGGAGTCACCCGCTTTGGCGCTTTGCAATTAGCAGCACGATGACCTGGCTTATCACAGTTGAAGCAATTTCCTTGGAACTTCTGCTTCGCAATTCCAGCCTTAGGAGCAAGGTACTCAGACTTCCCTTTGATCTTCTTGTCATTCTTCCCTTTTCCAAAGCTCTTGCCTTTAGACTTTGAAGAAGACGAACCATGCTCAACCATATTTTCCTTGGCAGAATCAGGTGTATAAGTGTTATTCTGAGCCAGCTTGTTGTCCTCTTCAATACGAAGACGAACAACCAAGTCTTCAACAGTCATCTCCTTTCGCTTATGCTTCAAGTAGTTTTTAAATTCTACCCAGCTTGGAGGTAACTTTTCAATGATAGCAGCAACTTGAAAAGTTTCACTCAAAGTCATACCCTCAACATAAATGTCGTGTAGCAAAACCTGCAGATCTTGAACCTGAGTTATCACACTCTTTGAATCAACCATCTTGTAATCCTAAAAGCGAGCTACCACAAACTTCTTTGTGCCAGCATCCTCAGTTTTGTACTTGCGTTCCAACGACTCCCGTAATTCTTTGGCAGTCTTAGTCTTGCAGCACACATTGTACAAAGAGTCCACCAAACCATTCATAATATAGTTGTGACACAAGAAGTCTGAATGTTTCCATGCTTCAACAGCTTGCATGGCTTGTTGATTTTCGGGTACACCTTCTTTAGGAGGTTCCACCTGAGGTACAGTCTCCTTTAAGAACTTCGCAAGGTTCAAAGTAGTGAGATAGAAGAACATCTTCTGCTGCCACCTCTTAAAATTCTATCCATTGAATTTTTCTGGTTTTTCAGCATGATTAGCAACTGTGTGGGTAACTGGCGCAGCAGTTACTTTCACAGTAGTAGTTGCAGAAGTTTCAGGAGTGCTAGTAGACATTCTGAAAGATCAAACAAGATCAAAACACAAACAGTTAGACAACTGTTATAAATCTGTATATAAGAAATTCAATGGTGATCTCTATATACTTATAGTGGATCTGCTTCAAAGAAACTCAATCTTGGTTTCAATGAATCAGATGCAATTATCGAATATATCAGTTTAACAGAAACACAATCTTCGTTTCAATATAAACTGATAAGAACAACTTCTTAAAGAAAAACCATAGAGATCTGTTAATTAAAATCTGTAAAATTAAAACTGATTCTAGTGAAACTAAATCCTTGTTTCGGCAGAAACAGTTTATAACAAATCTGATAAAAATTATTAATCCGATTTAATAAAAGTTTTAATTCTATTAAACAGAATCTGTTTTAGTCTGTCAATTGCCGATTGACAATCACAATGTATACTAATGGCCGTTACCGGTTTAGGCCACCTGGGTATGTCCTCTACGAATTGACGTAGCCATTCCACCTCTTTTCCGCATTTATCTAACGCGATAAATTCTTATTTCATCGTGGACTTAGCTATTATAGTTTGCTTGGAAGAAATCCAAGATATAGCGGCCCCTCCCAGTGTAAACACATATCCACTGGTCGATCTAGAATCCTTTATGTCAGATATCCAATTTGCATCACTGTATCCTTCAATAACAGATGGATATCTAGCATAATTCAGTCCATAATCACAACTGTATCTAAAATAATGAAGTACCCTAGTCATAGCTTTCCAATGTGCATCACTTGGATTACTAGTATATCTACTCAGCCTGCTAACAGCATATGCTAAGTCAGGTCGGGTACATGTCATCAGATACATTAACATGCCAATAATTCTTGAGTACTCTAATTGGGCAACACCTACGCCTCAATTTTTAGATAGATGCAAACTGGTGTCTATTGGAGTTCTAGCTAGGCCGGAATCCCCCGCATTATGAGTATTAAGAATTTTGTCCACGTAATGTGCTTGACTTAATGTAAGTCCACTTTGAGTTCGTATGATCTTTATTCCAAGGATCACATCAGCCAAACCCATATCTTTCATGTCAAACTTTGATTTCAACATGTCTTTAGTAGACTTTATCATCTTGTCATTACTGCCAACGATAAGCATATCGTCGACATAAAGACACAAGAAACGGTGTACCAATTCTGTTTGAAGCGAACCATGCTCAACCATATTCGTGTAACAGGCGAATAAGTATCAAAGTAATCTAGACCTTCGCGTTGTCTAAAACCATTGATCACCAATCTTGCTTTATACTTATCAATGGTGCCATCAACTTTCATCTTCTTCTTTAAGATCCATTTATAGGCTAGTGGTTTACAACCAGGAGGTCAATCCACGAGCTCCCAAGTATGATTTTGTAAAATAGACTCTATTTCACTATTAATCGCTTCTTTCCATCGAGGCCCTTTCGAGGAATTTACAGCTTCTAGATAAGAAGTGGGTTCATTTTCTACCATAAAAGAGACAAAATCGGGTCCAAATGATTTCTCGGTTCTCGCCCGTTTGCTTCTTCTAGGTTCAGCCTCTTCTTCCTCGGGTTGATCTTGTCTCTCATCTTGGAGATCATTATCATCTCGTTGTCTCTTATCTTGGACAACTGCATCATCTATTCTAGATGTGCTTTCATTTTCCTTCTTTAAACAAGGAAATATGTTTTCAAAGAAGGACGCATTCCTTGATTCCATAACTGTGTTCTTGTGTATATCTGGATTTTTCGAATCATGTACAATGAAACGATACGCACTGCTATTCTTAGCATATCCAATAAATATACAATCCATAGATTTAGGTCCAATAGTTTGGGCCTTAGGTGTCGGCACAACTACCTTGGCTAGACACCCCCACACTCGTAAGTACTGGTATGATGGTTTTCTTCCCATCCACAATTCATATGGGGTTTCCTCTTTATCCTTACGAGGTATCTTGTTTAAAAGATAAGTAGCCGTTAGAATGGCTTCCCCCCACATGTCCCGGCTCAAACCAGAACTTAACAACATGGCATTAACCATCTCTTTCAAGGTACGGTTCTTCCTTTCGGCAATACCGTTTTGCTGAGGTGAATAAGGAGCAGTAAACTCGTGTCTAATTCCATGTTTTGCACATAGATCAGCAAAAGGAGTCACATATTCACCTCCTCTATCACTTCGTACAACCTTGATTTTCCTACCAAGTTGATTCTCAACTTCGGTTTTGTATAGAACAAACTTGTCTATAGCTTCATCTTTACTTTCAACAAGTAAACGTAGCAGTACTTTGTGCAATCATCAATAAACGTGATGAAGTACTTATTGCCACCTTTTGTGGGTAGTGATTTCAAATCACATATGTCTGTGTGTATCATATCAAGTGGTTCGGTTTTTCGTTCAACCGATTTGAAAGATGATCTTGTAAGTTTGGCTTCGACACAAGTTTCACACTTATAATTTGAATCATTATGAAAATTTGGTATGCCATTAAATTTAATCAAACGACGCATTGAATTAAAATTAACATGTCCAAGACGGCCATGCCACACATTAGAAGACGCAATCAAGTAAGCAGAAGAATTAATTTTATTGATAGCATTCTTAACAACTATTACATTGAGCTTAAACATACCATTCAGGACATACCCCTTACCAACATACATTTGATTTTTAAAAAGTACAACTTTATCAGACTCAAAAACAAGACGAAAACCAAAATTATTCAAAAGCCATCCGGATACAAGATTCTTGCAAATCTCCGGAACATACAAGACTTTAGTCAACTTGAGCTCTTTCTCGGATGTCATCTTCAAAATAACATCTCCTTCGCCCTTGATATCAGCAGTTGCAGAGTTGCCCATGTATAGCTTCTCTCCATTGTCAACCGCTCTGAAAGAATGAAACATACTCTTGTCAGCACACACATGACGGGTTGCCCCAGTATCAACCCACCAATCATTATTATTAGAACCTACCAGGTTAACTTCAGAGATCATGGTAACGACATCAGACACCATAGCAATCATGTCTACATTATCATTCACCATATTATCCTCGTGTGGAGTTACCCGCTTTGGCGCTTTGCAATTAGCAGCACGATGACCTGGCTTATCACAGTTGAAGCAATTTCCTTGGAACTTCTGCTTCACAATTCCAGCCTTAGGAGCAAGCTACTCAGACTTCCCTTTGATCTTCTTGTCATTCTTCCCTTTTCCAAAGCTCTTGTCTTTAGACTTTGAAGAAGACGAACCATGCTCAACCATATTTTCCTTGGCAGAATCAGGTGTATAAGTGTTTTTCTGAGCTAGCTTGTTGTCCTCTTCAATACGAAGACGAACAACCAAGTCTTCAAAAGTCATCTCCTTTCACTTATGCTTCAAGTAGTTTTTAAATTCTACCCAGCTTGGAGGTAACTTTTCAATGATAGCAGCAACATGAAAAGTTTCACTCAAAGTCATACCCTCAGCATGAATGCCGTGTAGCAAAACCTGCAGATCTTGAACCTGAGTTATCACACTCTTTGAATCAACCATCTTGTAATCCAAAAAGCGAGCTACCACAAACTTCTTTGTACCAGCATCCTCAGTTTTGTACTTGCGTTCCAACGACTCCCATAATTTTTTGGCAGTCTTAGTCTTGCAGTACACATTGTACAAAGAGTCCACCAAACCATTCAGAATATAGTTGTGACACAAGAAGTCTGAATGTTTCCATGCTTCAACAGCTTGCACGGCTTGTTAATTTTCGGGTACACCTTCTTTAGGAGGTTCTACCTGAGGTACAGTCTCCTTTAAGAACTTCGCAAGGTTCAAAGTAGTGAGATATAAGAACATCTTCTGCTGCCACATCTTAAAATTCTGTCCATTAAATTTTTCTTGTTTTTCAGCATGATTAGCAACTGTGTGGGTAACTGGCGCAGCAGTTACTTTCACAGTAGTAGTTGTAGAAGTTTCAGGAGTGCTAGTAGACATTCTGAAAGATCAAACAAGATCAAACAAGATCAAAACACAAACAGTTAGACAACTATTATAAATCTGTATATAAGAAATTCAATCGTGATCTCTATATACTTATAGTGGATCTGCTTAAAAGAAACTCAATCTTGGTTTCAATGAATCAGATGCATTTATCGAATATATTAGTTTAACAGAAACACAATCTTGGTTTCAATATAAACTGATAAGAACAACTGCTTAAAGAAAAACGTTAGAGATCTGTTAATTAAAATCTGTAAAAATAAAACTGATTCTAGTGAAACTCAATCCTGGTTTCGGCAGAAACAATTTATAATAAACCTGATAAAAATTATTAATCCGATTTAATAAAAGTTTTAATTCTGTTAAACAGAATCTGTTTTAAGATTGTAGGAAACGGTGTACACTTTTATTATATAAAATCGAATTACAAATAAAATTGACAGAAATTAAGAAAACAGAAAATAAGTAACAGTAATATCAAAAGCAGTAAAATTAAAATAAGACGAGGCACGTGTTTAACACGCTTCCCTTAAAACAGATTCATCGTCTGTTTCCAAAGTTACAACGTCCAAAGCTGTTATACAGCCGGACTCGACTTACTTGCCTGAAAGATCACGGATACAGTGTGTGTTTCTGACTGAAAAAGATTGCTGGAACTTTGATGCAGAAAAGCTGCGTTTTTGGATGTCTTGAATGAATGAAATTCAAGTTTAATTTATAGGCATTATATGTCTTGGTCACCAAGACATAATATTTGCTCCTAAATTAAACTAACAAAAATCTGTTATTACTAACACAGATTCACAAATCTTTTAATACACAAAACAGATTTCTGTAAACTTAATTAATAAGTTTGTATATATTCCTAAAATAGATTAGAAAAATCTGGAAGGAAAAATTCGAATGAGCAGCAAAAAAATACCGAATTTGCCCGCACCCAAGCAGATTTCGGAGCTGCATTCGTGTTCGCATGTCGCGCGCTCGTGCACAAGTTCAGTAGCTTCGAACCCGTTTTTGGCCTATAAATCCCACTTTCTGCACCCCCCCCCCCCCCCCCCCCCCCCGCGCGCGCGCGCGTAGGCGTGGGAGTAAAAACTCAAAAATGAATATTGTAGGGTAGAAACTAGGATTTCCTTATAAACATGTTTTCACTTCATGTTTCAAGCGATGTGGGACAAATATTTTACCAAATATTGTGTTTCACGTGACTCACTTTGAGACACGATATCTACTTCATATTAACTCCATATTGGACATACTTTAGCTCGTTGCGAAGCTCTCTTCGAGGAGAACGCAAAGCTACAAGTAATACCAATATATATATAACATATACATATATAAAATTATGTCCAAAGTATTGCAAAAACCATATTTTACAAAACATTTTCCAATAATTTTCATATGTTGTCCTAATCTCCATTATTTGAATCCTAATTGATTTTTGTACATTGCGCTACAAAAGTAAGTTGTTCTATGATTAATTATCTTCTTCTATGGATATTTATGTTCTATTTCAATCTGGACATAAAAATGTTCACGACATGTACAAGAATACCAATTCCTTTTTTGCATGCATAGATTATTTACATGCATAGATTACTAACTCTAATTTGCATGCATAGATTATTTGATTATTGAGTTAACCATTGTGATTTCAATATGACAGTTTCTTTTTTGGACGATTTGGGTGGCGAACAAGAGATATGAGAAACATGTTGATTCATAGCTATTAAAGGAAAATATGCAGTTGAAGCAGCTATATAGAAGATTCAATAATGAATGTATAAAGAAAGTGATAAAGTGGATTTTGGATATGAATACACTGAGCTAACCCATTTTTAATGGTCTTCTCCTACGGAGTGTAAAAAACGTAATAGCATAAGTAGTGTTAATTCTCAGATTGGTTTCTCCCGAAACATGCTTTGTTTATTTTAAAAATTACGAGTATATAAATAAGTTTATCAAACTCATGTGACATTGTTGTTTAATTAGAAAGACATACATTAATCACATATGGATCAATAATAGTACTTAAGTTACAACCGGGTAAAAAGGCATGATTCATTTCCCTTTTCTTGATTCTATGGATAGGCGTTGGGACCGTCTTTTACTTATTTTATAGCTGACCTATAACGAGCAGAGTAAGTGAACGAAGAATTATTTCATATAAGGTTGTCCCAAGCTTTCCATAAAATGACAGCTAGAGCGCTAGTGAAGTTCAAAACATGCAAGCAACTATGAATATGGTTTGGCAAGTTATATAGGGTCTTTTTGTTGGAAAAATTAGCTCCCAAACTAACATTTTAACAACTACTGACATATTTATTTACATGTATATAAGTGATAGCTTATAGGTAGACAAACAAATGCCTCATAAGTTTACTTATATGTATTGTAGTTAATTTGTACCTTTCTTTAATTTGTCTACAAAAGAGTATTGTTAGTAGGAGATTAGGAGATCACAAGGTAAATAAACTGATGTAATGGGAAGAAATGCAAGAATTCTTCATAAAATATATTCATGGGGTACTTATTTGTGCAGTTTATCTTATTGAGTTTCCTTATGGAATATATTCAAAAGTAATGTGAATTAACTATGTAAACAAGTTTGTTTATAAGATGTGAACAACACAAACATTTAAATATCCGTCACACGCTTCACCGTAACTCCTATATAATACATTAGTGTTCAATTTACAAGAAGATCAAGGTTTGCATCTATCAAAAGTAGTAATGAGATGATAATAGTGAGGCTCATTTACGGTGCCCAAAAGCACGAGTCATTGATCTATCGTATCATGTATATGACTATGGTTTTTCATACAATCTTGATGAGCGGATAATCTGTTCTTTATTTTTTTTGTTAAAATTTGGAAATAATGTTTCAAACACACATGATACATGATACTGATCATAGAAAAATCATTGAGTGATTAGCTCAATTGTATTTATCTAATAGCATATGTTATCTACTTAACTCATCATTTTATTTTGGTCTTACATGTGATGTTGGCAAATAGAAAAGGAGATGAACTTCTTTTTTAAATTAGAAATACTTATTTTATACATGAGATGCTACACCCGTATTGATTATGGTTGTTGATTTAGAGCTTTTTAGATGGAACGTCTTTAAACTCCTAAAAGTATTGTGTTATGACTCATGAGCTAACTCTCAACTCATATATAAAATTCAACACTACACATTTTCAATTCAAGAATAACTATCTAAAGTGTTTCATATTATTTGTATGTTTGATAAAACTTTTGCCTATTAAATGTATTTTGCATATTTTGAAATTTTACTCAAAAGTCTTTGTATATATTATTTTAATATTTTAATTATTAAATCGTTATACGAGTAACACACCACTTGACATATGAGTCGAAGTTTCCCATTAATAAAAATACATGAGTTATAATACCTTAGATTTAATATAAACTATTTAAATTGATGTTTTCGACTGAATCCTCTCCGTTCATCCTTTATAGGCCTCAGTTTTTATGGATATTTAAGCATAATCTACAATACTATCGAACAAAAATTCTCATTATATATATATATATATATATATATATATATATATATATATATATATATATATATATATATATATATATATATATATATATATATATATATATATATATATATATATATATATATATATATATATATATATATATATATATATAGTTAGGATAAAATGAGAAGAAACACTAAAATAAGAAGAATAAGAAGTAATTCTAACCAACCAATATATATTTGAATTAAGGGTATTTTAGACATTTTCTTTTAACTAATTAAAAACCACCTGTTATTATGTCTCCTCTCTTCATACCATGAATAGATCATCGTGCCTTTTTCCAATATGGAATACAACATATTATTGGACGCATCTAATTTTATAGAGTAAAATTTTGTTGCATCTTATTTTATTACATCTAATTTTTGTTGCATCTAATTGTAGTGCTTCCTTTTTTCTGTTACGGTCTCATTGCATGCAAGATGCGTGTTACGTCTCATCGCATGCACCCATGCATCTATCATTCATATTTTAGATTATATACATAACGAATTGGAGATGCATATTATAATAAAATTAAGATGCATGTTATCTATATACCCTATAAAGGGTGTATGTCAAATGTTGAAAAGTTGAATGTTAAAAGTTGAAAGTATATTAGGAAACTTGAAAGCATCAATACAAAGTTATAAGCACGTATTTACATGTTGGTTGAGAAACTTAATTATGGAAATAGAAACTATCAACATAATTTTTTAATGGGCATTAAACAATAATTATAGGAACCAGAAACTATTGGCGGAATGTTTTAATGGGCAGAAAAATACCTGCTGGCAGTTTTAATGTTAATTGGCAGGTTGACTAAAAACTATTGAAAGAATGTTTGATAACTATTGAATGCTTGAAAGTATATAAACAACCATAAGCTCATAAATAATCTCATAGATCAGTCGTGCCTTCTGTTAGAAAGATAGATAGAAATGGAGGAAATGAAAAACCAACAAAATATCAATGATGATCTTAGAGGTTAGAAATCGTTTTATTTGCATTATTTGTATGTAAATTTGATATCGACTAATGTTGATGAACCTACCAGTTCGTTTTGAACCCACTGCTCCTCTTATATTCCTTTATTCCGATTTTTTGTTTTGATATGTATCTTTATGTTTATATTTTTTTGGTGTGGTTTTTCTTATGAAACATAACAATCTTGATATAGTTGATAACATGGTGAAATCTCAATGTGATGTTTTGGAGAAATTATACTTAACTTGTCTTTGCTAATATTATTGTTGGGTTTATTTCTTTTTACAGGTTAATAACACTTTGTGCATGATGATTATTGATGATATTTTAGATGTTTAGAATCTCCGTGTAACTTGTAATTCAATTTATGAAGGTGGTAGCAAGACGGAGAAAACAAAGTGAAGGTTTTAATGTTCATCTTTTTGAGTATGTTTTTTTTTGCATTTGCACGTTTGGTGTCTTGGTTGAATTAGAAGAGGTTTTAAACATGTTCATAAGCAGTATGCATGGTTTATATGGTACGTGTCTCAACATTTATGCTTCCATTCATAATGATGACATAAATTGTAAACTTATTTACAATGATGTTATCAAGTTTGTTGTGACAATGTCTTATTGTTTTTTTATGTAAATGAAATTTGTATCTACATGATAATTTTGTATATGTAGATATGGGTAAGACATGTTATATATATCCCGCTCTTAAAAATCTGTGTTGATCGAATCTTCATGTTTTCATAATTTTGATCGGAGATGTTTGCCAAAATTTGTATACTCGTATTTAACTTTATATATATTTAATTTTTTACAGACTCAGAGTTGAATAAACAGACTCCGATTTTTTACAGATCGGAGATGTTTGCCAAAATTCGTGGAAGTTACGGTGTGATTTGATAATTGATATGTTAATAACTGATGATGATTGAGGAACGAAAATAGCTATTGAAAACTTTGACCTTTTCATTATTAGAAAAAACTAAAAATTATAAATTGCATTTTATAATAACAATTGTTGGTAATATAAATTTGTGATCAATAATGTACATGTGGTACCAAATCTTTACGTAGTAATATATACCTTCACTTTCATAGTGTAAGTAACTATTAAAAAAACCTTTAGAAAATAAAACTTTTCCAACCCTAGTGAATCGCGATCACATGATACTTGTATAAATTAAAAAGAAGATTTTAATAGAAAAGTGGTCATTATGAGACTTTAAAACGGGTTAAATAATATTAGTGTGCCCACTGATCGGTTCGACTTCATATTACACATGGAAAGTCAAACGATGATAATGTACTTTTTTATTTGGAACATGAGAGTTGAGAATGAGGTGGAACCTCGCGTAGGCATGAGCCCAAAAATATTAAGCATTGCCTGTTATTATAAGCGAATTAGAATAGTCGTTAAAAAAACGAATTAGAATGGGTCTACAAATACAAGTGTGATGGTTTTTGGGTTTTGTTTAAGTTAAATTTTTGCATAATACAACTGTTTGAAATTATCATGTTCTATTTTGAACATCACACTTAACACTTATCATACTATCGCATATCGTTAAAATACAAAAATGTTTTAAAACTTTTCATAAGAAAATAAAAAGAATGTTTTTTATTATAAATTTGTTTAAAGAAAACATTATGCTTATTTTAAAACGTTTTTGTCTATGAGAATATTTTTTTTATTTTAGACGTTTTGTGTAATTTTTTTATGAGGTTCGCCGCTAAACGTGGATACCCGCGTTTTAATTATTACGTACATTTTTATTAATATATCAAACTAGACTAGAGACCGATTGGTACTATTAGAATCCAACGTAACTATGCTATCATAAAAACAATATTAAAAAGGATCTTCTGACGTCATAAACACAGTTTAACAAAATACAATTATTTTTCGATGAAACTTTGTCGAAATTAAAAACCCGCCGCTATGCGCGGTACTCGTCTAGTCTTATAAAAGAATAGATGCCAAATATTATCGAGAAGGATGCATGTTGTATCGTTTTGTTTTTCGTCAAAAATGACGGCTCATCATTTCATGTAACGCGACAAATTAATATTTACAAGAAACAGCAGATGCGGTATAAATTATTAATTTTTGTCATAAAATTAATTTTGATGTAATCTTATTATAAAAATATTGCATTTGGAAAAACTATTGTAGATGCATATGAGATTGTAACAAAAAAATGCTGATTTGAGAATATGAGATACAATGTTATTACGGCTGATGATGAAAAAGGTTTTGGTATTTAAAATCTTGCCACAATGTTATTCAGTTAGTTTTACTTATATGCCCTCATGCACTAAATAAAATGTCTTACTATTTACAATTATGCCATCCTCATTTTTAGCCATAGATCTTTTAATCTAATGGTTCAAATATCTTCTTAACTTATTTTAATAATACTTCTCATTAGATCCTTACTATATATATATATATATATATATATATATATATATATATATATATATATATATATATATATATATATATATATATATATATATATATATATATATATATATATATATATATATATATATATATATATATCTTTATATTATATATAGGTATAATTACGACTTGAAACCACACCCCTAATCCCAGTCATATGTGACATGGCACCTTTAAACCAATAAGATTTGATTTTTTCCTAAAAAATCTCAAAAAAATTCGAAATTCGTTGTTACAAAACGCGATTTTAAAAAAAAGCGGCGTTTTTAAAAAAAGCGGCGTTTAATAATACTCTAAAACTCTATTTTTTTATTGTCGTTGCCACAAACGGGGCAAACACACATACACACACAAAACCCTAAAGCAGCCGTCACATCTCTCCAATCCTATCTTTTGATAATTACAAGTTCTGAACATGTATATTATATCAAGCCGATCGTTATCATCATAGGACCGATTGCTTTTTATACCCAGTTGGCCAGTTTCTCTTTTCCAGGTAGAGGAAGATCTTGAATAATCAAATGCAAATCTGTAACATCACCCTTCTTCACAGGAAACACCAGGTACATAATCATATCTTTTGATGATTACAAATTCGACTTTATATATATATTTTCATCTTATCTTTTAAATTATACAATCTTCAAGACCGGGATTCAGCATAGGGACAGCTGCTTATGATTTCGATCATTGGGACATGATGAGATCTGACCCACTACATGCTACGTCTCAGGCTGCCACACTTGTGACTCAGATCCGTAAGAGGAAGGGTTTGAAGAGCAGATGACACTGGTATCTAAGTTTGAGGACAAGCTATAAGCAAGTGGAACGTGTTCAAGTACAAGTCATCTCTTTATTCTCTGTGGCAAAAGTCAATACTCTAAATCATGCTCCCCATAAATGGAAGAGTGAGCTTCACCGTTTACGTCTAATTATACGCATTACTACAACATAAGTTAATTTTGAATATGCATGATGTTAATATATTTTATTCCCTGTGTAGATGAAATGCAATTTACATACTGATCGACAAGAAAAAGGTAAACACAATCGACCCCTACATTCGCTGCTATCAGTTTTATAGGAGCAGCCAACGCCTGAAATCCATAATTCATTAAAGGAGGCCTGGATGTTCAGGTCTTGATCCTTTTTCCAATTTATTTGTTACTTCTAAATTGAGTAGTTAGTTATAAAAATTAGCTTTAATTCTTCTTTTTATGATAATGGGATTGAATGTAGCCTAAATTCTGTTAATCTACTCATTGTTATAGATTTTGTATAATCTGTTGAAGTAAAGCAGTGTTTGGCATAGTTAGATTTAGGGTAAGTTTGTAGTAATCAGTTGAAGGATTTAGCATTGTTATGTTATAATTTGTTAATTAGTGTAGATTATGTTGAGCTTAGTAATCAAGTTAGTGTTAGAGCCAATTTCATAAATTATACTTCAAGTTTTTCTTTGTTATCTTTGTTGCAGATCTTTTGTTAGATGATTTTGTGAGTTAATTTGGACAATAGCTTATTAATCAAGCTGATGTGCAGGTTAATCCACACACTCATCAGCTGAAGCTATGTGATTTTGTGTGTTCTCTTTTATATCAATTAAGAATTTTGTTCGGTTAGTGTTTTTTGCCCTTCGTATGTTGAGTTCATTTTTTATCTTGTGAATGGAGCAATGACAGATGCGCTAATAATAGTTCTTTAAAACTTGCTCGCGACATTTACAAGTTAGTATTCTCACTTTTCCTCTTTAATAATGTAGGTACCCCGCCCGTTGGAACTGGTTTGTACCATGGTGAGCTCAGTGAGCGGAAGTTCTTCATAATACAGTACACATTTTATTAAACTAATTAGTTCTTCAGCTGTTTGATTTGGTACATCTGCTATTTACAGGCTTAACGCATACTAAATGTTTTAACAGAGACCAAGATGTCAGGACATCACTTCATCGCAATTGTCTTGATTTGATCAATTTTACTAAGGGCAAAGTATAATCCAACCTGAAAGAAGCCATAAAATAGTTGAAAGATCTGCAGATGAGCACGCTGATGCAAACGAGCTGAAAAAGCAAGCTGCTTTGTAGCTTAGTGTGATCACGGGTATAAGTGCTAATGATATGAAAGATGTTTTTACAAATGGGATATCTAATTCCATTTTATCAGCCTGCGGTCTTCGTTACTTAAGTGTGATGTATCATATATACAGAAGAAAGAACGGATAGCAACCCCGCATGTTTTGCAAGTTTTTATTGATGACCCATTCTCTGCACGCACAAAGATGGCTCCTGAACTCTAGGTAAATATTGTTACCCCTCATTTGTTGCATTTGCATGCGTAGTACAGTCAAGAAGTTGATTCCCTTGATGTTGCAGGTAACACGAGGAAGCTAAAGAAAGTTAAGAAAATATGTGACGAGATTGTAGATGTTGGATACTTTGCTTTACACACTAATTGTCGATGGATCTCCATTACGTGCTAAATTATACACACCGTAAGTATCTTTGTTTTACACACTTTGTCAATCTCTATATAAAGTTTAGATTAATAATTGCTCACAGGTGGGTGGTTACAACTCTTATCACCTTGAATATTACTACGACATCCGAATATAGTTAATCTATCACCTTTCTTTACAAAAATATACAGCCAAACAAGCATAAGATAGCAAATGATGCACAATGATCATTGGGTTGCAGTACACGTGTGTCTACCTCAAAAAGGGTTATGTGACAACATCATCATCTTGACCAGAAAGAAACAAACTTTGAAACGTTATATTAAACCTTCACATGGATGAGTTTCAGAAGATTATGGTTCCATTGTTTTAGCGTATAGATTTTTTCCTATGTTGAATCCTGTTTATTTATTATTCTAAACTTATTTTTCTAAAATACAGGAGACCAGGTCAGAGCCAAATTACTACCCCTAGAAAAGAAACAAACACAACCACCATATATTTAGGTGTTGTATAAGGTTAGGTATGTGCTATCTACAGTTCTTGTGAATGGGTCAACTTGGTTTAGTTTTGAATGTTCCGAGTTCTGAATTTGTATGTATTTGTCTTCATGGGGATGTCTGATGAGTAAGTGATAGTTGCTTGGGCTGACAACTTTTATTTTCAGGTAAGCTAGGTGTTCGGACTCTGTTAAAAAATATACACGATAACCAAATAAGCATCTTTAACAAGCTCTCCAGACACGAAGCTGATAGGGTACAAAGAGTGAGCTTTTCGCCTTTGCTAAACTTAAATAAGCCCATAAAGAGGCTAAAATAAGTCTTGAGTTTGAAATGGAATTAGTTTATGTGCAGCTGTGGCGAGATATAGAACATAGATTTTGGTCATAGTTTACAAAAACAAAGTTCCTACACTCATTTGATGCCTCATTACGTGGATAACGGTGTTGTCGTGGGATCTGAACAAGGTGAAAAGTATGGGGATGCCTGAGTTTTTTAAGAAGCGGTTATTCTCCTTATGAGAGACATGTATTTGGGATAGGCTTTCAACGTCCATAAGGTATTAACTTGCTAAAAGATACCACTAATTTATCTGAAGTTTGTCTTTTATTTTTGTTTTATACAAATATAAAAAGAAAGACAAATCTTAACAGGTCGTTTGAACAAGATGAAAGGCAAGCTATATTATAATTGTGTGTATCACGATATTGTCATTTTTGTATTCTTAAGCAACATAACTCACTTACTAAAGGGGCCAACTTTTGGGATTATGTTATGCGTGAGGATTCCGACTTAGGTACCAAAGTTTTTTTATCGCATGAAGGAGAGGTACTATATGATTGTAATTATGAAAGTATGGTAAAGTTTTAATTAGAGTTCATAATATGGCAGATCAGGCGTGTTGAATGGGTCAAAATTGTATTATTTAATGGTAACCTGCATTTTAAAGTAAACGAATTTTGAGGTTTATGCAAACAAATAGAGTTTATGGGACTTTTTTCTGTTTGATATATGATTCTTAACTTCAACTCTTTACAAAAATAAATAATAGCTGGAGGCATGTGCAAGCAAGGCAATGCACTCGCTCCCACTGTAAGCTGTTCTGATCCGACCCTTGGTTCATTTATGGAAAAAATTTCATATTTATGTTTCCAAAAGATTTTCAAAAACAAGATTTCCTTTATTAGGTAATCATATATTATTAAATGTCTCTTCTAAAGATTGTACACTGTGCACTTTATGGGTTCTGAAAACATATGATGATTGTCTTGGACGGACATATGATTGATTGTTAATATTGATCTCACTAGAATATCCAGGAAACACCTCTTCAATAGTATAAATTATGTCCCAACAATCTTTGAGGTTGAGACCGGAATTGTCAACAAACATCCAAAAGACAAGTCAAACCACAACACAAACAAATCCAAGTCAAATTTCCATCCTTCTGTTAGCCAAAAGCTTTTAAGCCACCTGATACTCATATTAGTTTCTAAACAATCACCGTATATATTGCCATTTGGAGTTGAAGTTTTTAATTGTTTTGCAATTCATTTTATGTAACTTTTTGTAGTTCAAGGAAAACAATATACAGGAACACACGCTTAGAGCTATGGTAATTACTGTTGATCAACTTCAGCTTCCACTTCATATCATGAAAACACGAGTTTAGTAACTAAAAGCCTTAGGCATATACCCCTCTGTAATCTACATGCCACTCACAAGCCAAATCAAAAACAGTTAACGTGAAATTTGACTCACCACTATAAACTTTAAAGTTTCCTATTGTAAAAGCAATATATTTCTTTATGTAACTTATGATAATGATCTTCTAGAAAATAAGTTGGACCAATTTCTTATATAGAGTGAACTGTGTGGATAGAATAAGCTCTATTAAATGAATAATAAACTGAGTGAAGCCATATGAGGCAACACATGCCATACTTAGTTTCATTCTTGAAATTATCTCCATTCCTTACATATTTATGGCATAAAGTGATAATCTGGCAACAAAAATCAGGACTTTAATGTTCAACCGCACAGAGCCTGCATCCAATGTAGGTGATACAAGAAGGCGTATTCTGGGTAATTGTTAAGAAAATGTCGCATCATAGGCTGCAACGTACGCCAGAGTTTGCATACAGGATACATGGGTGGCTTCAAGAACTTCTTTAGATTATCGACTTCAAGAACGCAGGTTATCTTTGTCTGCTAAACGACTTAGGTAATGCTCTTCTTTGCTCGGCTTTATGATGGTTATTGTAATATTTTTTCATGGATGCAAACATATATGTTCTGTATATGGTATGGCCATCTTTTAGCTGTATTAGTTTGTGGTGAACATCGTTCGTTTCTCAACTGTCATCCATGAACGTGGAAGTCCCTAAACTATCAGAGACCCTCGTGGTTCTACATAATGCATACATACATCGGATGCATGTTTGGTCTGTTTATAGGGAAATAGTAAACACCCGATAGCAAAATCCACCGTCAACCACACTAAACGCCTAAACAATAAAACTCAACCGTTCAACGCTTTATCAATAACAGACTTCCAAATCCACCCAAGATCTGGAATCAAGTGCAAAATAGGAACCAAAACTGTTCTCATCGGCAACAAGAAACTAATGACATCAATTAACATCCCCATCACTCCATAAGCCTATAAATAATTATAGGCTTTTACTTGCATTATGCAGGCTTTCTTACTAACGCTTCTAAAATAGCCAATTTGAATGGTTGTGCTTATATCAATCATTTGATCAGAAGTTTAATAATCCAATGAAGCTCTACGAATTAGATGCAAAAAAGGCTACCCAGTACGTGTTGTTGAGGTATGCTCTTTAGGAGGAGTAGGGAAGATTTTGAGTTCCCAATAGACGTGGAAGAATTATGGCTAGACTCGCTACGTTGAACGCGAGGCTAGAGGAAATCTTTAGCAGCTGGCTAAAGGATCGACTATAAGGATATTTGAAGAACAATCACGAAGAGACTTTTCACCATGTGGTATGCAAAGACCCATTTTAAATGGATGAGAAGATACACAAAGGCTAGAATACAGGCGTGAATCTCCAGAATAAGATCTAGAGTCGCAATGGAATTAGTTTATTGGTTAAGTGGTCAATACCTGTATAGTAGTTGTAAACAATACGAAAGACACATTGAATACCTTGTCACAAACTGTCGGAAGCCGACATGAAATATTAGTTCTTTGGCTTTTATTTGTTCGATGTAGGTAAGTTTTTATTTTAGAAACACACTAGCCAAATCACTTCTGACTTTATATTTTTGCTTGGCGAAAGGTATTTTTGAAAGGGTTTCTTAAGACTGTGTCCAAGCCATGAAATGCCTAACTACTTTTTTTAAGAGGTGGGCACAAGTTTTATATTTGAAAGAGTAAGTTTGAGTCTATAATAATCCTTTAATGAACCTAAGAAAATGTTTGTTTAGTTAATTTTTTAATGTTTAAATGATATTAATTGTTTCTTTCTCTCAGTTTTTAGATGTACAAAGATAACAAAAGAGCACAAAAACCCCAAGGTTCTTAGTGAGGGGTTGTTATGGATGACATCTGCAGTTGACGATTTTGGTGTGGCACATTTGAAGTTGAAGGATGTAATTGATGTTTGTGAAGATACTGATTTACAATCAAGTGTTGCTGCTACTAGAAATGCTACCATCAAACTTGGTCAATGTCAAAGTCACTGGAAGTGAGTTTGTCAGTATTCAGTACTCTTTCATCCATTGAATCAGATGAGGACACTAATGTCACCAAACAAGTTGAAGCCAAACGTGTTGCTCAGTCGGACAATCCATTCACTGTTGCACGTCTATATTACAACTTGGCTGAAATAATGATTGCCAATGCACGAATATTTTAGGTACTAATTTGCTCTTGAGTTATAAAGGTGTTCAATATGCAGATTGAAGTACAATATTCTTTTGTATAAGTTCTTTCAGTTCTCCGTAATTCCTTTTTTGATAAAGCAGGTCAAAACGGATAACTTGTGTTTGAGTTAGCTAGCAAAGATAAATCTAGCAGCAGTAGCAGGTTTGTGGAAAAGCTTGGAGACCCGGCGGCTCGATTATCAACCAAAATTTGTGATCTATTATAGTATAGATTTGAACCTTCTCGTGTTTTCACAATACTCGCTTCAGAACATAAAAAGGTAAGCCATCATTTTTTACCATAGCCCCTCGGTTGATCTTTGCATGCTAAAATGTGATCTTAGTTCCATCAACTGATGTGCCGATGTCTGTTCACTGACTGCTTGGCTCCTTGGGCCATTGTATGGTTCTTTTGTGTTTTTCGGCTATTGTCATTGTCTTTTTTTTTAAAAAGGGAAAGAAGTGAGTAAGAATGTTAAGGAGGTTGGTGCGGCTAAATAAAAAGCTATGGCTGAAGCTGGATCTTCTTGGCAGACTCTGAAGGAGCTCATAGACGAGTTACAGGCAGTTAGAATCCATAAAACATATGGTTTGCGATAAGGAGGCTGGTGCAGCTACAGTTTTACAGGTATGCAGACCACAAACGTATCTATAAGTTCTAACTTCTCTGACATGTAGATTGAGCCATCTTAATAAAGGTTATTTTTTGCTGAAATTTATGACTGATAGTAGTTAATTTTGAACCATCGAAGGACATAAGTTTCATTAAAGCTAAGTTTCTTACACGTGCTAAGAACACACATATTGTAGTTCAAGTTAAAGATATGTAACATTGCAAGCCTATTTAAAATGATTATGAAGGATATTAAAATCCGTAAAAATTTGCCTTGTACTATTGAAAAGCCAATTAAGCATTATTGTACGTTCGATATGTACATTGCCCCTGTGATCTATTTTTGCTGAAGTTGTTGCTCTACGTTATGATGATACGTTTGCAGTGGATTGATGTCCGTTCTTACGTAACTTATAGTTCTGACGATGATTGGTTTGCGTGTTAAAAGTAATCAGTTTAAAGTTAACTATTATGAAATCTGTTTTCTTTCTTTTTTTTCTACAGCTTTTTGTAGCTAATCGGGAAAAGCCTCCCTGCATCATTTGTTTCAAATTGTGATGGAGATGGAGACGAGGATGCATCTACATTCTTAAACAAATTTTGACAAAAATAAAAATCTGCCCATATAATCCAACCACCTTTTCAACCTTTACCATCACATCAAAGCCTCACACGTCAATGCTCATGCATGTAGCACCCCGAGCTTCTCTGAAACAATATTTACAAATGAAGAAGTAAACCCCAATGCTCATGCTAAATCACATATTTCTGCTGTCAAGTGGTGCAGTTCAGCCACTGTAGCTTACTTTTTCCATGGTTGTTTCTGTGTCAAATTGTCGACTACCAGCTTTTTTATATACATTTCTATAGATATTTACAAAATGTGATCTAACCATTGGGATTCAAAAATTTTGTGTGCAGTTGTGGAGCTGGTGCAGATGAAAATAGAATTGCATTGCTATCTGGTGAGGTCAAGGATAAAGACATCACCGAACCGATTGCCTCTAGAAGGGAAAAGTTTGCTTCAGTTCCATCTGTTGGGGTTTACTTCGTTCCAACAGGGTGAAGATAATCAATAGCCTAACTACGTACCAATGAATGGTTACCAGATATCTCTTGGAGTCGTGTAATCACTTTCCAAAGAAGATTATTCGACCCTATGCCTGGGTTAACACGAATACCTCCTTGGGATAAAACCAAGAGTTAGTTCTTGTTTTAGGCACAAATCAAGAACTCTATGCGTTTCTGTGTTTCTTGTTTCTGTATCTCATCATGCAAAATATGATCACTATTTATAGTGATCCTATTCCTTTAAGGAATGTAACTCCTAGTCAAAGGTATTAAGAGCATTAATCGGCCTATTAATCTCATAATAACCTTCATAAAGCATAGTGGTTACATGACCAGAAATCTGGTCATCAAGTCAATATTCAACCCTCATTAACTGGTCAAAGAGGTTACAAAGACTTTGTGCATCACCAGGAGCAACGTCCTAACCAGGAGCAGCTTCCTGACCAGGAGCAACTTCCTGACCAGAAGCAACTTCCTGACCAGGAGCAGCTTCCTACTGATATCACAACCACTATATTGAGTCCAGGGAGGTATGGGACTTAATGGGTGTACACTCCGTACCTCCAAACCCATTTACAAGTATTACCCGTTCCCACAATTGCACTAAATTTCCAACACCATCTGGTGGTGGTGATGCTGCAGCTGCTGCCGAAGAGGCGAAGAAAGAGGAGAAGGTTGAAGAAAAAGAAGATTTCGATGAGGTAAGTATTGTATTACCGCCTCTTATGTCTTTGAATCACAATAGTAGTGTATCTGTTGAAAATGTGCTTACATTGTTACTATTATTTCTATTTCCAGGAGATGGGATTCAGTCTTTTCGACGACTAAGGGGTTATGGATTTCGTTTGTTAGAAGCATCCTTTCATTTTGTTATCGTTGTTTATGTATTTTGCTTTACCTTTGTCCTAACCTCTCTGGATTTATTAGACTATGCAAATTAGAGCTCTAACTCTTACTGTGTTAGTTAAATGTATGGTATAATTAGCCAAGTGGTTTTGTTAAAGTTTTATACTTGCAATTATTTTGTCCGATTCATGTCAAGATAGAATGTTTATTGTGTGTTTGCGTAAAAACTATAGCTAGCCCTTTTGTAAAGATATGTTGGTATTTCTATGAATTAAAGGTTAGTTTATTGTTCTTCCAAATTATCAAAGAAAATAAGTACTTAATGAACTTAGGTTTCTTATGTCCATGGTTGATGGTTGACATTTAAAGTTTTGACTTAACCATGAATGGCTTTTTAAAAGGCGTGACTCAGCTTGTGTTTTTCATTTAATGATTTTTATGTTCAGAAAAAACGAGACTCTATCTCTCCTTTATGAAGCTTACATATAAAAGGCAAACACAAAATGCGTTTTAGAGCTCTTTTAAAATATTTTGAGTTGAAAAACAAATTATATTATTCGAAATTAAAAGGTTTAAAATATTAAGATTTTTAAAATTTAGATTCGGATTGAATTTAAAATTATAAAAAAACTATTTTTACATAAATTTAATGTTACTTAAGCGTAAACTAAAACTAATAATAAAGGCTAAATTAAAAATACAATAAACTAAAAACGCACCAAATAAAACCTCCGAAACAACAAAAAAACAACCCCGCCCATTGGGCGGGTTACGACGCTAGTATATATATATATATATATATATATATATATATATATATATATATATATATATATATATATATATATATATATATATATATATATATATATATATATATATATATATATATATATATATATATATACTAGCGTCGTAACCCGCCCAACGGGCGGGGTCGGTTCAAAAATTATTTTTTGATACTACGTTTGTCGATTAATTACTGTCTTTGTTAATAACAAACCAACATTTGATATTCTTTGGCCATTGCTCATCGTCGTTGTTCATAAATTTTGTTTTGATATTCTTTGGGCGGGTTCGTTTCGTTAATTTATTTGTTAAACGTATGTTTGTATATTAATTTTTTTTTTTTACAGTGGGACTCATTTTTGTTAAAAGAAAACTTTAACTATTTTTTTTATAATTTAGGGATTGGCTCATTTGTCCTATGTCGATCATTCGTTTTACTAATATGGCGGGTTTGTTTCATTAAGTTTTAAAAGTATGTTGTGTATTTAGTTAATATTTTTGCAATGTGTATTGTTTTTATTAATATGAACTTTAATTGATTTTTTTTATATTTTTAGTGCTTGGTCCCACTCCACGGACTTGTTTAGTCTCATGTTAATCTTTTGGAATACTACCAAGGTTTAGCTTTTGTAGTATTTTTGTAGATCGATACCTACAATGGTTTGAACTCACTATTGACGTTTAGTTACATATAAATAGAATTCTTAATGGTTTGTAAGGGTGGATATTATGTCTCTTAATTAAACTCGACATTCTTATATATTTATGTGAACTCACACATAATTTGGCATTTATTTAAGGATGAGAAAAAGCCGGTTAATGGTGCCTACAGTTTACATATATACTTTGTGCATGTGTTAAAAAGGTAAACTATATAGTTATAGACATGGTATGTGTAAATATATGTATGCACACGGCACACTACATATGGCTACACAGATAGTTGTTTCATTCACTGGATATCAATTGTTCTTTCACTAATCGTGTTATATCATTTTAATATTTTCAGTGGTCTTTTCGTCTCTTTTTAAAATATTATTTTGGTGTAAAACTCTATCATCTAGAAAAACTGAAAAATCATACAATTGGCTTCATTTACTCCCTTTTAGAATTTAGGAAAAAGAGCAATAGAGTATATCTACTTGAACATGATGTGTCAAAAAAGCATTCAATGTTCAGAACCTCAATTCTTGTTCATCATAATCAATCCAGTTTTTCCCATGACTTTGCATGCCTATTCAGAGAAAGTAATTAGCCATAAGTTATAACAAAATGTTACAACAAAATGAAGAACATGTTTTTACCCTTAGTACGAAATGCATTAAATAAATTTTCAAATGACATTATGATAATGTTAAAAGAAAAAAATAATAACATGGTTGATGCAATAATAAAACAAAAAACATAGTGAAAAGAAAGTACATATAGGTTTACGATATAACATTTACTTAACAAAATCTTTCTTTTAACATACCAAATACAAAATAACATACCTTACGATTTCAGTCAATTTTTTTTGTACAATATGTACCATTTAAATTGCAACATAAGTAATGGAGAGCACCACGCTTCAATTGCGTTTCGCCACAATTAGATAATCACCACTAACTTTGGACCAATTTTGATGCCGATCCCACCAAAAATGAACATTCTTATTCTTTCAAAATAAATTCACACGAATATTACTGTATTTTGAAAGAAGCTTCATATTAAACTTTAAAGTCTCAAATATATTTAAAAGGAAAACAAAGGCATTTATAAATATAAACATGAAACGCAAGAGACTAAAATACCATATAGTCGTATATATAAAGTTGAACAAAAGAAACAGGACATACAACATCAACCAACAAATCTGAGAACTCCTACTATAGTGTGACTCAAGTGCCACAAAAAATTATAATTAATCTTTACTATATTATTTGAAATAGTTTTATATTTACAAATTCTGAAAATTTAAATTCTTGAAATTGCCTTTTACAAAACTATATCTATTTTGTAACAATATATGTACAATATACTCATACTTTTATAACAACATATTAAAAGATATTTTTAACTTTAAATTAAAATATTTTATTTATTTATTTATATTTTAAAAAGAATTGTGATATTTAATTAAATATATATTTTTGATATATTTTATTAATTTTAGTTTCTGTCAATAGTATTTTGATGTAAAATTTTTGAAACGCTAATTTTAATTTGATTATGAATTTGAGTGTAATATTTATTTGCCTAAAGAATCATCACCAAATGCTCATCGACGCATTGTGTGAATACCATGCTAGCTAACTAATAAATGACATAACGCAAATGTCAAAATATGTATATTTTTTTTGAATAGACACAAAATATGTATCTAGGCCGAATGTGTTATATTAAATAATAATAAAAAAAGAACCACACATCTGTACATTTTACATCAAGCACTCCCCCACCTTTAAAGTCTCACTTTTTTAGACTGTGTTTATTAACGACCGGTTGGAGTAGGTCGCAGGTACACAATGTTATATGCATAATATTAAATTAGAAATAGTACATAAATAAGGAACCAACTCAACCGACCGGTTCGTTGCATGATTCTCAAAATCCATAGCCAACCTGGACACATGGCTTAATATGTATGGTCATTTACAATTTCATTTATTTATAGTATATTTTGCATCTTATAATAAATAAGTAGTACTCTAGTATCTTGCACCGTATTCCAGCACGTTGCACCTTATGTCCAAACTCTTCTAAACTGTCTAATAGTCAAGTCTCAATTCGTTAAACATCATAGCGTAATCATAACATACAAATAAAAAAAATCATTAAAACTGTCATATACTTATAAAATAAGTATTAAGTATTTTATTTAATTTATACTTTTATATAAAACTTTAAGTAATTAATTATAAATAAAAATATATATTATATATATATATGTTAGATTGGGTTGGGTTGGGTTGTTGATAAATGATAAAAATGTTAAGATTGGTTGTATGTATTGGTTGTATATGTGAAGGAGTAAGAAAATAATATTTTAATGATAGGTTGGGTTAGATGAGGCTGTGAATAAAGATAGTCTTAGATCATATCAGACCATGTAATTTAAGTGTGAGCTAATATTCAACATTTCAAATAATACTAACCATGGACTCCCTTGTTTTTCTAATCTTAAACACAATACAATCAATAATATTCAAGACATAGATTTAGATGTAATTAAAAAAAACAAATTTCCTAAAAGACGATAATGCTTGCTCTCGTCATATCAACCAAAATTTTATTCAACTTAAAACATACTTTATTCAAACAACAAATAATCAACCTTAAAATTTATTCAAATCTTATGACATATGAAAGAAAACAAAGACTATATAAACATTTTTTAAGGCATCCAAGAAAGCAATGTTGGAAACATTTGAGTATATAAGGTAACCTGAGGTTGATGAGATCTGCATCCATGTAACCAGTAAGTTTAACTAATGGAGTTTGGTTACAAACTGTTGTGGCGAACTTGCTAATGTTAGATTCAGCCAAAGTATTTAAGTGCAAGCTAAAATCCCATATCTGCATGACATAATTGACATAAATAAAACAGAATTACACTTGCATAATATCCAGAACATTTCATAGAGGTAACTATACCCGCACATGACCAGTATCTGATGTTTTTAGTTCTTCTTTTGCACACATATGTCTGCGTCTCATATGTAATAGGACTGGCTCTCTGTATTAGATATTTATACGGTGATTTTATATAATTGCTGCAATCAAAACACAGGAGTTTTTAGTTAAGTTGATGATCGGCTAAATCTAGTTGCTAGAAAAACATATGCAGGTGGATTTACTAAGTCGTTTGCAGTGTCCATATTTGATAATCAACATAACTTACTTGTATTCGAGTACATGCCCGATGGGACTCTTCATGACCACCTGCATTAGGGTAGTCGATCTCAAGCACTTAACTGGGCATCAGATTGAGAATCGCCTTGCTTGTGCAAAGAGCTCTTTTGTTCCTACATGAGCATACCGTCCCATTTGTCGTACACTGTGATTTTAATACTACTAAATATCCTACTTGATAACTTTCAAGAAAAGGTGTCTAATTTTAGGTTGGGTAAGACTGGATCAGACGAGCTTAATTGTTTGATCTCGACCCGTGTTCTGGGAACCACTGGATATTTGGCACCTGAGTGAGTTATTCATTGTTTATGTATTACTACGTATATGGTTTTGTATCAAGTAATGTCATCAAATGCAGAGTTCGTTTCATGGTATATCTAACATGCAGCCATATAAGTATTAGGAGTCTCTTTTTTTCTCTATTATTGTTGCCATAGTAGGCTTTTTTATGTTTATACTTTTGATGATGATAGGTATGCTTCAACTGGAAAACTTACCACCAAATCAGATGTGTATAGCTATGGTATTGTTTTGCTAGAACTCTTAATGTGTTGTATACCTATTGACAGTAAGCGCCCGCCCCGAGAACATGTGTTGTATAAATATAGGTTCTTTATATAACATATCAGTATAATCTATAATCTGTATAAAAAGTAGAGTATACCTCTGAGTGAAAAGCTCGTTCACCTTGCTTGCCTTCCTTATAAAGCATTTTAACAGCACAAAGGGTACCATCACGAAGCACATCGGAGCAGACAATACGAAAACCACCCGTACCTACAAGTTTAGCTTGTTCTGCACTTACCATTGTCATCTGCTGGTCGACGGTAGCAACTGGACTCAAATTTTTCCAACTTCGGGGAAGTTATCTGAATTTACTATCTGCCTCTACTCATCTACGAAAAATTTACAAAAAATGAATAACTATATAAGACCTGACCTCGTCAAGAATTTCCCAGAAGTATGGCAAATGAATTGTACCACACAATACTAAAAATACTTGTACAAAGCTGTTGACTGATCCGCCCATGATGGAGATTGGGAGAACAATTAGTTATATCAAAAGAAGGTTCAACCGTAGGATTTTGTAGCATTTTCATTTTCAAAAGTAGATTTTCATATTAAGATTTTACGTTTTTTTAAGCCATTGAGTAAACCAAAAACATTTAACACCAAAACAGAACTTCATAGGAACTAAAGCTAATCACCTCAGGCTCCTTCACTTCAGGATGAGTTGCATCAACCTCCTTTTTCTCATCAGTTGTTTCTTCCTGATTCACTGCAATATCATAATACACAGATTTCACTGGAATATCAGCTTTCTCATCAGTTGTTTCTTCCTGAGTTGCAGCAACCACCTGTCTCCCTCTGAAAAGTAAAGTATACGTATCAAAGTTGTTATATTGAGTTCGTTTAGTGGACGTCATGTACCCGTATCACATCCGTGTAGGATAAATTTGTACAAAGTCATAGCCTAGTGGAAAATGTTTTGTGCGTCTAATAAGAATGTGAGAGATTTTATGTTTAACCATTGTTTGGTGCAAAAAAGGCTGATGTGATCACGCAAACCTTGTTGGATGCAAATATGGTTTTTCTGTGAACTCAAACTCCATCTCCCTAAAAGATTAGAAAACATGATCACCAAAAAAGAATAGCCAACGCTAACATTGAGTTCTCGACTTCTTGGTATCAAAAGTATGTTATAGGTCACATAATATCAAAACTCATAATCTTTCTGTGACACAAAATGTTGAGATTGATAAGATATTGTATATTATTCATATTTTGTTTTTCTAATTAAATATCAATCGAGTACCATCAAGTGGTGTAAAAAAGGTGAATAGCAAACCTTTGGGGAACCACTGATTGTTCCAAAAGGAAGTGCAGAACAAAGTGCATCCTAGCAAGTGATATCATCCAGCAATTCCCTAATCACCTTTGACCACCAAAATGAAGCAACGATTATTCAAGATCAGTACTACAAAGTTTCATAATACATTTCAGAGGCACAACAACTTGCAACATTGGAAGCTGTGAATAAAAGTACAGGAAAGAAAGAAAAAAAATCATTGTAGGTGTCAGTTTTTGTGCAGGTCATTACACCAGATAAAATGCTACCCTGATGACCAAGTTTTCATGCGATATAAAAAACATAATTTCAATAACTCATGACCAAGTTTGTTTTTCAAGCTTATGCTCTTCAAGTTTGATGTCCATGCATCTGCGACCTTATAAAAAAATGCTAATCGAATATGAGTTCAACAAAAAAGAGTTGAAAAGAATATAGAATCTGTGTTGAAAAGAAGCTGAGCCTTAATGAGCACTGAGGCATAGGCAGAGGGAGAAGCATAATGAGAGCTTTAGTACCTGATTGATTAGGATTATTAGAGTGTTTGGGACAATGACACAATGGTAATTTTGTTAAACTATGAAGCACCTTAAAGTAATTCTTTCTACATCTTAGTAAAACAGACCTAAAATGTCACTACCTGATGTAGAATAATGCCACACGAAAAGTGTAGTAAATTAAGTTCTGATATGTTATCTGTTGTTTTTAGGCTTGCTTCTGTGTTTGCTTTTAGTTGGAGACTTGTTTCGGTTGCTATTGGTGTTGTCATTTTTGTGCTGCCTGCAGCGGGGGTAGGTTTACGATGTCATGTTATGTTGATTTGATTTAGCAAACAGTGCAGTGTATTTTTGTAGTACATGTGATAAGATGGGAAGGTTGCAGGTATGTCCGGCATTGCACTTGTTCCTATTTCGGTTGAAAGCAATCCACTTGTTCCTGTTTTGGATGAGACCAATTGAGCAAGCTAGTTGGGAAAATAAATATGATGATGAATGTTGTTACCTGTTGTTTATTTTCTCTTTCGGACCCGTTAGTGATTTGCAGAGGCTTGTCAAGGATATTGTCGGAGAATAAGTCGACATTTCCTATACAAACGAAAGAATTATGTTGCACACTAATAATAGGTACAAAAAAAGGATACAATTTTAGGAAAGCTGATGCGCACCTTGGCTCAAATAGCCAACTCGGTAATATCAATACCCACTATTTTTGGCATTTGACCCAACTGATCTTTGCAAATATGGAAAATACAACTCATTAGACAATTCATGTCATAATAACCAAAAGAGTCAATGTGAAGACGTAATGTTCCATCACACACTGTTCCATTAGACGTCCGTTGGAAGACGTCCTTTTACTATGTTTTACATTACCATTTATCACCGGCGAAAAGCCTGATGAAACTTTATACCGTCCATTACTTTTTTCATGCAGAGGTGATATCTCATCCATTGTGATACTCTCATGTGGCACGGGAACACGAGACTACACATTTGTATCAGACACCGTCCCATTAGACTTCCGTTGGAAGACGCCCTTTTTACTATGTTTTACATTGCCATTTATCACCAGCGAAGAGCCTGGTGAAACTTGAGACCGTCCATTACTTTTTCATGCAGAGGAGATATCTCATCCATTATGATACTCCCCTGTGGCACGGGAACACGAGACTGCACATTTATTGTATCAACAACTAACTTTTCAATTCCATTGGTTATAGTTTCATTAACGGCCATCCGTCTCGCTGCTGCTTGTCTTTTCCTGCACATTAATAGATAAATCCAATTAGTAGTAGTGACAAAGGCTATAAAACAAATGTACACTATCCGATGCAAGCTCTCTAAAATTTTGTACACAATAACCAGTTTATAATTGTGTAAAAAGAGTGTTATCTAGTGGTCATTTAATTGTTTTACTACCTGCAACAAAACTGAATATCATTAAAATATGACCAGGGGCTTACCCTACTTTTAGACTAATTTGAGGGGCTCTTACTAAATTGCGCCTATCATCTTCATTCTAGGCGTAACAGTCCTCGGTAGATTTTTGTATAAATTTCTTATGCGGATAACATTTAAAATTCATTTAAGACATCACCTCAAGCAACCTTTGGAAGGTCCAAGTTAACTACATGAGCAACTCCAATTGTAAGAAGTGCATGAGGAGTAGTGCAATTGAGATTTAAACTATATGCATCAATAAAAATAGTATAACTAATAATGTTTTCATTTTTACAAAAAGTGCATCACTCACCTTCCTGGAACTAAATTAAATTCACCACAGACCAACATTGGTATATCTGCACTGGCAACTATCTTTTCCAATCCTTTTAGCATCGATAAATCTATTTTCTTCTGCGCATTAGGAACCAAAGCATCAGTTAAAGATTGTGAAGCTTTGTTAGTTAAAATCTTAATAAAAACAATCAAAACTCAATAATTAAAAAAAGATCATTATTGGAAGCTACAATATGTATATGCTTGAGCTATGTCACCTTGTGTCAATGCTTGAGCCGTAGCCTTTTTATCTCAAATATCCATGAGCTGGTCCAAATGTGGCTATACTCTAATTTCAAAGGTGGACCGAAATAAAACAAAATGAGTGAATAATAATCAGCAACTGAAAAGCACAATATGAAAAAAAACGTCAATCTAAGGGTACCAAGTAAATTATCCTGAATGTCACATTAATGAAGTCGGAAGAGTCGGTTCGGTTCGATTTTTATGTTCAAACCGAAAACGAATCAGGAGTTTGGGTATTTGAAATTTTAAAAACCAAATCGTCAGTTTCTAGTTCGGTTCAGTTTTTCCGGTTCTCAGTTTGGTTTCGCTTTTGAAACTCGAAATGTTAAAACTTATTTACAAATGTTTGAAGGATCACAATGGTGAAACTTGGTTACCATTTTCCCTTTTGTACAGCACAAAACCATCTCAAAGAAGTTGGAACATACTGTATCAAATTTTGAGATCAATTCCACTAATTATTTGGAGCCTTTTACTTTATGAGCCATACCTTTGATCCTTGAACTGTAGAAGAATCTTTGACATAAGCCGAATCAGTTAGAGAAAATGTGATTTGATAAATGTCAATCTTTGCAAAAGCATGATCTCCATGTGATGTCCCTGCAACAATATTCATAGCTGCAACAAACTAAATGTTAGCGCTTATTATTATAGTATATAAGGCACTATTGGAAAAAAAGGTATAAATCACAGCTCAGTCAAGAACCATCAAATAAAGTTTTTATTTGCCTCTACTTTTTTTAGAAAAGGTTTATGTTATTTAGCGTCTCATATTTTTTTCATCCTTTTGTATAATAATGCTGAAAATTTTTCCTTTGAACTATAGTGTTATAGGTGCATTAGGACATGTAGTACTTTCTGGTAAAGCTAAAGAGGTGAAAGACATGAAAGAGGGACACGTGAAGCAATCACTGATATCACAAAATGATCAACCCAAAGAGAAAGCAACACATCATAACTTTTATTCCTGATATAATATAAAACAAACAATTCCCTACAAAGTAAGATATATATTTTATAGTAGTTGGTTCAAACACACAGGTATGACTTTTTCTACAATCCTAGTTATACTACATTTTAATACTTTACAAATAAGAGAGAACTGAAATTACCCACCAAGCAACACCCTGGCCTAGAATAGATGGTGGCAAAAGAGTTGTGCTTGCATAACTTGAAACTGCAATAAAACCGCATCGTATCAAATCTTGTCAATAAACTGTGTAGGGACTAATCGACTATCTCGATCTGAAGTGTATGTCTTAGCTTACAACCTGAAAATAACAAAATCAAATTACTTGCTGAAAGACTTAAAATTCAGAATTCCTTAAATAATAACTAAATAGCTGAGATTCTGCTTAAAAAATACTAACTGAGATTTATATTTTGATACAAGAAAAAAACAATAAGTAAAAGAATTAACTAAAGTTTCACCAAAGTTCTTCCAGTTAGTTATTGTATCATCCAATCTGATGTAGTCATCAAAATTTCCGTGCAGAAGTGCAGTTCCTAAAGATAAAAATATATGTTAAGAAAAAACAATATAATTTATTCCACTATTAAGCAGTCACTGGACTCTTTTTGAATTTTGTCTTAAAATAATGCTATCAAAACCAGATCCTGAGTAACCAAATCAAATTTGTAAGGAATCACAGTTGCAGGATCTTGAAACGACTGTTCATTGAAAGCAACAAAACCATCAGACCGCAACATTCCTGAACTTGTATCCCACTCAGGTCTTGTAGGAAATCTACTCCCTAACAAGTTGAGCTTGGATAAGCTATTTCCGATAACTTCGTCCTCTCCTAACATCCATTTTGATGTATTTGGTTGTGCCTGTTACGAATACTGCATATTTCCATTTACGGATGGTTGTGCAAGTTCTGAATAATGCATATTACCATTAACAGATGATGTCAGTGGCTCTGAAGAGAATTCACCATGTGCTATTAAGGCAGCATTACTTCTAGAAGTAACCACTGATGACAACGGCATTGAAGGTAACACAACATTATGCTTCTCAGGTATGGATGGCTTTAAGACAATAACATCATCTTCCTCTTCACCTTATTCATTTCCCGTAATGTGTACATATGAAACTTCACTTATATACTGTGGCTCAACACCAAAAAAGAACTTTTTGACTCTCCGGTCCAGTAGGTCTTTTATAGATTAAAATGAATCCAAGGTTCTTGTGTAAGGATGAACTATAATGACAAAAAATTAACAGCATCCTTTTTCTATTTGCTCGCCATCAAGCAGGTCTCGATTAGTCCATCTATCATTCACCTGAGGCCATGATTAATCATGTCCTTTTCGTGGATGTAGAATGCTCTATTACCATAAGATCTTGGAATTAGATACCAAAAGTTGGTTCTTTTATTGGCTGATTGCCTTAGTATAAGATGGTGATCATGTAGAATTTCGTGGCACTTTAGAAGATGTATATAAAAACTTAAAAGAAACATTCCACTGTCATCCACCATAATACAATGATCGGGTTAATCTAATTCAGTTATGAGCTTGGATGCCAAAAATTACCGACTGTAGTTTTCACCATGCATCTGACTCATGCCCAGTGTTATGGTTAGAGTTTCATCGGTCTTGATCTTCTTCTCTTTTACACATATTCAGGTCTGGTATATAGAGATGAAAACCACGAATCCTCAAATTCAGCAGTTGGTATCTTTCTTCATCAATATCTTCCTGTTTTGATTTGGTATCGACTTTCAACATAACATATCTGAGAATATAGATGCCAGTGGTTTGATTTGGTATCGACTTTCAGCATAACATAAAAGATGATCAAGAAAACTTAAAATATTTTTATCTGTCTTACCTTGAGTTTCTCATTCTCAGCAGTAAGCTTATTCACTACTTCATGGTAAACAACCGGGACCTCCTAAATGACTGGAACTTTTTCAATCGTTGTTTTACTTATACCTGGAATTTAGTTGCAAGAGCGAGAAACAAAGGGTAATTGGTTTGTATTTCTGTCTTTAGTTACAGATAAGGTGTTGATAATCAACAAAAACCCTTTTTTTCCTTTTGATCCCGTCCTACAGCAGGCAACAATACCCTTTTTTTTCTTTTCTTCCTTTTTTGGCTTTTGATAAATCGAATAATAGCATTAAGTGTTCATAATCAACAAAAACCCATTTTTTTTCCTTCTGATCCCGTCCAACAATACCCTTTCTTTTCTTCTTCTTTTCCTTTTTTGGCTTTTGATAAATCGAATAAGTAATTTAACCTATTTGTTGGAAGATTTCAACCCTGAAAACAATGGGTTGACTGTGATTTAAGTGTTGTTTCCATGGATTTTCAGCAATGGATCGACTGTGATTTAAATGTTGTGATTTGTTGTGTAACAATAAATGTGAGGAAGAGAAGAAAATCAAGGGGAGGGTTAATCATCAAAAGATAGGATGGTGATGGCTGGTTTTTTTTTAATTAGGGTTTATGGATGTGCAGACACGGTTGTGTGTGTGTTTTCCCTCGTGGGTGGGGTTGTTATGAAAATAAAAAAATGGGTTTAACCTAATATATATACATGCGTTATGAAAACGCATGTTTAGGAAAATTGCGTTCCGGTTTTTAGTATTGCGTTTTTGAAAAGTATTTTTGGAAGTTTTATGAGATTTTTTAGGTAACAAACAAATACTATTGGTTTAGAGGTGCCATGTCACATATGACATGGATTAGGGGTGTGGTATCAAGTCATAGTTATACCTATATATAATATAAAGATATATATATATATATATATATATATATATATATATATATATATATATATATATATATATATATATATATATATATATATATATATATATATATATATATATATATATATATATATATATATATATATATATATATATATATATATATATATATATATATATATATATATATATATATATATATATATATATATATATATATATATATATATATATATATATATATATATATATATATATATATATATATAGTGTAAAGGTTATTTTCAAAACCAAATAAATGTACAGAACTGCGAGAACCACCTTTATACTCTTAACAATGCATATTTATTTTCATTATTATGTTTAAACTAACATTTGATAATTGTTTTATTGGTTATAGATCCGAGTAGTATGAGCGATATGAAGAGTGCACATGTGTTTTCATATTATCCAACGAAAAGATAGTTATAGTACCTACAAAACAAATACATGTGCATGATCCTAGGATGCATGTTCCTAGTGATCTATGACAATAAAAATTCATGTATTTCTCCCTAATGAACTAACCCGGTGAATATACATGTGCATTTTAAGAGTAAAAAGGTGGTTCTCGCAGTTCTGTACATTTATTTGGTTCTGAAAATAACCTCACCCTATATATATATATATATATATATATATATATATATATATATATATACTAGTTTCGTAACCCGCCCGACGGGCGGGTTCGTTTCGTAAATCTTTTTGAAAGAATGTTGTTCGATTTATAATATTGGTTGATAGTTGGACATATAGTTTTAATTATTTTGTTAAAAAGAAACTAACTTTTGTTTATGTATGGGCTTGACCCACCCAACGAATGAATTATGTCCCATGTACACAAATAAATAGGTGTAATTTTGTTTGTTTATATTTAAAAAAAACATTCGAGCTGTTGCACTGTTGGTAGTTGGACATACATGTGTTGTTATAAAGTTGTTTTTACTAAAAGATTTTAAGTTTGGTTAATGTTAGGCGTTGTAATATCTAATGAACTGTTTCAGTTGCATGTTAATTTTTGGTTTCATGTTAATCTTTGAACATATAAAAAAATAATAAAATCAACCCGTTTCTTAATTTTTTTGAAACTTATAATATAGTAGAGTTCAATATTTATAAGTATACTAACTAAATAAAAGTAGAAACGCATTTCAATGCACCGGGTGCATTTAAGATATATTTGAGAGAAATCAATGTTTTTCAAAAGTTAACAGTAAATCAAAAAAATTCATACGTGTCACGGGCACCCACGGGACATCCCTGCCTCTGTCCCTGATTGAGATACACTGATACAGTATGCAACATAATTATATTTTTTTGTCTCACCCAGTGTCGTGCCTCATCATTCATGTTCTAAAAGTAATTAGTTACCAAATGAAGAGTAAATTGAGAGGAAAATTACATGCGTACTTGATCAACTGATATATGGTTTGTTTTGGTGAATAACACTTTTATATATTAAAGTGGTTTTTTCTAGTGCTCAACATAAAAATGCTTATTTGACTTTTGTGTTGATAATAACAAAATAAGGAGTGCGCGCTTGACAATAAGCTTTTTACGAATGAAAAATAAACTGTGTATTAAACGTATCATTTCAAACTACTCTACTTAATAATCATGTATATAACCAAAGGACTCTTGACCCATCGGTATGTGAGTGGCCCTCTAACCTAAAGGTTGTGGGTTCAAGTCTCGGTGGAGACATTTGAGATAGAATTCGTGAGATGAATTGTGTGAGTTGTAAAAAATTGCCGTTAAAAATAAAATAAAAAAAAATAAAAAAAATAATCATGTATGTAGTTTCAAAATACACAATCATATGCTTATAATCCCTTCCAAACGACGTCTTCATAGGGATGGGAAAAGATTGCCATTATTACTCCATTTCCCACATATCTGTCATAGGAATAATTTTTAAAGGTTAAGACCCATGTCTTATTTTAAAAATGTAGGACATATCATATTTATGCTACATTGAAGAACTGAGTAGTGCAGATTGTCTACTTACAACTGCACTCAGTCAATAGACAATTAGGTGAGCTAAATCGTTAGATGTTCAAGTACATTTATTGAATATGTAGGCAATTTAAAGCTTATAAGAGGGTTCAGAAAACATTCATAACTGCATATTTTGATCAAATAGGTTATATCAAAACCAATGTCAAAAAAGGAATTTACCAGAGGCGGTGTCATTTTGGTTTTGTAAGTCAGTTGCTTCTGATATGGGACCGAAAGTACCATCGGACTTTCCTTTAGTACTCCCTTTCTCAGCATGTACCACACCTTCTAATACGCTGGTATCAAACTGTGAATTAGATTCTTTTTTAGTACTGCAAACACCATTTTGAACACATTTCTTGCTTACATATTGAACAAAGAAATTAGATGTTCAAGTACATTTAAAATCCAAATAAGAACAATAGAGGTGACGATTTTTGATGCATTTTACTTATAAACTTCCTGACCTTTTAAGAAATTGGTATTAGATTGTGCATTAGATTTCTTTACATAGGAAAGTTTCAAAAGTAGGGAAATTAAACACCATTACACTACATAAAATGCATAGTATTTCGTGGAAGTCTCTCTACCTTCGGGTAGGACATCTCATCCGTCTGAAGCATGTGAAGATGAAACATGAAAAATAGAACGGGGCAATGACACTTTCAATATGCTTAAGCAACTGCAATATGCGGATTAATATAAGTTACCTTCATATATTCTGATGAAGCTTGTCTTGGAGGTCATCAAAAGTTAACACATGTATATCGAGCTTCATCAAAGCTATTATATCGAGCTTCATCAAAGCTATTATTATCGAGCTTCATCAAAAGCTACTCCCCTCAATACTACACAAACAACAAACGGGCGTATCGTCGACGTTTGGAAAACGGTTGTCTCGGAGCTCACCACTTCCTCCATCATTGATCCTCGTCTAACTTCTGAAGAAGATTCTGAGTTGGAACTATCATCTACAAATCTTGATGGATGCTAGAGAAGTTGTCTTACATCTGCATCATTAGTAAGTGACATTAGGAGGAAATTAAAATAAAAGGCCATTTGGTGGCTGCTAAATCCACCCATTTTGACACTCTAAAGCTAAAAATATATGGTAAAACTGATCTGAACAAACCAAAACTGAACCGAAAACCTGTCTTTGGGTTATAATCATATTTCGAATTAAGCGTGCATCCTCGCTAGCCCAAGCGAGGACGTATTGTTTAACTTGAAATCTTATTCGAAGCCTTAAGTTCTAAAGATTTGCCCAATAAAACTGGACCGAAAAATGATTTTGTACAAAATATGAACCGCGAACCGAACCAAAAACAGACTTTTTGTTAAGGTTTAGATGTGTTATGCTTGATTTTTGGCCCAAACTGCTACTGCTAACCTGAGGCTCTCCCTCATCCGCACCTTTTCAAATACCTTTTCAGCTCCAAGCCGCGTGACTTGCTGCCAATGGATTGGCGCTTTTAATTAAATTGTAGTTCAAAAGGACACCCAACCTAATCTTGATGCCACCTCTAAATTCCAAAATTAAAAAAAACAGAGATTTAGTGATCGCAATAAGCTTACGATCATGACCAAACTTAAGGTAAAGCACAATAAAAGACGAAGGCTTCAGCTAATCGAGGCAATTATAACTTACCCAATGAGCTCTCTACAGGAATTCCTAACTTAGCTTTGCTTGCAAGTCTGCACATGTCCGTAATAGCATACATAATTTTGAATAATTTAAACAACTTAAAGAAAAAAATCAAGCCAGTGATATTTAGTCAAGAAGTTCAGGTAGAAACAAAGAATGAGCGAAACAAACTATAGGGTTACACAGTTCCACCCAGTGATATTTAAGTCAAATAATAACGTGAAAGCTTATCTTTTAATTCATTTATCACCCCGGTAAAATAAGGTTTAATTATGTTATAAAAGGTTGAGCAGAGACTTAAAAGGTTTTGTGTGAGAGTTTACCTGACCGTGTGAATTTAATCAGAATTGTCAATACTGAAAACACCTTTATAGCAGTAAAGATCCATGTCATATTTACGAAGCCACCAAGTGAAACCAACTCATCGAAAACCACGAGGTAATATCTGCATCATCAATGAACTGAAATCAAGTATGAGGTGTTTTATCTAGGATATTACCTGAATAGCATACGTTTGCAACCTGCGCGTCAATTTTCAGATGTGCAATATCATCACATTTAGTCTCGTTTATATTTCTATTTTTCAGGTGAGCGGATGATCCCATGGTCCAGCAAATCCTTGTTTCTAAGCCCCATGTAAACACCTAGAAAGACACTATGGATAACTTTGATCGATAACTTTTTTAGATTAAATTTGTTGGTATTACCCGTTTGTAATTATTACGTAACTTCCTGAGGTTCTGAAGCCCACACATCCTGAGATTCCAAAGCCCGTCGTTCCTGAAATTCCTAAGGAAATGGTACCAGAGGTTTCTAAGCAATTGTTCCTGAGATTCCAAGACCCATAATTCCTGAAATCGCTAAACCTGCACTTTCTGATGTTCCAAAGCCCGAGATTCCAGTTCTTTTGAAACCTGATGTGCCAGAGCTTCCAAAGCCCCGGAGATTCCAAAGCCACCAGTTCCTGAAATTCTGAAACCTGAGCTGCAAAATCTACCAAAGGTAGAAGTACCAAAGCTACCTGAAATCCATGAAAGCTTTCTTATGCAGTCTTACACATAAATGAAACCATTTTGGAATACGCATATAGAGCTATGCTCATATGTCGTCCCATATTTAGGAGACCAGGTTTAAGTTAGCAGCCCAGTTCATCTGTCCTTTTAGTTTAAAACATTACTCTTTTCAAACAAAAAAATTAAACTTAGTATAAACGATAGAGGTGGAAACATGGGCAGGTCGATTAGGTTTAGTAACGGGTCAAAAACAGTTGACTTCTACAAAATGGGCAGGTAGATTGGGTTTAGTATAGGGTCAAAACAGTTAACTTCTTCGTCGGTTCTAATTGGTGCTTCAGTGTTATTATCATCATCTACCTATTTTCTATCTATAGAGAAACATGGATGAAGCTGTAAAAAAAACAGTATTAGCATAGCACCACCGATAATACACAAACTTGCATGCTAACTTAATTTTTACTGTCAAGCCATGATATCACAAATCCATATTTTTTGCTTGATTCAACTGCATCTTCTTTTATGTTAAAACATAGCTCGAATCATAGTAACTAAAGTACCAGGTTGTGAGAGCTGTTAGAGCTTTATACATCACAAACCTCAAAAGCATAATCGATGTAATCTGGTGAAGTAATTAGTTCAAGTATATTTATCACCCCAAATCGACGACCACTCTCGTATATTTATCACCTCAAATCGACCCTTAAATGTTGAAAATAGAGAGATTATATGAAAACATTGTTAACTTACTTCTAGAATAAACTTATACCTTTTGAGAACCTTTCTTGAGCTTGATCATCCCTCAACTCCGAAGAGTGGTCTACTCTCCTTCTCTTCGACCCCAGTCGACAAACTATTGCAATTTTTATACTAATTATAATACACTACAAAAGTATTAGACAACTATTTTGTAGAAAAGTCCGTCTGTATACTCCTGAATATAAGTTTCCTAAAAATAGACCAGTTGTGATCATTGTATTACCTGAGCCAGGGAGACGATTCACCACAAGCATACTCATATTTCAAGACCCGCAAAGAAAGGGAAAACGATCAGTATAGATCCAACCGCTTATAAAAAACCAAGTGCAAAGAATTAGAAATTACCTAAATTCTTGGAGATCAGCCAATAACATCTTTAACGCGCAATGTTTCATTCCTTTAAGCAATGACCAACTAACGTGCTAAACCTATACATGAACATAAACATCCATGCACCATCTGATCGTTACCAAACACCCCTCCAGAAATCATCAAGACAACAATTGAAGAAAATTGTGCACAGTTGTTCCATGCATCAAATTGATCAATAAAAAACATAAATAATCAATTATCAATAAAAAACATTAGCTTACCAATAAAAAACATAAATAATCAATTATCAATAAAAAACATTAGCTTACCGAATGATCAAGTATAACTGGTATGTCTTGGTGGGATGTATTTTTGGTATAGATTCTGCAAATTATCAATTGCTATTTTTTCGATAGATATAGTATATCCGGAAATTCAATATTTTTTCTATGGATATCCGAATATTATTTCTTTACTTTCTTCCGAATAATATACTTTCCAATTAAATATAAATTGTAGCCAATGAGAGGCCTTAATATTTTAGGATATATTGTAGCCAATCATATAATGCCACATAAGATATGACATGGCGCATTTTATTTTCCTATGTCAAACTTAGCCCCATATATATATTATAGATATATATATATATATATATATATATATATATATATATATATATATATATATATATATATATATATATATATATATATATATATATATATATATATATATATATATATATATATATATATATATATATACGAGTGTCAAAACCCGTCCGATGGACGGGTATGAGTTCTATCATTAATTTGTTCGTTTACCTTTTTATTGAGTATAGCATGTATTAATAGTAATTGTATCTCGACTAATGTAAGCTACATTTTGTGGTTGATACTAAACTTATAAATGTTGTAATGTGTTTTCTTCATTGTTATTTTTTATATTTAATTTTTTTAATTGTGTGTATATGTTTAAAATGATTGTTTAATAAAATCATGTCATATTAAAAATGAATTTGCAAAATTTATGATGTCGAAAAGGTTTGGTTAAATAACTTATGTGAGGTATGTTATTTACTATATGTTTAGTTTTTTTATTTTCTTTTTACGTCATCATTAACTTTATTTTACTATTTATAATAAATAGTTGAACATCATGACTGTTTTTTAGTTTAGAAATTCTATTGGTTCTTTGTTGATTGTTAACATATTTTTTGCATTTTTTTTATTCTTCACTTATTTATGCATATTCTTCCGAAAAGCTTTATAAGGTCATAAACATTCTATGATTATAGTCAAAATTAGAGCGTACCATACAATGACCTGCAACATTAAAGAGGGATGTTAATCAGGTTACCAGACATAATTAGAGGCTTACCAGGTCATGTATAGCACGTCTTTAAAACAATTAAGCTAACCCGTAAATCAACCTTAAAGTAATTGGGGGTCTCCGGTTGTTAGTTAGCGGATTGGCTCTATTGTGTATTACTAGTCGGGTACCCGCGCGTTGCAGCGGCGGGTACCCGTATTATTATATTCTTTTGCCATAGCAAGGTTTTTCCGACATCATATACATTTGAGTGCCAATGCGTCATAGTCACACGTTGTGAATGGTGGCATGGGAGCGAAGAGAGTGCCAATATGTGTATTCGTATTTGTGTGTGATGAGACATAAAGAATAAAGAGATTGATGAGTTGTATGTTTATACGTGTTTTCTAAAAGTTTAAATATGTCAGTTAAAAGTTAAAGTGCACTTATAAATTAAGAAATTCAAGACATTTAATTTTTTAAAAGTGAGTTGATTTTTAACATACATGGTTGTTACAAGTCTATAGATTTATTCCATTTAATTTTTCATGTAACTCTGTATTCTATTATAGCATAGTAACCGCAAATACGACGACAAACAAATTTTTTCATCTTAATATAAAACAACCCAACGAACGAAAATAATGTTCACAAAAATCAATGGTTAATAACAAGTGTCATTTCAAATTCACTCACCTCACACCTAAAACACGTACATATAACCCAGAGTTTATTTGAAGCATTTTTATTTAAATTTCTAAAATTCGTTTATCTCTTTTTTTATAATATATAATGTATCACATTTTTGAAAATGTTAAATTTCACATTGTTTAATATATATTTTGAATAATTTACTTTTTACACAATATTATTTATTCACGGGTCGATCACCGGGTTATTTCGGTCCAGTCACCGGGTCACGAGATCGACACCAGGTCATAGGTTCGACTATCGTGTCAACCTAGTCAAGTCATCAGATCATGAATCATTCACCAGGTCAACTCGATCGAGTTACCGAATCAACCCGGTCGAGTCACAGGTTCGACAATCGGGTCAACCCGGTCGAGTCACCGGTGCACGGGTTCAACACTCGGGTCAACCCGATCGATTCACCGAATCATTTATTCGACTATCTGGTTAACTCGACAGATTTACCGATTCAACTATCGAATCAATTAACATATCGTAATATTTACCGTTAAACAATTTTCCTACCTATACACAGTATCCATTGCGTCTAGTAAATTTCTACTACTATAGTCAAATATATTACTGTATTTCATTATTGAATAATAAAGTAACATGTTTTGAAATCTAACATGTTAAATGCTTTGGTAAATAGACGGTCACATCATGACTTCCTAATATAAACATACAAAAAAGACCAAATTCCAAAACCCTACCTATACTCTTAACTTTTATTTCATACGCCTCCAACACTTTCACGTAAACACAAATACATAATTTCGATCTACCTTTTATATTCCGCCGACGGCGACAAGAAATATAACGACGGATTGAATCGGTCTTACCTATTTCATGATCTGTTTTTCCTTATGGTTTCACGAAATATGACGTTGATCGGAAAATGAAATCGGTTGCTTATGACAGTGGCGGCAGAACGACAGTAAGATTCTGAGAAATCTTATGATTGATTTTCAAACGGAGGTATGGAAGATGAAATGCGTGGTTCAAGGTGGTGGCGGCTGTTACCAGTTTCCGGCGTCAATGAGTAATATTCCGGAGACGACGATGGTGGCGCCATCTTTTCCGGCAAGTGACAGTCCATTGAATTTGAGAACCAGAAAAAGATCTGTTACTAATAACAGAATTACGAAATCGGCATGAAACGACGTCACCGGTAGCAGCGGTGGTGGTGGTGGTGACAGTCGGTGAAATGGGTTTCGGTGTTTGATTTTTAGGTGTCTGAATTTTCAGACTTTCTAATTATAGAAAATTCCCAAATGCTTTATAATATAGTATGATATGATATTATATGCTAACATCCAAACTATAAATGAACTACACAAGTTGTTTGGTGCGGCTAGATATTTGTTGTGTTTTTTATGTCTTTAGGCTAGTGTAATGGTAACGTAGTGCATGTCATTTTTTTTAAAGATATTAACAATAACCTACACTATTAAAAAGAATACTGAAACATATTTTAATTTGGTTGGCTTTCGACATCATGTGCAAAACCAACACAGTCTTTCACTTATTTTACTATAAATCCAAAACTTGCAAAGTATGATATATTATCTATACTACTTTATAAAGCGTTTGGGACCTTCCTAAAATAGCAAGGCTAAAAATTCAGACTTTTTACTAAATAAAGCAAGTTGTTGATATTTTCATCAACATTACATAATATAACTTCTTTCAAACAACCTTTTGTAACAACCTTTTAAAATAACATTTTTTTCTTTTAGATTAAAAATTCTTTTCATTAATTTATTATTTTTATAATATAATTTCACTATATTTTTTAAAATTTTATGCTTTTAATTCGTATCTATTTTGATATATTTTTTATTAGTTTTTAGTCTTTTCAATTTTAGTGGGTTTTTAATTCGATTTTTTATGACTTTACAATGAGTAAGAGATTAATATTTGTTAGTCTCAAAATTCGTTATTAGGTACTCGCCGCCGCATTACGAAGGTACCATTCAGTAATGAATGTGTACTTCTTCAAGACAAAGAGTGCCAAAGAAAAATTCAAAATAGAGAAAGCACAATGAAACCCAATTGATAATTATTGTTGTTACTACCAACTTAACAACTTGATTATAAAAGTAATTACATTGGATCTGGTTGGCATAAATAGATATTTGGATCTTACAAACATTGATATTCTTTGAGCACCAAATCATATCCACGAAGTGTGTCTTAGCATGTTCTTTGTTTGGCTTTGTGACCAACGAAAATCCACATAGAATATCACTGTAAACTAAACCAAACAAATTCTGACATGAGTCATTTGCAAAAATATAGTGGCCGTAACCTCAGTTCAAACTTTATTAAAATATATTAGTTATTGCTCGGGATAAAATGGATTGTGAAACCCAACTTGGAGCCGAGGTGTCCTAAAAGTGAGAGTTTTAGAAGTTGCTCTTTGACTTTCTCATAAGAAGAGATTTTAGACAGATCAATGTGAAGAATTTATATCCTTTATACCTGATTGTAGCCAAAATGTTTCAAATTCCATAGTGAGAGCAGCTTGAGAGAAATAACTCAAGTGATCACTTGATTTAATTCCTCCGCTTCACACCGAGGCTAGACATACTTTCACCAACTACAATAGCATCCTTCACCTACATTAAGAAAGTTATTTGGTTACGGAATCTTGATAACCAAGCATGGAGAAAACGTGTGTGTGTAGTGTAGTAATATCGTGTGTTTGACAGTGTACGTCCATATGTCCATTTCGGCACACGATCTACATCAGGTGAGGCTTGTTGGTTTGGCACTATCTTTTCCAATAAAATAGCAATAGCTGGTGAGACGGGAACATCAGATGGGTTACTGGGTACACTCAAATCTTTGGAAACATATACAGTCAATGCACATAAAAAAGTTTTTCAGATGAACTAAAGCAGAAAAGGGAATACCTTGCTGGGCTTAGTTAACCTTTTCCAATACAAAGACTATAAGTACATAAGGTCTTTAGGAAGTTGCATGTGATTGGATGTTTTGACCTTTGCGAAAGAAGTGAGAAGGGAATTGGCCTTTTTTTAGGTAGAGTACCACATATGATCTGATTTAGCTAAAGACACAAAACTTCTTGAATAAGTAATAATATTCATAACTTACCTACATATTCATTGTAGTCTCAACCTTGCTCCCTTCTGCTGCTGAAGTATCTATCATCGATCTTTTTTGTTTTCACTATTACAGCTACCGACATTTTCAATAATTAGATCTGTGCAAAGTTTTCACGATAAGAGACCAGGATGTAATATTAATTCCCTTTAGCTTCAACGTGTACCTTGCCTAGCTCTTTCTCTCGAGGTGCAACCCATAGAAATAGTCACGTCCTTGTAGTCTCTGCTGCCGTCTGCAACCACCACCAAGTTTAGTGTCAGTTTGCACTCATCGCTTTGTATGAAAATCAAATGATCTGGTTATGTAGTAACAGATAACAGTAAACAAAGTTAGATTAAAAAAAAATGTCTCACGGTTCAAATCAAAAGAAATGGCTACATATTGTTCCATGACAATCTTAACTATTTTACAAAGGATTAACAACAACCGCACCATCACCAACCTCAACATCCGCCAGTCTTTCCAAATAAGGTACATGGTTAATCGAATTAGCATAAGCACACTTATAAGTTTCATCATTACAATGTCCGTAACAAAAAACATATGGGTTGCTACCACAACTTTGCAATAATACTTCAATCTTGTGACAGCATGGCAGTCCATTCCGCACCCATCCTCCACAACCGCAATACCAAGTTCCAGGATCCGTAACATAAATTATTTCACCAAACAGAGCCTGAAGTTTTCGTGTGATCCTAAAATTAGAACAAACTGTGCTTTTACAGTCTCCTTATTTAACTTCTCCTCTATGAAAGGCGTCAACTGGTCTGTCTCGAATCAACCGTATGTCTGTATATAACTTCCTCATTATACCTCTTAATTCATCGATTAGCTGAGCTATTGGTAACTCATTTGCATCTGATACCCACGAGTACCCATACCAAAATTTGCCTTCATATGATTTAATCTTAAACCTCTAAAACAGTAATTAGCCCAATGCTCGGGTTCACTGTGTAAGTATTGCCTTCTTGGGTGTAGAATTAGCATACTTAACATTAATCACAACTGCACATAATCACTAAAGTGTCACAAATTTTCGTGTGAAACTTAAGTTTCTGAAGTGAGAGATAACATAATTAACTTAGTATTGAGTGTTACACAACTTAGATGGTATTTAAAGGAAAAAGAATATTGAATTTCGAAGGTACGCTAATTAAACAGAAATTGAAAGCGCATGGTGACTTACATGTTGTCGATGGCAGCCCCTAATTCACTATAACTAACTGAACCATTTTCATAATCAAAACCATTTTCACTATAAATGAACAATAAATTGATTATCTAACTTACTGAAAACACAAAGATTAGATGCTTTAATCTTGAAGTGGGCCTTTTTCAAGAGTAATCCTTCCTGCCATAGTAAAACAAACAATTATTCATCAAATAGCAATACAAACCAAATTAAATCAAGTAAGCAATAAAACATATTGTCGAGTATAAACATAAATTAAATAATACACACCAAATGACAAAATGCCCAAGATTAAGTATTGTAAAACATAATAAATGGCAGATTTAGTGAAAGATCATCTAAATAAAAATATAATCACATATATACTTTCTGACTAAAAAACATTAATTAGAAAGATAAAACTAAATATATTAATACTTGGTGAAAAACAATGAGACTTACAGAACTGCCAACTCTCTCGTAGGAGTAAGGATCAGGACCCGTATTGTAGGTCTATGTTTTGGATGAAACCACAATTTCTCTAGCGTTGGCAAGGCAAGGCTGCTGTCTTCCAAGAACCTGTAATGCACTGCCATAAATATTACGTCTAGATTTTCTAATAATAAACCCCAACAACTGTGAGGCTCACCCGAAACCATAATACCATCTACCTTTGAAAATAATGATTAGTTATCTCTAACACTTGTTGTGGTGGGAACCGCGTCATCTTCTTGAGGTTAAATCTTCCTTCCGGTATGGCTTAGAATCAGAAGTCATCTTAATCATCCTCGTATATTTCTTGTACTATATCAGAGGCTTATGTTGTTGGACAGACTTTGCTTTTTTCATCAATAAAATTAGTACTTCCATGAGCATGTACATCCGCAACTGATTCAGTGTAAGACAAAAACACCCATGGCGATTGCTTCTTGTGTCCTACTCTCCTGGATCTTGTGATATATAGTGCACCTTCCTGTGAATAAAAAGAGATATATATCAGATCAAAAATTATGCAGAAAACTAACGTATCACTAACCTCTAATTTATGATTATAGGGGTCGATCCATGTTAGGTTTCCACTATATATATACCATGTAAAATGTCTATTAACAAACCCTCTTCTACATCTTCAAATTGAGTTTTAGATCCAAAATACTACTAAAGCAAGAAGAGCAGCCAAATACGTGCATATTTAATACACCTTCACATAAAAAATCTTTACAAAACAATAATAAGATAGCGAACACATGCCTCATTGCAAGCTGGTATTCCGTTGTACTTAACTTTGGAGAGCACAAAACCCTAGAAAAAACTGTCCTGAAAGCTAAGAAATGACAAACAGAAGGAAAACAAAATCAATAGTAACCTCAAAAAAATCCTACATTGACACATAAGAGCACAATACCGTGGCCAATTTAGACCCAATTATTATTATAAACAAATTAATTTGGGCTTTGTTTGCTAGATCATATATTTTTGCAATTAAGAGACCGGATCTAAGTTCATATTCTAACGTACCTTAAACCAATGTATGATCTCAAATAAAAAATATAATAAGAAAAATGTAATATCTACATTTTAAGCAATGTAATCTTCGACCAATCACTACAATATTCGACCCCTTCCCTGGCCAATTTCGCGACGTTTCCCTGGCGACATGTCGCCAGGGAAGGAGAATCCCTGGCGACATGTCACCAGGGAAACGTCGCCAAGAAAGGCTGGTGCGGGATTGTTTCCCTGGCGACAAATTAGGGTTTCCCTGGCGACTAAGTGGGCCCCGCGACTCTTTGGTTCAAAAATTGGTGCCACGCTGGAGTTGGTGCGGGATAGTTTCCCTGGCGACATGTCGCCAGGGAAAAGTTGGCTGATTAAGGAACTTAAGTAAAAAAGATTATTAATCCTCACTTTCCCCTGGCGACATGTCGCAAGGGAAACTTGGCTGACTTTTTAGAAAGTCAAGTGAGCCCAAGTTTCCCTGGCGACATGTCGCCAGGGAAACTTGGCTGACTTTTTAGAAAGTCAGGTGAGCCCAAGTTTCCCTGGCGACATGTCGCCAGGGAAACTTGGCTGACTTTTTAGAAAGTCAAGTGAGCCCAAGTTTCCCTGGCGACATGTCGCCAGGGAAACTTGGCTGACTTTTTAGAAAGTCTAGTGAGCCCGAGTTTCCCTGGCGACATGTCGCCAGGGAAACTTTGACATTTTTTTAGCAGCCTGCATAGCAGGCTGTTTCCAGATTTTTTCCGGAATTTTTCCGGAAAAAATCTACCAAAACCTGGGAATACAAATACAAAACCTGAAGATACAAATACTAAAAATCTACCACGAATCTAGTACCAAAACACAATAACATGACCTCTCGATCAATACAAATACATATGTCACAACTTGACTACAAAGTTCCTAGTTACACTTATTAAACTTGCAATTCGGGGTTTACAATTATTAAACTTGCATGCTAAGGTAGGAAAAACAAGACAAGCATACTAACCATTATTGCCATTCTACCCGTCTACATTATCATTACCACTCCCGCCACTCCCACCGGCGCCACTACCGCTGCCTCCCGTGCCACTCCCGCTAGCACCACCCGATAGAAATGCTGAGAACGCATCGGCAAACCTATCGTCACTTCTCATAAAGTTAAACACTTGAGACGCTTGTTCTAACCGTGGGTCGATGGGAGGAGGAGGAGGAATATAGTGAGCAGTCCTTCTCGGCACTATCTGGCCGACACCGGGCATGTGGCCTCGCTGCTTTCCACCTCGGACGATACGGTTGATCTTGTCGTCTGTATGTTTGCCTTCAGCCTGCATCGCAAGCATCCTTTCCTAATGAAGTGACAAAAACAAACGACAGTTAGTATATTATTTATTAGTCGGGTTGTTACATTATTTATCAGCAGGGAATAGTAAAAAACCAAGGCATATCCAAAAAAAATTAATTAATTAATTAATTAAAAAAAATACTTATATACATAACGTGGTCCGCATCGCAAGGAAAATTCCCATCCTGGTCGGTGTGCGCAATGAAGAAGTGATCAATGACAGTCGGGGGTGGCACATCAGCTTCAGTTGCAGCTTGCGTCTGTACATACATAGACACGCATATATAGAATGAAGCAAATTCAAAACAAAAAAACACAACACACCAAAACATATAATCAAAGACATATATGTATGTAAATTAATTATAGAATTTCTCACCACTTGGTCTCGAAGGCGTGCCAACGATCGGGATCCCTGCCGACTCGGCGTCTTCTGCTTAGACCGGTTCTGGGAGTTCGTCAGGCATCTTTTCTCATAATCCGGATTACTCCAAAGTGTGATCTGTTTTTCCCAGTCCTCTGGAGTAATTTCCTCTGGACGCTCGTTGCGGACTCTGCCGATATCTACCGTGTCGGTATCGATGTCTCGGACCCAATGCTTTGTCTTGAGCGTATTTTTTCGAGAATTGTAACTCTTTGTAAGCATTTGATTGATGCCGCCACGTATATCCTTCCATCTAGCACGATCAATCTTGTGTGGTGTCAAATTAAACTTATCATGCATTCATATACAACAAATAAAATAAATACAGATTTAGAGTTAGAGATATAATTTATACATTATTTTGTTTATTTATTTAATGGCTTATATATTTATTTAATTTTTTATAATAAAAACAACTTATCCTGATAAGCATAAGCTTTTTGAAAACAGCTTGTTCTGATAATCTTATCAGGACAAGCTGTTTGAAAACAGCTTATCCTGATAAGCTTATCAGGACAAGCTGTTTGAAAACAGCTTATCATGATAAGCATATCAGAACAAGCTGTTTGAAAACAGCTTATCCTGATAAGCATATCAGAACAAGCTGTTTTCACACAGCTTGTTCTGATAAGCTTATCAAAATAAGTTGTATTCAAACAGATTGTTCTGATAAGCTTATCAGGATAAGCTGTTTGAAAACAGCTTATCCGAAAAGCTTATTACTACCTCCGTCCCATAATTATTGTCCATGTTTGACTTTTTAAGTCTTTCTTCGTCAACTTTGACCTTAAATATTTTTGTTTGTGTTATTTAATATTTGATGCATAATACATGAATGGATAGAGTTTTAAATATATTTTTTATTGATATAACTTTTATCAAGTATTGTATAGCACAAAGAAATTAATTTAAGGTCAAAGTTAACGGAGAAAGACCCAAAAAGTCAAAAGTGGACAATAATTATGGGACGGAGGTAGTACATTATTCTCATCAAATATATATTTATTTAAATTTTTTTATATTTATTCGAATTTTTTTATATATATTTAAAAAAACATTATATGATATAAATAAATAAGATACAATTTGTATATTTATTTAAATTTGTTATTTATTTATATGATATAAATAAATAAACAAATTTATTTAAATATATGCACCATTAAATAAATAAACACAATAATGTTATGAACATAAAAATGATAACTGACCTCTATGTTCGCCCAAATCAACGTATTGATCTCATCAGGGACATAATTCCAACTTGGGTAGTACAGTGGCACGAGCCTCCTGATACAATCCCCGATGTAATTAGATAAATGCTGAGCATGCGCGTCGCGAGGCCGGAAAGATTTTTCTTCAAAATCTATCGGGACAGGGCCATGCTCACCAACTTCCTCCAACAAATCGATACATCGGCTAATGCCCCGAGTCTTTCTACCGGCCTCTCTGCCGCCCAAAATTTCTTTTCTTTTGCCTTTGCCTGCAAAAATCAAGTGAGTGACAAAGTCATAAAAATTCAAGGCAAGCAACATATATATGCACCAAATTTTTGATTGTGTTACAATAATCCAAATATTCTTACCTTTATTTCTAAATAAGGCAAAACAACCGCTGCGGATGTTTGGCGTAGGAGGTTCATCCTCACCACCACCGTCACCACCGTGTGATCCTGCAACATCTGCTGACATCTGTGCAAGTACAATTAGCATAACATAGACAAATTCATGAACAAAATAATATAAGCATGCACAAATCCAAATACAACACATCCAAATAAATATACACATTTAAAAAATCCACAACAATTAGATTCATTAATTCAAACAAATAAGTGTCTTTTGCAAGTTACAACTAAAGGTCAATCTTCTTCTTCACTGGAATAAACTCTGTCTTCACCATCATCATCATTCACACGTTCTTCATCACTTAAATCATGAGGGACGTCTTCATCATCAGTAATACCATCGTCTTCATCATCAACATCAATGATATTTGGCGGTGCATCAACCTCCGTTTCGTGGCCATCTATATTCAAGGTCACATCACCCAAGTCATTCAAATCATTGGAAAGTGGTAGATCACATGAGTTGTCGAAATGTATAATGTCAGGAACGGCATCTGACACTATGACACCCCCGTTGGAAAACTTTTTATGATTAACATGTTCAACGACCTTCCAGTTGGGTTTGTTCTTATCTTCAATGTAGAAGACTTGTTTGACTTGTGTTGCAAGAATGTATTGTTCATCTTTCCAAAACTCAGCTCTTGTGTCGGTGAGTTGAGTCATGTTGTTTCTATAGATAAGACGTTTTTTACGTAACATGGGGCGAGTGTCGAACCACTTAACTTTGAACAACACAACACTGAACGACAAATAACGAAACACGAGGATCTGTTGAAGCTGACCATAAGCCATTGTGTTCTCAGGGCCAGGCGTACAAATGCCGCTATTTTGAGTTGTACGACGTTTATCGCGACTGTGCACGACATACCTCACACCGTCGACTATGCAAGAGTTTATTGAGATTGGATGCGGTGATGGTCCACAAGCCAAAGCGAATAACTCGATGGTCTGAATAATCTCTGGGTCTTTGTCATTGTCTACGTGACGTTGACGGATCTATGAGGAATAAAGGATTAGGTAAAGAAAACTATTTATAATAATATTATTTTTTTTACAGGTAAGTACACAAGATAAGTCTAAGTTTACCATTTTCCCAAACCACGCGGAGAATTCTTTTTTCTTGTCTTTGTCAGGATATAATCTGAAAAACGTTCATGGTATTAGAATAAGTCGCTATTGTTAAGAAAAAGAAGTTTCAAAATAAAATAAAAAACGCGTACCTCTTGAACTCGGAAATATACTTGTCGATTTCAGGACTGTTGTTTAGTACATACCATTCCACTTTCTTGAACTCTTGATAAGGGAACGGAATATACGACTTTTTCCCAAGCGGGTTACATACCGATCGGAACACCTGAAACTGACACGTTGGGGGAGGGGGTCCACATTACGGTCGAGACGATTAAATTTAGTGGTAACATCATCCCAAAATACTTAGAACAGAAAGTCAATGCTTCTTGTGCAACATAACCCTCCACAATCGAACCTTTTGGCTTAGCTTTATTTCGTACATAACCTTTTAGCTCTTTCATGTATCTTTCAAATGGATACATCTACCGGGGGCGGATAGGCCCGCCTTCAATGGCCTCATCAGGTAAATGGATAACCAAGTGAACCATAATGTCAAAGAAATCAGGAGGATATATGAGCTCAAGATCGCACAAAATGTCAACCACCTTTTTTACAGCAGTCAACATGTCATCCACCATTAAAGTTGCAGAGCAGAGTTGCTTAAACAAGTTACATAGGTCGATCAGTGGTCTTGCAATCTCAGCAGGCAAGTATTCCTGAAGTGTGAAAGGAAGTAAACGTTGCATCATTATATGACAGTCATGAGACTTCATGCCCGTTATATTGGTATCGTTATCGGTCACTTTGTGCTTGAAGTTGGATCCGAACACATCTGGTAGTTTAACACTTTTGATGTACTGACAAAACTTTTTCCTGTTCTCTGGTGTGAAGGAATACGAAGCCTGAGGCTTCTTGCACTTCCCGTTTTTACTTTGGGTGAGCCACAAGCTTTTTCGAATGCCCAACTTTTCTAAGTATTGTCTTGCCTTGACAGTGTCTTTAGATTTGTCATTCATCAACAAAGTGTTCAGGATGGCCTCCAACACATTTTTTTTGATATGCATGATGTCTAAATTGTGTCTTAGTGAAAGAAAAGGCCAATACTCAAGCTCGTAAAAAAATAGACCGTTTAGACCAGTTAGGCTCAACACGAAAATTGCGTGTTATCTTCACACCCCCAAAATTCTTATGTTTACCGGGCAGTCGATTTGGCAGTGAAGCGTGTTGCTCGTTAATCCGGTCCATGGTAAATGTTCTAGGACGGGGCTGGTGTTCGGGTTTACCATTGAATAAACGTGAAGTCCTGGATTTATGGCGGGGCGGTAAGAATCTTCTGTGGCCAACATAAGCTATTTTGCTTGCCACATGAAGAGATGGAGTGTCGTCATTACATGTAGGGCAAGCCTTGTAACCTTGCCCACTATACCCAGACAAACTACTTTGAGCCGGAAAATCATTGATGGTCCATAAAAGCATCGCTCTCATGGTGAATGCCTCGCCTGTAGCTTGGTCTATAGTACTCACACCATCCCATAAAAGTTTTAGATCATCAATTAAAGGCCTCAAGTAAACATCAATGTCCTTGCCCGGGGATTTAGGGCCAGGAATTAACAGCGTCAGCATTAAAGAACTCTCTTTCATACACAACCACGGAGGCAGGTTGTATGTTGTCAATATCACCGGCCACATGTTGTAAGTCTGACTAAGGTTGCTGAATGGATTGAAACCATCAGCAGCCAACCCTAATCGAACATTTCTTGGTTCTGCTGCAAAATCACCATACTTGGCATCAAATTTCTTCCAAGCCGCACCATCACACGGGTGTTGCATCTTACCGGGCTCCGTACACTTTCCAGTAGCATGCCAAATCATATCCTTTGCACTTTTACTAGACTTGTACAAACGTTGTAGTCTAGGAATGATCGGAAAGTAACGCAGCACCTTCTTAGGAACTTTCTTCCCCGGCGTGTTAGTGTCTTTCCATCTACTTGTATTACATACGGACAGAAATCCAAATCGACGTATCCTTCCCGAAATAAGCAACAATCGTGTTCACAAGCATGTATCGAATTGTACCCTAACCCGATCGTTTTAAATGTCTTCTTTATTGCATAGTATGACGGTGGGAGCTTGAATCCTCTGCTTGGGGGAAAGATAGTTTGGAACCACTATAGAATATCACTAAATATAGTATCGGTGATTTTACCTTTGGCCTTATAATGTGTAAACTTTGCCATGAAGTCTAATCGAGTCGCTTCTACACAACCAGGGTACAGCGACTCATTGGCACTGCGATATAACTCTTCAAACTCGTTAGCTTTAGTCCGTCTGTTACTTGAGTTGGGAGGAGGTGGAGGAGGAATATAGTCTGGAGGCATATAGGTAAGATCATCAAGTAACGATGTCATGTCAGTTATAAAAGGTTGTCTTGTGTTATCTATTATTGGCAGTGGTGGTGGTGGTGGAGGAGGTGTAGGTGTAGGAGGAGCCGGTTCACCATGGTGTACCCATGTTGTATAACTGTTGTCAAACCCGGACTTCATAACGTGGTTCAAAAGAAGGTCAATATCTACCAGGAGTCTTGTTCGACAACGCTTGCATGGACATGGTATCTCATTCAAACGATTCACAAACTTCCTAGAATGCTTGACAAAACTGACAAGACCCAATATATATTCTGGCTGATGACGCTCTAACCGTGTCCAACTCTTATCAATGAGTACCATAACTGTGTTTTAACGATACATTTAGTTATTATATGCAACTTAATTAACACAAGGAATTTTAAAAAATAATTATTATATATTTCATAAATAATAATATGTATTATATCAAATTATAAAAAATAATTATAAAATATATAATTATTATTTATAAAGTATATAATTATATAATAATATTTATTAAAAGATATAATTATCAAGTATAGAAAATAGTATGTTCACCTAGTGCAACTATGGAAGGCAATCCTAACCCACCCTTTGAATGTTTCGTCTCATATATGAATGCGTATAACCGATTTACTATTTGAGAAAATTTCGGCAGCATTTCCCCTCAACTCCCCAAATATGTGTTTAAAGACATATTCGTAGGAGTAAAGGAGAAACACTGTCGAAATCATCTCAAATACTAAATCGGTTATACGCATTCATATCCTAAATGAGACAAAACATTCAAAAAGAAGTTAATTCCTAATAAATTAACTTCGGATGGGTTTTCTATAGGTTGATCAATTTCAGACGGGAATTTTCCGAAATTAATCGCTAAAATCCTAAAACATTCCTAAGGCTTAGTCCAATAAAACATTTATATCATATAATAAAAACAGCTTATTCTGATAAGCTTATCAGAATAAGCTGTTTGAAAACAGCTTATCCCGATAAGCTTATCAGAATAAGCTGTTTTCAAACAACTTATTCTGATAAGCTTATTAGAATAAGTTGTTTGATAACAGCTTATCCCGATAAGCTTATCAGAATAAGCTGTTTTCAAACAGCTTATTCTGATAAGCTTATTAGAATAAGTTTTTTGAAAACAGCTTATCCCAATAAGCTTATCAAAGTAAGCTGTTTAAAAACAGCTTATCCCGATAAGCTTATCAGAATAAGCAGCTTATTCTGATAAGCTTATAAGGATAAGCTATTTTTAAACAGCGTATTCTGATAAGCTTATCAGGATAAGCTGTTATCAAACAGCTTATCCTGATAAGCTTATTAGGATAAGCTGTTATCAAACAGCTTATTCTCATAAGCCAGGTTAACCTGTTTGAAATCAGCTTATCCAAAAAAGATTATTAGAATTTATTCTCATCAAATAGGTAACATAAGGAGTGTTTGGATTTACGTTTAAAAAAATTAACAAGTTTAAACATCCCGGACGACATGTCGCCAGGGAATCTAAAAAAAACTAAAAAAAAACAATATGTATTATCAATTACAATTAAAAGTTAAAAAAAACATACCGTTAAAGAGTGGTCGGGTCTCGGCTGTGGTCGGGGCGCGGGTGTGGTCGGGGATCAGCTGCGGTCGGGTCTCGGCTGTGGTCGGGCTCGGCTAAGGTCGGGACTCGGCTGCGGTGACCGGATATGTAAAAACAGAACCAAATATACTATCAATTATAATATAAGTTATATAAAAAAATCAAATACAATATAAATTATAAAAAAAATTATATAAAAAAAACCTTAACAATTACAATATAAATTATATAAAAAACCTTAATATATATTGCGGTGGTGGTGGTGCCGGTGAATGTAGATGGCGTGGTGGTGGTGTTGGCGACTAGAGATGGTGGTGAGTGGTGGTGAGTGCACGTGTGCAGGTGTGGAGGAGAGTGATGGTGAGTGGTGGTGGTGGTGATATAGCAGCGAAGGGTGTGGAGGAGAGTGGTGGTGGTGGTGATATAGCAGCGAAGGGTGTGGAGGAGAGTGGTGGTGGTGGTGATACAGCAGCAACAGCGAAGGAGATGAGGGTTTTTTTTATAAGTGTTGTGAGAAAAGATAAGGAGATCTGGTCAATAAAGGTCTTTTTTTCCCCGGTGTCGCCAGGGATACTTTTGACTTTTGTCGTTTAGCCAAAAGCGCGCGTGATTGAAACATTTTGGAGGGGTGTGACAAAGTTTCCCTGGCGACATGTCGCCAGGGATACTTTTGACTTTTCAACGCATATACACGTACCTATAACTTTTGTCGTATCTCCCAAACCTTCCCTGGCGACATGTCGCCAGGGAAACTATCCCTGGCGACATGTCGCCAGGGATAATTTTTGTGAAAATAAAATTTCTTGTTACTTATGTATTATTATAATTAGTAATAAAATAATAATTATTATTATTATTTATAAAATAATAATTATTATTATTACAATTTATAAAATAATTATTATTATTTATAAAATAACTATATCATCCCGGTCAGTTTAATTTCTAAATTCATTCCGATTTATTCCGTTTAGTTTCTCGATTTATTCTAATTCGGTAACCATTTAACATCTAACGTTTAACAAATGCATACCGACTCATCCATTGAACATCTAACATGTAACCAAGACATGTCGAGTCATCCATTGAACATCTAACGTGTAACCAAGACATGCCGACTCATTTATTGAACATCTAACGTGTAACCAACAGATACCGACTCATCCATTGAACATCTAACGTTTAACAAATGCATACCGACTCATCCATTTAACATCTAACGTGTAACTAATACATGCTGACTCATTTTGTTGAACATCTAACGTGTAACCAATACATGTCGAGTCGTCCATTGAACATCCAACGTATAACCATAACAAACCGGATCATCCATTGAACATCAAACGTATAACCATAAGAATTATCACTGTCATCGATGAACGGAAGAAGTGCAATTGAAGAAATGGGTAACCAATCTGTACCGGAAAGAATGCAATCATTGGGTGATCTGTAGTAACCTAATTCTGTTCTTAGCCACTTCTCTTCCGATATGCAATCCTTGAGTTCTGAAGGGAATTTGACCTCTATCTTGTTCAACTTTCTACAGCACTCCAGAAACGAAAAAACATTTTGGTTACTAATTGAAGATGACGAAGCCTGTCGCTTGAAAGTTCGAGTAAACTCATCTACCAATGGGATATCAACAAGCACCGATTCATTATGAAGATTATACACCAGTGATGATTCAAGCATGAACGACTCAGAAGGTGGTTTGTACCCAGAACAACCATTCAAATAAATCTTTAACCAGCTTCCGTTTTGAATCGATGACAAAAAGAGTTTCGGCAAACAAGTCCCGGTTGTCCTTAAAATCTTAAGCCAGTTTAGAAGCAAGAACGTATTTGATTTAGTTAACGGGGATGACATAGTAGGAACAACAACATTAGGTGGAGATAAATAAGGGATATCAGAAGCTTTCGCGTAAGTTTGAACAAAAGAAAGAAGCTTTTCATTTGATGTAACCTCACCAAAATAGCTTACACAACGAGTATAGTCATTTGCCAGCTCAACATAGCTATGTTGCCAGCTCATCTAACGTGTAACCAAAACATACCGACTCATCCATTGAACATCTAATGTTTAACAAATGCATACCGACTCGTCCATTGAACATCTAACGTCTAACCAAGACATGCCGACTCATTTATTGAACATCTAACGTGTAACCAACACATGTCGAGTCGTCCATTGAACATCCAACGTATAACCATAACAAACCGGATCATCCATTGAACATCCAACGTACAACCATAACAAACCGGGTCATCCATTGAACATCCAACGTTTAACTATTGGCGGGAAAACGTTGGCGGGAAAACATTGGCGGGAAAATGTTAACCATTTCCCTCACTTTTTGACCATAAAAGGATTCACACACACTTATCATCAGCAGATCACACACACACACACATATCATCTCCTACCAAACTCACCACTACCACCACCTGATTTGGTAGCAGATGGATCCCCGTGAAGCTTATAAGTGTACATGTAGAAAGGGATATATTGTGTTGAGACAGTCACATCAACCTCATAGCTTTGGTAAACTCTACTATGCATGTCCTTTTTCGAAGGTAAACAATCAAATGTTTTGGTTATGTAATACGTGTGATTATTAAAATGACATGTCATGTTATTTGTTTACTTTGTAACAGCCAAAAACAGATGATTATGGATGTAAATATTTTAAATGGAAGGATGATTTTGATCTCGAACTCCGTATAAGATCTTCCCCTGGATCTTCAACACCTCAAGGTTCACATCCAAGTTCTTCTACAGGTCCTTCTCAATCTGCATCCACTGAGTGCTCAAATTGCAAGATCAAAGATCTAAAGATAAAGATGTTAGAGGCAAGACTAGAAATGGAAAGGCATCCTGAAGACCACGCATGTCAATCGGCTGCAATACTTCATGAGCTTTTAAATGAAATGGAAAATCTTAGCGTTGAGTAGTAATCGGCTGCACTACTTTACGAACTTTAAGTTGATTAGTAATGTCCGTTTTTAAGTTTTCCATTTGATTCCACAAGGGCTATGTATAATATTATGAATAAATAAATGCTTGTTTTATAAATGTCTCATTTTTATTATATAAACGTCGCAAAAATAAAATAACATCGGATCGATAGTTAAAATAATAATTATTTGGAATAAATAAATATTTGTTTTATAAATGTCTCATTTTTATTATAAACGTCGCAAAAATTAAATAACATCGGATCGATAGTTAAAATAATAATTAACAAGCAAAACTAAATAATTATATGACAGGGAGTTTCCCTGGCGACATGTCGCCAGGGAAACATTTGGTATTTTGCGGGTAAAAGCCCGCCACACATTTTGTGTTTAATTGTGAAACTAATCACAAATGGCAATGGTTTCCCTGGCGACATGTCGCCAGGGTTAATCTTGACAGGTAATTAGCAAACTTAGATTTTGTTAAATACGATGGACGAGTTTTCCTTGGCGACATGTCGCCAGGGATAAGTTGGGACAAAGTATCCCTGGCGACGTGTCGCCAGGGAAACTTTGGAGGGAAAATTTCGCGCTCTTTCACTTGGTATCTGATTTTGGACCGAGTATCCCTGGCGACATGTCGCCAGGGAAACCCTAGTCAAACTTTGACCAAAAAGTAAATCTACTTTACCGCCACGTCAGCGTTGTCGCCAGGGAAAAGGGGTTATCCCTGGCGACATTGTGTCACCAGGGAAACCCCCGTCATCTGTTCTCAACTTTCTTTTAGTGAATGTAATCATGTACCTTATAGTTTCTTGTACCTTATATTTTGAACAGCTTTATAGTTTAATATATTGACACTTACTGAATCATCGAAGAAGTCATTAATCAAAAGGTCGCACGCATTCTTTCCGCAGTTTCTCGCACCCCGTTGCTAACTTTTATTAATATCTGTTCAAAAGAAGGTAAAAACAACATGGATAAATAGGCTAGCGGTGGTTCTACGTGATTGCTTAAGAATATTAATATACAATATACAATTCCAATATATTATAAGAGGATACAATAATATAATTTGACAATACCTAGCATAACATGGAGCGTATCAATGCTATTTTCCTGAGGAACCCCAACGGGTATCTAGTTGTTTAGTTGAAGAACCTAACGCAGAAAAACATAAACTACATTAGCAGCAGCATAATGCACCTGATATGGTAACAACGTAAAAAGAATTTACATACATATGAATAGGAATGTATATTCTAACGCACCTTCGCTCAATATATGCCTCTGCTTCTTAGAAACACTTATGGAACCTTCATCGACGGGTACAAAGTTCTTTACTGGAAGTTCATATGTAGTGTTTGCACAGAACCTACCTGTACCCCATTGCTGACTTTCAGTAAAATCTGTTTAAAAAATAGCAAGAACGCGTGTAAATAACACGTATTACTGTTTAAATGCCACAATGGATAAAACAGGGTGCATAACCAAACACTATCACCCGAACAAACACTATGATGACCATCCCACCAGTTTCCAGTGAGGTACCTGCTGTAAAATACGTAAGAAAGCAATAAAACGCACATACACCACAACTATTGAAGAACGATAACATCTTTGCAACAATGTAACCAAACTGGTTAAAATCACGCACAGTTCATATAACGCATACAACTCATATGTAATTTCTTAAACTAAATATGACAACATTTAACCTAGTAGCCCCTACTAAAAGCAACCGATTTCTACAGCAATCATTTTTGACAGATTGCCCAATAGAATACCTAAAAAGATGGAATATTTACCGAGTATTCTAGATAACTTTGCCGCTTCAGCAACTTCATCTTCATTTTCCACTTCTGCCTGAGCTTGGAGAGGCAATCATCTCATTTTAAGCCGCTTAACACCCACTATGTTTTCATGATTTAACTCGCAATTTCCCTCTTCTTCGTCTTCGCCTTCTTCTCCGTCTTCGCCTTCTTCTATGTCTAATAGATTCTCAAGATCATCTGCAAATGAATCCGGGTCGCTATTTGCTTCCACGTCACTTTCTTTTTCTTCACCATGAATGGCAGTAAGATTTTATACTTGTCCGTCCCAAATTTCCTAGCACATTTCTCTGGTTTATTGTTGAAGCTACAAGAATGAAATTCTTCGGCCACTTCCAAAAGCCTTGAGTACATAAAACAAAATAAGCATGTAGCATAACCAATGGATCTACAGGAAATACATTGATCAGTTATCATACATACATAAGTAAGCAAGCTGTTATTTTTATAATCAAATGCACTCATGTTCATCTTACCAATCCAAATAACCAAGCATCCAACCACGACTTTAATCAAAACTTAAAGTTATGTGCCATCAAACTTAACAATTTTGGACCCTTGCAGAATATCAAACATCAGTGAATACATAAACTGGTAATCACAATTACAAATAATTCCTTCTCATGAAACTGTCGTACTTGCGGTTCATTCATTCAAAAAAAGCATCCTAACTCATACCATCAGTGTCATTAGAAGCTGATGCATGATCTTTCTTATTCCTTGTGTAGCTCACCAATGAAAACTCGAGTTCCATGCTGAACTTTCGTGTACATAATACCTAAACATAAAGAAACACAATTTCATCAGGTTTTCACAATAAGATACGTACTTGTGTTTTATGTGGTTAGTTATTTAGGTTATGATCTTGACTGGTTGAGGCGGCTGATTTTTTTTGTTAATTGTGGTTATGTTTTTAGGGATACAGATTAGGGTATTTGTCAAACATATACTAATGGTAAAGATAGCATGATATATTATTTAGTTCGGAATTTTAGCAATAAATGTGACGTGGATTAACAACATGCTTATGTGGCATATCCCTTTAATGTAAAAGATATATATATATATATATATATATATATATATATATATATATATATATATATATATATATATATATATATATATATATATATATATATATATATATATATATATATATATATATATATATATATATATATATATATATAGGGTGAGGTTATTTTCAGAACCAAATAAATGTAGAGAACTGCGGGAACCAACTTTTTACTCTTAAAATGAACATGTAAATTCATCGGGTTAGTTCATTAGGTAGCAAGGATTACCCAACTTGTTGATGCAAAAGTTGGGTAATCCTTGCTAGACCCGAATTAGGCTTAATTCGGGTTGGCTGGGCTCCGGCTCCTGCACCAAGTGAACTATTTGGTTGGGATCCTGCACACTAAACAACACGCATTAGGCTTACCGTGGGAGGGTTTCCCACGATTAGACTCTGGCGTGAGAGTAAGTAATCGGTTAGGTTTTGTATGAGTTGAGAATATAGAACGTAATACCTTGTGGAACCTTTGAGGGTTCCTTTTATAGGCAGTGAAACCCTAATGGACTGTCACTGATACTTCGGCCCCAAGGAAGAGATAAGCACCAGAATTAGATTGATTGTTATCTTCTAATTATGGTGAGTGAATATCTCCTTCTTTGGAGTAAATCACATTCAGAGATAGAATATGATTCTGTCTAACCCTGCACCGGTCATGCCGGGCCGTAGGCCGCACACGTGTGTGCGGTTACTGTTCATCCAAGCCCATAAGCTTAAATGACATTATTCCCACCCATCTGTGATGGGTCGGATACGGGTAGTACCCGTGGGCCGGGTTCATGACCCGGCTGGGGACTATACGTCATCATGTCCCCCCAGTCTGGTTGTTACAACCATAGGCGTAACCTCTAGACTACGAAGATGCTCCCTGGACGTACCAAGAAAAAATAGGGAATGATAAGTTGTCCAAGAATTTGTTCCGGCCGCACGTGGCAACCTGACTTAGGAATTTATTCCATTATTATCTCAGCCGCTCATGGCGACCGAGACAAATTAAATATAGCATTAAATGTCAAGTCTTACGTAAGAGCCGCATATCCCGACATTAATAACTGTTCACCTGCCACGTTGACTGACAAAAGTGCAAACAGTCAGAGCCTCGAGCAGTGTAAACGTTTGAGTCAGAAGTGACCCGTGGGTCCCGCCTGACGTTTCACTTGCCACTTGCCCCTAACCACATGATCAAGAATAATGGCAGACACGTGTCACACATCCAACAGGCCATGACCGACGAGGTAACCCTATAAATAAGCCACCCCTACGGCTGTGTGCAACACACAGTTTGTATCTCCATTTCTGCCATTAAAGCTTTCTTCTTAGCTTCAATCAACACGCACGGATCCCTTCCTCCGCAGGTTAGAACACCACGCCCTTACATTTTTATTTAGTAATGGCTCACAGAAACAACCCCACCATTGGATCCGTGCTTAATGTAATGACCCAGGAACAACTAGATCACTTTTGTACAAATTATTTCATCCCTACCAACCTACACCCCTCACTTCCTGGCACCGGAGACCTCATAACTGAGGCTCCGGTGGGTAAGATTGGCCTGTACACTCGCCTTTTCGATGCGGCCAACTACCGCATTCCATTCACCTGTTTCCTCATAGATCTGTTAGGATATTATGATGTACATATTAGTCAGCTCCACTGTATAGGCGCCTGTAAGATTAGTCAATTCGAGATCCTCTGCCGTGCTAGAAGAATCCCCCCAACCGTAAAACTATTCCGGATTTTTTACACCCCCAACCTAGTAAATGGTTGGTTATCCTTTAAGAAACGATCCCCTAACAGTCCCTAGTCTCATAATAGGCCAATGGATTCGCTGAAAAACTGGTATGACCACTACTTTTTCATTGACGCAATAGTATGGCCGGCTGATTATGCCTTTAGACATAGGATATCCCACGACCCCCAGCCGCACGCTAGTACATATAACCCCCGACACTCCCAAGAATTAGATCTGAATAGGACCGGGTTCCATAGAAATCTTCCCGAGTCATTTCTATGTTTGCTAGGGATTAGCCGCAACTATTTCGGCCCGTCCAACAGATATCCTGTGTTTTGGAGAAGGCAGGGTGAAGGTAGGCTAACATCCGTACACAAAAAAGCTTATCCAACTACTTTGTAATGGCTAACATATTTTGTTATTGTTGGGCAGAAATGAACTTCTTTGGACTTATACGCCAGGGTGACCCGAAGCTCGTACCAGAGGGCTCCCGTCCCCTCCGTGAGAATGAACTACCCCTTCTTGAGCATACCCGAAACGTGACGGTTGCTCTTGAGGCCGTGCCGGATCCCCACTCGGACGAGGAAGAAACAACTTTAATGAGGACGCCCGTCGACTTCGACAACGAGGACGGTGATAACAGGATGCTTGAAGGAGGAGCCGGGCCCTCCTCACCGCCTAAGACTGCCACTCCTGCACATGGGGAAGAGCAGGTAGACAATATTGACTTAACCACCTCCAGCCTTCGCCAGATGTTGGGTGATGATGATGAAGAGGTACAACAAATCAATGAGGAGGAAGAGGAAGAAGTGGAAAAAGAAGTTGAGGAGGAGGTCGAAGAAGCAACAGCTCAGCCCGTCGCCAAGCGTACCCGCAAAAAGAACAAACGAGTAAGGAGAGCTGCTCCAGCCGAGATTGGCGAACACAACACCCCTCCCAAGAATCTTCGAGAAGACCACCCCTTATACCAATCTGTTGGGAGCACCACCCAGGCTTCCGAGACGATCCGGGCCGCACATGTCGATCCAGTCACTCATATTCCCCCAACCACATCAGAATTAGCAAGAAATAACATGTAAGACTCCATCCTGATACGTAAGAACGACAAATTCTCTTTAAGCAATACTTAATATGTATCCAAATGCTTGTTTCACAGGGATGAACAAACTGGTGTCGCGCCTCCTCCTGACACCCAAATGGAGAAGGGAAAAGAAAAAGAAGTGGGGGGAAACCCCATGCCTCATACGGCCGCCATGAAATCCGGCCCCGTTTTTGAAGAAGGTACCCCCCCCAGCCTCCCAAGACCTCCCAACGTCCGGCCCCCCTCAATCGTTCAACCCTATTTGGAATATCACCACTGCATCACGAATGAGGGAAGCCGAGGAATGCCGAGAGTACCTCAATAACTGCATACCACCAGGCTTGGTGCGAGAAGTGAATGCACTCAGCCATGCGGACCTGGCGGATGAGTACAACGGTGCTTTGGTGCATCAAATGGCAATGGGCACCTCGATTAGAGTAAGATTTGAAGCCGCACTTGGGCATGTGGAGTCTCTTAAGAGGAAGGTTGGACGGAGGGAGAGAATGATCGAGGACAATGAAGCTCAAATTGCAGCCCTCCAGTCCCAACTTGCTAGTGCCGAGGCGACCATAAAAGAGCAATCGGCGCGTGCGAATTAGTATGACCAACAAGTGGCCGATCTCGAGTCAAAACTAGATGCCGCGACAACCAAGGTACATATCCGTGCCGCACCACCATTTATTCTAAAAGAAATATAATCTAACAATTAATCTCATATAGGTAACCACAGCGGAGGCGTCTGCCAAGTCTTCCTCCAGCCAAGTATCCGTGCTCACCAAGAACCTGGAAGACGCGCAAATGACAATCCAGAGCATGGAGAAGGTACAAGAGGAGCTTGCTGATGAGCGGGCTATCACCAATGAGCTGAAAGAGGCGTTTGCCCAAAAAGATGTGATGATCGATGCCCTCACTGCCGAACGCGATGACGTGCTATGCCCTAAACTACTAGCGGCCATTGCCGGCCGCAGGTGGATGGTAGGGCATGGAGCACGCTTGGCCGTCACCAAGGTACTAGAGGCCCCCGAATTTGTGCAACAGTTTGCAAGACTTGTATCTGATGGTATTGACCACGGTCATCATGAGGGAATGGTCCAGGCCGTAGAGCTGATCAAGAAAAGGGAGAACTTCACCAGACATGCTTTCTTTAACCCTAAAGCGGCTAACAAGATGACTGCTTCCATGGCCACGATGCGAGATCTTCATTATCCATTCTTGGCTGAGCTGGAGACCACAAAAGATGCATCGAATATAGAAATCATGGAAAAGCTAAGTCTCAGTGCGTTCTCCCAAGATGAGGGTCATTCCCGTGCTTCCTTCACTCCATCACCCAGCCACCTGACGCTCCCTGTCTATGAGGATGTAACCAGGATCGTGCTCGATGAAGAACCCTTAAGTGGGGTGCTGGAGAGGAATGCGGCTCAAGCCCGGAAGCGGAAGAAACGTAGTGAGGGGTTGTCATGCTTGGTCGAGGAACAAGTGGAGATAGGTAAGTTTCTCCCCCCATGTAGGGTGCTCCTACTTTTTTATCCATTTCAGGCAACTCTAGTTTGTAACCGCTGAATATTTGTAGTTTTTATTCATCCGTGCATGTACACGGCCAAGACATGTGTATTTTGTATGTAAGTCCGTGATGACCACGGCCATTTTGTTATTTATTTGGAAACTTGTGTATTTTTATTGTGTTGAATATTGTATACCAATACTGCATGACATGTCACGTCTTATTCACAAAAAAGGAAAATACCTACAAGCCTATAATTTACTAGACATGCGACGTGCGTCTTTACCATGCGGAGCACTACGTGAGTACGGCATACGAAACTTACCACAACGTCTTGTGAGTAAGGTGTCTAGTAAGGATACATGATCCGTGCGGCTGGGGTTGCATCCCTCTTACGCGGCAAGTTGAATTAGTAGGTTCACTTAATCCTCTTACCCTGCCTGGAGGCGTATAGTACATGTACGGTGTTTGAATGAATGCATATGAATGAAACATAACATATTATAATAACAACTACAATTCATATGACTGACAAAAGATCTAAAAAACGATTTGCACGAAACAAGCCGTGGAGCTAGCTAGGCACCACGGCACTTTATTAGAACGTTTACATTTATATGTTTAAACAAGAATGATAAGTCCTAAAAAAACAAAAAACGAACCTAAACAAAACATAAGAAGAGAAACAGATAGAGCGCATGGTTCTTCATTAAAGCCACCTATAGCGAAGCACCCATGCGGAAGCCGTAGCTTTCAAAGATAGCACCTTTTTAGATTGGAGATGTTCCATGTGCGTTCTAGGTCACGGCCATCCATGTCGCGTAACTTGTACGCGCCTCGTCCCAAGGCTTCCGTGACTTCATACGGTCCTTCCCACTTAGGACCCAGCTTTCCTGTATTCTCCGCTCGACTTGCTTCGTTAGCACGATAGACATAATCTCCTGGTCTGAAAGAAACACCTTTGACCTTGGCGTCATAATAAGCCTTCATTTTAGCTTTAGACTTAGCCTCATTGATGGCTGCTATCTCCCTTTTTTCTTCCAACAGATCCAGGTTGATTCGCAGCTGCTCGTCGTTCGTGACGACATTAACCTCCGCCGTGCGGATGGTCGGCATTCCTATTTCTGCTGGTATAACAGCTTCAGTGCCGTAGGCCAATGCGAATGGAGTATCTCTGTTGGCTGTTTTGATCATAGTCCTATGTGCCCACAGAACATGTGGTAGTTCATCCACCCATTTGGCACTTCGCTCATCCAGACGTGCCTTGATACCGTTTCCCAAGCTTCTATTCGCTCGTTCCACAAGGCCATTTGTCTGCGGATGCTTCACAGATGCAAAACGTCGCTTGATATTCAATGAAGCACGCCAGTCCTTGAATGGATTGTCCGTGAACTGTTTACCGTTGTCCGAGATGATTTCTCCTGGTAGGCCAAAACGGCACACAATATGCTCCCAAACAAACTTTTTAACTTGCTTGCCTGTGATGGATTTGACTGCCTTGGCCTCTATCCATCGTGTAAAGTAGTCCATTGCGACAATCAAGAACTTAACTCCCCTCGCAGCTACAGGAAACGGTCCTGCGATGTCAATTCCCCACTTATAGAATGGCCATGGGGATGTAATAGGCGTAAGCTCCTGCTGCGGATGTCGCGGCACTGGTCTATGCACTTGGAAATCACTACACTTGCGAATCATATCGCGTGCGTCCCTGTGCATGGTAGGCCAATAGTACCCTGTTCGCAAGGCTCGAGCTACCACGGATCGTGGACCTGCGTGCATGCCGCATAACCCTTTGTGTATGTCACTGATTACGTAAGCGGCCTGACGTGGTCCAACACACCGCAACCACGGCTGCAAGAAATAGCGCTTATAAAGGATGCCTTCTCGAAGTTCGAAGTGTTGTGACTTCCTCCTGATGCACTGTGCTGCTTTTTCCTCGTCCGGAAGGGTCTCACTAGTCAAATAGTTGATGATCGGGGTCATCCATGTAGGTCCATCCTCCTCAACTATAGTAGCGACCTCCCCTTCTGTTATAGATTTCTCCTTGAGTATTTCCACCAAGACTTGTTTGGACAAGTGAGCGAAGCTTGTGGATGCTATCTTGCTAAGAGCGTCCGCCTTCTTTTTCTCGCCTCTGGGCACCTGCTTGATGGAAAATTTACTGAAAGCCGCGATTAGTGACTTGACTTTTTCCAAGTATCTAACCATGTTGTCCTCTTTAGCCACATACCCACCTAGAATATGGTTCGCAACAAGCCGTGAGTCCACGTAGGCCTCAAGGTTGCGGACCCCCATTCTAGCGGCGATTTTTAAAACCGCAATTAATGCTTCATATTCCGCTTCGTTGTTGGTGGCCGTGAACTCAAAACGGAGGGCGTACGTGAACTCCATTCCTTCCGGATTTGTGAGGATGAGACCGGCTCCGGACCCATCTGTACACGAAGATCCGTCCGTGAATAACACCCCTGGTTCTGTTGGAGTCTCGTCTTGTTTAACGATAGGCCCTTCCTCATCCGGCTTCTCAATCAGGAAATCTGCCAAGATCTGGCCTTTCACAGCCGTCCTTGGTCTATAAGATATATTGTGCTCCCCCAATAAGATGCTCCATTTTTGTAGCCTCCCTGCCACATCCGGTCTAGAAATGACCTGCTTGATTGGTTGGTCCGTAATGACTACAATTGGGTGCGCCTGAAAGTATCAGCGCAACCGCTTTGTAGCAAACACTAGTACCAACACCAAGTTTTCCATGGAGGAATAATTCAGCTCCGGCCCTTGTAATGTTCTACTTATAAAGTAGACCGGAGTTTGCACTGTATCTCTATCTGTCATGAGTACCACGCTTATTGCGCCATGAGTGGCTGAGAGGTACATAATGAGTTCCTCCTTTGGCCGGGGAGCTACTAGCATAGGGAGAGATGCGAGATGCTGCTTGAATTGGCCAAAAGCTTCCTCGGCTTCTTTCGTCCACCGGAAGTCTCCCTTCCTAATGCACTTCTTGAGTGTCTTAAATAGGGGTAATGACTTCTCTGCGGATTTGGATAGAAACCTATTTAACCCGGCTAGTTTCCCATTTAAGGATTGCACCTCCTTCCGTGTCTGAGGGGATGGAAGCTGTATCACTACGTCCGTTTTCTCTGGGCAAGGTTTGATGCCGTTTGGATCGATCATATATCCGAGGAACATTCCCTCCGTTTCCCCGAACGTGCATTTCTTTGGATTTAGCTTCATGTCAATCCTCCTCAGTATGTCGAATGTCTCCTGGACATCTCGAAGAAGTGCATCCTCCGTGTGACTTTTTATGACTAAGTCATCCACATATACTTCTAGGTTGCGGCCTATCTGTGATTCAAAAGCTTTGTCCACAAGCCGATGGTATGTAGCACCGGCGTTATTTAGTCCAAACGGCATTTTCGTATAGCAATATACACCCTGGCTTGTATGGAACGCCGTTTTTTCTACATCCTCCTCCGCCATCTGGATCTGATGGTATCCTTTATATGCATCTAAAAAACACTTAAAAGGATATCCACATAGGGATTCCACCTTCCAGTCAATTTCCGGTAACGGGTAACAATCCTGTGGACAGGCCTTGTTCAGATCCGTGAAATCCACACACATGCGCCAACTGCCGTCATGTTTTTTGACCATGACCGGATTGGATAACCACTCGTGGTAGTATACCTCGCGCATGATACCTGCGTCCACTAATTTCCGTACTTCCTCCAATATCACTTGGTTGCGCTAAGGCGCCTGGCCGCGCTTCTTTTGCTTGATGGGTTGGTACCCCTGGCGGATTTGGAGCTTATGTTCTGCTATCGCACGTGGCACGCCTGTCATATGCTTTGGCTCCCATGCGAATATATCTAGGTTTGCACTTAAAAGAGAGCACATGGCCCTTTTGCCGTTATCCGAGAGCGCCCCTCCTATGGATATCTCCTGTTCCGGATAGTCGGGATGAATTTCCACCTTCCAATTGGGAGGTGGTGATCCATCCTTGGGTGGAACAGGTGGAGCCGGTGTTGTCACGGTATGACACTCGGATGCTGGTACGATTGTGTTGTAAATGGTGACGATTCCTCCCTCAACAGGGAATTTGATCATTCCGTGCGCCGTGGAGGGTACCGCCCGTATAGCCAAAATACCTGGTCTGCCTATGATCCCATTGTACGGAGAATGTGAGCGTATCACCATGAAGTTCATCAACGCCGTAGTGGAGTGTTCCTCATTCCCAATGGTTACAAGCAGACGTAGTTGCCCTATCGGCCAGATAGTGTCTCCACTAAAGCCAGTGAGCGGCGCCGTGGCCGGTACTAATTGACTTCTTATTTCTGGGCATAATTGCACAAAACAGTGTTCATACAGTACCTCTGCTGACGACCCTCCATCCACATACATGCGACGAACATTGTGTGTTCCAATGCTTATCTCAATAGTGAGAGGCGCATCAATCACATTGCTTGCTGTGATAGGAGGGAATGAGATTTCCCTGCCGCGTGAAAATTTTTGGTCAACTTTCTGCCTCGTGCGGCGTTGTCTGGATTGGATCATGTATATGGTCGAAGGTTTGTCCTTTTGGGGATCCTTCTTATCGTACTTCTTGTTGTCTTTTCCATCCTTCCAATCCTTAACTAAGTGCTTGAGTTTACCTGATTTGATCAGTGACTCAATGTGCTTCTTGAGCTGGATACACTCCTCCGTACCATGGCCCTTGTCATTATGGAACTCGCAGAAGCGATTACCTTGCCTAAGGTCCGGCAGAGTTGTCATTGGGCGAGGCCTTGGAAAGTTTGCCCCTTCCGTCAGCAAGATCTCCCGGTAGGACATCTTTAGGGGGGTAAACTTATCGTCCGGCCATCCTCCTTTGTTCTGGCTCTTATAGTCTGAGCCCTTGCTATTGTTCTGATTGCCTTGACCGCCCGACTGTCTCCGAGACTGGTCGTTTGACCGGTACCCATTTCCTCTGGATGGGTAAGCCGCGGCAACAGCTGTTTCTCCCTCTATGAAATTCCTGACCCTTTCCATGAGGTCATCATATCTCTCTGGACGCTTGTCATTGAGGCGCCTGATCAATTCCCTGTCTGTTATAGCGTGCATGTAGTCAGAGATTTTCAAGAGTTCCGGCATTGTTTTTGTGCGCGTGCACTCATCATTGAAGCGTTCAGTGAAGGCTTCTGTAGACTCCCCCGACCGTTGTTTGACAGTTGCCAATGAGACCGGATCCCTATTATACTTCTTCCTCTGAGTATAATTATTCTTGAACACAGTGCGTAGTTCCGTGAAACTATCAATGCTTCATAGAGGGAGTCCCTCAAACCAGTCACGGGCATTTCCGATCAGCGTTGAATTGAACATTTGGCACCATATAGGCATGGGCCATCGCTCAATTTTAGCCTGCGTATCGAATACTTTAAGGTGATCATCCGGATCACCAGTTCCATCATAGGTCTTGACACACGCCGGCATGCGACGTTTGTGTCCTCGGAGTAGTTCCGTATGCGGAGGGTGAACGGGTCTTCCCTGGGATCCGCCCATGGCCGGGTGAGCCTAGGGTCATCCCATGGTTCACACCACGGGCGGGAAAGATCCTCCGCTTCTGCATCCCGATAATAAGGGCCACCATAATACTCATCAATGTTTGGTGGTGGTGGAGGGGTACACCTAGGTCGGTGACGCTTAGGCGGATGGTCATCTGAGTCCTCCCCTGATGGGTCTGGAGACGGGGGTGGTGCCCCATCCTTTGGGTGCGGACCAGTTTTTTGGGACGAACCAGGAGCCTTTTTCCCAGTGTTCCGTCTGTCCCACACGCTCGTGCGGCGTGCGGCTCTGGCCAGCTCTCAATCTGGTCGCTCGGGTGAACCGTCAGACTTATCTCCCCCTTCTCGAGACTGCATTAGTTCCTGTATGAGGCGATCTCTTATGCGCTCAAACACATTTCTAGGTTGAGGGGTTTCCTCAAAGATGCCCTGCTCCTGAAGCCGGGCTTTCCTTTTCCTCTGATTTTGGGAAGAGGTGATTGGTCCGGTGTCACCAAAGTTGAGTCTAGATTGGAGGTTCCTCCCCAGATTCAACCTTGATGCGATCCCCGGGACGATCCTATCAAAGTTCTGCGTGAGAACTCGAGTGAGATCCTCCTCGCTGAGTGGTTGGACTACTACTTCCTCCTCCACTGATGGTCTGTGCGGCTCCTTGTTAGGAGGATTGGGCGCACTCCCTGGATCAGGGTTATCCAGGGTTGAAGTAGGCGGGGTGTTATGGAGATCGTGCTCGTCACCCCCAAGGGCTGAAAACCCCCACGATTACCAGGTCCGCCTGCAAGGCGGCTAGGTGATTGATTGGGGATGAGTATCCCTTCCCCTTGGGACTTCCGATTTCCAGGATTCGTGTTCCTGGGATTAGCTTGCGAATGCCCCTTCGTCATTGGAAATTCAGAAAGAGGTTTTGTTCTAGCTTAGTGTAATGGGTCCCACGGATGGCGCCAACTTGTTGATGCAAAAGTTGGGTAATCCTTGCTAGACCCGAATTAGGCTTAATTCGGGTTGGCTGGGCTCCGGCTCCTGCACCAAGTGAACTATTTGGTTGGGATCCCACACACTAAACAACACGCGTTAGGCTTACCGTGGGAGGGTTTCCCACGATTAGACTCCGGCGTGAGAGTAAGTAATCGGTTAGGGTTTTGTATGAGTTGAGAATATAGAACGTAATACCTTGTGGAACCTTTGAGGGTTCCTTTTATAGGTAGTGAAACCCTAATGGGTTGTCACTGATACTTCGGCCCCAAGGAAGAGATAAGCACCAGAATTAGATTGATTGTTATCTTCTAATTATGGTGAGTGAATATCTCCTTCTTTGGAGTAAATCACATTCAGAGATAAAATATGATTCTGTCTAACCCTACACCGGTCATGCCGGGCCGTGGGCCGCACACGTGTGTGCGGTTACTGTTCATCCAAGCCCATAAGCTTAAATGACATTATTCCCACCCATCTGTGATGGGTCGGATACGGGTAGTACCCGTGGGCCGGGTTCATGACCCGGCTGGGGACTATACGTCATAAGTATTATAATTATCTTTTTGTTAGATAATATGAAAACACATGTGCACTTATCATATCGCTCATCATACTCGGATGTATAACCAATAAAACAATTATTAAATGTTAATTTAAACATAATAATGAAAATACATATGCATTGTTAATAGTATAAAGGTGGTTCTCGCAGTTCTGTACATTAATTTGGTTCTTAAAATAACCTTGCACTATATATATATATATATATATATATATATATATATATATATATATATATATATATATATATATATATATATATATATATATATATATATATATATATATATATATATATATATATATATATATATATATATATATATATATATATATATATATATATATATATATATATATATATATATATATATATAGGGGGACTTTATTTACAGAACCAATCTTAATGACAGAACTTGCAGAACTCCTTTCAACCAATCATAATTTAGTATTATTAACAGATTTAATTTAAATCAAAAGGGCATAATAGTAAAACATATATTTTACTTTTTTTTAATTAAAAATGTATTCAAAATTCATTAATCTTGTTTTTTTTCAAAAATATATTTTTCTTTTTTTAGCATTCATATTTTTAAAAAGTTTAAAACATGTATATTTTTCTCTTAAAAACATGTATGTTTTTCTCTTAAGAACATGTATGTTTTTTTCTATATGAACGTAAATATACATCTTTTTATTGTGTGTATTACTTTTTTGAATTTGAAACAAATATTAAATAACCTAAACCTTTATAAATTAAAAAAATATTCATGTACATACATATTACATTTCATTTAATAACAAGTACAAAAAATCATATCTACAACAGTTGTATCTCTCTAGAAATGGCAAATTATCTTCATCTGTATATGTGTTCATCTACTTCAATTTCTTCAAATGATATCATCATCTTTCATCTACTTCTAAGCCTTTAAAGGACATAATCATCTTCATATATCTGAAACAAGCATGCAAAAAAACAAATCAAATCACAAACATATATACACATTTCTTTCATTAATCTTATACAAGCGATAAAACACATATGTTTCTTATAACATAAATGTTTTTATAACAACAAAACATATTTTTTTATAATAACGATAAAGAAACCATACTTAAAACATACATGCTTCTTATAATGTTACAATACCCGTTTCACACGCATGTTCTCACACAGAAAACATACATGTTTCTGTGCAGAAACATACATGTTCTCGCGCAGAAAACATACATGTTTCCATGCAGAAACATACTTGTTCTCGCGCAGAAACATATATGTTTCCGCGCAGAAACATACATGTTCTCGCGCAGAAACATACATTTTCTCGCGCAGAAACATACATGTTCTCGCGCAAAAACATGCATGTTTCAGCGCAGAAACATACATCTTTCCATGCAGAAACATACTTGTTCTCACGCAGAAACATAGATGTTTCCGCGCATAAACATACATGTTTCCTCGCAGAAACATACATGTTCTCGCGCAGAAACATACATGTTTCAGCGCAGAAACATATATGTTTCCGCGCAGAAACATACATGTTTCCGCCAGAACATCTTAGTTTTCAACAAATCTTGAACATCGTCTTCAACAAATCTAAAAATACAATTTTTTACGCAAAACCTTTTTAAACATACAAGTTTATATCCCGTTCGAAACATATACGTACACCCCAATTGCAATATTATTTTTTTAAATAACCGTAGAATATTGCCCTTTTTTGAAACAAATATGCGCCCTCCGAACCATAATCTATTATATTTAGCTTTGTAATGTATAAAAAACTTGACAACACCACTATACGACATAAGCTAAAACATCATATTTTTTTAAGAAAAACAAATAAAATATAAGCATTACTTTAGATGATACAAATAGTTATTAATTTAAATATTGAGGACTAACAACATTCTATTTCAATTAAAGAAACAGATCTCCATCCTAACAACATCTTTAGAATACGTAATAAATTATACTTTTTAATTGATTTGAGAAATGATTAATAAAAGAATGGACATAAAATGATTTTACATAAATAAAAAAGTACCAGAAATAAAAACGATTAGATTCATACAAATATTGGCATATGAAAACTTTGATTTAAGCTTGTCTTCTTTGAAACCAAAACCGCATGAACCCGGATGAATCCCACGATCCGTGTTATATTCGCATCATTTTTAAAACTAATCTCTATGTTAAAAAAATGACAAGCTTATGCGTGACTCCATTATGTCAATGAATAAATTCGAATTATAGAATACCTGGTTATCGATCGCAGATCGTAATTTTTGATGAGGGCGGTTACGTTTTTGCTCGGTAAGAAAGGATGTAAAAAGCGGCTAGTGGCTTTCATGAGAGAGAAATACATTTTCATTTGGTTATTAATCTGGACCAGAAAAGGAGGAGTAATTGTAGACGAGTGGAATAATAAAATTCCTATCATGCCCTTGATTTAAATTTGGCATCTTAATTTAATAACAAAAATGCCATTATGCATTAATATATTATACATTATGTATTATTAAGTGTAAAAAGACTGGTTCTGTAAGTTCTGTCACTTAAATTGGTTCTGTAAATAAAGTTACACTATATATATATATATATATATATATATATATATATATATATATATATATATATATATATATATATATATATATATATATATATATATATATATATATATATATATATATATATAGAATTTAGATAAAATGGTTTAGGTGCTTAAAGTTGTTAAAATGAGAAGTAATAGAAAATGGGCAAATATCACATTTATTGATTAGTTTTGGTTCGTTTATGATTTTTTAGTTCATGTATGAGTGTTTTGGAAGTTTTTGTTCGTGTACGAGTAGCTAGTTCACAAATTTAAATATTACTAATTTTTCGTGTATCAGTTGTGTATCATAGTTCATCAATTATTTTGTTATACTGAATGCAACATGTGATAATGTATCACTGAATTTACGAATAATTGATTATTTATGCTAATAATATTTATTGAAGTATAACTATGTATCATATGTATCAGCTATAAATTTTTACGTATCAAAATTTTTAGTGATTTTATACCAATATTTATGTATAAGATTTATTTTTTTTGTATTTAATATTAAATAAATCACATGTTAATTGATAAAATCAATTGTTAGGATGACTTTTTATTTTAAAAACTTTAAGCTACTACACTATAATAACCTAACTCTATATATATATATATATATATATATATATATATATATATATATATATATATATATATATATATATATATATATATGTTTTTATATACATTCTTAAACAATTATTTTAAACTACTTTGAACTTAAATCATGCATGTTCTACTTGAATTTCGGCTTATATGTTCACTTTCTTAAACTATATAATGCTTTTTTTATACTTAAATTTTGTTAAACTATAGAATGCTTTTTTTATATTTGTGTTGATAGATATATGTTGTTTACTATTAGATTATCGGAGAGACACTAACTGATTGTTTACGCGTGATCCGTGCAACACACGAGTATTACACTAGTTTGCATAAAGTGGACGACAGCTATTTCTTGCAACATTTATTTTTCCAACAATTCTTAAAGTAAATGAATTTTTTCAACATTCAAGGTTTTTCTAATATACATTATAGGTAGCACAGATATCTCATAAAATACATTTTCACTCATTACATTCGCTCTCTTTTCCACTTTGGCCTAAAAAAGGTGCCTTCATTCAAAATCTAATTTAAAAAAAAGTAACAAAGTTGTTTGTCTTATTATTTTCATAATATGGTGAAGAAGGTGGAGAAACCCGAGAAGAAGGAGGTCGGTGACGTTAGCAAACCGGAGAGCACCGAAAAAGGTGACACCTCATCCGTCTCCTCTTAGTGTGTGAAGAAAAGTCTAATCTAATCTAATCTAAAACCCTTATATAGGAAGGATGCACAACCAATCTAATTCAAGTAAAATGCCACGTCAAACCATTTACAACTAACTTTCTTTCCAGAAATTTTTCCCGCCCATCACTTTAACAAACACAATACAGCTAATAACCTCCGAATAAAAATAAAACGCCCATTAATTACGGAGTTGATATCCCTAAAAATATTCTCAAAAGTCAAAACTAAAAAATACTTCCTATCATCTCTCTGACAATTTCTAATATCATATGCATCTCCGCCCCTCTTTTTATCGATGGCTTCACCTTTCATTAAAGGATATAAACATCCAACTGCTGACCTATAAGGTAAATCTTACTATTTTTTTCTATTTAACAGTACTTAATTTTATAATTATTCACTTTTATATGTTATTGCTTACTGAATAATTATTATCATCCCAATTGCTAGCCATCATTCGTTTTTTCATTCGATTTTTTCCTTAGGATGTGATGACTAGGTAACTTTAGTATCGATTGATTGATAATTATTTTGGTTCTTCATATATCGATTATTTAGAATATTTATGATTTTACATTTTTGTTCTTACTAATAATGATAATGATATGATATATGATAATCTGATTTATTTGTTTAAGAAAATTTTAATTTAAACTGATTTAATTAAGTTAATGTTATTGTTTAATATATATGGAATTTTTTGAAGATTGATTGAATATTATCTTAAATCATGTAACAGACTCCCATGATTTTAGATGTGGTTATAAAACTAATACAGTATCATTCTTTAATTCTGATCAAGGTGTTAAAGTTGGAACTGGAGGTAGAGTCGTTAATTGGATATTCCATCATGATCGATGAATGGGTAAGATTCGTCACCAAGATTGAAGAAGGCACGGTTTTTGATTTTATGGGTAGTTTGAGGTTGCTTATTAGACTACTTATAGGGTCTGTTTGAGAGCTTAGGTGGAAGCATCATTTGAAAACATCCTTGGAGAAATTTATGGTTACCGGACAAAATGGGTAGTTTTAGGACAGATGTTAATAAGCTTGATCAGTATGTTATTATTTTCTAATATGAGTAGAAAACCAAATCAAATTAGAAGAGCTTCTTGCATTACTATATGTGATCATATACTTATTACCTATGTACTCATTATTCCATATATTGACTGCAACGCAACATAGCTTAGTTTGGTTGAAATATCGGGAGACACATTATGGCTACTTTTGAAATTCAGAAGCTCGGGTTCTAAAAGAATATACGAGTTTTAAGCAGGATTGTAGGAGTTTATTATCAAACTTGGTTATTCCATTACTCAATGATTTAAATGTTGCAACCCCATTCGATTAATTAAATCTTGAAATATGATTTCCTGTATTAGTTCTTTTTTTTATTAGTTAGTTTAGGTTATCCTATCACTTTTAGTGCATGATGAATAAGAGATTAGTTTTATATGCAACTATGGAATTTTTATTGACATAAGTTTTGAAATCAACCATGAATTAGGTATAGTAATTTTTAGGATATTTGTTTGAGTGTTTTATGATTTTCGACAATAGATTGCTTCTATGTTGCACCGGGACGGATACGGAAACGGGGACGGGGACGGAAGCGGGTACTTAGAAACGTCAATGTCCCAAAATCGAAGAAACGGGTACGGCTAGAAACGTTTGTGTATTTATATATAAATATATTTATACAATAAAATTATCAAATGAATATCACACTAAACACAGACATATTTCCAAACTAATGTAATATTGCTCATTTATATGCATCACAGTTACACAATTCACACAAACCATAAATTGATTTCACTATCACTATCATCTTGGGATAGAAAATGATTTTAATGTAACGTGGAGTGTATAAACAAGTAAACTAAATTTTTTTTATCATGATTAAGAATAAGTGTGCGGGTGATATTTTTTTGGAATACGAAGTAGTATAGTGGCTACCAAAACTTTACAACATGAATTGAAATAATGTGTTTACTAATCTAAATAATTTGATGGGTGCCGAGCAAAGTGTAAAGATAAAAATGTAACATTCAAATTGAACATATGGCTAGTTTTCAAAAGTGATTGACCCACTTTATTTACTGTACCTGACACTACACTAGATAATTTTCTCTCTTTCTCTCTCCACTGCATCATCTTCTTCAACAATAAAAAATATTCTTCACCTAATATCATTAAAAAAAACTTTGAATCATAGTTTCTATTCCTTTCTTTAAACCCAGAAACGCAAAAAAAAAGCCCAGAAACGTTTCCCATACGTTTCTGTCTCAACCATTGCCGCTTCCAATCCTTATGAAACGTTTCTCTTTTTCGGGAAACGTTTCTTCCGCGTTTCCAGGCGTTTCCAGCCGTTTCCCGTTTCCGAAACGTTTCCGGGACGGGCACGGCACCCCAAGAGGCGTTTCCGTGCAACATAGGATTGCTTAGAAATATGTAAGCTTAGGTATGTTATGGGTAAACACAACCGACATTTGGTCATTTGTAGTGGCAGACGCAGGAAATTTCAGTGTGGGGGGCAAAAAGTTTTTTTATGATGGGAAGGCGAAAAACGAGAATCGGAATGAAAAATTGAGTATTATAACTTAGAAATTAACGATTTCTAGGCTTTACAGTGTTAAATGTTCGAATTTAATGTGTGAGTGGGGGGAAATTTGAAATTCGAGTGGGGGCATTTTAAAAAAGCGCTCAAAATTTTAAAAAAAGAATACACTAAAAACTCGTGTTTTTGGTCGAGCTATGGGGGGCGCCGCCACCCCGAACATACAATGTATGTCCGCCCATTTGGTATCACCCCACAACTTGCTTATTAAAAAAACATTTTCAAAGTATCCACCTATGAAAGTAATCGATATGGATTTTTTCATCTGGCCGTTTGTGTTCAATAATGTTTTTATGAGAATGAACAAATATCCGCTTTCAAGGTTGTCATCCTACATGCTAAGACTGTGAAGGGCATAATAGAGTTGCTTATTATAACTGGATGATTAACTACATACTTTTGAAATGTGTTCTTTGTTTACGTACAATGTAATGGATATTTGTTAACATAGTATGAGATAATCTTATTTAGGAAGAAATAATGTTTGATTGTTGTGGATTGTAAATTTATTTATAGCTCTCTAAAACTGAACATCAATATGATTAGAATTCAACACGCATTTTGCTTCATGGTGGATTTGGAGATTGTGGTGTGAAGGGTTTGGAACTAGCTGCTGAGTATGCCCGATAAAATGAAGTTTTGTACCTTGGCATTTGCTTATGAATGCACACAAAATGGTGAAATGTGCAAGTTGCTTATCTTCAGCCATTCCAAACATTATATTTCTAATTTTGTCTTTGGTATGCAAAGGGAAAAATAGTACCGAATTTGTGAATGCACCCAATCGTGTTGTAAGAGTCATACCATAGGTATTTGGCTTCCTTATATTGTGACAAGTTTTTGTTTTTTGATCTAATACAATTCAGGGTTCAAGAATACATATGATCAGATGACACTTGGTTTTGGAGGAACTTTACTACATAGCCATGATTGTAACCACGTAAATTATGAAATTCTAATTCGAGCTATTAAATTTCAATAAAAAGCCAAAATGATTGTTTGATTATTGAGCTTCAACTAAATAGCACTTTTTTTATCCTCTTTTGGCTTATGGTTTTTAGGCTTTGTGTATTATATTTCTTTTAGGTTTTGACTTGATGATCTTTGTAATTGTAATTGTAATGTGACAGTGAACATAAGCCAAACGCGGAAGAAGGGGATACATGAAAAAGATGACTTGGCATGTAAAATTTGAAACCCATTCTCCCGAAATGCCACCTCACCCAAAATTAATAGTTTTGTCATGGGAATCAATTGTGTTCTCGCCTGAAATGGTAAAGGAGAACAAGCATCACATTGTGGAGACCTAGCATTTATTGAAATCCCAGCTGGAATAGAAGAATATGTTTTGCCTAATGAATATTTTCAAAGGCTGGCATGGATAATACTGTTCATTTAGAAGCTATTGATAAGTTCATATAGCTTCAAACAGAGGTTATGTACTGTTTTTGCTATTACAAAAAAATAGTTTGCTAAGAACTTTATTCAGAATATTACGTTTTTTCACTTTGGCATTCCTGATTACTAAAGCTAACCAAGATTCTTTGATATACATTCCAGATAGGGGCCCCTTCCAGATAATGAGCCAGGAGGGTGCGTGCTTAATCGTTGTCGCGAGGATCGTGTATTGAAGACAGTTAGGACTTATATTCTTAATTTATCGAAACAGACTGGTGGGCCTGGTCCACTCCTTGGTCAGTTCGAAGAGGGAGTCTATTCGACAAGGACCATGTCTTGAAGACAGTTAAAGGTTAAACTTCTAAAACACTACATAACGACTGAATGTTTTGATGATCTTGGCTTAAATTGGTTGAATGCTAGAGCGGTTTGAAATGGGTTAAATCCAAAAAATTGAAGTTATACATTTAAAGCACAATTTAATGACTTATATCCAATAAACCTATAGTTAGCTACTAAGTTATAACATCTCAGGTAAAAAGACTACTCTATTTTATAGCTTTTCGAAATGCACCACTGATACATTTTCTATTTTCAATCACTAATATCAGATTTACAATGTGGGACGACATGGCAAAAAATAATTTAAAAAGGACATTCGAACTTTGGCAACTTTTTAGCCTTTTGTTTATTAAGTGAATTTGTGTAGATACTGAAGATTGGTGGCACACTAAGCGGGTTGTTTAATGGACCAAACTGATTCAGGTCAAATTATGACAGTGATTTACTGAGAATCAAGTGATGGAAACCGAGATCAGGATTACTACCAAGCTTGCCAATGCTCATGAATTCATAAGGTACAACTATCACTCTTAAACTTAAATTTTAATAGCCTATGGATATGATAAGTGACTCAAGTATGAGACTCGAACCAAATAAACATCTAACAAAGTGTTAGTCTTTATGTCTACCCATTGAGTGTCGATTAAAATTTAAAAAAGGAATCTGTTTATACGAGCTGAGCTCACAAAGGAGGATGCTGATATTCAAAAGCATCCACTAGAGGATAACAATTCCTATTATAGTCAAGTTAACAACCCTCTTGAAAGGATAGTACTTTTAACATACTTTTACCACTTCCTATTTCATGTCGAGATATCATTGTGAAGATGATTATGTCCATTATTTCAACATACTTTTACTTGAAAATGGGTCAAATTGAATCAAGGGTACCTAAGTTATGTGTATCGAAACTTACTCAAGTCATTACTCTGGAATCAATTTATCTTTGATGTATATAACATGCAACAAAATCACTGAAGTCCTTGCAAAAGTTATACAAGTTTTGCATATCAAAACTTACTCAAATCCTTACAATCTGAAACTCAAAACCTAATCAAGTCCTTGTGCTCTGCACCGGCTATTATTTATCTATAAGACAATCAAGTTTTCTTCTTTTTTTCTTTACTTGCTGTATATAATTATAACATATGCACCCCATGGAATTTTGATATGCAGGTTGTTTATTTGCAAGATGATGTTCATGGAGTAAAATGAATGGAGTTACTCAGTTGCTTCAGTAAGAAACTCCATATATTGGCCTTCATTTACAAAAAAAAATCTTCCAGTTCTAACATCTTTTGAATTACATAGATTCCTTTAAACATTCTAAAAAACAGTTAGCGACAACAAAAGAACACTACGAGATGGTAGGTTAGATCATTTGAATTGCGTGATAATTGTTTAGTGTTTGTATGGTGGCGTTCCTAAGAGTCTGCAATTTGAAGTATTTGAACGAGGAGCAGATATGCGCAGATTTCTGTAGCTACTCATGGTCGACTCAATGACATCCTTCAAATGAGAAAAAATTATTTATGTCAAGTTTCTTTGTTTACGCTAGATGAGGCAGATAGGATGCAAGATATGCGCTTTGAATCTCAAATTCAGGTTAACGTTGACAATGCAGATGAGCTTCCATCAAACAAGTCTATTACATAGGTGAAACATAGTTCCATTAGCTCTGTTAAAAAATATTCTTACTCTTTTTTTGTTATTAGTAGTACCATAGATTGGCAATATTTTAGGCACTATAGAATTCAAAATATAGTACACTTGCTCAAGATTTTGTCTTGCACTTGAAATTCAATAGTTGAATCAGAGATGGTAGATATGAACTTATGGGAGGTGTTGATTTGGTCTTTGTTCTATCTCTAATGGATCAAATGGGTGTAAATGTATATTTGGGTTCAGATAATTTTTTGTTATTGAATAGGGGTTGCATTCCCATTGGCTTTTTTACTTTTTAAGCATACGAGCTAAACTTAGTTTATACATAGTTTTTAACATTCAATATTTTGTGCTGCTATGGTTTGTTGAAGAAAGTCAATGCATAAACTTGGGTCAAGGAGATTGAGAAGCAGGTATTAACATCCTTCTTATTTACTCTTTAATTTTTTTAGTAGTTTATGAACTCGTAGGAAGAGCTTATGGATTAGCTACCTGCATTTGACTTCTTATTGCAAACTCGACTTTTGTAGCAAAAAAAATAAATAATAAATTATTTCTACTTGATAACCAAACACTATTGAAAGCAACTTGGTTATTTAGTAATGACAATATGTCTGCCAACATATCTCAGGATAAACCCAGGGTTGTTCGAGGTGGATAATTAAAGGAAGTTTGTGGGGTCCGTGAAGAAAATGAAGGGAAAGGTACACCAGTGTAGAGCAAGTCGACAAGGAGGATTAGCATTTTGTGCACGTTATAGAGCCATTGGTACATGATACTGCAGTATAATCATGTACAATGGTATAATATGCAATATTTTTAACTCGCATTATTTAATTTTAATACATAATAAGGATGATGAATATTATTACACGATTTCTATAGTTTCAGATTCTGGGTTATTTCTTTTATATCTTTTCGTTTAAATCAAAATGTGAAATTAATATTTAAGTATAAAACGCATATCAATTTTTTTCTTCATTTTTTGTTCTTTCGTCTCGGTTAAGATTCATCTCACACAATGTCCTTCACGAAGTCGAGGTAGTATCATTTCTACTTTTTTTTTCATATAAGTATAAAGGGACCTGATATGTTAGTTTATGTAGACTTAAAAATATCGAAGATTCTCAATTAATTTTAGTACCATTGTTGCTTTTTGAAATTACTAGGCAGAGTTGTTTTTAGACATCATAGAAAGTCATTGTAATGTGTTCATTTAAAGGTAAAATTGGAGCTTATAGCAATAAGGACATGTCGTGTAGAGGCACAATATGGTTTATTTTAAGTACTCTTAGTCTTAGAACTGATATTGTATAGAACTGATTTTGGTACTCAAATTAACCTTATTTTTTAAAAACATTTCCGTTAAGCAACCCGTCCATCGGACGCGCCTTAAAGCTATTAAGAGAATGTTTATTGTGATTTCGAATAAAAGAAGACATTATTGTCATTATATTTTTAGGATTTCTTCATATGTTTTTTAGTTTGCAATTACATTGAACAATTTTTATATAATGTTTTATATTTAATTTGATATATAAAACTGTTTATCGCTTTCATTTTATTTTAAACAAATTTTTAAGGCCACCCGTCCATCGGACGGGCATCTCAGCTAGTTTATAAATAAATGAGAAAAAATACATTATTTATGCTAAAAGACTTCACAGTTTACCGGAATCCCTAACCCAAACCTTCTAAATTGAATCTAAAACATTTTACGATTTTAACGAGCTAGAATACAGAATTATATATAATTAAAAACTTTTACACGGCATGTGATTAACGAATAGAGCATGTCCATGGAAAAAAAGTAAACTTAATAACTAAAAAAAAAAAAAAAAAAACGCTTAAATGAACTTGATCTCCCAACATACGCTAAATCATTTGTTTAAATCCTGAAACTTTAGGTCAAATCCATTTTTGGATCACTTTTCTCGAGGTTAATCCGACCTTCTTTCCCGGGCTTTCGGGTACTGTAACCTGATCTCCGCTTTATTAAAATACCCAAATATTCTAGGAAAAACTAGGTTAATCACTCCATCGTTTATGTGTATGGTGGAAAAGTAGCCCTTGTGGTAGATTTTTAAGCTATTGAACCTCTCTATAAAGTCAGATTTCGCCGTGAATTCTACACGGTCTGGTGATACCTCTTCCTGAGGCTCTTTGCGTCTTACATGCAGATTCACATACGCCTTTATGTCCCCCGGCTTAAAGCTTTCGGGAATACCAGCAAACACCATGTCAGATTCATTCTTAGATATCTGAAACCATGAACACACACACATATATATATGTATATTATCAATTCTGTTACAAATAAATAGCTCTTGACGTGTTGGCAATAATGTAAAGTTGAACCATACATACCATGTAGTAATCCCATGTACCTGTGTAAGTACATTCATCCGAAGAATCTTTACGATCACTACCACTGTTAGACTTAGTACTAAGAAAACGACAAGATCTTGCCACCGTAGGACGCAACAATCCAGTGACAAGGTTGGAAGCAAAAAGCTGTTTTAGAACTAATGAAGAAGCCATATATATATAGCAGAAATTTTATAATTTATAACTGATTCACAATTGCAGTCAAAATAATGATATTTGTATAGACAAGATGGTGATATTTTTAGGAGTTTCTTGCAAGAGGGGGTACGCGCATATTTAGACATGATACTCGCCCGTCCAAAAAAATATATATATACTATTTATATTTTAGTTTGATTTTATTTCTATTTCTATATTTTATACCTATATTATATTAGAAGAACTATTTTGGATAGACAAAAAGTTATTTTTAAACTTTATTTTTTATTGGAATCCATGAGACAAATCTTATCAATCCATTATCAAAGATTAAAAAAAATACATAGGGACTATTTTTGCTAAAATGTCCAAAAGTTGTAAAAAACGATGGAGGGACTAAATTGTAAATATGACGAATTAGTGGTTTATCACCAGTGATATTTCATTGACATTGTTACTGCGTAATATCTAGTGATATTTCATTGCTTTATCGATAGTGATATTTCATTGATTTTCGATAGTCAAAAATCACTACTTCGTCATATTTACAACTTTGTTACTTCCGTCTATTTTTACAACTTTTGAACGTTTTGGCAAGAATAGCACCTCCGTATTTTTTTTTTAAAATTTTAGGTTAATCTCCACCATTGATAAAAAATAAATAGAATGTGGAGATATATCCCCTTAGTTTCAAGTAAAAAACAAGAATGCAACATAACTCATCTCATTTTATATATTACTTTTTTCTTGAATACGAAAATCTCATTCTTACCAGTAATAATTATTTTCATACAATTAATAAGGATAAAATCATTTAATTATTTCATCTGTATTTTTTAATTTTAATATATCATAAATCGTTAAACGTTATGCGAAGAAAAATATGCAATCATCACGAACATTTAATTATCATTTTATAGACATGTAGTATGAAATACATCTGAAAACAAAAATCTCGTTGTTTTACGCCGTCCCATATTAAATGTCTATTTTTTACTTTTAAAGTTTTCCTTTTTTAACATTAACCATAAGTAACTTGATCTATATCTATATTCTCCAAGGTTGCTTGGAGTTGTAGTGGATTTGCTAGGCGAGAGGTAAAACCACGCACGAGTTGTCACCCCTAGCTAAAAACTCACGCACGAATTTTGCTACTATGCATTCCTGTTGTCAAAAGTTCAGCTAGATGAGTTACTTGGTCTATTATGTTATTATTTTTCTCTTCTGCCTATTGTGTGTGTATGTATGATGAAGATGATGTTGTATGTATATTGAAGATAATGTTGTGTTTGAATTGTGTATGAGCCATAAAACAAATAATTTATGTTAAAATCAATTTATTTGTGTTGAAAAAATAAAAATTAATAACATAATAGACATAGAAATGTTCCTAATAAAAGTGTTTACGTTCGTTTTATTATTCAGGTTTATGTAATATTTTTAATTATCAAATAAATGTTTTAATTTTCGAATAATAAGTGTTTACGTTTACGTTTTTAGTATACGAATTAAAAAATTAAGAAGAAAAAAAATTGTGGGTTTTTGGCTCACCACTCGAGCTTAATAATTTTTCTTTTTTACAAACACCTCTAAAGCAAGAGGCATTAAAAGTTGCTTACAGGCCAGCCTCAAATTCATTGTCACGTTTAGAAAGTATAACACACCCGATACACAAAACTTCTTGTACACAACTCTACTTCATTAATCCATTTACATCACTATAAGTTAGATGCATTTTAACTCCCGTTAAATGCGCACACGTTAGCATTCATTGTTGACTTGAAAAAGGTATGTTTTTCACAAGGTTAGTATTAGACTCTTACAAAAAATACTAGACGAGTACCCGCGCATAGCGGCGGAAATAGCTTGTGACACAAGTAACGATATGTGACTTTGTGGTAAGTGTTTCGTAAAACTGAAATTGCAAAAGCTCGTAACATGCAATAAATATTTAACATGTATCAAACAACAGTTACAAACATTTAGTGAAAACGAAAGTAAAACATTACATCAATTCTGAGATAAAATTCAACAACGCACGTAACTCGTTGCGTAAATTTTGATACACGAAATATCACCATTGATAAAAAAAACAAGAAGAAGCTAGCAATTTTATTGACCACATAATGTTGACCATGTGTAAATACATGTCAAACCACTTGGATAAAAAGATTGTCCTAGATTTTTGTTAATGGTTAATACGAAAGATGATGACACGAGGAACTATTTTATATGACAATCGTTCATCACAATTCACACAACGAGATTTTCATCCAAGGACAAATTTTGCTTCCGTTGATTATAGTGGCCTAGTTGCAAGGCCATATTTAGTCTTGTTGACTCGTATAGCGGAATCAAATATAGAGCTAATAATAGAGCTAAAAAATCTAAGTCATAATCAATTAGTGCCCCAAATTTGCAAAATAACAATTTAAATGAAATAAGTAACACGATACGAAATAATAAAGTCAAGCTCATCACTTTAAACCTTAAAGAATACAGACATTCTTAACACTAAGAACAGTATTAATCAAACCCAAAACCTTCATGTCTTTGATACAAAATAAAAAAGTGATATCTAGTCAAAACATCAACTTAATAATTGATGTATCAAATAAAAAGCACAGTTCTTTCACATAACCCAAGTGACGTCTTTAACTCGGATTGATAAAAAACAATAAGCTTAAACAAGAGTTAAATAAATTCATCTTAAGTTCTAAAGCAAACAGTAGGCTCAAAATTAAACAAGCACCTATCTTCAAATATCAATTGCAGCCGCCTCTTCAGCAGCAACATCGCCAGCTGCTGGCTCTGCAGCAACCTCATTTGATGGAGCTTCTACCGTACTAACTTCAAACTCGTTAATTAAGGCTTGTACAGTTGCTTGGTCCAATATGGTGAATGGTTCTTCTACTCCAATCATAGAGACGGTACAGAAGCTGTTAAAACTTGTTTTATAAACCTATCTCACTATACATAAAGTTCTTACAGCAGTAACTCGAATTCATATATACGTATTCGTATAAACGTAGAAAAGTTAATAATCAAACATGGATAAATATATATATATATATATATATATATATATATATATATATATATATATATATATATATATATATATATATATATATATATATATATATATATATATATATATATATATATATATATATATATATATATATATATATATATATAAGTAGATAAAAAACAAAATTTACAATATAATAAAAAGTTTATAATCAAACAGTTGTTTACAATACCTGCTCATTCATTATGATGAGTTCCGCATGTTCATGATGTAGTTTATTGTGAAGAGGTTACAACACAGAAGTTCGACATGAATCCGTTGTCAAACCTAATAGCCATTCGGTATTGCACAAGTATTCATGAAGATGTAGTATGCATGTCGATGGTGACAATACGTCTCATGCACAGAGGCTTTTATAGCCATTTCTTCGCAAGAGATAAGCACAATGTATTTATATAATTTATTGTAATTTGCCAATCAAAAAATTAGTTTGCCTAAAATAGGCTTTACGTTTCATAAAGAAAGATATCGGTATAACATAGTCATTGAGGAGCAAATTTCAACATTACCACAATTCAATGCGTATGGAATAACTATATATATAGTTTTCATTGTTAAAAATTCAACCTTTCTATACTTATATAGTTTTACAGGTTTCTGGCAATAAAGATTCAACATTACCTTGTTTAGAATGTTGAATTTCATCATACGGTTTGTAACAGTTCTTAATGAAACTTATAGGAGAAGTTGTGTTGAAAAATTTCAACTTTCAACAATCAACATCCCTCCTTTATAGTTAGTATAGATACGGTCGTCTTTAATTATAATTTCATAATAATCTTAAACAATAATTAATGTAATCAATATTCTTCTTAGTTTTGATACAAAATCAGTCGTATTTTAGGCATGAAAATACCTTATTTTTAGTAAAACAAATGTAGTATTGGAAGTTAAAAGTTTTTTGAGACAATATTTACTTTGCAATTTTGGTCTAATTTAATCCGATTCAATTTTGAATATCTTATCATTTACTCATCAATTCTGAAATAAATCCCTTAAATTAGCATTTAATATTTTTGCTTATAATGAGACACTATAAAACGTTTTCATATTTTCATATTTTCACACAAACACAATCTGCTTCATACATGTATCTTTTATTTCCAGTTTTAGTATCACAAAGGTTATTCATAATTTTATTACTGTATATATTTTATCATTCTGCATAAGTGTAAAACCCGCATGCTTTTACCATGAACAGTACACTAATAATCGTACGTACAGGATTAAAACTTTCCTTTTATAGCACAAACACGTGTCACGAATATTAATTACAAGAAGTACGTACGTGTTGTTACACGATAAGTATTAAATACGGGTTAATACACGATAATTATTAACAATAATAATTATAATCACGAACATAAAATCATGAACATAAAATCACGAACAGATAATTATGTACCTACGTAATTATTAATACGACAAATGTCGTTACGTACAAGTAATTATAATAACATGAATAATTAATAACTACGTAACACGTAAACACGAACATTTAACACGATTATTATTATGTATATTTAAATTAACACGACTAGTAATTACGTATTTAATGTTATGTTTAACACGCATGAAAATAACTATGAAATTCACCACATTTTAAATACACGAACACGCGTACGTTTTATTAAACGTTTAGTACAAACGAATAGGGAGATGGTTGTTGGGCTTTTTAGACAAGAAAGGAATATAAGACAAACATGGGCCTTAAGACCATTTGGGTTAGATCGGCTCAAAATAGAAAAACAGACGGGAGTAATTTTATTTTTTGGACAAAACAAAAAATTCCTTAAAACCCTAGAACTAGAAAACCACCCGCCATTTTCCTTCCCTCTTTCTTTTCTGGCCGACGGTTTCATCACATAAGACCAAAGGAAAAACAACCATGGTGATCTAGAGCAAGAGTGGTGGTACATGGTTTTAATTTACTAAACCCTAAACGTAAGTATGTAATATTCCTTTTGATTAATGGTTTGATGCGTCTATATTAATCAAGAATCTAAGCTTTCGATCTAAACATATTAATAAGAAGTTAAATATAAAGGGGGGTTCGTTTTTGGTGTGCTGCGTCCATATGGCGCACAAACCGAGAGTCAAGAGACTCTCGGTGGCCCTTTTTCTCCTTCAGCCGCAACCTCTGTTGTCAGCAGGGGTGCGTTTGGCTTAACACTAGTGTTCAACAAGGCAGCAGGGGGTGTTTGGGTTTGGTCTGACAGTGGGAACCCACGGCTGGCAGGTTTAGCCTGTCGGTGGGATTCTTAAACAAGCAGGGGGACACAAAACTGCCAGGGGGAACTAGCAGTTAAGGGGTTGTTTGTTTTTGGGTTTATAAACTGTTAAGTGGGTGTTTGGCTGTCAGTTTTAAAAGACAATAAGGGGCTGTTTAGTTCGGCTTATACGTAAAAACAACACGGTTTTCACGGGTTTTCACGGGTTCGGTTTATGACACGTTTTCATAAAATAATACACGGTTTCGGGTGATTATTTTTACAAGTTTACTTAGCTTCATATGTATATTAATTACAAGGTAATTAAATTAATAAATCATGACTTATTATTAAAAGATTAATTAAATTAATTTAACATGCTAGATAATTAATTTAATTAAAACATGGACTTAGGTTTATTATTATTAATTAATAATACATGATTTTAACCTAAGTATTTTATTATTTAATTTAGACTATAGTAATTAATTAATTATTAAACATGACTTATAATTAATTAATTATCATGACTTAGGTTATATTAATATTAATATTAATACATGTTTTAACCTAAGTATATTATACACTTAATTTAATTAAATCATGTTTATATTTAATTAAATCTTATAACCTATAGTTTATGTAATTTACATGTTATAATTAATAAACTATACTATTAATCACATGACTTAGTATAATTAATCAGTAAATCTAAGCTTATATTATTAGCTTATAAATTCAGCTTATTTCTATTTTTAGAAACTTTCTATTTTTAGAAACTCATTTATTTTAAGGAGCTAATCTAATTATGGAGACTTTCTATTTTTAGAAACTTGTCTATTTTAAGCAGTAAATCTATTTTTGGAAACTTCTATTTTTGGAAACTTTCTATTTTAAGAAACCGCTATTTTTAGAAAATTACTTATTATTACACAACAAGTATAATAATACAAGAAAGACAAGTAATACTTAATCAGAATAGACAGAATACACGATAAACACATCATAATATTAAAACATGACATGAACATATAAAACAAGCTAAGACATGATATAAAATCAGTTACGCACGCAGTAATCAGAATACTTATACACGTATATTATTTATGTAGCATTAGTGATATCGAAGTAGGACTCTCTTCCGTTCGTCTTCTTCGTTCACTGGACACAAGGTACGGATTCTCCGTCCTTTCAGTATGAACATTCTTTCCTTATTAAGATTCCCCGTATGCAGCCAACTGTTTTCCCTAGTATATATTTTATATGTTTTGATTGCTTATGTTTAATTAGAATACCTAAAGCCATATACATGCATGACCAGTTTCACCTAGTTATGGAGGTACCATAACCATAACACTGGAGGCACCAGTGTTATGACTTCCCCACGGCGGAGTGATTGCTCGTGGCGTCCCTTTCACCTTTTGGCCATATATTATATTATCAGGTGGGACGTATGGGTGCATTCTAGTTTACATGTTTTTAGCATATTTCCTAGTGTGAATGTGGTGTGTGCCTTGCATCCTTCACAAGGAGCTGATCCCTCCTACCCAAAACCAGTATATTAAATTAGAGGCAGCCCCTCTAATTTGCATGACGAGGTCACCCCTCCAAGTCTTCATGCACGTTGATATTTCATGACCTATATTGGCTAATGGTAAATTATGTTAAACAGATTTTTACAAGATAAACATAAGGCTTTACAAACTATAAAACCAGTTTTACTAAGATATAACCAGGTTTTCCAGGACATATACATTTCCGCTGATATATGTTATTCATGCTATATTATTCATTTCATGCTTGTATATCCGTGCACTGAGCGTTATGCTCAGCCGTTACTTTCCTTTCCATGTCCCAAAATGGCAGGTACCCAAGGACAGACTCGAGCATTTGGAGGATATGCATAGGATGGAAGCTGCCATAGACTTCTTCTCCTTTTGCCTTCATATACTTATGCTTGTTTAGTCTTTCATTCATTTCATTTACTTTATTATGTTTTGGGCTTATGTTTAGGAACCGATGTTTGATTCCGGTTTTCCCTATGGTCATGTATGTTTTATTACATATTACCTTGCATGCTTTGATGACACGCCATAATCACGCGTGACATTCCATTTATCAAAATGGGGTGTTACAATTATGGTATCAGAGCCAAGGCTTCGACCTGTAGGCTCTAAAACTTGACCTGTGACTAGTGGGTAGTCATCAGGAGCTTCCTAAGACAACGCTTGTTATTCCACGAATTGATGTTTTCAGCACATTGTTGTTTTAACCATGATGTTTTCAGCACCTTGAGGTTTTAACCTTGATGTTTTTCATCGATATTGTTTTACTAATATGGATGGACAACCGTCATTCATATTTAGTTATGTGTCATGGTTTCATGCATGATGTTCCTCGTGAACTGGGACTATGTGGACTGAACCTCAGTAGTTCATAATTAGTCACATAAATTTTTTCTGATAAGTTTTGACAGATGAGTTTCATTTATTTATGTTTCATGTATCATTCTTGCAGAGATTATGACTAAGTAATGGTTGGTACAGGACTGGCCCTATTTAGTCGCATGTACTTTTATCGAAACTTTTAACTTTGGGACCAACCCATAGGCGTCCCCTCGCCATGTCTTTTGTTTTGGGACCGACCCATAGGCGTCCCCTCGCACATATAAAGGTTTTTTATAAACTACATCATGCATTCATGCACTGTTTTTCATGCATAAAATTTTTCTCATGATTTATTGGCATAAATTTTTTTTATGTCCCCTCATAAGTTACTATGTTTTTATGTCAAGTATGTTTTCATACTGTCATGGTTAACTTCAGTTTCATGCTGATTATGTTATACACTCCTTCATGTTGGGTTATTCCATGTTTCTTCATGATGACTTTGTCTTCACGTGATTATGTCTTACGTCTCTTTTGTTGTTTTGCTTTCATGCAAGACACTGTTGGAATTCATGTAAATTCTACTTTCATGATAATCATGGTTAGTTTTCATTAATCATGCTTTAAGGAAAATCATCGTTGAAATTCGTTTAACCACAAGTTAGCATTTCTTTATGCAACCAGAATGAAGTATATATTGGCATTGCCAGGTTATCATGATGGTCTTTCTAACCGTTTAATCAGTTATTTACCTTTAAAATCATGTCAAATGATCGACCCCATACTGATCATTTCATGTGCATTCCATGTGTACTCCATGTACCTTATCCCATGTGCGCATTTTCACTTGCTGATACTCTACAAATTGTTGATGCCGCTCATAGCTTGGAGATGTTACTAAAGGTTGATGCTGCTGATGTTTGGAGGCGCTACGAGATACGGATGTTGTTCACAACCTGGAGATCCTACAAGACGAAGACAAAGGCGTCAGAGCAAAGAAATTGGATGAGAAGATGCTTCACCACCAGACGAGTTCCATCAATCATTGTCCAAAATTCTTAGTTACATGTCACACGTCATTCAGTTGTCGTTTCAGTCATATGAGTGAAGACCGGTATCAGCCGGCCATTCAGCTGAATAGTTACATGAATCACAGTCATGAGAATGACCGTCATGGAACTGACGGACAAAGACGTTAGTAACCACTACTATGATAGCAACTATCCTAGCAATCGCAACCGAAGCTCCGGTCGCGGATGTGATCAGAAATACAAAGGATCAGTAGTCCAACCGATTCGCCAATTTTGGCATAATAACCTAATATTGTAGTTCTATTTGTTTCACATCCCGAGACACATGTCAAGACATCAGTCAAGACACATGTCTCATTGTATACTCCCCGAAAACACATGTCAAGACACCAGTCATGACACATTTCATGTTTATATTTCCAAGACACAAGTCAAGACACATGACTCACGTCAAATTCTGGAACATTCCTAAGAAATTCAGGGTACCCTCCAAAGGGTATATCCATTTTGTTGTGCCATGTATTAATCAGGCCACAGGAATTTCAGTACCAGCACCGACATACCAGTGAGATCTGTCACGATGGTTCAATGATACTTTCCTTTCTTGCACCTATATTTCATATATTCATGACCATAAAGGACGTCATTCGTATACCCCATGTATACGAAGGTTTTCCTTTAGCCTAAGGATGAGATCCAAGTTGCTAACACATTACCTCGGACAGATACGAGTTCAATTTAATCCTAATCATGGACTACAAGCAGCACACCCTGCTATGATTCATGATTTTGTACAGTAATATTCAGCATGGTTTTCCATTAGGAAAATATGTACAAATTATCTATGCTTTCCAAGCACGTGCTTTGTTAGCCACTGATAGTTGTAAAATTACCCCTTTAGGAAAAGGATGGAAAAAATAGGGCAAGCACGACGATTTAGGAAAACCGTGTGTAAATGACCCTAAAGTGAGTTCGTTCTCAAGGAGGCTAGTGTGTTATGTGTGTAATGACTTGGATTAGATTTGTGATTATAACTATGAGAAAGAAAAATAGAAAGGGGGTTAGAAGAGAAAGATGGTTACGAAGACGGATTAAACTAAGTCGAAAAAGGTGTACACGTAAAATCGTAAAAAGTACCAAAATTAAAATTTTACCCTAAAAATTCCTAAAAATTACCAAAAATCCACAATAATATTCTAAGAGTTTACAAAAAATCTAAACTTGCCAAAACCTTTTAATTAATTAGATAATGACTTTTTAATGCTAATTAAAGCCCTAAAAATAAAAATTAATTATTAAAAACACCTAAACAAGATTTTAAAGTTTGTAAACCACAAAAATACCATAATTAAGCTAAAAAGTATTTTTCAAAATTTTAAAATCAATAAAAACTATTTTTAAACAATTAAAAACTACTAAAATCAATTAAAACTTAAATTAATTCTAGAAAATAATTAAAAGACCCTAAAAATATTTGGAAAGTTTCAAAATTCCTAATTAAGTGTTTAGAACCTAGGAAAAATATAAAAACTTGGAAAATCAGACTTTTAATTTTTAATAATAAAATAATATTAAAATAATATTAAAAATCCAAAAATCATAAAAAATTCTAAAAACTTGCAAACTAGCTTAATTTAACCTAAATAACTCAGAAATGAAAGTGAAATTACCTAAATACCCCTAATGGGCCTAGAAAATGGGCTAAACCCAAAACAGTAGCTTATTGGGCCAAATTTGGGCCCAATAACAAAAATTGTTCAAAATAAGCCCAAAAAGCACAGGTTGACTCAAAATTTGATTTTAAACAACTTTTTCCAAAGGCCCAAAAGCTGAAAGTGTGAAATAAGCTAGCTTATAACAAGCAGCTTATTCTTAATGGGCTTTTTGGCCCATTAAGCTATAAGCCAATGCCATAAGCTAAAATTTGACACACAAGCTTATTTTGACCTAATAAAGACTTCTGCAAAAAGAAATTTGAAATAAGCCCAAGGAATAAGCCTGAAAATGCAATAAGCAATCTATAGAAAACGACAAAATAGTCGTTTTTGAGTTCTAGGCCACACCATGTGCTGATTCAAGTTCCAAAAGCTTTGAAATGACTTAATTAAGCAAAACCAACAAAGAGTTTTCAAATAAGCTGACTCAATAAGCTGGAAAAAGCAAATAAGCACTTATGTAAAAGTCAAATAAGTTGGTTTTCTAGTAAAAAGTCAAAGTCAAAGTCCAATAAGCTCCAGTCTACTTAAATGGGTCAAATAATGAAGATCTATCACAAAAAATAAGTTGTTGCAAGTCTGGATAAGCTAAAATAGCTTATTGATAAGCTGAGTTCAAAATTACACTAGTAGGGGCTAGTTTTGGGTGTTGAGCAGTGGGAACTTTTCCACTACTTGACTTGTTGACCTTTTGTCTTTAGTGACTTTTTTGGAGATTCAGATTACACAAAGGCACCCAAATGATCTTTGGATCAAAAGGAGTCAATAACAATCAAAATATCACAATCACACACCCAATTGATACAGTTTAATCAATCAATCACCAGATATGATACAGACATGAACACTTAAGCAGTTGAGCACAAATAAGCAGTTTTAGCACAAATCAGCCAGCCAAATTCAACCAAATGCATACACAAGCTATTATAAACTCCAATAAGCAAGTCTAAACAGGTTTCATGCAATGGTTCAAAGAATTAAGCAAGATTCAAGCCAATGAATGTTACTGATGAACACTAACACATGTAGTTTTCTACTTTGCTAATGTATTTGACACTCAAGCCAGATTCAACACCTCAAATCTTTCAAACATGTTACAATAACTTTGTTTAAACCACTTTTAGCCCTAAGCATGCATACACACTAAGTGTTCCCAAAATCCTAGGTCAAAACAGGCAGTAACAAAGATTATATAGCAGATTGTTTGATTCAAGGCTGCAAAGCCAAAAACTTGCAGTAAAACACTCTCAACCAAGCATATATCAGATATAGAACACAAACTCAAACTTTCCACAACTCAATAACAAATTACAAGCACAAACAGGTAGACCCAAACATCCCTTAATCTTTTCAAAATCAAATTTTTCAAAGGCAACGTGAGATTTAACGCCACCCAAGCATCAATTAACACAATAATAACTAAGATTAACAGATTCAAGCAGATTTAAGCCACAAAACTCACAAGAACATAAGCCACATACAAATATCACCAAAAATCAAGTTTTAAGTAGATTTTAGGATTGAGTATGCAAACCTCATGGATGTACATCCACACCCACGAATTTATGAGCTTATGTACTAGCAAGAACAAGTACAAGCTTCCAATAACACCCCTGCTAAGAATCAACAAGGTTAGAAGCACAAGTATAAAAATCAGAAACTTCAAAAATCTTGATTAATGCAACCTTGTTACCCCACACTTGATTATCCCCAAGTTATAAGCCTCACCACACTTAATCAACTCAATTAGGATGCTATGATCAGCACTATAACCCAAGAATTCCAAGATAGAAACAAGAACTTAGCAAAATATCAATAAAATGAGAAAATGTGCAAACTTTTGCACACTCCTCTTTTGAAAACAGGTTTTAAACTTCAAAATCAGTAAGCAATAAACATAAACAAGCAGAAATAAGATGGCACTCGGTCTTTCTTCAAAACACTTAACTCAAATTCATTAATCAGAAAAAGGATTTACAAGTGCTTGAACTAAGGAAAAACCAAAAGCAGACGTCTATGTTGGACCCTATACCCTTTATATAGAGGGTGTGCATGGTCAGTTGAAACCTAAAAACTTAAAACCCTAACTTGTAGAAGCCCAAAAATGCCCTTGAGGATTTGAACTTCTTGGCTTCATGTGACTGATTCTTGGACGTTTGTGGAGTAGATAGCTGTTGGAATTTGATCTAAGGGCTCAAACAAAGCTTAAAATGTAAGCTTGTATCTGGATGGTTGATTATCTGGCTTGTTTTGGCAGCATCCTCTTTGTGTGTAGCAGGGGAATCATGTGTGGCCCTTGGGGGTGATGTGGCAAGTGATTTAAATGTTGGGTTATGATTAGAAGACTACTAATCATAATTCTGGAGGTGATGGATGCTTAATTGTTGCTTAATCAATAATCCCCAATTTGTGTTCTTGAGTAAATAGTAACACGTTTAATCTGATTTGGGTTTAAAAAGTCATGTTAAGCGCCAAAATATTAACTAATCAAAGATTAGTTATAACAGGTTTAAGTGGAGGATGACATGGAGAAATGGCGGAGTTTCATTGGTGGAGAGAGTGAGTGGGGCACGTGTCACCCCACCACTGGTCTAGGTTACTATGTTGTCTGCCAGCTTTACACCCCCACCTTTCAGAAACTTGTCATTTACATTCCAAACTTCTATCAACGCCATAACTAGTTGTAACAACTTTTGCAACTTTGCACTTTTGCCCCAAAAACTTTTGTAAAATGATTTCAGGGGTATTTCTTGCCATTTTTGAATTCTTCAAGGGCTGATTTGGCATTTTGATGATGGATAATGGTCTTGACTTGTATGTTGAGCATTTTGGAGGACTGAAATTGCCAAGTCTTGTTTGATGAGGGACCATTTTTGCCATGTTTCTGAAAGTTGAGGGTCCTTTTTGTAAATTTTGGGATTTTCAAAGGACCAAACTTGTAATTTCTTGTACTTTGAAGGACTTCATGATGTGTTTGACTTTGTGAAGGATATTGGTTGACAATTTAGCTTTGTTGAGGGGCTAAACTTGCCAATTCTTCAAAATGGAGGGCCCTTTTTGTAATTTTGACAAACTTTAGGGACCAAACTTGTAATTATGAGGATACAAGGGTATAAAGTGTCAATTCTTCCATATTAGAGGACCCTTCTTCATAATTCTTCAAATCTTCAAGGGTTGATCTTGGGAAAGTCTTCATTAGGGCTTGGTTCATTGTGCGGCTTCGTTTTCCGTGTTCGTTTTTTTATGATTCTTGTGATATTTTGTCATTTTCTCAATATCCGTACCTAAAATACACAAGCAACAAACACAAGCATATATTTGGGTATTTTGATGATATTTAATGCATTTTAAGCCCTATTTGGAAGATGAGACTATGTATAAAAGCAGTCTCATCACTCCCCCATACTAAACCATTGCCGTGCCCTCACGCAATGCTAGAATAAAGTATCGTAGCATCTCCAAAATTCATTTTTATTCACTTTATTGAACGATTAACTAGCTACACTACTACTATTTCTACTACTACTTGCGTTTTAGACATAATGTATGATTTTCATCGCAAAATGGGACGTTTAGGTTCATAGAATAAGAACACGTGAATGCTTTGTTAGAAATAATTTCATCGTCCTCGATTTTCACCCCAATTCCATGCCAAGCGTGCAACGAGATCATTGTCATTATAAGTTAGTAATGCTAACACTACTCATATGCCCTAATCACGTACTTATCCTCCCATTATTCCTAAGTTGTATCTCTTATATTTTATATTGTCTTGAATGTTTCACGAGGATACATTGTTTGACTTATGCGATAATAGAGATTTAGGTCTAAAAATAGAGTCGTAACGGTGTAACTTAGACCATCAAATCAATAACCCCTCCTAATAGACAACGATGTCAAAAAATTAAGTCGACAAGAAGAATCGATAAACACGGTTTTATAACGGTTTTGAACATGAGACTTATTACCAGGACTTTTATACGCCCCCTAACGGAAGGGCCTTATTATCTTTGGCTTACCTCCATCTTTTATTCAACTTCACCATGAAGCTTTTATTATGACTTCAGTCTTGCCTTGCCTTTTATTATCCACCTCAGCGGTAGTTTTATTAGCCAAAGACGTATATCCTCACGCTAAGGAGAATTTTGGATCTTTAAAGCTTCGAAGATTAAGGCTTGCTTCACTTTCAATTTTGCATAGATTTTTCGGCCTTGTGGGGCTTCAAATTGTTTGCTTGATTTAGGTGAGCACTTGAAATCTTATTATTGGGTGAAGCTTTTGATTATTCGGGTGCCAATACTTCAAAACCGTGACGCTGGCGATACCCTAGTGTCTTCCCAATTTAATTACACGGAAGCTACTAGAAAAGACTAGAAACCCAACAATCCTAACTAAACCGCTAAGTCAATATTTATTAAGCAAAGAATATTTACATGCGAAGGGAGAATAAGCAAACAACGAGAACACATGAGTTTTTGAAAGAATACGAGTACTCTATGTTTAGCATAGTAACTTATAATTAACCCTATCATTTCTCGTCCTCATTTAAGAGACTTAGCCTAATGTGAAGTTAAGGAATCAAAGCTAAGTGCTCAACACGCACGGTCGAGTCAAAAATTACTCTTATTCTCGCCATCGGAAAACCTACATTCGTGTCTTCAAACACTTATAAAACATGAGAAATTTTTTAAAATTTGGCCATTTTTAGCCTTATTTTGCAACAAAACGATAACAAAAAGATAAAATTTGGAAAGCGTGAAGGTTTGGCAAGGCAAGTATCTATTCACCCCTCCATACTAAAGTTAAACATTGTCCTCAATATTTCGAGTCTAGGGGTGCAAACACCCCCATACTAGAGACGTAGTCGAATGCATAATCTAGCATGGAAAGGGTGTAACCAATAAATTAATAGCCGTTTATGAAGTGTGCTAATAACCTAAGGTTAGAACATCAAAAGGATATATCATGGATATTGAAAGCAAACGATCGAGTGCTCCCATAAACGAACACGATAGGATCCAATCGTGAAGATCATGATCATCTAAAGTCCATAATTCACAAACAACCACGGAACAAAGGTTGGAAGGGCACAAATCCCCACACGTTAACTACATTAGAAAGCGATAATATATACATAGGATAAGCATGGGACTCCCCCACGAGGCACCTCGTTTTTGATTACCGAGTCATGAGCTCGACTCGATCCCCTCAATACTAATTATCATTGGGGAAGGTGACTTGGTCGAGGTAGTTCAAGGATGGAACTTCCCCGCCAAAGTAGTGCTTCAACCTATGTCCATTCACCTTGAAGTTAGGACCATCATCTTGAGCTAGCTCGATGGTCCCATATGTAAACACTTGAGTCACGGTGAATGGACTGGACCAACGGGATTTCAACTTACTAGAAAAGATTTTCAAACGATAATTAAAAAGCAAAACTTGATCCCCAATGTTAAAAACCCGGTTTTTAATTTTAGAATCATGCAACTTTTTAGTTTTTTCTTTATAAATCAATGAATTTTCATAAGCAATGTCTCTCAATTCATCCAATTCATTTAATTGCATTTTCCGGTGTTTTCCCGCGGTCACCATATCATCATTACAATGCTTTAGGGCCCAATAAGCCTTGTGTTCTAACTCGATAGGCAAATGACAATTCTTTCCATACACAAGCTTATAGGGAGTGCACCCAATGGGCGTCTTATAAGCGGTCCTAAAGGCCCATAAAGCATCATCCAACTTATCCGACCAAGTTTGTCGGTTTTCCCCAACGGATCTCTCCAAGATCCTCTTCAAAGCTCGGTTTGAAACCTCGACTTGCCCACTCGTTTGTGGGTGATAAGCCGTAGAAAGCCGATGTGTAACCCCATATTTCCTTAGGACCCTTTCGAATTGGTCGTTACAAAAATGGGTTCCACGATCGCTTATGATCGCACGAGGGGTTCCAAACCGAGAAAACAAGCTTTTCAAAAACTTGACTACCACACGAGCATCATTGGTGGGCAAGGCTTTAGCCTCCACCCACTTAGATAGGTAGTCAACCACAACGAGAATGTACTTATTACCACGAGATGATGGGAACGGCCCCATAAAGTCTATACCCCAAACGTCAAATATCTCACACACTTGGATGATATTTTGTGGCATTTCATCTTTTTGTGAGGCTTTTCCTTGTCGTTGGCATGTATCACACGACTTCACAAGATCTTGTGCATCTCGGTAAATAGTAGGCCAAAAGAAGCCGACATCAAATACTTTCTTAGCCGTGAGATTAGCACCGTTGTGACCACCCGTGGGTCCCTCATGGCAAGCTCTAAGGATGTTAGAAGCTTCGGTGCCAAATACACAACGTCGGATGATTTGATCCGCACAAGTTCGAAACAAGTAAGGGTCGTTCCAAAAGTAAAACTTGACGTCACGAAAGAAATTTCGATTTTCTTGAGTCGTCATCCCCTTAATGATGAAGTCACCCGCATGGTAATTTGCAAAATCCACAAACCATGGGGTGGAAGAATCAAGCTTAGAATTCACTACACCAAGTGTCTCGAGCGGAAATTTTTCGGTGATTTCCTTAGGCTCGTAAACACTTTGGTGAGGATCTTCCAAACGAGAAATATGATCGGCCGCTAGATTCTCGGCTCCTTTTTTGTCAACGATGGTGTGATCAAATTCTTGAAGGAGGAGAATCCAACGAAGTAATCTAGGCTTAGCATCTTGCTTTGCCATGAGATACTTGATAGCCGAATGATCCGTATACACTATGCATTTAGCTAAGACGAGATAAGGTCGGAACTTCTCAAATGCATACACCACGGCAAGGAATTCCTTCTCCGTTGTAGTGTATTTTAGTTGAGCCTCGGTCATTGTCTTGCTAGCATAGTGAATAGGCAAGAAGTGCTTTTCATGACGTTGCCCCAAAACGGCCCCAATAGCGTAGTCACTAGCATCACACATGAGCTCAAAGGGGAGGTTCCAATTGGGAGCAACAAGAATGGGAGCTTCGGTAAGTTTCCTCTTAAGGATTTCAAAGGCTCGTACACAATCTTCGTCAAAGACAAAACGTGCCTCTTTTTCAAGAAGATGTGTAATGGGTCGAGAAATTTTCGAAAAATCCTTGATGAATCGACGATAAAAGCCCGCGTGGCCTAGGAAACTCCTAACTCCCTTAACGGTTTTGGGATGAGGTAATTTGGCGATGACGTCTACCTTAGCTTGATCTACCTTAATCCCCGCTTTCAAGACCTTGTGTCCTAAGACGATTCCACTCTTAACCATGAAATGACACTTTTCCCAATTGAGCACAAGGTTGGTTTCCTCACAACGTTTCAACATTCTCTCAAGGTTCGACAAACACGAAGTGAATGAATTACCAAACACGGAAAAGTCATCCATGAAGACTTCCATCGTCTTCTCGATCATGTCATGAAAAATAGCCATCATGCACCTTTGAAAGGTTCCCGGTGCCTTGCAAAGTCCGAATGGCATTCTACGATAGGCAAACGTTCCATATGGACACGTAAACGTAGTTTTTTCTTGATCACGAGGATCGATGGGAATTTGGAAGTAACCGGAAAAATCATCTAAAAAGCAATAGAAATCGTTTCCCGCAAGACGCTCCAACATTTGGTCCATGAAGGGCAAGGGAAAATGGTCTTTTCGAGTGGCTTCATTCAACTTACGATAGTCAATGCACACTCTCCATCCGGTCACGAGTCTAGTGGGAATTAACTCGTTCGCATCGTTTGGCACAACAGTCATTCCTCCCTTTTTAGGGACACAATGAATAGGACTCGCCCAAGGGCTATCGGAAATAGGGTAAATCATTCCCGCGTCAAGGAGTTTAAGGACCTCCTTTTTGATGACGTCGTGAATTTTGGGGTTCACCCTCCTTTGACTTTGGATTGCGGGCTTGTAATCCTCCTCCATTAAGATTTTGTGGGTACAAAACTTGGGATCGTTTCCCTTAATGTCGGATAACTTCCACGCAATTGCCCCTTTGTGATCCTTTAGAACATCGACAAGTGCGGTTTTTTCATCATTCAAAAGTTCCTTCGCAATAATAACCGGCAACTTGTCGTCCTCCTCCAAATAGACATATTCGAGATGAGGAGGTAAATCTTTCAACTCAAGGATAGGTGGTTCCTCAAGTGAAGATTTGGGCTCGATACTCATAACCTCCTCGGGTGGAGGAAATGGGAAATCGTTAAGAAAATCCTTGATAATCGAGAAGTCCTCATCGTTGTCGAGGTCTTCGTTACAAGTACGTGGAACATCGAATTCTTCCAACGTAAAACCACCACCTTCAAATGGAGTGAAGGTTGGTGTCGAATTATCAAGAATTGGATCCAACATAGTGGGATTGCCACTAGTTTCTTCATCACCAAAACCTAGAACTTCTTGTGAAAATTCCTCGCAAACCACGTCGATCATATCAACGAGGTTTATGGTCGCAACAGAATAAACATGAGAAAGTTGATAGTTTTGAGTTGCGTTTATAACAAGTTCCTCGTCGTTGAAACGTAAGGTGATCTTTCTAGCATGAACATCGATCAAAGCCATAGACGTATCTAAAAACGAACGACCTAAAATGAGAGGAACTTGAGGATCCGTGGGGATATCAACAACGATAAAGTCTACGGGATAGTAGAACTTCCCCACTTTCACAAAAACGTCTTCCGCCAAACCACATGCGGGAATCGTGGAATGGTCGGCCAACTCGATAGACATTAGTGAAGGAGTAAGATTAGGAAGATTGAGCGACTTGAAGATTGCAAGTGGCGTCAAGTTAATGCTAGCACCAAGATCGGCCAAGGCGAAGCATTCCTCCATATCTTGGATTGCACAAGGAATCAAGAATTTACCGGGATCACCGACTTTTTGAGGTATGCGATTAAGATAAACCGATGAACAACTAGACAATTGGTGCAATTTCTCCTTGTTGTTCAACATACTCTTAAAGTTAGCGGCAAATCGAGGCATCATGACCAAAGCATCGGCGAAACTCACATTAAGGTGCAAATCACGAAACATTTTCATAAAAAGCTCAAATTGATAATTGTCGCGCTCTTGACGTTTCTCCTTCCTAAGTCTTGATGGATAGGGCAAAGGTGGTGTGGGTTGAGGCATAGTAGGCATAGCCTTTGGAATCTCGGGTTCCAATGTTGGTAATGGGTCAACCGTAGGTGTGGCATGAGCGGTACTTCGTGGGATTGGGACATGATCCTTTTGGACCCCCACCTCGGGTTCTTCCTCAATTGCTTCCTCCGTAGGAGCAATTGGTTGAGGAGTCGGTTACTTAAGTGTCTTACCACTACGTGTGGTAATCACTTTCATCTCACCCTTAGGGTTGGATACGGTGTTGCTAGGAAGACTACTCGAAGACGGTTTACACATTATTGCCTCAAACATAGACGATATTTTATCTTCAAACACGGATTGCCTCTTCTCGGCTTTAATCATTTCTTGTTTAATCTCGTGTTGCCCTTGTTCCATTTTTTGTTGGTTTTGTTGCAACCTAGTGACATTTCCTTCCATCTTGTTGGTGTGGATTTTAAGTTCATTAGCTAACTCGTTTTTCAACTCTTTCTTCAAGTTGTTCTTAAACTCGGATCTTAGGCTAATGATTTCTCTTTGAATATTGTCAAACCTAGCATCATTCCCACTAGCGTATTCAACAAACTCACTTGGAAGATCTTTCAATTTTGCAATCCTTTGTTGTTGTTTTGAAAATCATTTTGATTCTTGTTTGAAACTTGATTATTAGCCCCTAGATTCCCATAGTTTCCCTTGTTGTAATTATTTTTGAAGCCAACTTGATTGTTGCGATAGTTGTTGTTAGAATTTTGATTTGAACCAAAACCCGGTGGAGTCATTTGATTAGAGCGGGAAACTTGACCGTTTTGGTTGTAATTTCCCGTGGCCGCGAAGGCACTCGAAGTGTTACCACCGTTGTTAATGCACTCGGAGAAATCATGACCTCCACCACAATACATGCAAGAAACCTCAACCGCTTTAGCCGTAGCGGGAGCACTTTGTTCACCAACTTTAAACTCAATCAAAAGTCCTTTTAGCTTATCAAAAATCTTGTTTTCCAAGTTCGCCTCAATTTGGCAAGCATCGATGGTATTAGACAAAGAAGGTGAAGTCGAAGACGAAGCCTTACGAACACTAGACGTGCTACGAGGACTATACACCTTAGATCTATTTTCAATTATCACCAAAGCTTCCTCAACCGTTTTACACAAAAAATTACCACCCGCGGCGGCATTCAAATAATTCCTTTCATGATCATTAAGTCCATTGTAAAACGTGTCAATTTGATGCAAGTCGGAAAAACCGTGATGAGGACATTCATGTAACATTTCCTTAAACCTATTCCAAGCCGTTGAAAAACTTTCATTAAATTCTTGTGAAAACTTTGAAATCTCGTTTTTCAAGTGCGTAGTCTTAGAGGGCGGAAAAAATTGGTTCACAAACTTAGACACGAGATCCTTCCATGTCAATATAGAATTGGGTGGCTCTTTCTCTAACCAAATTTTAGCGGGCACCGCTAAGGAATACGGAAAAAGCATCATCTTAATCGAGTCATTCGAGACATCCTTAAATTTGCAAGTGGCGGTAAGATGATTGAATTGGCGGATATGGTTGTGTGGATTGTCCTTCTCATCACCATGGAATTTGTTGTTTTGGATCATCGACAACAAACCCGTTTTCACCTCAAAATTCTCCGCAAGGATAGCGGGAATTACAATAGCCTCTCCATAACCCTCGGTGGGTGCTTGAAGTAACTCCATCATAGTTCGATTTGCCATGGTTGGTGCTTCTCTTACAATGGGTTCGTCAATAGGAGACTCCTCACTAGAATGATTTGGAGTGGGAGTTTTGTTCTTTCATTTACGTGCACGTCTTGCTTGATTACGAGTTAGCATAAACGTCACGTACAACGAGGGGACGAGCAAAGAAGATTCTTTTTGGTGTTTTGTATTTTTTCATTTTTTTTGTGGTTTTTGATTGTATTAACCTTTTTGGAATTTGGTGAATGTATTAAGTAGACACAAATCTACAAATCTCCTCCTTAATCAAATCTCTTGATTAAAGAAGCCTCAAGGAATGAAAACGATCACGTGAAGTGAACGCCTTCGATGACATTAGAACGTTGGTGGAACACCAAAACGTTCAAGAGGGTTTAATCAACGGAAACCAAGAAAATACATATGATACTTAGTAATACTTTGGGCGGCAAAACCCTCGATTAGCTCTCAAAATCAAATACTCACAAGCAAGCGGGGAAACGAGGCGGCGCGAAGCACTTAAGAGCCTTTTTCCTTAGGATATATTTTATAATATCCGCCTTATACCCACCTTATAGTTTGTATTTTTCAAGATTGAGCTTTACGAAAGTATTTATCTATTTTTGCCTTTTTCTTTGGTTTGAGATTCGAATACAATGATTGGGTAATGACCTCCCAAGTCAAGGTTGTGATTTCTCACGTATTTGGAGTACTTGTGAATTTATTGTTCTACGTATACACTATAGTAATAGTATTCACACAAAAACCGAAAACCGATAATACGTATTAGTAGAGTGCTACTAATACAAATACTAATTATGGTTAGTATATAAAAACAACAATTCCAAATCAAAACACAACACGCCTCCCCGGCAGTGGCGCCAAAATGATAGTTGTAAAATTACCCCTTTAGGAAAAGGATGGCAAAAATAGGGCAAGCACGACGATTTAGGAAAACCGTGTGTAAATGACCCTAAAGTGAGTTCGTTCTCAAGGAGGCTAGTGCGTTATGTGTGTAATGACTTGGATTAGATTTGTGATTTATTTTTGAGAAAGAAAAATAGAAAGGGGGTTAGAAGAGAAAGATGGTTACGAAGACGGATTAAACTAAGTCGAAAAAGGTGTACACGTAAAATCGTAAAAAGTACCAAAATTAAAATTTTATCCTAAAAATTCCTAAAATTTACCAAAAATCCACAATAATATTATAAGAGTTTACAAAAAATCCAAACTTGCCAAAACCTTTTAATTAATTAGATAATGATTTTTTTAATGCTAATTAAAGCCCTAAAATCAAAATTAATTATTAAAAAGCCCTAAACAAGATTTTAAAGTTTGTAAACCTCAAAAATACCCTAATTAAGCTAAAAAGTATTTTTCAAAATTTTAAAATCAATAAAAAATATTTTTAAACAACTAAAAACTACTAAAATCAATTAAAAATTAAATTAATTCTAGAAAATAGTTAAAAGACCCTAAAAATATTTGGAAAGTTGCAAAATTCCTAATTAAGTGTTTAGAACCTAGGAAAAATATAAAAACTTGGAAAATCAGACTTTTAATTTTTTAATAATAAAATAATATTAAAATAATATTAAAAATCCAAAAATCATAAAAAATTCTAAAAACTTGCAAAGTAGCTTAATTTAACCTAAATAACTCAGAAATGAAAGTGAAATTACCTAAATACCCCTAATAGGCCTAGAAAATGGGCTAAACCCAAAACAGTAGCTTATTGGGCCAAATTTGGGCCCAATAACAAAAATTGTTCAAAATAAGCCCAAAAAGCACATGTTGACTCAAAATTTGATTTTAAACAACTTTTTCCAAAGGCCCAAAAGCTGAAAGTGTGAAATAAGCTAGCTTATAACAAGCAGCTTATTCTTAATGGGCTTTTTGGCCCATTAAGCTATAAGCCAATGCCATAAGCTAAAATTTGACACACAAGCTTCTTTTGACCTAATAAAGACTTCTGCAAAAAGAAATTTGAAATAAGCCCAAGGAATAAGCCTGAAAATGCAATAAGCAATCTACAGAAAACGACAAAATAGTCGTTTTTGAGTTCTAGGCCACCCCAAGTGCTGATTCAAGTTCCAAAAGCTTTGAAATGACTTAATTAAGCAAAATCAACAAAGATTTTTCAAATAAGCTGACTCAATAAGCTATAAAAAGCAAATAAGCACTTATGTAAAAGTCAAATAAGTTGGTTTTCTAGTAAAAAGTCAAAGTCAAAGTCCAATAAGCTCCAGTCTACTTAAATGGGTCAAATAATGAAGACCTATCACAAAAACTAAGTTGTTGCAAGTCTGGATAAGCTAAAATAGCTTATTGATAAGTTGAGTTCAAAATTACACTAGCAGTGGCTAGTTTTGGGTGTTGACCAGTGGGAACTTTTCCACTGCTTGACTTGTTTGACCTTTTGGCTTTAGTGACTTTTTTGGAGATTCAAATTACACAAAGGCACCCAAATGATCTTAGGATCAAAAGGAGTCAATAACAATCAAAATATCACAATCACAAACACCTAATTGATACAGTTTAATCAATCAATCACCAGATATGATACAGACATGAACACTTAAGCAGTTGAGCACAAATAAGCAGTTTTAGCAAAAATCAGCCAGCCAAATTCAACCAAATGCATACACAAGCTATTATAAACTCCAATAAGCAAGTCTAAACAGGTTTCATGCAATGGTTCAAAGAATTAAGCAAGATTCAAGCCAATGAATGTTACTGATGAACACTAACACATGTAGTTTTCTACTTTGCTGATGTATTTGACACTTAAGCTAGATTCAACACCTCAAATCTTTCAAACAGGTTACAATGACTTTGTTTAAACCACTTTTAGCCCTAAGCATGCATACACACTAAGTGTTCCTAAAATCCTAGGTCAAAACAGGCAGTAACAAAGATTATATAGCAGATTGTTTGATTCAAGGCTTCAAACCCAAAAACTTGCAGTAAAACACTCTCAACCAAGCATATATCAGATATTAAACACAAAATCAAACTTTCCACAACTCAATAACAAATTACAAGCACAAACAGGTAGACCCAAACATCCCTTAATCTTTTCAAAATCAAATTTTTCAAAGGCAAAGTGAGATTTAAGGCCACCCAAGCATCAATTAACACAATAACAACTAAGATTAACAGATTCAAGCAGATTTAAGCCACAAAACTCACAAGAACACAAGCGACATACAAATATCACAAAAAATCAAGTTTTAAGCAGATTTTAGGATTGAGTATGCAAACCTCATGGATGTACATCCACACCCACAAATTTATGAGCTTATGTACTAGCAAGAACAAGTACAAGCTTCCAATAACACCCCTGCTAAGAATCAACAAGGTTAGAAGCACAAGTATAAAAATCAGAAACTTCAAAAATCTTGATTAATGCAACCTTGTTACCCCACACTTGATTATCCCCAAGTTATAAGCCTCACCACACCTTAATCAACTCAATTAGGATGCTATGATCAGCCCTATAACCCAAGAATTCCAAGATAGAAACAAGAACTTAGCAAAATATCAAGAAAATGAGAAAATGTGCAAACTTTTGCACACTCCTCTTTTGAAAACAGGTTTTAAACTTCAAAATCAGTAAGAAATAAACATAAACAAGCAGAAATAAGATGGCACTTGGTCTTTCTTCAAAACACTTAACTCAAATTCATTAATAAGAAAAAGGATTTACAAGTGCTTGAACTAAGGAAAAACCAAAAGCAGGCGTCTATGTTGGACCCTATACCCTTTATATAGAGGGTGTACATGGTCAGTTCAAACCTAAAAACTTAAAACCCTAACTTGTAGAAGCCCAAAAATGCCCTTGAGGATTTGAACTTCTTGGCTTCATGTGACTGATTCTTGGACGTTTGTGGAGTAGATAGCTGTTGGAATTTGATCTAAGGGCTCAAACAAAGCTTAAAATGTAAGCTTGTATCTGGATGGTTGATTCTCTGGCTTGTTTTGGCAGCATCCTCTTTGTGTGTAGCAGGGGAATCATGTGTGGCCCTTGGGGGTGATGTGGCAAGTGATTTAAAAGTTGGGTTATGATTAGAAGACTAGTAATCATAATTCTGGAGGTGATGGATGCTTAATTGTTGCTTAATCAATAATCCCCAATTTGTGTTCTTGAGTAAATAGTAACACGTTTAATCTGATTTGGGTTTAAAAAGTCATGTTAAGCGCCAAAATATTAACTAATCAAAGATTAGTTATAACAGGTTTAAGTGGAGGATGACATGGAGAAATGGTGGAGTTTCATTGGTGGAGAGAGTGAGTGGGGCACGTGTCACCTCACCACTGGTCTAGGTTACTATGTTGTCTGTCTGCTTTACACCCCCACCTTTTAGAAACTTGTCATTTGCATTCCAAACTTCTATCAACGCCATAACTAGTTGTAACAACTTTTGCAACTTTGCACTTTTGCCCCAAAAACGTTTGTAAAATGATTTCAAGGGTATTTCTTGCCATTTTTTAATTCTTCAAGGGCTGATTTGGCATTTTGATGATGGATAATGGTCTTGACTTGTATGTTGAGCATTTTGGAGGACTTAAATTGCCAAGTCTTGTTTGATGAGGGACCATTTTTGCCAAGTTTCTGAAAGTTGAGGGTCCTTTTTGTAATTTTGGGATTTTCAAAGGACCAAACTTGTAATTTCTTGTACTTTGAAGGACTTCATGATGTGTTTGACTTTGTGGAGGATATTGGTTGACAATTTAGCTTTGTTGAGGGGCTAAACTTGCCAATTCTTCAAAGTGGAGGGCCCTTTTTGTAATTTTAACAAACTTTAGGGACCAAACTTGTAATTATGAGGATACAAGGGTATAAAGTGTCATCTCTTCCATATTGGAGGACCCTTCTTCATAATTCTTCAAATCCTCAAGGGTTGATCTTGGGAAAGTCTTCATTAGGGCTTGGTTCATTATGCGGCTTCGTTTTCTGTGTTCGTTTTTGTATGATTCTTGTGATCTTTTGTCATTTTCTCAATATCCGTACCTAAAATACACAAGCAACAAACACAAGCATATATTTGGGTATTTTGATGATATTTAATGCATTTTAAGCCCTATTTGGAAGATGAGACTATGTATAAAAGCAGTCTCATCAGCCACGACTGCTAAAATTTCTAGCTGTCAATTAAGACACGACCACTGAAGTCCTTTTTGTGGAAACCTTGGTTTCCTCGATCTTTTAGCTACTAGGAATGCATCATGTTCATATGATTAGATAATCAAAGAGGAATTAAAACACGACACATTAACAAGGTGTTTAGGCACAATAACACATGAATTAAACAATTGGGTTGCTAATTATATTAATAATTAACAACCACTAGACGTGTATACATTAATCCCACGTCTAGTCGACACACGCTTTAGGTTTACATTGTGAATGAAAGTTATGAATAAACCTAATACCCTTGGTTCCTTTTATAATGTAAGGATTAGGGTTTACAAGAGATAATATCAAATAAACATGTAAATCTTCTATTCAAATAAACATATACAGAATATATTTTGCATACTTATCTAAATAGAAGCTTCTAACAACACTTGTCTACGTTTCTGTCAATGCTTGGATTGCATGTGACAATGCTTGGATTTCACATGACAATGCTTGTCAATGTTGACTTCTGTCAACGCCCGATTTGCTCTTGACAACGCCTGATTTGCTCTTGACAACGCTTAGACAAATGCTTGCATATTTTCTTCATTTTTGAGTTTCTGCCACATCAACCTTTTGACCCAACAATCTTCCCCTAGTTGATGTTGGCAAAACTCTATGTGTATCTCTTGTAAGTTGTACATCATCTTCAAATTGCTTCCCCTCAAATGTAGCATGTATGTCTTCCCCTTTTTGTCACATCAACAGGGAAGTAAACAATGTATGCAATCTTGAAGATTCTCCAAACGTAGCTCTATGGAATGACCTTGAAGAAAAATAAATAAAGTAATCTTGATGTAGAAGTAGAATAACCCAAACCTATGTTCCATGTCTTGTACTATCCACCTGATGAAGAACTTATACCAAATTGAGAAAATATAAGTAGACCTCGATCCCTTGTCAATATTCTCATCCTATGTGAGACACTGAGCACGATAATGTAACTCCTTCAAGTGTTATGACAATTCTTCGTCACCATCCATTAAAAGCACAAACAAGTTACCTTAAAAGTCCATGACTGGAATTGCATGACTTTAAGATATGATAGAACACAAACTCGCGAAAATCTTCTTCAAACATCAAACTTACCATGAGAATTCTTCCCCTTAAGCCAACACCTCTTCATGACGAATTTTAATGAAATAACATCTTCATACCATATGTAAAAGGACCTGTACGGATAACTCTTTCACAAGGCTATCTCGATTACATAATTTAAAATATCCGTCAAATTCTTCATGAATTGTTGCTAACTTACTTAAAAATCATTGACTCCTTGTAAAAATATCCGAGCCATAAATATCAACTTGATATTCCATATAAAAATGGAGATTCCATGTACCTTTGCGTGTAAATACCTCATTTTTGTGTGCAAAAATCGTATCAATTTTCTCAACAGCAGCTATTTCATGTTGTCCAACATCTCCCTTTCTCCAGTATCCATTCCACGTGTATTGTCACATATCAGACAACACCTATCAACGTTTGGACAAAACATTCCTCGGACAACACATGTCAATGCTGCCTGTCAGCGTTAAACTTATTCCTGTCAGAGTCGATAAAACAAATGTCAGCGGCTAACGTTTTCTTGACAGCAGATGAGCAAGCATACTCACCTCACGTGTGATTAAAAACCACATCCATGATATAGTAATCTTTGTGATCTTGTATCAATTGCCCTTTTTTTTACCTAGCTGCCAATATCACGTAACTTTTACAGCCTTTAGTCGTGATACTTTTCTTTTAAACAGAATATTTGTTTTCCTTTCTTACCTTTGAATCTCACGTAACCATACTTAACAAATATTGGTCCACATTGCCACCTTTTAAATATAGCTACACGATTTTCATCCAAAGATAGATACACGATTTTAAAATCCCTAAAAATCAGCAAAGCAAAACTCCTGTATAGTACCCACTCTTTTTATCCAGCGTTTTAGTCCTGTGATCTTTATCAAAACAGCAACCCATAAAGTCACGAACCATATCTTGATTCACTGGACTATACGAATTTTCTAGCACAGAATTGAAGAACTCTAGGGTTTAACCATGAAGCTGTTGTATTATACTTGTATGCACCGAAACCCTAATTAGGGTTTGTAACACACCCTTAGCTTGAATCTTACCATTAAGCAATAAAACAGCTAAGAAACCCTCTTTTTCTGTTTATAATTGATTTAGGGTTTGGAGGAAACCCTAACTCATTATTTTATGTGAACTAGAAATTTGATACCTCATTATGCAGTCACCTTCAACCTCGAATAACTTCTTCATGAGAGCTTAGATCGAAGATCCCTTCGGTGAGATCCTAGACACAAGTGCCAAGAACCTACAGCTCAAAAATCACGATGATCCAATAGTTAACGAGGGAGAGATCGTGTTTTGAATATGGCTGTTCACAGAAAACTGCATATACTCACTGCTGACTTTGACGTCTATAACTTTTGATTGGGGATAAAACTCGACAATACCTCCGGTGGATGTCTAGATATATGTATGTAGAACATACATAAAAAATTTTGTGACGATCCAACGGTTCAATCAAAAGTTATGACCTTCTGAATACTGCTGCGCACACAAAAGCGTCCAGAAAAACCCTAGACGGATTTTTCTTTTCTTCACGATACACGAACACCTTGTTGGTCCTAGCATCACGAGCCACGAGGCTCTGATACCAACTGTGGAAACCTTGGTTTCCTCGATCTTTTTGCTACTAGGAATGCATCATGTTCATATGATTAGATAATCAAAGCGGAATTAGAACACGACACATTAACAAGGTGTTTAGGCACAATAACACATGAATTAAACAATTGGGTAGCTAATTATATTAATAATTAACAACCACTAGACGTGTATACATTAATCCCACGTCTAGTCGACACACGCTTTAGGTTTACATTGTGAATGAAAGTTATGAATAAACCTAATACCCTTGGTTCCTTTTATAGTGTAAGGATTAGTGTTTACAAGAGATAATATCAAATAAACATGTAAATCTTCTATTCAAATAAACATATACAGAATATATTCTGCATACTTATCTAAATAGAAGCTTCTAACAACACTTGTCTACGTTTCTGTCAATGCTTGGATTGCATGTGACAATGCTTGGATTGCACATGACAATGCTTGTCAATGTTGACTTCTGTCAATGCCCGATTTGCTCTTGACAACGCCTGATTTGCTCTTGACAACGCTTAGACAAATGCCTGCATATTTTCTTCGTTTTTGAGTTTCTGCCACATCAACTTTTTGACCCAACACTTTTACGCATAACCAGTTGATTATTCCAAAATCTTCCCATACTTTCCAGAAGAACCTACAAGGAGAAGGACGGTACCATGAGAGTATGTGTCGACTACCGTCGATTTAAACAAATCACCATCTATAACCGTTATTCTCCTCCACGTATTAACAACGCATCCAAGCAACTCATGATCATGCTGCCAATAGTGACGAGTGAAAGAGCAGACATTTCCATGACTGCTATTCGTACACGACTCGGTCATGCTAGATTCATGATTTTGTATTAGTCTCATGAATGCTCCAGCAACATTATGGACTTAATAAATTGATTTTCCATGAACACCTAAACAAATTCATTAGTGTTTTCATCTATGACAACCTAACCTTCTCTAAAGTCTAGAGAAGAGCAGGAATACCATATTTGCACTATGTTACAAATTCTATGACAAGAGAAATTTCACCCTAAAATTTTCCAATCTAAATTTTGGTTGATTACAATGACAAGCTAAATCACGTGTATTCTCACGGTTAATCTTATCATGACTCAACTTATGTGTAAAGGTGAGAACCCTACACTACGTTAGGAGTTCAAAGAAAATCCTACGCTAAGAAAAGTCTAATTTTGGAGACTTATAGTTCCACAAATTTCTACGTATCGAGTTTCTACGAAGCAAGATATAGTTACGTTCATATCTAAGTACCCGACATACCAACAGGCTAAGATAGAACACCAACAGACTAAGATGTTTCGCCACCAACAAATATTGTAAACAGAAATGGGACAAGATCCCCACGGATTTTGGTTACCAGATTAATGAAAACTCAGAAGAAGCAAGATGCTATCGGGGTTATTGCCAACAGTTTGATCAAGTCTGTAGAATCCTTACATCCGCAAGGATTTCAGAACCAACAGATTAATCGGACATGTTCCAGCCAAGGCTCATCCGATCACTTGGCAATCCCTCGGTTATCGGGTCAGACAATGGTTCGCGTTTGTGCTCCTTAATTACGTTCACGTTCTTGTTCCGGTTTTACGATTTGTTTTCACACTCACGTTCATGACACTAGTCACGTTCATGATCGTATCTTAGTTTACGATTTACGTTCATTTTCGTTCAGGGAAGTTTTACAAGAAATTGAGAGACCAGACTCAAGACTAGTAAAACTCTCTATCCTCAGACAGACGTTTCATGTCACATTCCACGTCTCACCTTATAATGTTTGGCGTCACCACCGCCGTATTCCATGTTCACAATATGTTTCACATGTCATGTTCATTCCACGTTCCTCATATCACGTTCACGATATGTTACACGTATCATTGATCACGATATGTTTGCTCATACTACACTCATCATATCTCCACGTATCACGTTCAAAATTTTTCACGTATCACGTTCAAAAATTTTCACGTACTATGTTTCTATATGTCTCGCGCATCGTTGCTATTTATCAGTTAAGTTAGATAGTTTAGCACCATAACGTTCAGTTACTCTTACACGTTAATCCTTATTCCCTCGATCAAGTTCAGGGGATCCATCTTACGTTGATAACCATGAACTCTTCGTGTTTTCAAGTCAAGGTCAGGAGGACCAAGATTTCACATTGTGTCAAGATCTTGAGAAGGAATCGTTCCAAGAGGGAAGCCACTTGGAAACGGACAAGTTCATCCGGACTTCCTATCCGTTTTTCTCTTATCAATTAGATATGTCCTTTCAGTCGCGTCACGTTCAATGTCCTTTCAAGACATGTCATGTTTCACGTTTCTTCTACCATGTCACCTTCATGTCCCTTTTATCTTACATACCATCTCAGTTTGATTCGGGTATGTTACACTTCCAGTTACGTTATCTATAATTCGGGGACGAATTATTCTTTTTAGGGGGGAAGAGTTGTAAAACCCGCATGCTTTTACCATGAACAGTACACTAATAATCGTACGTACAGGATTAAAACTTTCCTTTTATAACACGAACACGTGTCACGAATATTAATTACAAGAAGTACGTACGTGTTATTACACGATAAGTATTAAATACGGGTTAGTACACGATAATTATTAACAATAATAATTATAATCACGAACATAAAATCATGAACATGAAATCACGAACAGATAATTATGTACCTACGTAATGATTAATACGACGAATGTCGTTACGTACAAGTAATTATAATAACATGAATAATTAATAACTACGTAGCACGTAAACACGAACATTTAACACGATTATTATTATTATTATGTATATTTAAATTAACACGACAAGTAATTATGTACTTAATGTTACGTTTAACACACATGAAAATAACTATGAAATTCATGACATTTTAAATACACGAACACGCGTACGTTTTATTAAACGTTTAGTACAAACGAATAGGGAGATGGTTGTTGGGCTTTTTAGACAAGAAAGGAAGACAAGACAAACATGTGCCTTAAGCCCATTTGGGTTAGATCTTCTCAAAAAAGAAAAACAGACGGGGAGTAATTTTATATTTTAGACAAAACACAAAATTCCTTAAAACCCTAGAACTAGAAAACCAGCCTCCATTTTCCTTCCCTCGTTCTTTTCTGGCCAAAGGTTTCATCACATAAGACCAAATGAAAAACAGCCATGGTGATCTAGAGCAAGAGTGGTGGTACGTGGTTTTGTTTACTAAACCCTAAAAACGTAAGTATGTAATATTCCTTTTGATTAATGGTTTGATGCGTCTATATTAATCAAGAATCTAAGCTTTCGATCTAAACATATTAATAAGAAGCTAAATATAAACGGGGTTCAGCCGCAACCCCTGCTGTCAACAGGGGTGCGTCTGGCTTAACAGTGGTGTTCAACAAGGTAGCAGGGGGTGTTTGGGTTTGGTCTGACAGTGGGAACCCACAGCTGGCAGGTTTAGCCTGTCGGTGGGAGTCTTAAACAAGCAGGGGGAACACAAAACTGCAAGGGGGAACTGGCAGTTAAGGGGTTGTTTGTTTTTGCGTTTATAAACAGTTAAGTGGGTGTTTGGCTGTCAGTTTTAAAAGACAATAAGGGCTTGTTTGGTTCGGCTTATATGTAAAAACAACACGGTTTTCACGGGTTTCACGGGTTCGGTTTACGACATGTTTTCATAAAATAATACACGGTTTCGGGTGATTATTTTTACAAGTTTACTTAGCTTCATATGTATATTAATTACAAGGTAATTAAATTAATAAATCATGACTTATTATTACAAGATTAATTAAATTAATTTAACATGCTAGATAATTAACTTAATTAAAACATCGACTTAGGTTTATTATTATTAATTAATAATACATGATTTTAACCTAAGTATTTTATTATTTATTTTAGACTATAGTTATTAATTAATTATTAAACATGACTTATAATTAATTAATTATCATGACTTAGGTTATATTAATATTAATATTAATACATGTTTTAACCTAAGTATATTATACACTTAATTTAATTAAATCATGTTTATATTTAATTAAATCTTATAACCTATAGTTTATGTAATTTACATGTTATAATTAATAAACTATACTATTAATCACATGACTTAGTATAATTAATCAGTAAAACTAAGCTTATATTATTAGCTTATAAATCCAGCTTATTTCTATTTTTGGAAACTTTCTATTTTTAGAAACTCATTTATTTTAAGCAGCTAATCTAATCTTGGAAACTTTCTATTTTTAGAAACTTATCTATTTTAAGCAATAAATCTATTTTTGGAATCTTTCTATTTTTGGATACTTTCTGTTTTAAGAAACCGCTATTTTTAGAAAGTTACTTATTTATACACAAGTATAATAATACAAGAAATACAAGTAATACTTAATCAGAATACACAGAATACACGATAAACACAGCATAATATTAAAACATGACATGAACATATAAAACAAGCTAAGACATGATATAAAATCAGTTACGCACGTAGTAATCAGAATACTTATACACGTATATTATTTATGTAGCATTAGTGATAACGAAGTAGGACTCTCTTCCGTTCGTCTTCTTTGTTCACTGGACACAAGGTACGGATTCTCCGTCCTTTCAGTATGGACATTCTTTCCTTATTAGGATTCCCCGTATGCAGCAAACTGTTTTCCCTAGTATATGTTTTATATGTTTTGATTGCATATGTTTAATTAGAATACCTAAAGCCATATACATGAATGACCAATTTCAACTAGTTATGGAGGTTCCATAACCATAACACTGGAGGCACCAGTGTTATGACTTCCCCACGGCAGAGTGATTGCTCATGGCGTCCCTTTCAGATTTTAGCCATATATTATATTATCAGGTGGGGTGTATGGGTGCATCCTAGTTTACATGTTTTCAGCAGATTTTCTAGTGTGAATGTGGTGTGTGCCTTGCATCCTTCATAAGGAGCTGATCCCTCTACCCAAAACCAGTATATTAAATTAGAGGCAGCCCCTCTAATTTGCATGACGAGGTCACCCCTCCAAGTATTCATGCACGTTGATATTTCATGACCTATATTGGCTAATGGTAAATTATGTTAAACAGATTTTTACAAGATAAACATAAGGCTTTTCAAACTATAAAACCAGTTTTACTAAGATATAACCAGGTTTTCCAGGACATATACATTTCCGCTGCTATATGTTATTCATGCTATATTATTCATTTCATGCTTGTATATTCGTGCACTGAGCGTTATGCTCAGCCGTTACTTTCCTTTCCATGTCCCAAAACGGCAGGTACCCAAGGACAGACTCGAGCATTTGGAGGACATGCATAGGATGGAAGTTTCCATATACTTCTTCTCCTTTTGCCTTCATATACTTATTCTTGTTTTGTCTTTCATTCATTTCATTTACTTTATTATGTTTTGGGCTTATGTTTGGGAACCGATGTTTGATTCCGGTTTTCCCTATGGTCATGTATGTTTTATTACATATTATCTTGCATGCTTTGATGACACGTCATAATCACGTGTGACATTCCATTTATCAAAATGGGGTGTTACAATAAGAATGCTTAAATTTTATTACTTATTGAGTGTTTACTTTTGTTGATGTTGTCCCATTATTTATGATGATTAAACAAGAAATAAAGATGAAAAGATATGAATTTTAGAAAGAGAAAATATTGAGAGACAGTAGAGAGAGGTTGGAGAAACTTGGAGAATATTAGATTAAGAGAGAGAGAGAGTGAAATTACAAATGATCAACCAACACCCTCAACAAGCTAGGAGGGTGATATAAATACCCTTACACCATAAGTGGCTGTGTGCTTTAAGTGTTGGGTTGGGCTTGTTTTTTGGGCTTTAAGTAGTTTAAATACAAGCCCGTGCACCACAATTTTTCTACTACCTATTGCAACGTTCTAATAAATGTTACAACGAAAACCTATGACCGAACATTCTTATTTGACTCAATATTTTGAGGCTAACAATCTCCCCCAATGAGAGGTCATTCCTTTACAACATTTGGAGATTTATAGAGATTACTAATCTCGCCATAACTGAGTCGGAACGTGTAATAGTAGTCTTGTTTCTTCATGCTGTGATCTTTGAGCCTTTGTTGTTGTCTTTCGACTTTGTCTTTAATCTTGAGATCTTCAAATCATCCTTGACTTGACTTTGCCATCTTTCGATCTTGTGTCTTCATCCATATACTCACACTATGAACCATCTTGAAAGCTTGCTTACAATCTCCTTTGAAGAGAGGTAATTACTCTACATTAATTGTTTAAGGAAGATTTTGATCATCTAAGTTGCGGAAGACTTTTTCTTTCTTGATTGTTGGATTCGTCTTTGGGCATGAGTATGTGGTTTTGAATCTTTGACTTTGCTAAGTACAACGTAACGCCACCTTCTCGAGACAAAACATAGACACACACTAAATGGCTTTGACATTCGTCCTAAATCAGTAGCGTTTTACCTCCGGTCGGTGAAGACCATTACACGATATTAAATATCGTACCTGTGATTAGGTAGATTCAATTAAGAACCTCCTTGAAAGAGTTTTGCGGTTGTACTAGCCGTTGTATTTACTCGACCGTCTTTAAACAAGACTGCGAACATAAAGAGTGAATCAATTGGATAAATATCCGCTTGATTAAAGTCGTCAATTCAAGTTCCTGGAAAAAGTTTGATTCATAAAGAATCTTACCATTGTTGCTTTCCAGTTGACACAAGTTTGATTCATGAAGAATCTCACAAGTCACCTACCATAGCGCTGGTTGATGTTGACGCTAGAAGGATTTTCATTCATCACTGTGAATATTAATGAATGTCACTCTGAATGTTCTGGCAAGACCATAAAGATATTGCGTAGAAACCTAAAACGAGTTTGAATCAATTCAGAATTAGACCACTGTTGCTTTTCAGTTTTACATATGTTCAATCCATAAAGAATCTAACATATGACCTACCACAATGCTATTTGATTTAACACTAGAAAGATTTCCACTCATCATTGTGAATACTAAGTAGTATCACTTTGAGTGTTCTAGCAATATCGCAAGGATATTGCGTAGGACTCTATTTTTCGTCATTCCGTGTGTCCTAACGAGATTTGATTGATCTCTTGGCTCTAGACTCGATTTGTGCAATTTTAGTGGTCGGAGGCTGGCGCAGATGCCACCTATTCAATATTAACTATCTCGGAGTGAGAAAGTCAATAGAAGTCGTGTTGTTCTCCGTGACAATAAAACAAACTTCTTTTGAGATAAGTCTGAGTCAGCTGGGGAAGAGTTGTGCATTACATCACTGAGTCCATGATGCGTGTCTTCATGATGTGTTGACCTGGTTTCTGCCTAAGTTGTATGGAGGGCTTCTTTCTTTACACCCTTTATCCTTACATTTCTTTTTCATTCTTCAACCCCTTCAATGCTTACCAAGACATCATTACTAGCACCGTGTTGTGATTGTTCCAGTGCTAGCATCAGTACTTAGTCGGCATTCAGCCACGTTCACATTCTACTCCATCTTTACTAAGGAATTAGAATAATCTATTCGATTATCCCTGGGAAGATTCCTCTAGTTCTGGTTGGATCATAGGACTTATGCCTAACCACCCTTTTGACACCAATAACGTCGTGAATTAAAGTTGTTGTAGGTATGAGATCGTAACCATAAAACCATAAAATTTCAAGTGGTTTCAAGAAATGCTCCCTTTTCACATGCGCATCGATAATCGAAATTGTTTTGCACATGTGGATAAGAGTTAAAAGTGCTTGAGTCTTGCAAAATAGATCACATTTTTTTGACATTTTCTCCCTCTATCTCTAATATATAAAATATTTGATATTGGAGATACAAAATTTGATTAAAATATATCACAAAAAATAGTCTTGAAAATTTTCAGGAGAAAAATGTGTATTGAAATATATCATAGGCTTTGAATGTGTTGACAAATCCACTAAAGTGTAAAAAGATTTCTCTTCTTTTGCTGAGGGTAAGGGCACTAAAGCGTACATTCCCCCGTGAATATAGATCCGGGTTGCAATATGAAAGTGATTACAATGCATTGTATTGAGCTTAAAATGTTGAATGTTTTGTGACAAGCTCAACCCAAGATAGATTGCTCTACCCGTTGTTGGAAAGATTGTCCAAAATAGACATTTTCTTTTATTAAAAATAGAAATTACATGTTTTGAAAAATATTTACAACTTTCATTCGATCTTTATGTACACACCCGTGTCGTTATTGAGCGACATTTCTAGGCATGTCCATATTATCGATACTGAAAGACATGTCGAGAAGAATATTTTTGAATTTTCAAAGCTTTTTAATTTTATGTTTTGCTTTTATATGTTTTATATTTTTGTATTTTTCTTTTCAATGATATTTACAAGTAGATGTTTGATAGATGAATCAAGCAGAAAACTTTGCAAGAACCTCCATTTCCGCTGGAGTCAAACATCTCATACCAATTTTCCTAACGAGGTACTCAAACCTATCTTTCGACAGAGATTTTGTAAACAAGTCGGCTAATTCGTAATCCGTTCCAACAAAGTATAATTCAAGGGTACCTCGTTCAACTTGTTCCTTTATGAAGTGTTATCTGACAACGATGTGCTTCGTCCGGGAATGCTGTACCGGATTGCAGGAGATGGCTATGGCCGACTTTGAGTCACAGTACATAGGTACATTCTCAAAGTGGAAGCCATCATCCGTGAGTTGTGTTCTCATCCAAAGAACGTGAGCACAACACGCTGATAGAGACACATATTCTGCTTCGGCTGATGAAAGTGACGTGCAATCCTGCTTCTTGGAAGACCATCCCACGAGCTTATCTTGTCCTAGAAATTGTGCACCACCAGAAGTACTTTTTCGAGTATCAAGACACCCTACATGATCAGAATCTGAATAGGCCGTTAGAAAGAAACCGGTTTCCTTCGGATACCAGAGTCCCAAGGTAGCAGGGGGTGTTTGGGTTTGGTCTGACAGTGGGAACCCACGGCTGGCAGGTTTAGCCTGTCGGTGGGAGTCTTAAACAAGCAGGGGGAACACAAAACTGCAAGGGGGAACTGGCAGTTAAGGGGTTGTTTGTTTTTGCGTTTATAAACAGTTAAGTGGGTGTTTGGCTGTCAGTTTTAAAAGACAATAAGGGCTTGTTTGGTTCGGCTTATATGTAAAAACAACACGGTTTTCACGGGTTTCACGGGTTCGGTTTACGACATGTTTTCATAAAATAATACACGGTTTCGGGTGATTATTTTTACAAGTTTACTTAGCTTCATATGTATATTAATTACAAGGTAATTAAATTAATAAATCATGACTTATTATTACAAGATTAATTAAATTAATTTAACATGCTAGATAATTAACTTAATTAAAACATCGACTTAGGTTTATTATTATTAATTAATAATACATGATTTTAACCTAAGTATTTTATTATTTAATTTAGACTATAGTTATTAATTAATTATTAAACATGACTTATAATTAATTAATTATCATGACTTAGGTTATATTAATATTAATATTAATACATGTTTTAACCTAAGTATATTATACACTTAATTTAATTAAATCATGTTTATATTTAATTAAATCTTATAACCTATAGTTTATGTAATTTACATGTTATAATTAATAAACTATACTATTAATCACATGACTTAGTATAATTAATCAGTAAAACTAAGCTTATATTATTAGCTTATAAATCCAGCTTATTTCTATTTTTGGAAACTTTCTATTTTTAGAAACTCATTTATTTTAAGCAGCTAATCTAATCTTGGAAACTTTCTATTTTTAGAAACTTATCTATTTTAAGCAATAAATCTATTTTTGGAATCTTTCTATTTTTGGAAACTTTCTGTTTTAAGAAACCGCTATTTTTAGAAAGTTACTTATTTATACACAAGTATAATAATACAAGAAATACAAGTAATACTTAATCAGAATACACAGAATACACGATAAACACAGCATAATATTAAAACATGACATGAACATATAAAACAAGCTAAGACATGATATAAAATCAGTTACGCACGTAGTAATCAGAATACTTATACACGTATATTATTTATGTAGCATTAGTGATAACGAAGTAGGACTCTCTTCCGTTCGTCTTCTTTGTTCACTGGACACAAGGTACGGATTCTCCGTCCTTTCAGTATGGACATTCTTTCCTTATTAGGATTCCCCGTATGCAGCAACTGTTTTTCCTAGTATATGTTTTATATGTTTTGATTGCATATATTTAATTAGAATACCTAAAGCCATATACATGAATGACCAATTTCAACTAGTTATGGAGGTACCATAACCATAACACTGGAGGCACCAGTGTTATGACTTCCCCACGGCGGAGTGATTGCTCATGGCGTCCCTTTCAGATTTTAGCCATATATTATATTATCAGGTGGGGTGTATGGGTGCATCCTAGTTTACATGTTTTCAGCAGATTTTCTAGTGTGAATGTGGTGTGTGCCTTGCATCCTTCACAAGGAGCTGATCCCTCTACCCAAAACCAGTATATTAAATTAGAGGCAGCCCCTCTAATTTGCATGACGAGGTCACCCCTCCAAGTATTCATGCACGTTGATATTTCATGACCTATATTGGCTAATGGTAAATTATGTTAAACAGATTTTTACAAGATAAACATAAGGCTTTTCAAACTATAAAACCAGTTTTACTAAGATATAACCAGGTTTTCCAGGACATATACATTTCCGCTGCTATATGTTATTCATGCTATATTATTCATTTCATGCTTGTATATTCGTGCACTGAGCGTTATGCTCAGCCGTTACTTTCCTTTCCATGTCCCAAAACGGCAGGTACCCAAGGACAGACTCGAGCATTTGGAGGACATGCATAGGATGGAAGTTTCCATATACTTCTTCTCCTTTTGCCTTCATATACTTATTCTTGTTTTGTCTTTCATTCATTTCATTTACTTTATTATGTTTTGGGCTTATGTTTGGGAACCGATGTTTGATTCCGGTTTTCCCTATGGTCATGTATGTTTTATTACATATTACCTTGCATGCTTTGATGACACGCCATAATCACGTGTGACATTCCATTTATCAAAATGGGGTGTTACAATAAGAATGCTTAAATTTTATTACTTATTGAGTGTTTACTTTTGTTGATGTTGTCCCATTATTTATGATGATTAAACAAGAAATAAAGATGAAAAGTATGAATTTTAGAAAGAGAAAGTATTGAGAGACAGTAGAGAGAGGTTGGAGAAACTTGGAGAATATTAGATTAAGAGAGAGAGAGTGAAATTACAAATGATCAACCAACACCCTCAACAAGCTAGGAGGGTGATATAAATACCCTTACACCATAAGTGGCTGTGTGCTTTAAGTGTTGGGTTGGGCTTGTTTTTTGGGCTTTAAGTAGTTTAAATACAAGCCCGTGCACCACAATTTTTCTACTACCTATTGCAACGTTCTAATAAATGTTACAACGAAAACCTATGACCGAACATTCTTATTTGACTCAATATTTTGAGGCTAACAATCTCCCCCAATGAGAGGTCATTCCTTTACAACATTTGGAGATTTATAGAGATTACTAATCTCGCCATAACTGAGTCGGAACGTGTAATAGTAGTCTTGTTTCTTCATGCTGTGATCTTTGAGCCTTTGTTGTTGTCTTTCGACTTTGTCTTTAATCTTGAGATCTTCAAATCATCCTTGACTTGACTTTGCCATCTTTCGATCTTGTGTCTTCATCCATATACTCACACTATGAACCATCTTGAAAGCTTGCTTACAATCTCCTTTGAAGAGAGGTAATTCCTCTACATTAATTTTTTAAGGAAGATTTTGATCATCTAAGTTGCGGAAGACTTTTTCTTTCTTGATTGTTGGATTCGTCTTTGGGCATGAGTATGTGGTTTTGAATCTTTGACTTTGCTAAGTACAACGTAACGCCACCTTCTCGAGACAAAACATAGACACACACTAAATGGCTTTGACATTCGTCCTAAATCAGTAGCGTTTTACCTCCGGTCGGTGAAGACCATTACACGATATTAAATATCGTACCTTTGATTAGGTAGATTCAATTAAGAACCTCCTTGAAAGAGTTTTGCGGTTGTACTAGCCGTTGTATTTACTCGACCGTCTTTAAACAAGACTGCGAACATAAAGAGTGAATCAATTGGATAAATATCCGCTTGATTAAAGTCGTCAATTCAAGTTCCTGGAAAAAGTTTGATTCATAAAGAATCTTACCATTGTTGCTTTCCAGTTGACACAAGTTTGATTCATGAAGAATCTCACAAGTCACCTACCATAGCGCTGGTTGATGTTGACGCTAGAAGGATTTTCATTCATCACTGTGAATATTAATGAATGTCACTCTGAATGTTCTGGCAAGACCATAAAGATATTGCGTAGAAACCTAAAACGAGTTTGAATCAATTCAGAATTAGACCACTGTTGCTTTTCAGTTTTACATATGTTCAATCCATAAAGAATCTAACATATGACCTACCACAATGCTATTTGATTTAACACTAGAAATATTTCCACTCATCATTGTGAATACTAAGTAGTATCACTTTGAGTGTTCTAGCAATATCGCAAGGATATTGCGTAGGACTCTATTTTTCGTCATTCCGTGTGTCCTAACGAGATTTGATTGATCTCTTGGCTCTAGACTCGATTTGTGCAATTTTAGTGGTCGGAGGCTGGCGCAGATGCCACCTATTCAATATTAACTATCTCGGAGTGAGAAAGTCAATAGAAGTCGTGTTGTTCTCCGTGACAATAAAACAAACTTCTTTTGAGATAAGTCTGAGTCAGCTGGGGAAGAGTTGTGCATTACATCACTGAGTCCATGATGCGTGTCTTCATGATGTGTTGACCTGGTTTCTGCCTAAGTTGTATGGAGGGCTTCTTTCTTTACACCCTTTATCCTTACATTTCTTTTTCATTCTTCAACCCCTTCAATGCTTACCAAGACATCATTACTAGCACCGTGTTGTGATTGTTCTAGTGCTAGCATCAGTACTTAGTCAGCATTCAGCTACGTTCACATTCTACTCCATCTTTACTAAGGAATTAGAATAATCTATTCGATTATCCCTGGGAAGATTCCTCTAGTTCTGGTTGGATCATAGGACTTATGCCTAACCACCCTTTTGACACCAATAACGTCGTGAATTAAAGTTGTTGTAGGTATGAGATCGTAACCATAAAACCATAAAATTTCAAGTGGTTTCAAGAAATGCTCCCTTTTCACATGCGCATCGATAATCGAAAGTGTTTTGCACATGTGGATAAGAGTTAAAAGTGCTTGAGTCTTGCAAAATAGATCACATTTTTTTGACATTTTCTCCCTCTATCTCTAATATATAAAATATTTGATATTGGAGATACCAAATTTGATTAAAATATATCACAAAAAATAGTCTTGAAAATTTTCAGGAGAAAAATGTGTATTGAAATATATCATAGGCTTTGAATGTGTTGACAAATCCACTAAAGTGTAAAAAGATTTCTCTTCTTTTGCTGAGGGTAAGGGCACTAAAGCGTACATTCCCCCGTGAATATAGATCCGGGTTGCAATATGAAAGTGATTACAATGCATTGTATTGAGCTTAAAATGTTGAATGTTTTGTGACAAGCTCAACCCAAGATAGATTGCTCTACCCGTTGTTGGAAAGATTGTCCAAAATAGACATTTTCTTTTATTAAAAATAGAAATTACATGTTTTGAAAAATATTTACAACTTTCATTCGATCTTTATGTACACACCCGTGTCGTTATTGAGCGACATTTCTAGGCATGTCCATATTATCGATACTGAAAGACATGTCGAGAAGAATATTTTTGAATTTTCAAAGCTTTTTAATTTTATGTTTTGCTTTTATATGTTTTATATTTTTGTATTTTTCTTTTCAATGATATTTACAAGTAGATGTTTGATAGATGAATCAAGCAGAAAACTTTGCAAGAACCTCCATTTCCGCTGGAGTCAAACATCTCATACCAATTTTCCTAACGAGGTACTCAAACCTATCTTTCGACAGAGATTTTGTAAACAAGTCGGCTAATTCGTAATCCGTTCCAACAAAGTATAATTCAAGGGTACCTCGTTCAACTTGTTCCTTTATGAAGTGTTATCTGACAACGATGTGCTTCGTCCGGGAATGCTGTACCGGATTGCAGGAGATGGCTATGGCCGACTTTGAGTCACAGTACATAGGTACTTTCTCAAAGTGGAAGCCATCATCCGTGAGTTGTGTTCTCATCCAAAGAACGTGAGCACAACACGCTGATAGAGACAAATATTCTGCTTCGGCTGATGAAAGTGACGTGCAATCCTGCTTCTTGGAAGACCATCCCACGAGCTTATCTTGTCCTAGAAATTGTGCACCACCAGAAGTACTTTTTCGAGTATCAAGACACCCTACATGATCAGAATCTGAATAGGCCGTTAGAAAGAAACCGGTTTCCTTCGGATACCAGAGTCCCAAGGGAATGGTATTCTTGTGGTACCGAAAGATCCGTTTAACCTCCTTGAGGTGCTTTTCAGTGGGTCTCGCTTGATATCGTGCACAATAGCATGTAGCATGTGAAATATCAGGTCTGCTTGCTATCAAGTACATGAGGGAGCCGATGATGGAATGATATCTCGTTTGATCTATGGCATTTCCCTCTAAGTCAGCATCTAGGGAGGTAATGTAGGAATTTTGCAAATTCTTTTTTATCTCTTTTTCTTTTCGTTCCTTGACTCGCGTTGAATTGAAATCCGATTTTATTGTTTCGACTTTATTTGTTTTTGGTTAAGATATCGTTTTTTGTATTTATACTACTTTCGACAAAAACGTAAACGAAACGAAAATCGAGAAAATATACTGTTTTAATATTGTATACTATATACTATACTAATTGAATTGAATAAACTGGTAAAAGATACCAAGTGAATCAAAAATGAAAACAGAACCTATTAGAAAACTAGTAGACATACAAATTCAAAACTAATAACTAAACGTAATCAAGCCCATTTGCAAACACAATCAGGCCCAGTATCTTAACTGCCCATTTATATACTCCAATTAACTCTAACAGAAAAAGAAACGGATGTAAGAAACTTATACAGGGACTGAAAACGCAATAAATCTATAACTGAAAGGTCTAACAACTAACTACCCTAACGAGAATGGACTGTAACCGTAACAGAAGAATACAAAACCAGGGACTAATTATGGTAACAGCCTAAACTTCCATATTGAGAAGTAATTTGGAACAGAGAACTTGCTGGTTTGAATTTTATTGACTCCACTAATCCTACAATTGTAGTAAGCTGAATAAAACTGAGTTGCATCTATAAGCTGCAATCCCAAACACTCTAAAACAGAAACTATTGAAAAATTGAAAGGGAAATTCATATGAAACAAGCAATAAACTTCAAACAGATGGTAAACAAAGTTAAATGATCAAATCAAGCAAGTTTACACTATTGACTAAACTACATTAAGATTTACGCTAAAAATGCAGAAAATTAAAATGAGAAATCCCTGCATCCAGGCATGCCCGCTGAGGTGGAGTAACCGAACGAACTTGCACCAGTACCAAGATCTTACAAAATCAACTTCGAAGCGTAAATGCTATTCTGAACTGAATCTCGAAACTACACCATTATCGAACTTTAACCATCTCTCGGATGAACAGTAGCAGTTGAACAAGAAGTAATACACTAATTACCATAGCTTTTCCATGATAAGCTGATTAACCTTATTTAACCAGTAACTAATTATCAATAAGCAAAAACTACTAAAAATCAGCAAATAAGCCACTAACATAAGTTGAACCTCACAACTTACAAGCTATCTCCGAGATAAGCTAAAGCTTATTCGGATGACCTATGAAACAAGAAGAAACCACAATCCGAAACAACCAAAATCAATATCTCGAACTATACTACTACCGAATCAAATTAAAACCACAAACTACAAATCATCACAATACCAAATCTGTAAGCCGAAAAGCAAGCTATAAATAACCGAATCGAACACTACTTTAATCATAAACCGGAACCATTTCAAACAAAACTGCAAATCACATAAATCATCTACCGAATCTAAATCGATTCACATCAGATTAATTATTCTGTATCGAAACAATATCCTTTGAAAACTTCAAACCAAATTATTGAATAAAAACTGCAACTGAAGACAAATATAAAGGAGAATCATGTTCGAAATCCACAAACCACAAATAACTGAATAACAAACATTAAATGATTCACAAACTACCAATCGAAACCAAACATAACTTTTATTAACCGAAAATCATCAACTGAATATATAACTGAAACGTCAAAGAAGAATTAAAGGAAGCTGCGTTTAGATTTAGACATATACGAAACTCTTTACAAAACCTAATTTAATCCTACTACTTAAAAAACGGAATAAAGGAAAATATAAAATGCGAATGTTCTATATCTAAAACCCACGCTACTAAAAAGAAAGAGAAAAAATAAAGAAAATGTGTATATCCTAAGCTATATTGTAATAATACATATGATCTGATCTATTTCTTTTATACGAAATATATTGGGCTAGCGCTTCCTTTTTCTCTTCTTAGGCTGTTATCTTCATAACGGGTTGAGGTGGGCTTTGCCCTCATTATTTACTTGCTGTTGGGCCAACAGCTTGTAAGTTTGGGCTGAGTGGCTTTGTGTTGGGCTAAAAGATGTATTAATGGGTCGGCTCGACCCATTTAAGTGGTGTCGCTTCGACCCAATAAAACATGAAGGCACCGTTGGACTCGATTTTCCGTGCTCTTTCCGTTTCTCGTTTTCGTTTTGGCTCTTTCGCTTCATTTATTGCGATTTCTTTGATATCTGTACCTGCACACACACAAACGACAAAACACAGATATACAAGGCATAATTGATGATTATTTGACCATTTTAAGCACGTTTTACAAGGAAATATGATGTGTAATTAGAGTCACATCACACCCCCTACTAAACCATTGTCGTGTCCTCACGCAATGCTAAAATGAAGTATAAAGCAACTCCGTTTTTCATTTATTAAAAGCATTTATTCATTTTATTAATATTATAAGTGTTAATGACATAATGTATCGCTTTCATTATTCAAAAATATCTTTTAGGATCACAAAATTTGAATAGGTTCATCGTTGTCGACTTTTCACTCTTTACATGCCAAGCTCAAAAACGAGATCATTGTTAACAATAAGTTCTCATGTTAAGACCACTTATATAAGACACTTGTGTAGAACTCCTCCATTATTCCTAAGTTGTATCTCTAGATTTTAAGGATTGTCATTCACCCGTAGGCTCATTTGACTTATTTAATAATTATTAGTCCAAAAATGAAGGTAAAACGGTGTAAACCTGACACTTAGAACCTAACCTCATCCTCAAAAACCGTTGTCACTAAAGAAAGCCCACATCAAGGATATTTAACACGATTTAGGGAATAAATTCCTGGATTTGAAATTTGGCCAATAGTACTACTTATTATTTATTCCTCCAAAGTCATATTGACTTTATAATGGAGTTAGCAAATTTACATCATATACCCTTAGGCTCTTTAAGATGTAAAAGTGCTCCTTATCTATGATCCACACCCTAAGGCTCCTTGAACCATAAACAAGGGAATTGGCATTCATCATCACTCCACACCCTAAGGCTCCTTGAAATAATGATGAAGCAATTTTTATTAAACACTTACCATGCCATACACCCTAAGGCTCTAATGACAAGGCTCGTGCTACATGTCCCACACCCAAAGGATCCTTGAGATCATGTTTTAATCTTATTCTTCTTTATTTATGATATATATAGTAGGCCAAATTCCGTAATCCCATGGTCTGAATACCTCCTACTTAGTGGTTATGAGCCACCTTAGTCGGAAGTCCACGATGCTGGCACCCTCAATGCGTTATCGCTTTATTTACAAGGGAAATAAAAGAATCGGTTAAGAGCTAAAATATCAAACCTAAACCGCAAAAATCTTCAGTTATTAAGTAATTAAATATACAAGCGGGGAGAAAGAGCCACAAAAACTCATATAAGGAAGAATTAACCTTTAAACTTATTATCAACTCTATCATCTCTCGTTCTCCACAATTTAAAATCTCAAATAATGAGACTCGTGGATGTTTAGCCTACTAAACCAATTAAGGTCTACATGGTTAAGAAATGAGCTAAGGTAAAAACCGGTCGAGTAAAAAACTATTCTTATTTTCACCAACGGAAAGCTTACATTCGTGTCAAAAACACTTATTAAAATATGAAGAAAAAATATATATATGCAATTTTAAGCACATTTTTGCAAAACGGAGTACATGAAGACAACAAACAAAAGGAAAAGCATATCGATAGATACCCCCCATACTAAAACCAAACACTGTCCTCAATGTTTCAAGTGTAAGGGTATAATACCCCCTACTAGAGACGAAGAGTCGAATGCAAAATTCTAGCATGGAAAGGGTATGACACAAATAATTAAAAGCCGTTTATTAATTATGCCAATAAAAATAAGCGTTAGTAAAGGATATAATCATCGGATATCGAATGTCTCAAATGAAGGATCGAAACTCGAGTGATATGTGATGAAAAACGAACACGAGAGTCTTCGATATATGAGAAACCTACAATCACATCACAAACGAAACACGAGAAACAAACGAAGAAGCACAAGCCCTTCACATTAGAAATAAGAAAGAAGATACAATGATAAGCATGGGAATCTCCAAAATAAGGAAAACCCCATAAAAGTCCACCGGGGTCGAATACGTGGTTTCCATCTCTAAAATAAATAGACCCCAAGGCGGCAATAGCAAATAAGTATAAGAAAGATGGGTTTCCTTTAAGCAAAAGTTTTTTACAATTAAGGGTATAGTAAGAAGGTAATGATCCCAATTTTTCAAAAATTTTCCTTTTAATTTCATCATTAAGATACTGAGATTGCTCAAAAATGTGTATACCCGGATCGAATATCGTTCCCTTTATGGGAAAATAGCAAGAAAACTTGGTGTCAACATCTTTGGTCTCATTAGGAATGGGTGGGGCGGGAGGGGGAGAAGGTATAGTATCATCGTGTAATAAATCATCTAGCAAAAGTATATCTCCCTCCACATCAAAATATCCGGATGTGTACTCCACGGGTGTATCAATATCAAGAAACTCATCGATCTCGGGAATGAGAAAACCATCATCATCACTAAAAGTGATATGTGGAAGAGAATCGATGGTAGAATCAAAAGTATTTGGTGAAGAGGCAAATGTGAATTTGTCAAAATCCTAGTTTTCAAAATTAATTTCAAAATCAAGTTTTAAATCTCCATTTGCCCTCTCATCAATACCATGATCACAATGAAGCTCATCCGAGAAAACCAATAACACGGGATCATTAAAAGTGTTAGAAATACGTTTTTAACGTATATTAGAAGTATCGGTCACTCCACAATATTATTGAATGTTGTATAGCTCGTAGTTAAATATTTGTTTAATTTGTTAAGTAAAACCGGCCCATGGGCTTGTCATGGGCCGGCCCAAGTCCATTAGTGGCTTGGATATAAATACCCCTTTTCCACCATGGAAAGGGGGTTGGTTGGTTGTTTCACTTTTGATTAATAAAAACACACATTTCTCTCTCACTTTCTCTCACTACTTTCTCTCTCTAAAACCATCAACCCACCTTATTGATTCATAAGATTATCACAATTTTACAATTGGTATCAAGAGCCATGGGGTGATTTAAGGTAAGGATTAGTGTTGTTTTTTAGTTTTTGAATGTATTAGTGATTTTTAGGAAAATCAACCTTGAATCTTGTAATTTTTTGGTGTTTTTGTTGTTGGGATTAGTAGATAAGTGTTGGGTTTAGCTTATTTTGGTATAAATCACAAAACTTTTTGTGGTTTTTGATCAAAAATCGGGTTTAGATTCGTTTAAAATTGGCTATTTGGTCTCGAATTCGTTTTTCCCAGAACATTCCGAATCAACAGTTTATTCCGGATCAACAAAACATTCCGAATCAACAGGTTATTCCGGATCAACGACGCATTATGAATCAACAGTTTATTCTGGATCAACGAGGCATTCCGAATCACCAGTCTATTCCGGATCAACAAAACATTCCGAATCAACAGGTTATTCCGGATCAACCGTTATTCCGGATCAACCAAGTATTCCAGATCAACCAAGTATTCCGGATCAACCGTTATTCCGGATCAACCAAGTATTCCGAATCAACAGTTATTCCGAATCAAGATAATTATTCCGCACCAAGATCTTTTTCACATTAAGGTATTTATTCCGAATCAACTTAATTATTCCGGATCAAGGGGTATTTTACGATTTTTTTTCGAGGATTTTTAGTGGATTTAATCTTGGCTTCTTACACACGCTTTACTTCAACAACACAACACAATTCACAACCTTACTTCACTGCTCGATCAACCGATAATCTTTGAGTCTTTAAAGTGATCAAAATGAATCCGAGTTCATTAATGCCTCAAATGACATCACTTACGGATATTTCCGTCATAACGGGAACGGATAATCGCCCTCCAATGCTCATTAAAGAAGTCTTTGAAGCATGGCAAGGCCGTATGATGTCATACATTAAGGGAAAACCGACATATGGGAGGCTTATGGTCAAGTCAATTCTAAATTGTCCATTTGATTATGGTACCATCGTTGTTAACAATGTGACTCGACCACGGGAGTTTGAAGAACTTACGCCAGCTCAACAACTTATTGCCGATGCAGATGAAAAGGCTCTTCAAACCATTCTCCAAGCTCTTCCACATGACATCTATCGAATGGTAAGTCAATATACGGTTGCAAAGGAGTTATGGGAACGTCTACAGGTTTTGCTACAAGGAACGTCTCTTACTAAACAGGAACGCGAATGTCAGTTGTATGATCTGTTTGATAGGTTCACGTACAGTCCAGGAGAAACGCTTCACGACTACTACTTCATATTCACTACTCTCATGAATGATTTGAATATGTACAATCTCGTGATTGCTCCATTCCAGGTTAACACCAAGTTTTTGAATACTTTACCTCAAGCTGAATGGGGTGAGTATATTACTGATGTTAAGTTAACTAGGGATTTGCATAAGTGCAATTTGGATCAACTCTATGCTTTTCTCCAGCAGCATGAGAAACACGTGATCATGCACCGTTCGCCTCGAGGTATGTACCCTGAATCTTTAGCTTTGATGGCAAATCAACCAAGCTTGTCATATAACAACACTCCTTATATCATGGGACACCAAGCTTATCATCCATCACCGTACATGACTCTAAGCTTCCCCCAATATTCGATTCTACCGCAACCACCCACCTCACATCAGCAACAATATCGGTTTAATGAACCTTTGTCTCAGAGAGAACCACAAGCATCACAATATGCTCCACAACCTCACCCATATTCACCAGCAAGCATTGCACCCTATGCTCAGTCATCATACTCTCCATATCAAGAAAATGCAGCATATCCACCAAGTTATTCTGACCACATCAGTACTCCTTCTAGTCCTTATGCCGCTCAACAAGACCAAGCAATGTATTGTTATAATGATGAGGTTCCCATTCCTGAATTCAAACAAGGAACTGACCCAGCTAAAGTGTTAGCCACTATGTATGCTTATCTCACAAGGACATTGAGCAAACGAGGATTTAGAGGACCAGCTCCTACTAACAATCAGCTGAGGAATTCATCCAATTCTCGACAACAAGCTACCATTGAGAATGGCAGGGTAATGGTTCAACCTATTCAACCTTATCAGGGGATACCCACTACATCAACCACCAATACACGCATGGTCAATCCTACTCCAATGGTTAACACTCCTCCACGGGCTAATTCCACAGGTAAGTTGAGAATGATTACATGCTACAACTGTAAGGAAGAAGGTCACATGTCTAGGGATTGCACAAAACCCAAGAGGAGAAGGGATGGTCAATGGTTTGCAGAGAAGATTTATTTGGTAAACGCTCAAGCACAAGGACAGGAACTTGATGAAGAGGAGTTGGCATTCCTTGCTGATCCAGGGCTTTCAGAACAAGAAGTTCTCACTACACAGAATGCAGCATACCAAGCAGACGATCTGGATGCTTACGATTCAGACTATGATGATCTTCAATCTGCTCAGGCAGCTCTTATGGCAACTATCTCTAGCTTTGGGTCAGATCAAATCTCTGAGGTACTTACTAATACCACTGATACTAGTATTCAACCACGTCAAGTTGGGCAAGAGGGTGCTGATCTGAATGAGTCTTCGGTGGTGAGTCTTTCAAATGAGGAGACAATCAATGATAGCAATATCAATGCTAGTCCCCAGACTTTGAGTGAATCACAACCGGGAGTCATTTCGCATACGCATATTCCTGCTCAACAAGATTTGGTCATGGTTCCTGCAAAGTTACTTAGCCAATTCAATACTGCACTGTTAGAAACCCTAGCTACGAATAAGAATCTGTCGGCTGAGCTTGCCTTGTGCAACGAAAAAGTTCAAATTTTGGAATTAGTTCCCTCGTCCAATGTTCTAACAAATCCCGAATATGATCATTTTCGAAATAAACAAATGGGTCATTTGCAAGAAATTGAAACCTTAAGAGAAAATATTTCCAACGAACTTAAAGAAAAAGAGTTAGTGGTCACTAATTTTCACAAACTTCAAACGGATTTTGAATTACTCGAGTCTAAAAAGAATGAAATGGAAATTAATGCGGCTAATAAAATTAAGAGTTTAGATTATTTGCTTTTAAGACAATACGCTGCCTCTCAACTAGTGCACTTATTTGACTCGTCATTTAGAGAATTTAACTTATCGCGTCAAAAGGACCTTCCCCCTAACCCACGGTATGCAAGACAAGCTTTTATCCATAATCCAAGACTTTATGATGCAACCAAAATAGGATTGGTCTTAGATCCGATTGTTATTTTAGAGGATCACACGAATAAGAATCTAGTTGATGAGAGCCGGTCATACAACTTTGCAAAATATCCCCAGTGTGATTATTTTAAAATGAATCAGGAGCTTGCAAAAACGGACTTTAGAATTCGCTTCTATATTGATAAAGATCTCATCACAACACCAACGTACATGTTAAATGAAGAAAACCCTAGTACACTTCCTACACTTGTCAAAATGGAAGGATCTAAGGAAATTCCAAAGGATCTTCCCCCAATTAGCACTGTATGGATAAACTTGCAAGAGATTAATCAATACTTTGCTAGTTTTGACAAGGTCATCCGGGAATGTACGACTTCAAATGGTCTAAACGCCGGAGAATGGGCTTTCGAACACATGAACGAGGTGTTAAAGAATGAGATCAACCCTTTTGTCGAAAATCTAAAAGGAATTTTTGCATCTCTGTCGGAAAATCTCGATTTTGAAATTAAAGAAGTTCAAAAAGTGTTTTATGAAATGGACACCGCTTACGAACTAAAATTAATTGAAAAGGAAAAGATTTTATCCGAATATGACCGATTCTTGTCCCAAGTAATATCGTGTGATGTGCTTACTACTGTGAATGTTAATTATTCAAATGAGCTTACATCCGCTATGAATAAATGTGATGCTGTGAATATATGTGATGATGTGCATGATCTCTCTGTAAATGTTGCTGATACTATAAATGACGTAGATAATCACTCTTGTCACGAGTCTAACGCTGAATTTTTAAAGCTTCAAGATTCTTACAATTTACTTACAAAACGTTTTAATCAACTTGAACAACATTGTATATCTTTAGAATTAAAACAACAAACTCAAAAGGAGGATCTTTTCGTAACAAATGATTGTGAAAACAGTGTTGAGACGAGTGACAAGATGACTGAGATAGTTAAGGCATTGGAGGAAGAGATTATGAGATTAAAGAGAGATGTATCAACGAACGAAACACTAAAATTGGAACTAGAGACTGCAGAGTCTAAAAACCAATGCTTAGAAACTAGACTTTCGTCTATTCTAGGGGAGATGGATCGTGCAAGACAGGGACTATCTACTCTTTATGGTTCAATAGAAGACTGCTTAGCTTTTAATGCAGCACAACAACAATCTTATGTTGAACAATTGAACCAAAAGTGTGAGGAAATCTCTGACTTAAATATCCATCTCATTGACAAAAACATGGTCTTGGCCGAGTTAAAGGAGACACTTCTTTTCACCCGACAAGAAGTTGTTAATAACTTAGCTACAAACTCTGCACCGTCCTCTAGTGCTCCATCAACCAATTCAGCGGTGATCTATAAGAACCCGCTCCATAAGCAAAATCCGGTTACTTACGATGATTATATGAGGAATGCAATTAAGCATGTGGATCTTGTTAGGGATATTTTAGATGATTTGTATGCGTTAGATCCCTCAAGCAGTTACTATTATTCAGCTCATGCATATATTAAGCGAGTTCAATATTGCTTAGCATACTTGCAATACATAGGAAAACCGGGTTCTGCACTACTCACTAATCGACCCATTGCTGTGACTCCATTCAATAAAACCCCAGGAGCAAAACCGTCATTGGCACCATCAACTAAGGCACCTTTAAAATCTGTTGCTAATGTTCCCACTTTGCCTTCTACAGGAGTAAAAGAGTCTACTAAGGCTAAAGGATCGCCACTCAAGAAAGATAAGATCAAGCCCTCCACTAGTAGTACCATCAAGAAGAAAGTAGAAGCTCACCCTAGGAATGTTATTTCAAATTTAAATAAAAATAATCATGTTGCTAAGACTAAAAGCTCTGCGCCTGTGCAGAAGCCTAAACCATTTGTGAATTCTAATTTGAAATGTTGGAATTGTAATGAATGCATGTTTTCTCAACGTCATGATTTATGTCTTATTGATAATGTGAATGAAATGAATGCCATTAGGAATGATCTTGAATGGAAGCCAACTGGGAGAACTCGTACCCAAGTTGGATGGCAATGGCGTCCCACTGGTAGGACCTTTACATTAGATGGAAAAATGTGCCCTTTAACTAGGAATGCATCCATTGAGGTTAGGTCTCAGCGTCCTTTCATTAGGCACACTAGCACTAAAGTATGGAAACCGCGCCCTTTAATTAGGTCAGCCCCCACTATAGTGCCTATCAGTGAAGAAATACCTCAGGATTTAAGCCAACTGGAATCTACACCACCAACTAGGAAGAAGGCTAGGAAATCTAAGAAACCTAATGTTAGAAAATCTAAGATCATTAAATCTGTACCTGCTAATACCAAGGAACATTCAGATTCCGAAATCTATACATTGTCCTCGTCTGGTGATATTTTCAGGTGGTCCAAATCATCCTCTGGTATTTGGACTCTGGTTGCTCAAAGCATATGACTGGAGATCGCTCGATGCTCAGAAATTTCGTCAGCAAGTTTCTTGGAACGGTTAAATTCGGTAATGATCATATTGCAAAGATAATGGGGTATGGTGAATATCAGATTGGAAATGTTACGATTTCAAGGGTATACTATGTAGAAGGTCTTGGTCATATTTTATTTTTAGTAGGACAGTTCTGTGATTCCAACCTAGAGGTTGCTTTTCGACAACACACTTGTTTCATCCGCAACTTGGAAGGAAAAGACTTGTTGAAGGGGTCTCGTGGTGCAAATCTTTATACTTTGTCCCTACAAGACATGATGGCCGCTTCTCCAGTATGTCTTCTCTCCAAAGCATCTAAGACCAAGTCATGGTTATGGCATCGCAGATTATCTCATCTCAACTTTGATGCTATTAATCATTTGGCTAAAAACGAATTAGTTCGTGGTCTTACAAAGCTCAAATTTCACAAGGACCATTTATGTTCCGCGTGTTCAAGGGGGAAAAGCACCAAGAAATCATACAAGCCCAAAGCTGAAGACACCAATCAAGAAAAACTTCATCTTTTGCATATGGATCTTTGTGGGCCAATGCGAACCGAAAGTGTGAGTGGTAAGAAATTCATCCTTGTTATTGTGGATGATTTCTCCAGGTTTACATGGGTTAGATTTCTACGTACAAAGGATGAAGCACCAAAGGCTATCATCACTAACCTGAAATTCATTTAGGTACGTTTAAATACTACTGTCCGCCGTATTCGTACTGATAATGGAACAGAGTTCGTCAACCAGACTCTTCGTGATTACTATGAAGAAGTTGGTATCTCACATGAAACATCCACTGCACGTACTCCACAAAAAAACGGTGTCGTTGAAAGACGGAATCGTACGCTTATGGAAGCTGCTAGGACGATGCTGATTTATGCGAACGCTCCATTATTCTTATGGGCAGAAGCTGTATCTACTGCATGTTACACCCAAAACCGCTCTATCATTCGGAAACGCCATGGAAAACCACCTTACGAGCTTCTACATGATCGTAAACCCGATGTTTCATTCTTTCATGTGTTTGGTGCTCTTTGTTATCCGAACATTAATAGTGAGAATTTGGGCAAACTTCAACCGAAAGCCGATATAGGTATTTTCATTGGTTACTCACCCTCGAAGAAAGCATACCGAATTTACAACCGTCGTCTTGGTAAGATAGTAGAAACTATGGACGCAGATTTTGATGAGCTGACAGCGATGGCTTCTGAGCAACGCAGCTCTGAACCCGCACTTCACGAGATGGGAACCGGTGCTATTAGTTCCGGATTAGTTCCCAATAATCCTACTTCTACACCATTTATACCACCTACAAGGCCCGAGTGGGATAAACTATTTCAACCGTTGTTTGATGAATTCTTTGATCCCCCAAGTGATGAAGTTCCAGTACCTGTAGTGATCGCTCCAATCCCTGAAGTTGTTGCTCAAGCTAATGAAGCTTCATCAAATGCATCTTCAATTAACATTGAACCGGATGCACCTCCACCAAGTAATTCTCAAACTACACCTGAATCTTCACCCTTACTTGTGCCTAATGATGTTGAAGAGGACTCTGTTAATCACGATTTGGAATATGCTCACCAACAAGAGCTTCCATTCTTTGGTATACCGATACTTGAAAATCCTTCAGCCGCGTATACCTCAGAAGAAGCTCCTACAATCGTTCACTCTAGACCACCACGGATTGAAAATCACATCACCAAATGGACAAAAGATCACCCAATTAGGAATATTATTGGAAGTCTCGATCGACCAGTCTCACAACGCCATGAATTACAAGAGAGTGCACTCTATTGCTATTTTGATGCATTTCTCTCTGAAGTTGAACCTAAAAACTGGCAACATGCTATGACTCAATCATCTTGGATTGAAGCCATCCAAGAGGAACTAAATGAATTCCAAAGACTTGAAGTATGGGAATTAGTTCCTCTCCCTGACAAGGTTAACATCCTTACTTTTTTGTGGGTTTATAAGGTTAAACTCGATGAGATGGGTGGAGTTTTGAAAAATAAGGCTAGATTGGTTGCAAGAGGATACAAACAAGCCTTGGGTATCGACTTTGAAGAATATTTTGCTCCAGTTGCACGATTGGAGGCTATTAGACTATTCCTAGCGTATGCTGCTCATATGAACATGATCGTCTATCAAATGGATGTGAAGACGGCATTTTTGAATGGTGAACTAAGGGAAGAAGTCTATGTTAGTCAGCCGAATGAGTTCGTTAGCACGGAGTTTCCTAATCATGTGTACAAGCTTAAGAAAGCTCTCTATGGGTTGAAACAAGCTCCACGCGCGTGGTATGATCTCCTTTCAACATATCTCATGTCGGAAGGCTTCTCCAAAGGCAAGGTGGACCCCACTCTATTCACTCTCAAGGAAGACAACGACATGATACTGGTACAAATTTATGTTGATGATATAATATTTGCTGCCTCTAACATAGAATTGTCAAACCGCTTTGAGAAAATAATGTCCACACGCTTTCAGATGTCAATGATGGGAAAATTTTCATTTTTCTTAGGATTACAAATTTATCAGAATCCTAGAGGCATCTTTATTAATCAATCCAAATATGCTCTAGAATCTTTAAAGGAATATAACTTTGAAAATTGTGACCCCGTGGATACTCCAATGGTGGAGAAATCCAAGTTAGATGAAGATAGGAATGGGATTATTGTCGATCCGAAACTCTACCGTGGGATGATCAGTACCCTTCTCTATCTGACTGCTAGCAGGCCTGATTTGCAATTTGCCGTATGCATGTGTGTCCGGTATCAGGCTCGGCCTACCGAAAAGCACCTACATGCTGTTAAAAGGATATTTCGGTATCTCAAAGGAACACTTCATCGTGGTCTATGGTATCCGAAAGATTCCTCTATTGCTTTAATATCGTATGCAGATGCCGATCATGCTGGGTATCAAGACACGAGGTGTAGCACTTCTGGGTCTGTGCAACTCCTTGGAGACAGATTGATTAGTTGGTCTTCAAAAAGGCAGAAAAGCGCTGCAATTTCTAACACGGAGGTTGAATACATTGCCATGTCCGGTTGTTGTGCTCAAGTCCTTTGAATGAGATCACAACTAACTGACTACGGTCTTGGATTCAACAAAATCCCGATGTATTGTGACAACAAGAGCTCCATTGCCCTTTGCTGCAACTACGTTCAACACTCCCGGGCAAAGCACATCGACATTCGCTACCATTTCATTAAAGAGCAAGTGGAAAACGGAGTGATCAAGCTGTATTTTGTCACCACTGAGTATCAGCTGGCAGATATGTTCACAAAAGCCTTAGATCGAGGACGAATCGAGTTTTTGATCGACAAGCTTGGCATGAAATCTTTCTCTCCAGCGACTCTCAAAGAGTTGGCAGAAGAATCAACAGAATAGTGGTGGTAAACTATTCATGCGTATCCTTTGATCGTGATCATGTATATTATCGTATATATATAAACCACAAAAAGAAAAATACAAAAATATAAAACCTACAAAAACCATAAAAAATATAAAACCAAGAAAAACCATAAAAAAATATAAAACCAAGAAAATCCATAAAAAAATAAAACCAAGAAAACCCAAAAATATTTTCGTCTTTTTTTAATCGGGCATGTCTTTTAGTACGGTAATATTTACGGCTTTATAAATGTCAATCAATATTGACACGGCGCCATAAATAGAGTCCGTATAAAAGTTGTACATTTTTAAAACATGCCCATAATGGCTTGTAGTTATTTCAGACTACACCCCGCTTTTCGCATTAAAGTCACGTATTTCCTTGGAAAACGTTGGCTCACAACGGAAATTAATTTTCTCGGGTATGATTTACAAGCCAAATCATACAAAGGGATCAAGTTTACTTTATAACTTGGTCTAACACGAGTTAGTGTACGTCTCAGTGCATTAATTTGTCAAAATAAGAGAAATCTTATTGCCACCACGAATCAATCTTTTCAAGACATTAACTGGAAAATGTTTTCATCAACATGTGCCTCGTTAAACAATGACTACAGCTCTTTAAATAGAAAACGGGTCATCGTTTAAGGGGGAGAAAATGTTAAATCATCTTCGTCATCAAAACTGTCTTCAAAAGTTGTTGAGGAAAATTAATTGGCTAAATGGTTAATGACTGGAATTGCTTTGGTATTCGTCTTGTATTCGTTCGTGACTTGTCGTGAATATTTAAGTTGTGTGAGGTCTAGAACGTTTAATACTATGATATAGGTCTAACGAGTGTTAATCAATTAACGATTGTTTTGACCAGGGTAAAATTTGCGAAAAGTTTTGACCAAGTCAACCCCCCCCCCCCCCCCCCCCCCCCCGTCTTCTCTTTCCTTCTTTCTCTTTTCTTCTTTCTGTTTTTCTTCTTTCCGCCATTAACGCACCTAAATACACACACACAAAGATCAAAACATCATGATTATTAATCTTTAATCCGTCTCATTCGTTTTACAAGGTACATTCATCATCAATATTAATATCAATTCGTCTTTAATCTCTCTAATTAACTCTTCTAATTCAATTAATCAATTAGGGTTTCTGCCTAATTTAGGGTTTAATTGATTAGGGTTTTAGTTGGGTTTCACTCGGAATAGGATTAGATCGATGTTTGTTGCCTTTAGAATGCCTTAAACACACAAATGAGCTTAGATTAATCCATTATATAACGAATTTAGGATATTCCGAATGAGCAAGTGGTTTCAAAAAAACATTCCGGATGAACAAAGTATCAGATTATTCCGGATGAACCATTGTTGTGAAATATTCCGAATGAACCACTTTTCAAGATTATTCCGGATGAATTATGTTATTCCGGATAAACCTTTTATTCCGGATAGACTGTTTATTCCGGATAGACTGTTTATTCCGGATAGACTGTTTATTCCGGATAGACTGTTTAATCCGGATAGACAATTTATTCCGGATAGACAATTTATTCCGGATAGACAATTTATTCCGGATAAAACAAATATTCCGGATGAAACAAATATTCCGGATGAAACAAATATTCCGGATGAAACAATTATTCCGGATGAAATAATTATTCCGGATGAAACATTTATTCCGGATGAAATGTTTATTCCGGATGAAATGTTTATTCCGGATGAAATGTTTATTCCGGATGAAGTGTTTATTACGGATGAAATGTTTATTTCAGATGAAATGTTTATTCCGGATGAGATGTTTATTCCGAATGAAGGTGTTTTTGCTTAATAACTTGTTAAATGTTTGAGTGTTGTAAATGCTTTAGGTTTTATGTCATATGTTTAATGCTTAGGTATAAATTCATAATGGTATTTATATCTGTGTGTATCAACCTTTATGGTTTATCTTAAGCAGAACAATGACTAACCCAACCGTGCAACAAATACAAGACACTAGAGCAGCAGCCATTGAAGAAGCCAAAACCCTCAAGTTCATTCCAAACAACTACCGGTTGAAGGAGGTCTCTAACTCCACTCACACTGGATTCAAGGTAGGTTCAGCCATTCTTGACAATTCTTACTTCAAGAATGCGCTGAGGGGTAGTGCTTCGGTACCCTTCGACTACATGTACGAATTTTGGGCAACCAAAGAGAAGACGTCAAACAAGATCACATTCTTCCTGGACAACAAGCAACAGACTCTCACCGTGTCAGACTTCCGCAAGATCTTTGGTTTTAAGGAGTCACCCAAAGGTACAACATTCTCGGCGAACCCGACCAAGAACGAGCTCATGGCGATGTTCTCTGATATATTGGATGTGCGGACTTACGAATAGTGTCCGATTTTACCACAGCCAAAGTGGGTCAACCTTGGAGAGCGATTTTTGGTATTCTCAGCCGATGTCTCACACCCAAAACGACTGGGTATGATGCTGTGCGTCCGCCAATCATCAATATGTTCTATGGTATGTTCAAAGGTATTAATATTGATTATGCATCATTGTTGTGGGACGAGTTTAGTTATCAACTCTTCACAAACACGAAGACTAAGGCTAAAGGTTACCAGTACCCTAAGTTCATAAAGCTAATCATACATTATTTTATGGAAAACGATGCGTCTATTGATAAGCGTGCAGGTAGCCGTCACCACACAAAGGATGCTGATGATTTGGTGGACCTAAGGAAAGAAAGTCACTCCAATGTTGTTATCCCAGGTCCTATTCCCGGTCATCTCCTGACAGATAAGATTATAGCTTCTGCTGATTAAAAGCGACTGCTAATAGAAATCAAGAACCAACAAGCAAGCATTCAGACAGGAGAAGACTCGTCTACTACGGTCAAGAGTAAAGGTAAACGCAAGCAAACAGTTGCTTTATCTGAACCCAAAACCAAAAAGACAAAGACTGAGGCTAAGAAGGGTAAGAGCACGGCTGACAAGCTTGTTCTTCACGATGAAGAACATGTTGATGACGATCCTACTCTCGAGATAACTCGCAAGACTGAGAAAAAGTTAATGAAGACGGCTATTGAAAAGAGTAGGAGAGACACAGGCGGTAGTGGTTCGGGTGCACAGATAGATGTTGAAGAAGAATACGAGGAGCCACATGACATTAGAGAGTTTGGATCACCCGAACGTTACTCGGCATCGAAGGAGACATCCATTGAAGAGATGAGGAAACTTGCGGCTGATAAGTTGATGATTAAGTCGTCCAACCCTTCCGAGTTAGCCTACAAAATTGCATATGACTTAACAGATTTTGAACTAAAGAAGATCCTCAAAGCTCGCATGAAGGAAGTTGGATCTTTTGACAAGTCTAAAATTCAGCGGACACTCTACAAAGCACTCAATGAAACTATCTTGGAGGATGATCGGTTGTTTAAGACATTTGGAAGTGTGGTACCTTACCACATCTTGGATGAGGAGGAAAAGGAAGATAGTGAGCAAGAGGAGAGTGATGGTGAAGAAGAGGATGATGGTGAAGAAGATGAAGACAAAGGTAGTGATGGTGATGATGATAATGATGGTGATGGTGGTGATCAAAATGAGGAGAGTGATAAGGGTAGCAACGGGGATGATGATGAGGATGATAGTGACAACGAAAACAGGGATAGCGGTAACAATGACCAGCCTGATCAGTCTGATGATGATGAAACGAGGGACAAGGTTGCCAGCAAAAAGAAACCATCCAAGTCTGGTACCAAGTCTCAGAAAGATGCTGCCCGAAAGGAAAAGTCCACATCTACGGAGTCAGGACGAACCAAGTGGCGCCATGATGTGAATGTTGCTACTGCATCATCGATTCTCGGTACATCTGTTTCTGTTTCTATACCTGTTACCACTAATCCTGTTAGTTCTTTGGTTGCTCCTGTGATTGCAGAACCAGTAATTGAACCTGAATCTGCACAACACTCGCATGTTCATGATACCGCCGAAATGCCTGAATCAGAACCAGCAAGTGTTCATGTTTCTACTCCTCTGCAAAAAGAACCAGAATCTACTGTTCTCGAGTCAAGCACACGGGACTGGGCGGATACATTGGAGATTGATGAAACTGCACCGCCACAAGCTTGGATCATGGAAGCTGCTGAATATGATCCAATCACAGACGCTGATAGAGATGTTCTATATCTTCGTATCCGTAGTCTGATAGACTTGTGTGCATTTTGGGCTCATGAGTTCAAATCTTCGGTCACTCCGTCTTTGGTGAAGAGAGCGCTAATGGACAAGAGTCTTCACGCCAAAACCAGGTTAAGCCGCATGGAGTACGAGTATTATGCTGACGAGGTCCTGAAAGCTCTCAATACCATTCAAAGGCCAGGTCTTCATGAGTCAGAAAGAGCTCCACCTCCACTTGATCCCTCTCAAGATAATCAAATTGCTCTTGACTTCTTTGTCACCTATGATCTTGAGTATCTCCTCAAGGGATCATCCAAGTACGCGACCTCCCTGACCTTGTTGAAAGCTGCTAATTGGGGGACAATACCTTATATCGAGGAAAAGGTCAACCGCCTCTGGGTTCCAAAGGTAAACCGTAATTATGACATGTATGCTGCTATAGGAGCATCACATTGGGACGAGCGAGTCCGAAGGGCATACAAAGGTTGCTGCTTAGCCAACTCAGGAAGTATCGTCAGATCCAATCTTCGAATCACAAGTATCTTAGGAGTGAAGTTTGAAGCCAAGAATGGATATCATCATGTGACGGAAATTCTACTCAAAAGAGAAGATGATCGAGAATACAAGATACAGCAAGGAGATTTTTCAATCATTCGCCTTGAGGATATAGAAGATATGTTGCTTTTCATGACCCGTGATCAGCTTACCCATCTTACTCGTGAAGAAATCATTGCATTGAATACAACACTTTGTATGTTCACACGAAGCGTTGTTATCAAGAAACGAGTTGAAGATCTTCAATTGGGAGTTGAAAGCTACCAAAGGAAGCTTAACATGACCCGTCCAATGAATCAAGTTCTACCTCAACATGTCGAAAGATGTCCCTATACCGGCACGACCGTTCCGATGTACGGGATTTTCTACATGAACAGTCGTGGGATCATGGAGTTTATGAGGGTAGGTGAGCTTCATAAATACAGTGATGGGACTCTCATATACGTCAGAGGAAAATTAGAGCATCTCAATTCTGGCGGGACATTACCAGAAATGATTGAGGATTGGCATCCGGCTTATCAGAAGATGGCGAAATATGTGATCAAGAAGATTGATAAAAAGCTCCAGGAACGTAGATTGATGAGGAGCTTAGAAAAATTCGTTGGTGGCAGACCATATGGAGTGCACTACAAGTTACTGCAACGATCCATCTAATGGGTCGTACATCTCAGGTCCACTCTATATTGGTTTTATTTGTGAATATGTACATTTTGTGAATATTGTGCTTTTATGGCTTGATGTAGTGTTAAGGTATGATAATTTTTCAAGAATTTCTCACGAGATTCTAAATCTTTCAAAATATGTCATACTAAAGCACTACAATTAACCCTTATTAATTTAAGGGGGAGCATTAATATGTTCTATGGCTAAACATTGATTTCATTTTTACCCAAAGACCGGTTAATCCATTCAATATCCCAAATATTAATGGTTAACATTTTGGATAAGGGGAGAAAATGGGATTAAGGAGACTTAAACGATACTTGGCTAAAAGATGAAAAAGACTTAACGATAATCCAACTTAATATGTGTAAAGCTCGTGTTAAGGGGGAGCGTTTTTTGATGAACAGAACACTAAAGGTACAAAACTCTTGATTTCAATATCACAAGTACCATAAGTGATTTTCAAGGATTTTTCATGGTGACTATACTTTCCCAAAACACGCTTAATTCATGACGGATGTGGTGACAAAAGGGTGGTAGGAATAGGTATTAGTCCAATGATTCATCAGAACTGATGGAATCTTCCAAAGGACAATTCCCTAGATAGAATTAGAAGTCCTAGGAAAGATGGAGAAAGATTGTGAACGTAGTTGAATGCCGACCAAGTACTTAAGCTAGCACTGGAACAATCACAACAAGGTGCTAGTTATGACGTATTGGTAAGCATTACAGGGGTTGAAGAATGAAAAAGAATTGTAAAGATAAAGGGTGTAAAGAAAGAAGCCCTCCTTACAACTTTAGGCAGAAACCGGGTTAATACATATGCTATTGAGATTATTTGTTAATGATTCTCGATATTGAAGAAAGACATCATGGACCCAGTGATGCAATGCACAACCCTTCCCAGCTAACTCAAATATCTCTCAAAAGGTATTTGTTTTAATCACACGGAGATCAACACGTTATCTATTGGTTTATTCACTCCGAATAGACTGATATTGAATAGGTGGCACTCCTCTCCAGCCATCGCTCACTAAATCAAAACGCACTATCGAGTCTAGAGCCACGAGATCATCAAAAGTCTCATTAGGACACTTTCCATTTATTCATTGCTTTCTCACACACTGTGAAAAGTAAGAGATCATTATGAGTCCTACGCAGTATTCTTGTAATATTGCCAGAACATCTGAGTGATACGCAGGTATTACAATGAAGATGGAAATCCTACTTGAGCCAACATCAAACAAGCTCATGGTAGGTGACACGTGCGGTTCTTTAAGAACCAATCTTGTGAAAACTGGAAAGAAACAGTAGTTTAATTCTTAATTGAACTTAAACTCGTTCCAGGCCTCTACGCATTATCGTATGATCTTGCCAGAACACTCAGAGTGACACTCTTTAGTGTTCATAGTGACGAGTGGAAATCCTTCTAGTGTTAACATCAAACAGCACTTGGTAGGTAACGTGCCAGATTCTTTATGAATCAAGCTCGTGATAACTGGAAAGCAACGATGTTGAAAATCTTAATTGAAATTCACTTGTTCCAGGTTTCATGAATTGACGGCTTCAATCACAAGGATAATTTATCCAAGTGATTCACTCTTTATGTTCGCAGTCAAGCTTAGTGATCGTCGAATAAAGAGAACGGGTTTACCCGCGAAATCCTGTCAGGAAGTTACTTAATTGAAACTATCCGTCACAGGTACGATATCTAATATCGTCCAACGGTCTTCACCGACCGGAGGTAAAACGCTACCGATTTAGAATGAAATGTTATAAGCCATTTCATTCGTGTCTTATTATGTTGCTGCGAAGACGATGGCGTTGCGGTGTACCAGATGAAGTCGTTTCCACATGCTTATGTCTTTCTGCATCAAATTTCAACAAAATTCAAGAAAGTTCAAGATGAAGTCTTCCGCTGTACCAAACTATGAAGCTTTCAAGAATTCAACAAAAACATAAGTGTCTGGAACATGGAGTCACGAGGAGGAAAGAATCACAAGAAGGCAAAGATCGCACGTGAAGGGTCAAAAGAACAATGATCTCAAGCCAAAGCCTAAAAGATCAAATCAACATATTCACAACAAAAAGAAAAGAAGAAAAGACTACGAGCTGAAGAACGAAGACTTAGTATAGTATGCTAGGTTTAGAACTGTGTAACGTGGAGTGACCTCCCTTAGGGGGAGATTGTTAGAAATACGTTTTTAACGTATATTAGAAGTATCGGTCACTCCACAATATTATTGAATGTTGTATAGCTCGTAGTTAAATATTTGTTTAATTTGTTAAGTAAAACCGGCCCATGGGCTTGTCATGGGCCGGCCCAAGTCCATTAGTGGCTTGGATATAAATACCCCTTTTCCACCATGGAAAGGGGGTTGGTTGGTTGTTTCACTTTTGATTAATAAAAACACACATTTCTCTCTCACTTTCTCTCACTACTTTCTCTCTCTAAACCCATCAACCCACCTTATTGATTCATAAGATTATCACAATTCTACAAAAAGCATCCTCGTGATGGAATCTCTCAACACTCGGGGTATAAAAATCATGTTTTTCAAAAGTCGGTTTTGGTAAAATAGGAGAGTCATCCTCATCCGAGCCCGATGAAGAATTAAAAGTATAGTCGGAATCATAAGATAACACATCCATATCTAGATAACTACTATGAGGAGTAGTATCATTTGGAGGAGTAGGTGAATGAGTCATAAAAGGAATGGGGTCAAATGTAGGCTCAACTACAACCTCGTGAATTTCCTCAATAGGCGATAAAGGAGGAGAGCTAAATGTATCTGTAGGTGTCAACACCGGAGGGGGAGTAAAACTCATGATAATCTCCGGGCCTTGTCTCTCCTTTATTTACGGAGAGATGGAAGGATCCACAGTGGAAACATCACTACTAGTAGTGGTGTTAGCCTCAACATGAGATCTCAAAGCTTCTAAAAGTTGATATTTAAGACTTTGATTTTGTTCATGAAGGTCATTTATCATCCTCTTTTGTTCCTCAAATATTTCAACTATTTCGTCCATTTGTGAAGGTTGAATTTGAAAATCCCCTTGATTATTACTTTGAAAATTGTTATGATTTTGAAAATCTTCTTGAATTAGAAAGCTTTGATTTTGAAAATCCCTGATATGAGTGATTTTACTCATATCATTCGTAGCATAAAACAATCAATAAATACATAAATACCATGTATATTGTATTGTATTTTCTTGTTTTCTTGTTTCATGTGTGTAGGTACCAAGTTCGCGAAAACTGGCGAAAACGACACGAGTCTGAAGAAAAAGATCAACAAAGCCGATAACAAGTCGTTTTACTCACGGATTTAACAAGTTTGACGACAAGTGGGGCCCACATTTAGGAAATGGGCCTAAAAGCCCATTTAAAGTAGTACTTTTCACTTGATGATTGGAAGCCCAATATCATAGGCCCAAATTCAATTCAAGATACGGATGAAGTTTGAAATGGGCTTAAAGCCCATAACAATTCCAAAAGAAGTAACATGGGAAGCTTAATGGGCCTTTAAAATACCCATTAGGGTTATTCGAAAAAAACTAAAACCGAGTGAAAAGATTTTTAAATATTCACACTTAGTCAATTAAATTATCCCTTGACTTTCACACTTCACAACCATACACGTTTTTTCCACCACACACACTTTTTCTGACCCTCGATATAACCAAAGTTTTATCTCCTTTCTTTCTCCTTCCTCCACAAAAATAACCAGTAATATTTTTACCCTAACCACTATTCACCAAAACCCTAATCCATTAAATGACCAAATAAAATGGGGCTTTCGTTTCACACGTTTAATTCACATGAGGGGATAATAAATCCCCAAGTTTTAAGGAAGAGAGTATGGGGGAATCAATTGCATGGCAGCTTTGGATTGGTTTAGCCACATCATGTCCCCTCAATCCTCCAATTAAATCCCTCCGCCTCACCAAATTAGTGACAAGCTGGCAATCCATGGGCGAAATCAACGAATCAAAGAGAATAAGAGATGGAATATGTTGATTAAAGATTCGAATATGCTGATTAAAGACTCGAATATGCTTTCCAAGAAGCCTTTGGGATGGCTATAAAAACCCCCTATTTTCTGTAATTCAATCATCCAATTTTTACTTTACTGTTATTATGCTAAAATAAGTTTAGGAATTAAATTGTATTTCTCTTTTTATAAGTATTGTAATCGGATTTCTTTTATTAATGAAAAGTTTCTTTTGAGTTGGTTATTCGTCTCTCTTTAATTACTTTTAAAAGTTTATTGCAATTTTCCTTCATCAAATCTATTTAGTTATGACATGAAAAGTTATTTAATCAAGCTAATATGATAGTTTGATTTAAATAACTAAAGTGAAACTTGGAATGAAATCAAACCCCAATGGTTTGATTTAAAAAATAAAAATAAAATAAAAGGTGGTTCAAGTTTCTGTAAGATGGTTCGTGACATGAATCTGGTTCGAGTTTTGATGGTGGTGCTGGTTCGATTGGTGAATGGAGGTTCATATGGTGGTTCGTTTAGATTTTAAGTAGGCTCAGCGCCTCACTTCGTCTCGACGGATTTCGCCAAAAGGTTTAAACTCTTAATTTTCTTAGATTAATATGTTTAATTTTTCTGTTAATTAAATATATTTAGTCTATGTAATTTGAGTACATTTGTCTGTTATGCTTATACATGTATGAGTGTGAATTGGTGATTAATATTTGATGTTATATTTTGATGATATGTTATTTGAATCGTATTTAATTTGTTTACTTCGTCTGTCAGTGATAGAGATATGCTAGTGTTAATGTGTTGCAAGTTTGAATCTGTTGATTTAGATCTCGTTAACGATTCTGCGTTTCATTTGTTTAGCTCAACTTAAGTTTGGATAGTGTCATTTATTGAATTTGTGATAAAGTAATTTGAGTGGTTATCTCTAATAGACTGCTGAAATTATTTTAATCTCAGCTGCTTCACTGTTTAATGAAGTTTGTAGATTCATGTGTGAATGCTGATTTGGTTTCCTGATATGTGTTCTAAGTTAAGACTGACTTAATCTGCTGGTATAGCTAATATTAGTATGAATACTGATATAAGGATAATCTGGATCTTTTAGTAGTCTTAGTTTGGTAGATTTTGATTTGCTCTGTTGAATTTGTTGTCTAGCCGTCCTTGATTTTAGATAATTGGGTCTGAATATTTGAGTTATCTGTTGTAATTTGGTAATTGATTCACTGATTTTGGTTTTGTTTTGCGAATTATGACTTAGTTATTTGATTGCTGTTATATTTTACTCTTATTGATGTTACTGATCTTTTTTATGCTGAATCTTTAGAACTTGCTGATTTTTTTCTAGTCTAGTTTTTATTCTTAATCTGCTAAGTATTATCAATAAGTTTAAACTGCTTTGATAAGCATTCAAAACTGATTCCTATCAGTAAAAATAAAAAAGGGTTATCATCACAATTGATCATTCCTGTGATCGTGTTTAAATTTTCGTTGTCCAAAAATAATTAAGAGAATTTTGTCCTTCCTAGGACTCGAACATGTGACCTCCTGGTCACAGGCCTCACACGTTTACCACTGAGCCAACTGCTCTTTTGGTATAATTTTCTATCTGCGTATTTAATATAGTCATTTTAAATGGAGCTGTCAGCTTTCTTTAAATTGTATTTAACCTAAATTTTAATTTCATTTAGTTTAAGTTTAAAATACATTTATATATTTTCAGTTAGTAATAATAAAATAAAATAAAAATAAAAATGTTTTTATTAATTTTAAAAGTTTAATTAGTTTTTAAATAATTAGATTTTAATTGATTTAGATTTTAAATAAATTAGTTTCCTAAATTGATTTTTAAAATATGGAAAAAGTGTTTTATTTAAATTTGTTTTTATTAAATAGAATTTTTAGATAGAGTTTATTTTTAAAAAGTTTTTAATTTTAAGTAATTGTGTTTAGATTTAATAAATTTGGGGGTTTTCGATTCATGCACTTTAGGATAAAAATATATAGTTTTAAAATTTGTAGGATTAATATTAGTTTAAAAATCGACAACCAATTCGAATCAATTGTCTAAATCGATACAAAACGTCTCAAATTCACTCGATCTTCGTGTACAACAAACTTGGTTTACAAACGTGTTTAATTGAATTCGTCTTTGGTAATTTTTGACTATTACTTTTTCCGAAAGGTAATTTTCTAATTTACCCTATAACGTATCTAATTATCACTATACTATCAACGAAACATCAAAAATTTTAGCGCCGATGCCGGGGATCTTGTGTCCGATTCGTTTTTGTGGAGATCTGTTGATCGTTGATTTGAAGACCCTTTCCGTCCTCGGAAAGTTTTGTTATTTTTCTATTATATAGTATGTATCGTTTTTCTCGTTTTTTGTGATTACTATATTGTATTACGTAGAACAATAAATTTACATACTTTTCAAATAAGGCCTTAGTTGGGATTTCATCACCTAGCTATTGTATTCGAATCCAAAACAAAAATAAAAGGCAAAATTGATAAATACTAATAAGAAGTTTGAACTCGATTTATACAAACTATAAGGTGGGTATAAGGCGACGTGCTATAAAAGGCCGTCTAAGGAAAAAGGTTTTTAAGTGCTTTGTGCCACCTCGTTTCCCCGCTTGCTTGTGCGTATATTGAGAGGGACGACTTATTATTGGTTTGCCAACTCAAGTAGTAATAAATCTTATTTTTGTAGTTTACTTATTGAACCTCGAGACGTTTAGGTTTTCACCTATCGTTTCAAAGTCGACCGAGGGTAATTTAATTCCATAGTAGTTATCCCTATTCCTTGTTTTTTATCGATCATTTTTTATTGAGCAATACCAAAAATAAAAATAAAAAAAATAAATACCAAAAATAATCTTCTTCTTGTCTAATTTCTTTTCTTCAATCCTCTAAATTCTCGTCTTTGTAGTGTATGCAATTACGTTCTTCTAGACTTGTGACTGATTTTAATAAGCTTAAAAATATTCCTCGTAGAAATAAAAATCGTCAACAACGAATTGTGGAACCCGAGCTTCCACCTATTGTTGTAGAGATGGCCGATAACCGAACAATGGAGAAATTGCTCCGTGCACCCACCGAAGGGTATGGGGAAGCAATCGTTGTGCCGGCTATTTTGGCTGATCATTATGAGATTAAGACGGGTCTTTTATCACTCATTCGTGCCGACCAATTTCGTGGCAATGAGACCGATAACCCGCATTCTCACATTCGGAATTTTCTTCGAATTACCTCGACTCTAAAGTTTAGAGATGTGCTGAATGACGCGATTAAGCTCATGCTTTTTCCGTACTCGCTCGAGGGTAATGCTAAGATTTGGTATGAGAAAGAACCACCGGGTTTGATCTTAACATGGGATGATTTAGTGTTTAAGTTCATGAATTATTTCTTTCCACCATCTAAGACAACACACTTTAAGAACGAGATCACTAGATTTGAACAAAAAGTGCATGAATCGTTTGGGGTTGCTTGGGAAAGATTTAAAGTTTTTTTAAGACAATGTCCACACCACGGTTTCTCGGAACTGCATCAAATAAATACTTTCTATAATGGGCTAAATATGATTGAACAAGATTCTTTAAATGCCGCCGCGGGTGGTAATCTTTTAAGAAAAACTCCGAGAGACGCGTGGTGTATAATTGAGAATAAGTCTAGAGCACAATATTCACGAAACACACCGAGTGCTTCCAATGTGAATTCATCTAATCCCGAGATTGCTAGATTGGACTCTAACATTGACACGCTTTTGAATGAGCTTAGGAGGAATCCTCATGGATCAATTAATATGGTTGAGAATGTTTGTGTATCATGTGGTGGAGCACATCCTAATTATGCGTGTTTAACCACGGGGTTTGATCAAGCTAGTGCCTTTGCCGCGACGGGAACTTATGGCTCCAACGGTCAAGTTCCTCGTCAAAATCATGTTGCTCCACCGGGTTTTCCACCGGTTCAAAATAGGTATAACAATGGAAATAATGGGAATAATTTTAACCGTGGTAACCAAGGGAATTACAATCAAGGAACTGGGTTTAATGCTAATCAAAACAATCAAGGTTTTCACAATAATCAAAATGATTTGTCAAGCTACATTAAGACGAATGAGGCAAATTTGAAAGCTTTTCAAAACAACATTCAATGACAAATGGCAACTTTAAAAAATGAGTTTCAAAATACGCTAAAGGGGCAAAATAACAAGATTGAGCTTAATCAACAAAGAATGGAACAAAGATTAGAGCAAAACCAAAACCGTTTTGAGCAACAAATAGAGCAAAGTCAAAATCGTTTGCAACAAAGTCTAGAATAAAATCAAAACAAATTGCTTTCGATGTTTGAATCTTTCATGTCCAAACCATCCTCGTCTTCGGGTTGCTTACCTAGTAATACCATTCCAAACCCGAGGGGAGAGCTTAAGGCTATCACCGCTTATGATAATTTAGAAAGAAAGCTTGAGCTTTATGTGCCACCTAAAGAAACCTTTCGTAATGTCACCAAGGCTACTTTAAATGTGATTAGTACCTCGGATTTCCTTGATTTCTTTCCTAAGAAATATAATGATCCAGGTCAATTCTTGATACCTTGTGTTTTTGATGAGCTTGGGGAATACAAAGCTCTAGCCGATTTAGGAGCTAGTATTAACGTAATGCCCTTAGCCATTTGGAAAACTCTTGACTATTTGCGACTTATGCCCACTCGAATGATCATTGAGCTTGCTAATGGTACCACCACTCATCCGGTTGGTATAGCGGAAAATGTCATTGTTAAAGTGGGGGAGTTCGTTTATCTAGCCGATTTTGCAATCATTGATTATGAGCTGAATCCTCGTGTGCCTATAATTTTAGGACGACCATTTTTGTGCACGGCTGATGTTTTAGTTGATATGAAAGAAGGGGAGCTTAAATTGTTTCATGGTAATAAACATATGATTTTCAAATCGGAAAAAATTCCAAGATTGGTTCCTAAGAAATTGGAAAGTGTTGAAAAACCCATCTTTGTTGAATCATGTTGTAATGTTACCTCATCTCCACTCACTCCACACGAGGATGATAGTTCTAAGATTGAAAAAGAAATTGATGAATACCTAAGTGCACCATTTGATGCTAGTGAGCTTAATAGTGAGAATTTCGATCCCGAGAGTGATATTGCTTCAATTGAACAATCTTTGAAAATGGACTCATTTTCACTCTCTTCGAAGGATCGATTTGATGTTCCTAAGGCACAATCTTCCGTTGAAGAGCCTTTAATTCCCAACTTCACACCGAGTGAGGTTAGCGACTATTCGTTGGATAAGTTCGTCGATGAACTTTTTGCTATCATTGATCCACTTCCACGGGGAAGTGAAGACGTTACCGATCTCGAGATCGAGCGTGATTCTCATGTTTTACCTACCATTCTCGAGGAATTCACCGATGAATTTCCTTCTAATGAGAATGATGATCTTGTATCCGAGTGTGATACACTTGATACTTTGTCGGATATTTCTTGTGATGACGAGAATGACGACACTTTTGTGACTTACTCAAATGCTCTCTTTGAAGCTTCAATGAACAATAATCCATTGTTTAAAGAGGATTTTGAGAGCATCCTACCTCCTTCATCTCACATCTTTTGTGATGATGAATATGTCGACCCGGATGGAGAAACTTTCTTTATTCCCAATCCTCCTCCCACTCGCGTTGATCTTAATGTGCGGGTTTTTCATGTGACTCATATTGAGTATCATGACCCCTTTATTCACATTCCTAAGAGTGACAATGTCGACAAAGTCATGCAAGTTGAAACCACTATGGTTAATACTTTTATACCACCATTACCATGTGCTTCATATGATTTAGGATTAGCATGGGAGGACGACACCGTGTTATCCTTTCGTTTCTCCACCGAGGACGTGGTATTCGACCCCGGAATTGTTTATTTAGGGAAATCTCGGCCTTTCACCGATGCAATAATTGAAAGATTTTTCGATCATCTTGGTGCGAGTTTATCTCGGGGAGCATGCTACACCCATATTGTGATTTGTGACCACCATCTGTTTTTAGAGATTTATGTTGGAGTTTTATCCTTTCGTTTGTCATCCAACAACGGGGATGTAATCTTTGACCCCGACGTCGTGCTTTACTATGGATTTTATTCCATTATGCCGGTTTGCACCATTTTCCCTAAGGACCAATGAATGCGGGGATCGAGTCGATCTCATGACTCGGTGAACAAAAACGAGGTGCCTTGTGGAGGAGTCCCATACATTCTATCTTCTTTCTATTTTCTAACACTAATAAGGCTTGATCTTTCAAGATCGTGCTCGTGTTTTGTTGTGTTGTGAATCTTAGGTATGACCCTTATCATTGAAGACTCTCGTGTTTGGTTTTTGCCTGTCCACTTGATCTTCCATACTTTGATTGCTAAAAAGGGGCACACTCTTTATCCCTTGATTTTTATCGACTAACGTTTTATCTTGAGGCATAATTAATAAACGGCTTATAGATTTGCTTGCTCTTTCCATGTTAGGATTTTGCATTAGACTCTTCGTGTTTTAGCAAGGGGGTGTTACTCTTGAGCTAAGAAACATTGAGGACAATGTTTGGTTTTAGCATGGGGGAGTCAATCGATATAATCGCTTGCCATTGCTTTTGTCGTGTCTAAACGTATTGTTTTTTTTCTCATTTTTCAATAAAATTTTAAATTTTTAGTGTTATTTTTAAGTTTCAATAAAGGAAATAAGTGTTTTTGACACAAATGTAGGCTTTCCGTTGGTGAAAATAAAAATAGTTTTTGACTCGACTCGATTTTTAACCTTAAGCTTTTCCTTAACGTATTTGAATTAAGTTTTGCTAGGATTTTATATAGGGAGCTTTAAAACGCAAAAGTCTTAATACATACGGGTTAAGAACAAGAACTTTTCGCAAGTTCCTATAATTGATCCTAGAAAGTCATTTATCAATGGAACTTTAAAACGCAAATTCTAAAACTTGAAAAAGTATAAGAAGATGCAAGATCCTATAAATGACTTGAAAACCCAAAACTTTGAATTAGTAGGCTAAGTATCCATTGATTTCACATTTTTGAAATTTTGCAATATGGAGAACAAGAGATGATAGAGTTCAATCATAAGTTTCTAAGGTTAAATTCTTCTTTGTGCAAGTATTTTTGTGTTTGATTTAATCTCCTCGTATTTACTTTCCACACTTGAATAATAATTGCTTAATAAATGAAGTTTTTAGCGGTTTAGGCTTGATATATTAACTCGTAACTCCTTCTTTTTCTTCCCTTGTAATTAAAGTGAGAACACATTAAGGGTGTCAGCGTCATGGACTTTTGATCATGGGATTGCGGAAATTTGGCTTACTATACATATCATATTAATAAAGAAGAATAAATAAAAACATGTTCTCTAGGAGCCTTCGGGTGGGAGTCATGTAGCACTAACCTTGTCATTAGAGCCTTAGGGTGTATGGCAAGGGGACGTGTTGAATAAAAATTGCTTCATCATCATGAGTCATAAGGTGGGATGGTGATGTCAATTCCCTTATTTTTGTCCAAGGAGCCTTCGGGTGTGGATTTTAAATAAGGATCACAATTGCATCTTAAAGAGCCGCAAGGTGTTATGACGTGATTGTTGCTAACTCCATTAATAAGGTCATAATTGACTTTGGAGGTTTTTATTGTTGCTTTTAAGTAGCCATATTAGCCAAATTTCGGGTCCAGGATTTATCCCTCAAATCGTGTTAAGTTATCCTTGATGTGGGCTTTCTTTAGTGACAACGGTTTTTGAAGTCGAGGTTAGGTTTTGAGTGTTGAGTTTACACCGTTCTTGCCTTCATTTTTGGACTAATAAATATCAAATAAAGTCAAATGAGCCTTTGGGTGAATGACGAATAAAATCTAGAGATACAATTAAGAATAATAGGAGGTTGAGTTTAACACAAATTACTTGTATGAGTTGGTTTAATTTTGGGGCTTATGATTGACAATGATCTTGTTTTTGCACTTGGCATGGAAAAGTGAAAAGTCGGGGACGATGAATCTATTGGAGTTTTATGATCCTAAAAGTTATTTTTTGAATAATGAAAGCAATACATTGTTTCAAAAGTTGAATAATTGTTAGTGTTTTATTCTATCATTGCGTGAGGACACGGCAATTGCTTAGCAAGGGGGAGTTTGATATGAGTATTTTACTCATATCATTCGTAGCATAAAACAATCAATAAATGCATAAATATCATGAATATTGTATTGTATTTTCTTGTTTTCTTGTTTCATGTGTGTAGGTACCAAGTCGCGAAAACCGGCGAAAACGACACGAGTTTGAAGAAAAAGATCAACAAAGCCGATAACAAGTCGTTTTACTCACGGATTTAACAAGTTTGACGACAAGTGGGGCCCACATTTGGGAAATGGGCCTAAAAGCCCATTTAAAGTAGTACTTTTCACTTTGATGATTGGAAGCCCAATATCATAGGCCCAAATTCAATTCAAGATACGGATGAAGTTTGAAATGGGCTTAAAGCCCATAACAATTCCAAAAGAAGTAACATGGGAAGCTTAATGGGCCTTTAAAATACCCATTAGGGTTATATGCAAAGAACTAAAACCGAGTGAAAAGGTTTTTAAATATCCACACTCAGTCAATTAAATTATCCCTTGACTTTCACACTTCACAACCATACACATTTTTTCCACCACACACACATTTTTTGACCCTCGATATAACCAAAGTTTTATCTCCTTTCTTTCTCCTTCCTCCACAAAAATAACTAGTAATATTTTTACCCTAGCCACTATTCACCAAAACCCTAATCTATTAAATCACCAAATAAAATGGGGCTTTCGTTCACACGTTTAATTCACACGAGGGGATAATAAATCCCCAAGTTTTAAGGAAGAGGGTATGGGGGGAATCAATTGCGTGGCAGCTTTGGATTGGTTTAGCCACATCACGTCCCCTCAATCCTCCAATTAAATCCCTTCACCTCACCAAATTAGTGACAAGCTGGCAATCCATGGGCGAAATCAACGAATCAAAGAGAATAAGAGATGGAATATGCTGATTAAAGATTCGAATATGCTGATTAAAAATTCGAATATGCTCTACAAGAAGCCTTTGGGATGGCTATAAAAACCCCCTATTTTCTGTAATTCAATCATCCAATTTTTACTTTACTATTATTATGCTAAAATAGGTTTAGGAATTAAATTGTATTTCTCTTTTTATAAGTATTGTAATCGGATTTCTTTTATTAATGAAAAGTTTCTTTTGAGTTGATTATTCGTCTCTCTTTAATTACTTTTAAAAGTTTATTGCAGTTTTCCTTCATCTAATTGATGAGACTGTATTTATACATAGTCTCATCGTCCAAATCGGGCTTAAAACGCTTAAAATATCATCAAAATACCCAAAAAAGTGCTTGTATTTGTTCATTGTGTATTTCAGGTACGGATATCGTGAATTCACCAAAAGATTACAAGAACGAAGCAAAAACGAACACGGGAAACGAAGCCGCACAAAGAACCAGGGCCAAGTTTGGAATTTCCAAAATTACCCTTGAAGAATTGAAGATTGGCAACATTGGTCCCTCATTTTTGAAGATTTGGCAAGAAAAGACCTTGGAGAAATCATCATTGGTAAGAAATGTCCTCCATGTTTGAAGACTATACATGATAAGCCCTTGAAGATTAAAGGAATTGCAAGATTAGTCCTTTTTATAAACTTTGAAAAACCCTTGTGCCAATTTCAGCAAGTTGCCCAAACTTGTATAAAGGAAAAAAGAAGGTTTTGAGCTGTTTTGATCAAAGTAGCAAGTGAATGGGACATGGGGGGCCATTTGTGGCCAGACAACATTCTTAAACCCACCACTCCCCTCTTGACACGTCGGATCCCACCACCACCCTTTTTTATTTTATTAAATCGGTTTCAAACGATTTTAATATATTAAAAGTGGTGGGAAACACTTAATCCACCTCTAATACTGGATTAAACTTCACCTATTTAACCCCTCCCTAAACCCAGTTTACCCATAAACCCTAATCCAAAATCAAACCCTAATCAAAGGGTTTTTCTACCAATATTTCCAGAATGATAATTAACACCATTGTCACCAAATCCCACCACCAAACTCCTCCAACCCGTGACTCAATGGGCCCCCCCAAGGTCCCTGCTTCACCTTATTTAGCAAAAATGGCATCTTGCAGTAATCCAACGACCAAGGGTCCAAACTTGGTCCCAAAGGCATGTGATGAACGTTCAAGATCATTTGTACACTGCTGGCATCACAATCAATCACATGAGGGCTTGAAGACCGATTTTAATTCGTTTGACTCAAGGGCAAATGTGGAAATAGCATGTATTAGGGTTTCTGAATTTTTATATTTCTAGAATAGTCCTAGATAGTGTATAAATATGAGGTGCCTGTACCTCATATTTTCTTGTTCCAGTTTTTATGTAAAAATTTCTAAGTTATTAATGATAATGAAAGCTTTAATCTTTTGACATAAATTATGAGTCCCAATTTATCTGTTTTTTCTAGTTTAATATTTACTTTAATTGCAAATTAGTTTAAAAAATTCCAAGGTTTTCAGTTTACAAAGTTTTTATTTTGAAAAATCATTTTGAATCCATACCCAGTGGAAGTGAAAGTGGAAGCTGGATTTGGTTTTCAATCTGTTTTTGTGAAGTTTTTTTATAACATTCAAAAGGTTTTGAGTAAGGTTTGTGTTGAAGTTTTTCAAAGATTTTCCAAGAAAAAATCTTGTTTTCATTTTTTATTTATCTTACTGTAGCAAAAGCTAGAAGCTATCAGCTTGTGGCCTTTGCTACTTGAAGTCTGTGCTTGTTTAGTGGTGTTTGTGCAGGAAACCAAGAAACAAGGCTCACCACTTCATCTCATTTCCATTTTCCTTTGTGCAATTTTGAAGACATTTTACCCTGGTTCCCTTAGTGAACCCCAGCAGGGTCTCTACATTACTCACAAGCTTTCATAAGCCCATTTAAGCTGTTTAAGGAAGGCATCAGCCATCACTTTCAGGCTTGAACCCCTTTTAAGTTTCCTTGAACTTTATATGAAATTCTATGAGTTTGTATGGATCTGTTCTTAGGGTGATTATTCTTGCTTGTTCATGCTTATTTGTAATTTATATGCATGTTTAGTTAGTTTAAAATCAGTTTAATCAAGTTTTTAAGGCTGTTGGTTTGTATTTTTTTTACTTTCTGAAAATAAGGGAGTGTTTGGGATTAGTGGTTAATGTGTGTCTAAAACCAGTTCAAATCCACTCAGACATACTTATTTTATTAGCATAGGATGTTTTCTACAAGTAGTTTCAGTATTGATAGGTTATTAAAGCAATTGCATGCTAAAAACTTGGGCAATATAGCATAAAAATCAAAAGTCTAGTATTCTGCCTTGTTTTTGAAGTTTTTTGTGCATCAAGGTCTTGGATTCTGTTAGAAACTAGGTAATCTAGGAGTGTTAATCTGTTAAGCATAGCTTGGTTGTCGTTTGTGCAAGTTTGTTGCCTTTGAAATTCGTCCTAGAACCACTTGCACCAGTTACTGTTCACAGACACACCATTGTTATATCAGTGACTGCAATTTGGACTTTTTTGTGTTATTTTTGTTAAGTGCCTTTGGGTTTTATATTTTTCTTAGACTCCCTACACTCCATTGAGTGTAGGGGTGCCCCTCTTGTCCAACAAAACCAATCCAATCTAAAGTTATAGCTTAAAAGGTCACCAGACCTTGTTTTTTATACTGTCAGTAGGAACTCATTTCCCACTGCTAGTGTTAGCAGTTCCCACTGTTTAGCTACTGGACAAAGTTCTCCACATGTCACTGTCATCTTTTAAAATTTTTGTCTTTAGTGGTGATTTTTAAGAGTTATAACTTGAAACCAATTTTGTAATTTTTCTTATTTAATTTCTGATTTTTCTATTTATTTAATTTTTATATTACTGTTCATTTAGTATTTTTCACATTAAATAGCTATTTTTATTTACTTTTAAATAGTCTGTTTTTGTCTTTTAGTGCAGAAAAGTAATATTTTTCAGATTTAAAATTTTTCTTAGATTTAGAAAATTAATTTAAGATTTTTAGTTAAAAATTATTTTACTGTTCACTTTTTAATTAATTTTTATAATTAAATTAGTTTAATTAGGGTTTAATTATTAATCAGTTTTGTCTTTTAGTGAAAAATTTTACATTTTTCAAACTTTTTCAATTTTCTAGTTCAATAGCATAAATTAGGATTTTTAAAATTGTCAAATTATTTTTGGCATTATTTTATTATTATTTATGATTATTTTAGTTTAAAAATAGTTTTTAGTGTTTTAAAAATAGAAAAGTAGTTTTGAAAATTTAGGAAAATTAATTTTTAGTCTTTAAATAATATAAGTGAGTTATTTGTTCAATAAAATAATATTTTGGACATTTTGTTAATTATATTTAATTTTAGGGCTTTAATTAGCATTAAAAATTGAATATTTAATTAATAAAAGGTTTTAAAATATATTTGTTGGATTTTTATTCTTATTTATATTATTTTAGACTTATTTTAAACTTTCAATTAATTTTTAGGTTTAATTTTTAATTTTGTCGCGTTTTACGTAATTACGTCGTCATTTTACGTCAACGTCGTAGTGTAATCGTAGTCATAGCTCGTCTTTACTTTTTCTCTCTTTAAACCAAAAACGTCACTAATCCAAACTTTGATTTTATATAATTGGCACATTAATCCACACACCTCCTTCGAGAACGAACCCGCATTTATTCGGTTTTACGTTTTTCCTAAATCGTATAACTTAATACTTGCCGCTCATACGCGTTTTTCCTAAAACGTGTACGAAAAACCTACATCAAATTTTTGATCTAATCTATTTAGTTATGACATGAAAAGTTATTTAATCAAGCTAATATGATAGTTTGATTTAAATAATTAAAGTGAAACTTGGAATGAAATCAAACCCCAATGGTTTGATTTAAAAAAATAAAAATAAAATAAAAGGTGGTTAAAGTTTCTGTAAGATGGTTCGTGACATGAATCTGGTTCGAGTTTTGATGGTGGTGCTGGTTCGATTGGTGAATGGAGGTTCATATGGTGGTTCGTTTAGATTTTAAGTAGGCTCAGCGCCTCACTTCGTCTCAACGGATTTCGCCAAAAGGTTTAAACTCTTTTAATTTTCTTAGATTAATATGTTTAAGTTTTCTGTTAATTAAATCTATTTAGTCTATGTGATTTGAGTACATTTGTCTGTTATGCTTATACATGTACGAATGTGAATTGGTGATTCATATTTGATGTTATATTTTGATGATATGTTATTTGAATCGTATTTAATTTGTTTACTTCGTTTGTCAGTGATAGAGATCTGCTAGTGTTAATGTGTTGCAAGTTTGAATCTGTTGATTTAGATCTCGTTAACAATTCTGCGTTTCATTTGTTTAGCTCAACTTAAGTTTGGATAGTGTGATTTATTGAATTTGTGATAAAGTAATTTGAGTGGTTATCTCTAATAGACTGCTGAAATTATTTTAATCTCAGCTGCTTCACTGTTTAATCTGATATTGAAGTTTGTATATTCATGTGTGAATGCTGATTTGGTTTCCTGATATGTGTTCTAAGTGTAAGGCTGACTTAATCTGCCGGTATAGCTAATATTAGTATGAATACTGAGATAAGGATAATCTGGATCTTTTAGTAGTCTTAGTTTGGTAGATTTTGATTTGCTCTGTTGAATTTACTGTCTAGCCGTCCTGGATTTTAGATAATTGGGTCCGAATATTTGAGTTATCTGTTGTAATTTGGTAATTGATTCACTGAGTTTGGCTTTGTTTTGCGGATTATGACTTAGTTATTTGATTGCTGTTATATTTTACTCTTATTGATGTTACTGATCTTTTTTATGCTGAATGTTTAGAACTTGCTGATTTTTTTCTAGTGTAGTTTTTATTCTTAATCTGCTAAGTATTATCAATAAGTTTAAACTGCTTTGCTAAGCATTCAAAACTGATTCCTATCAGTAAAAATAAAAAAGGGTTATCATCACAATTGATCATTCCTGTGATCCTGCTTAAATTTTCGTTGTCCAAAAATAATTAAGAGAATTTTGTCCTTCCTAGGACTCGAACCTGTGACCTCCTGGTCACAGGCCTCATACGTTTACCACTGAGCTAACTGCTCTTTTGGTTTAATTTTCTATCTGCGTATTTAATATAGTCATTTTCAATGGAGCTGTCAGCTTTCTTTAAATTGTATTTAACCTAAATTTTAATTTCATTTAGTTTAAGTTTAAATTACTTTTATATATTTTCAGTTTTAATAATAATAAAATAAAATAAAAATAAAAATGTTTTTATTAATTTTAAAAGTTTAATTAGTTTTTAAATAATTAGATTTTAATTGATTTAGATTTTAAATAAATTAGTTTCCTAAATTGATTTTTAAAATAGGGTAAAAGTATTTTATTTAAATTTGCTTTTATTAAATAGAATTTTTAGATAGAGTTAATTTTTAAAAAGTTTTAAATTTAAGCAATTGTGTTTAGATTTAATAAATTTGGGGGTTTTCGATTCATGCACTTTAGGATAAAAATATATAGTTTTAAAATTTGTAGGATTAATATTAGTTTAAAAACCGACAACCAATTCGAATCAATTGTCCAAATCGATACAACGTCTCAAATTCACTCGATCTTCGTGTACAACGAACTTGGTTCACAAACGTGTTTAATTGAATTCGTCTTTGGTAATTTTTGACTATTACTTTTTCCTAAAGGTAATTTTCTAATTTACCCTATAACGTATCTAATTATCACTATACTATCAACGAAACATCAATCCCCAAAACACCCTTCATTAATTTGTGGTTGGTCAGGAGTCAACTTAACCGAGAGTTGCTCAATAACTACTTCTTCCTCAAAATCCGGAGGAGAAGAGTCACTAGTCACAAGAGAAAGGGGACTAGAAGAATCATCAAAAATAGGGTCATCTGAATCAACACAAGGCTCATCACTAGCTCTCAGAGTATATGAGAAAAGAGGGCCACTCCTATGGATAACCGTGATACCGGATACTTCGGCCTTGCTCCATACTTGAGACTTGTTCTCAATAATCATTAAAGCCTCACTAGTACTCCGAGAGTATAGATTCCCGCTTGCAGCCGTGTTAAGAGAGTCTTGATCGTATTGGGTCAACCCGTGACAAAACGAATCAATCAAATGCAAGTCGGAAAATCCATGATGAGGACAACTACGCACTAAATCCTTAAATCTTTCCCAAGCCTCGGTAAACGTTTCAATATTAGACTCTTCAAAATTAGTTATTTCCAACCAAATTTTTCTCGTTTTAGCATAAGGGTAAAATTGATTTAAGAATTTCGACTCAAGATTAGCCCATGTGAAAATAGATCGTGGTGGTTCCTTTTCAAGCCAAGTCCGGGCTTGCCCATCATGGGAAAAAGGAAAAAGGTGTAAATAGATAATGTCTTGTGTCACATTAGTGTATTTGACGGTTCTGGCGTATGAAAGAAAATGACGGATATGAGCATAAGGATCGCCGTCCTCAAATCCGTAAAAAATACGACCGGATATTAACTTAATCAAATCCGGATTAAGCTCAAAATAATCACTATCGATATCCGGTATCACGATCGCAACAACTCATAAATCGATCGATTGTCCATAGCCATGTCAATAGCAAGATACTCGGGATCGGCTTGACTCGTCACGATATTATTTTTTATAAAAGAAAATACAATATGTACGTAAAAACGAAGAAGAAACCAAGATAGAAAATATATATATAAACGTAGATTTTTTTGGTGTAATACTTTAGGAAAAATATTACTTTTTTTTGGTGCAAATCTTAGGAAAGAAATGCTTTTGTGATTTTTTTTAATTTAATTTTATTATTATTTATTTATTTTTATTTAAATTTTTTTTAAGAAAATATTATAATATATAGCTAAAAAATAAAATCTAAAAGAAAATATTTTTTTTAATTTTTTTAAAGGGTATATATACTAATAAAGAAAAGAATATAAAATAAGAAAATATTTTTGGTTTTTATGGATATTTTTTTAATAATAATAATATTATTATTATTATTATTATTATTATTATTATTATTATTATTATTATTGACAATAAAAATAACGTTCAAAATCAAACGGATCCCAAAATCCAAATCGTCTCACGAAAAATCGTCAATCGTAACGAGCACGAACCGGCAGCGGCGCCATTTTAATGTAGGAATTTTGCAAATTCTTTTTTATCTTTTTTTCTTTTCGTTCCTCGACTCGCGTCGAATTGAAATCCGATTTTATTGTTTCGACTTTATTTGTTTTTGGTTAAGATATCGTTTCTGGTATTTATACTACTTTCGACAAAAACGTAAACGAAACGAAAATCGAGAAAATATACTGTTTTAATATTGTATACTATATACTATTCTAATTGAATTGAATAAACTGGTAAAAGATACCAAGTGAATCAAAAATCAAAATAGAACCTATTAGCAAACTAGTAGACATACAAATTAAAAACTAATAACTAAACGTAATCAAGCCCATTTGCAAAAACAATCAGGCCCAGTATCTTAACTGCCCATTTATATACTCCAATTAACTCTAACAGAAAAAGAAACGGATGTAAGAAACTTATACAGGGACTGAAAACGCAATAAATCTATAACTGAAAGGTCTAACAACTAACTACCCTAACGAGAATGGACTGTAACCGTAACAGAAGAATACAAAACCAGGGACTAATTGTGGTAACAGCCTAAACTTCCATATTGAGAACTAATTTGGAACAGAGAACTTGCTGGTTTGAATTTTATTGACTGCACTAATCCTACAATTGTAGTAAGCTGAATAAAACTGAGTTGCATCTATAAGCTGCAATCCCAAACACTCTAAAGTAGAAACTATTGAAGAATTGAAAGGCAAATTCATATGAAACAAGCAATAAACTTCAAACAGATGGTAAACAAAGTTAAATGATTAAATCAAGCAAGTTTACAATGACTACACTACATTAAGATTTACGCTAAAAATGCAGAAAATTAAAATGAGAACTCCCTGCATCCAGGCCTGCCCGCTGAGGTGGAGTAACCGAACGAACTTGCACCAGTACCAAGAGCTTACGAAATTAACTTCGAAGCGTAAATGCTATTTTGAACTGAATCTCGAAACTACACCATTATCGAACTTTAACAATCTCTCGGATGAACAGTAGCAGTTGAACAAGAAGTAATACACTAATTACCACAGCTTTTCCGTGATAAGCTGATTAACCTTATTCTACCAGTAACTAAATATCAATAAGCAAAAACTACTAAAAATCAGCAAATAAGCCACCAACATAAGTTGAACCTCACAACTTACAAGCTATCTCCGAGATAAGCTAAAGCTTATTCGGATGAGCTGTGAAAAAAGAAGAAACCACAATCCGAAACAACCAAAATCAATAGCTCGAACTATACTACTACCGAATCAAATTAAAACCACAAACTACAAATCATCACAATACCAAATCTGTAAGCCGAAAAGCAAGCTATAAATAACCGAATCGAAAACTACTTTAATCATAAACCGGAACCATTTCAAACAAAACTGCAAATCACATAAATCATCTACCGAATCTAAATCGATTCACATCAGATTAATTATTCTGTATCGAAACAATATCCTATGAAAACTTCAAATCGAATTATTGAATAAAAACTGAAACTGAAGACAAATATAAAGGAGAATCATGTTATTATTCGAAATCCACAAACCACAAATAACTGAATAACAAACATCAAATGATTCAAAAACTACAACTCGAAACCAAACATAACTTTTATTAACCAAAAATCATCAACTGAATATATAACTGAAACGTCAAAGAAGAATTAAAGGAAGCTGCGTTTAGATTTAAACATATAAGAAACTCTTTACAAAACCTAATTTAATCCTACTGCTTAAAAAAACGGAAGAAATTAAAATATAAAATGCGAATGTTCTATATCTAAAACCCACGCTACTAAAAAGACAGAGAAAAATAAAGAAAATGCGTATATCCTAAGCTATCTATACTACTATATAAAGCATTTAACCCTTTTTTTATAATTAGAAGTCTTAAAAATTAAGCCTCAAACATTTCTTATAATGGAAAGATTTATCTTCTGCTAAAAAATTAATGCATATTAAAAGTATAGAAATAATTGTAACTCAATACAATTTTGTAACGAAAAATTTTTGTGTTTTTAAGTATAAATTAGAAGTTACAACAAAAAATTAAATGTCCTAATCATCATGATGTAACTTAATCCATAAAAGCATTTTTAAAACCCATTGTCTAACCGCTTTATGGAAACAATTAAATTTTCAGTATATAAAGTCTAAAAAATCTTAAAACACAAATGTAAAATATGCAAAACAAAACCATCTCTCTCAACCACCACCCGTTGTCGCCGACTTTGAGGTGCCAAAAAAAAAATTGTGATCGTTGTCTCCAGAAAAGATGTTCGTTTTTGTAATTGTGGTTTCGTGGTTTAGCCAAATCCACGAAATTTGTCACCGGCTACCCGCCGCCGCATTGCGCGGGTAGCCGGCTAGTATTGTAATAATACATATGATCTGATCTATTTCTTTTATACGAAATATATTGGGCTAGTGCTTCCTTTTTCTCTTCTTGGGTTGTTATCTTCATAACGGGCTGAGGTGGGCTTTGCCTTCATTCTTTACTTGTTGTTGGGCCAGCAGCTTGTAAGTTTGGGCTGAGTGGCTTTGTGTTGGGCTAAAAGATGTATTAATGGGTCGGCTCGACCCATTTAAGTGGTGTCGGGTCGACCCAATAAAACATGAAGGCACCGTTGGACTCGATTTTCCATGCTTTTTCCATTTCTCGTGTTCGTTTTGGCTCTTTCGCTTCATTTCTTGTGATTTCTTTGATATTCGTACCTGCACACACAAACGACAAAACACACATATACAAGGCATAATTGATGATTATTTGACTATTTTAAGCACGTTTTACAAGGAAATATGATGTGTAATTAGAGTCACATCAGGAGGTGGTTGATAATGGTGTCCCAACAGGGTCACATGAAGTCATACCATGCTTTTTGATTATCTCTTGATAATACTTAGCTTGGTTAATAAAGATACCACTTGGGGATTGGTGAACTTGAATTCCTAGAAAGAGTTTTAGTTCGCCCATCAAAGACATTTCAAATTTACAGTGCATTAGTTTTTCAAACCATTTTGAAAGTTTTGGGTTTGTAGACCCGAAAATAATGTCATCAACATAAATCTGTACAAGCAAAATGTCATCCCATATTTATAAATGAACAAGGTAACATCAATGGAACCTTTTGAGAAACCTTTGGATACCAGAAATTTCGAGAACTCATCATACCACGTCATTGGAGCTTGCTTTAGTCCATATAGTGCTTTGTGGAGACGGTACACCTTGTCAGGATAATGTGGATTAACGAATCCTTCTGGCTGCGTAACATAGACTTCTTCCTTCAAAAGACCGTTAAGAAATGATGTCTTCACGTCCATTTGATAAACAGTGAATCCCTTATGTGCAACATAAGCAAGGAAAATCCTGACCGCTTCAATACGAGCTAGGGCAAATGATTCTTCGAAATCAATACCCACTCTCTTGCCATAGCCCTTAGCCACGAGCCTAGATTTGTTCTTGATGATCGTGTTTCTTCATCCATCTTGTTTTTCCAGATCCATCGAAGATTTAACAGTGTTACATCGAATGGTCTGTCAACAAGTTCCCAGACCTTTAGTCTTTCAAATTGTTGAAGTTCATCCATCATCGATTCAATCCAAGCATGACTAGTCATGGCTTCTTTGATGTTTTTTGGTTTTGTTCGACTCATGGCGAGTGCGAACATACAAACATCACCATTGGTTTCTAGTTGTCGTCTTGTACGAACGGGTTGTGAAGGGTTTTCAATTACTTGAACCAAAGGATGATCTCGGGTCCAATGATGTGTTTAAGGATGTCATTGATAAAACGTATTCATATTTGACGGATCAACATGGCGAGTAGAAGACTCTCCAGTTTCATGTACTGATGTACCGAATGGATTATGAAAATCGCCATCGTCAGATATGCATCGTCTGCTTGATTTGTGTTCTCTGGAGTAATGACAGTAGTTGTGGATGTTGTAGGAGCGGTTGTTGATGTGATATTCTGAAGAGGTAAATCTGCAGCAACCCTTGTTGATGAAGTTGTATCCTTTTGTTGACGATGATTGGTATCATCATTCTTATCATGCGTGACAGAGGAAGACTTTGATACAACATGTTTCTCCTCTGTGAAATATTCATCAAACATTGGTCCATATAACATTTCCAACTCTTCAATTGTCGTGTCCACTATCATATCTTCTCTAGGAACATTTTTGTGAACCACCTTTGAACTTGACCGTTCATTGTTGTGGTTTTGAGTTCCGAGTTCTGTACGGTTGTGCACAGAAGTATTTTGTCGTTGTGGATCGGGACATAAACTGCTTTGTTTAAGTGTCATTTTTTGCAAATCATCGAATCTGACATGAATGGTTTCGACTATCCATTTTATTCTCTTATTGTAAACTCTATATCCCTTAGACCGAGTTGCATATCCCACTAGAATACATGCATCACCTTTCTCTTTCATCTTATCCAGATTTTCACCATCTCGGATTATGTAACACGTACATCCAAAAACGTGAAGGTGTTTGAGTGAAGGTTTGCGATCATGAAATATGTGATATGGTGTCTTTTCGTGTCTTGGAATAATTAAGGAACGGTTTTGTGTGTATCATGCGGTTGACACGGCTTCAGCCCAAAAGAAAAGTGGATGTTTGAAGCGGATAGTAATGTTCGAGCAGCCTCAACCAAAGTACGATTGCGTCTTTAGACAACGCCGTCTTGTTCAGGTGTTCGTGTGACAATCCGTCAATTTATGTTTGATATTTTATTCTCAAATATTATTTAAAAATATTATTTTAATGTTATATTATGAACTCACTTATATTTGGGAAGTAATATGGATTTACGTCTTGAAGTAGCATCGACTAGGTCTAAACCGGAGGATTCAACGTTACGTGCTCACGTTTACAGACACCGTTTTGGTGACAGTCCGACATTTCAGAAAATAAATTTATCCGTGAATATTATTTTGGAATTTTAAATTTGTGTTGGTTCGTAAACTCACAAATTTACGAGAAGAGATTAGGACTTACAATTATAATTTAACGTCCTTTACGACTAAACCGGAAACCTTAGGATTACGTATTTACGCTTTTGAACTCTGTTTTTGATGAAACAATTTTTATTAGATTTGTTTTGTGCCGTTGATTCATAATTTATAAAAAAGTTTTTCGTAAAACGACCCGAGGGCACGCAAATCGAGGAAACTAGAATCGAGAAATACCCGTAAATTAGCGGGATAGGACAAAATAATTTATCCCACCCCACTATCTAACTATGGACGGCCAAGGAAGACACCACATCAAAGATGTGGCATCCTTACACAAAACTAAGTTACACTTGTAACTTAGCTTCACATTGAAGCTTACTTCATCCCACTAACCACAAAACCACTAACCACAATGGTGGTCATGTAAAATTATTTAGGCGTAAAGAATTGGTTTATTTATTAAAATGTTCCCATTGTACAATATAACGGTCATGCAAGATGTCGTTAGGTACAAATTTTCAACAAAGAAGAAAAGTATAGAGGATCGAATGAAATGAAGTTACAACTAAACTGAAGTTTTTTAGTAGCTATGTGTTTATTTGGGTTGTCTTATTATTAGTACTACCCCTTATGTATTTTCTATATGTAAATAATGCTTCTAGCACACTATGTATTTGCAGATAAATATTTTTATGTTTTGTTTTCTTTGTATTAATTTTTACAAATTTTGACTTATAGTAATTGTTTTCTAATTTTTCGGTAGTTTTACTCACTCTACTAGCAGGATAAGACAATTTTTTACTTCACGTTTTTCATGTTTTACTACGTTTAACGTATATATTTTTGTTTTTCTCTTATTTCACAATTTTATAACAAAAAAACAATTAAAAAATTAAAAAATTAAAAAAAAGGCAAGGTTATATAGACCCCCCTAAAACCCTATACATACTCTCCTGACTTTTGATTTTTTTTATTTTTTTATTTTTTTTTATAATTTTGGTTTTGTTATAAAACTGTGAAGCGGAAAATACGGATTGAAAAAAATAAAGTTTAACAGATTAAAACTGATAAACTGACAAAAATACGAAGCAAAAACTGATATAAACACAGTCCAGAAAATAACGAGAAACAAAAAGTACACAAATATACTTTTTGTCTTTTTTAATGGATGAGGAGGGTACATATAGTAGCACCCTAAAAAAATTTAGGAGGTATGGCTGGTGGACTAGGAGGTACGAATATTTAATACCATTTATTTTTATAGGGCAGGAGGGTAGCTTGGAGGGTTCGAAGAAGGAGTAGGTGAGAAATTTAAAGTAGATAATGAGGGTTTTCTTTTGCATAACGGATCTTTATAGGGACCGGGGGGCCATGGCCCTCCCAAGTTCGGTGTTGATATTATAATTATATTGAAACATAAAGGTATATTTGGGAAATTTTATATTTGGCCCTCCCAAGAAATATAATTGTGTAGTACTAGTTTTGAAGTTTCAGTAATTTCGTCGATAATTATAGATTGACAGTCATCCCACTAAAATTGTTCAAGTTCCGTATATGTCTCCACTTTTGTTGTCATGTTCAGTAATGAAATCTACCTTTGCAACTATATAGTTGATTTAGTTAGGCCAAGCTAAAATAATAACTTTCAGCTCGGACACTGCATGAGCTTTTTTTTTCTCAGTTAACTCATCAAAAATTCACTATTTAACAGTTGTACGAACCAAAAACTAATCGTTTATTAAAATAATCATTTAGTATAAATTATATTTTTCAGTATACTCACATAAACTCACAAATCAAATAAAAAATATATTAAAAAATTAAAAGATAACACAATATACGACTGATAAAACACCCAAAATTCATGCATGAATAATTTTTCCGTAATAACAATTCACCTCCAACTCATCTAACTCATTCATGAAATTGGTATTGCTAGTTGGTAGTTACTTCAATTCATTTCATTATGGAATTGGAGGATCAAAATGTGTCACGCACCCTCATTAGATAACATGGTCACTTTTCTAATGAAGACATATTCCTAATGACTTTAAAGATGTCTCTCCAGTGGGCCTAAAACAAAGCTCCAAATAATCGTTTCTCATGGAGAAATTGGAATGATAACCCCCGTGAAATGAACATCTCATATTTTTTGGAGTTCAACGTTGTGTATGTTTTTATGTTTATATTTCTTTCTTCTTTTCTTTGGCTTCCCCTCATAGCTTAGTTGTATTTCTTCTTTGCTTGCCTTTGTGGCGTTAGTATATATTGGCTTTTGGAAACACAAAATTGGCAATGATATCACAATATGAGAAGTAACAATTGATGATGAACCACAGTAGTAAAGTTAGTTCTAGGTATGGCGCTCACAACCATGGAGTTGTGTGCCCACTTCAGTTGTAACATGTTTCATGTGCATTATTCGTAATGATAGATCGATCCTTTGGTCGGTCGCCACATTAGACGTGTCCTCTCGTATGAGCTCTTCAATGAACGCGTCCCCTTTCCCTTTATATATTCATGTGATTTGATCGGTTTGGCGACCGAGTGAATTGTTTGGGGGTTTTGTTTGAATTATTATTTTTTAATTCATACAGTTTCTTCTCATATAAATATCACTTCCTTTTCTCCATTGTTTCAAACTTTCTCTTCTATGACTACGTTTTCTCCGACTATTCTTCAATTCAAGCAATGCCTCACAAAACTCCCAAGTTTCGAAACACTAAAATCACGACACCAAAAAAATATTCCAATAATAAATGATCACCCTACTCTTTTTTAACCAGACACTCACAACCAATTAATTTTTGACCTCTTAGTTTCGTGTAGCAATTGCAACAACCACAACCTCTTTATGTAGATAATATGTTTTCTCGGTCGTATAAGCAACAACAAGAAAATCAAATTTATCAATATTTCAATCAACAACAAGCTCGTATGGTTCACAAATTGTCATCACCACCGTGCCATTCTCAACCTTCTCAATCTTTTTTCACTTGTTAGCCATTTTGATCTTGATGTTGAATTTGATCAATTATTTGGCATTGACGATTATGCTCTGGAAAAAGTTTCGTGTGCTACATTCGTACTCGTTCGAGATGACTTTTTTGTCGAAGAGGTTGTTAGTGTTTCTAGGTTCTATTAAGCGAGTTAATATTCAATTAAAACATTAGATTATCAAATATATTAAACCAAAGTTAAGAACAAGCAAGTAAAAACACGCATTCAAATAATATGAATTATGTAACTAGTCACGTTAAGACATAAATAAAACATCAACCTTTTAAGCTCGGTATAATCAAGAAAACTAAATAATCAAAGAAGAAACTCTATGTTTGACCCACACTACACGTTATATGATATTTAGTTATGGTAGTTAATTACCTTACTTGCAATGCTAGAAATGATCTTAAACCTTTTGACCATGGAATTTGACCGGCCACCTAAAGAAAAGAGGAGGAAAAATATTTTTTTGATAAGTTATAAATAGTCGTAGATCAAAGTATTAGTCGAAAAGATTTATTCTTAAAGAAAATACTATTTTTGCACTCACACAAAAGGTGTTGGTGAAAGATGGATCAAAATCCTCTCAAGTTGAAAACAAATTGATAGGTAATGTTGGCCAATAAGAATTAAGATAAATGTATAAAAGCCTTTTTTGGTGAAATTCAGGGGGGCATAGATATTTATTTTCATTGTAATTGACTAACTTTACCTATCTAGTTAGCTCTAACTTGAGAGGGTCCTCCTCCGTGAAGGATTCACTCTAACTTTTGATTTTCCTCAAATGCCCCGAGGTGATCAAAGCGAGTAAGTTGACCACAACGACTTGCACCACAAATTAACACGTGTTCAACACAAGCACAAACTTTTTTGTATAGGTGCATTTTTTTGTCAACCAGGTATGATGCACAAATAGACTTTTTTTTCTTACTGCATAATCATCAACAATAAATCGAAAATCTCTCCAAGGATCTTCATTAAATAATTACGAGCTGTAAATTCACAATACAATTTCTTTCACCCAAATTTACCGAACCTTTTTGCTATATTTTCAGTTAAACTTAGTGCAAGATTTATTACGAACACTAATAAGTTCTCACGTATTGTATATTTGGCAAGTGCACATGAACATCCTTTACCACAACATAGTTTATTAGTTTTATCACGAAAATGTTCTTGGTAAAAAAACATGATGACTTTCGACACTCATTTAATTAATGATATCAGAATTCAAATTATGTTCAATGTCCTCCTGAACAACTAAACAAGACAACACGCCACCTAACCTTTATAAAAAGATGTTACTGACCCAATTGCGTGTCCTGGTGGCTTTCCGACTATACAGACCCTCCTAGCGGCTAACCATGTGAAAAGAAAAGCAGATCTTGGGTTTTGTTTGCCTGGATTTACGGAATCACCCCAAAAGTGTGTTGTTACCCCATAGTGAAAGAATAAGAGGTATGGATTATATTCAAACACAATGGTCGTTCCACCATGGTATTTTCAGTACAGGTAACCCATAAATGCTCACCTGTCAGATCCTATGTGACTCTATTGGCTTTGATATCTACAATTCAATTGAGAGACTCGGGTCTATCAGGAGTCATTGCTAAAGCTGCAACATGGAGCTCATGACCAGTACTTGCATGTGCTTATTTTTACCACCGAGGGCAACAACATTCATTACCATATCCTTAGACATGTTTAAACCTAGATTTCATAGATGTCTTCATGTCTTCACTTTTGAGCTGTATGACTCTTGATGTTGCTAGGCCTACCAATTGGTCAATCAGCCCACCTGAGATCACTTACCAAAGCCCGAGTTAATTATAAGCCGAACAAGATACTACTTGTTAACATAATTTTGATCAGTTAATTATAATGAGTTAATGACTATTGTTACTTCTATCAAATTGCCACTAAAGCTCCAAAGTAAGTAAATTTGGGTTTTTGTGTTACTTGAGGTATTAGTCCTCGCTAACGAAGAAACGCACAATCTTGGTTGTGCAACTATCTGAAACTATGATGACATCTATGTGTATTATATTTTTAACTCCTTAGTAGCTAGGTTGTTTCATGTATTACTTGATCTTTTGATGGCGGGATACATGTCCAAGGTTAAGGAGATAAGAAAGAGTGTCTACTTATTAAAGGGGTAATGAAATGAGCAGAGCACACTTCATAACAAGATGGCAGTATCATGTGTAGTTGAGCATGTATTGCAGATAAGTTCTCACGTATTGTATCTTTATTTAGCAAGTGCACAAAATCATCCTTTACCACAACATAGTTTTATCATGATATGTAAAAGACATGATATTTTGACCAAAACATAGTTTTGTCACCGAAACTTATTTAATTAATGATATTAGCTATCAATTATTTTCAATGTACTCCGGAACAAACAAATATTAGCAATCAATTATTTTCAATGTACTCCTGAACAAACAAACCTACTCTATTCATCATGAAACCACTGCAATATTTAGACAAGACAACATGCCAGCTCGAGCCATAGACAAAGCAACATTTATAAAAAGCAGATCTTGGGTTTTCTTTGCTAGATTCATGGAATCACCCCAATACCCCCATGAGATAATTAGATTCATTACTATTGTAATGCATGTGACATACGTGGTGGAATCAATTAACATGAAAATATTTTCTAAGGAATGCCAAAATTCTAAGAAAATAGAACCCAACTACACTGAATTTAGATTATACCGATTGATGACAATTGGTTTACTCTAGTTGTTAGAGTTCGAAGAAATCTATGGATTATTGGTACCATCATTTTTTAATTGTTGAAAAAAGAAAGATTATTGTACCAATAATTCATATATTTCATTGAACATAACAAGTAACGTAAAGAAATAGTCTACCAACGAAAACATACATAGTCAGGATTATTAAAACATTGAAATTCTTTGTATCTTGCGACTTACATCACCATCCTTAACCTCCACTTTGTTCTCATGTTCATCTGACTTTTCATTCCCAGCCTCCTCGAGCTCCATCTTGTGCTAAGCTCCGTCTTTGGACGAACTTCCTGCTCCATCTTTAATTTGAAAGGTTAGTAATTAGGACAACAATGATACGAAACAAAACACACTAACATGATTTAAAGCCAATACCTGCTTCTGTTGTCTTCTCGATGGTTGGATCTTGGTATGGTGCCCAGGTCACATAGAATGGTCTTGAACCATGGTATTTTCGGTTCCAAAAGAGAAGGTAACCCTTAAATACCCATCAGTAAGATCCTATGTGACTCTCTTGGCATCATACAATATTTCCTTTTTGATATCCGCAATTCCACCGAGAGGCTTTGGTCCATCAGGAGTCATTGCTGAAGTTGCTACTTGGAGCTCATGACCAGTCACTTGTACTTGCATTGCATGTGCTCCTTCTTAACACCAAGAGCACCAACATTAATCACCACCCTATCTTGGAACACCACAGCTTTAGCATCTATGCCTTGTGAACATGTTTAAACCTAGATTGCATGGAGGTCTTCACACGTTCACTTTCAAGCTGTTTCTTTCCTGTTGCCAGGCTTACCAATTGCTCAATCAGCGCACCAGAGATGACTTACCGAAACCGAAGTTGATTATAACCCAAACAACATACTTATTAACAACATACTTTTCAGTTAATTCCGTATGATTACTGTTCTTTCTATCAAATTGCCACTAAAGCTCCAGCACACATGGGCAGTTTCACAAACCACGCAGAGATAACCAAGGTATTAAAAGCAACACGTTCTCAAAGAGTACCAATAGTTACTTACAAAACACACAAGCACCGACAAAATTAAAGCACAACAGTTTGTTTACTCACTCGGTTCCGCAAAAACTCAAAAGGTGATATACCAATAAAGTGACTTTCTAGCTAAACCATGTCAAACCGGAATAACGCAGATCAGAACTATGGCAAGCTGGGTGGGTCACGTGACAACTCAAAAGGGTACCTTTTGGTCACCAAGAAAACTTAATACACAAGAATAACACATGAGTGCATGTCATGTAATGGAAATTAGCTAGTTTACTCACGTAATTAAGTTTTTTGAAAACGTTTTAGCAGCATTCATACTCAAAAGCACAATATAAAAACAGATTTGGCTTGTTTACTTCTAAGTTGAATAATAGGCGAATTAAGTGCATCCAAATTGTGGGCTGCATAAAGCACACACAGATATTCAAATGAAAGACTCTAATTTAAGCAATACATGCCCAAGGAACGTCAAATGGTGCGTCAACCGTCATACTCTTTTTCCCTAAGGGAAACTTGACATACATTTAGGAAATAAAACCCAACTAGACTAAACTTAGTTCAGACATAACAACTACTAACAGATGATCCAATCCAAATTAGTTCTCACTTCCATTAGCATTTTCCTTACCATCATCCTCCTCCAGTTTCTTCTCATGCCCACCATGATCATTTGCCGCCTTCTGCTCTTTCATCTGCTCAGCCCCGACCCCTGAAGAACTTCCTGCTCCATCTTTAATTTAAAAGGTTAGTAATTTGGACAAGAATGATACGAAACAAAACACACTAACATGATTTAGAGCCAATACCTGCTTCAGTTGTCTTCTCTGTGGTTGGATCTTGGTATGGTGCCCAGGTCACAGCGAATGGTCCTTGAACCATGGTATTTTCAGATCCAAAAGGGAAGGTAACCCTTAAATACCCATCAGTCAGATCCCATGTGACTCTCTTGGCATCATACAGTATTTCTTTTTCGATACCCACAGTACCACCGAGAGGCTTGGGTCCATCGGGAGTCATTGATGGAGCTGCTACTTGGAGCTCATGACCAGTCACTTGTACTAGCATCTGCTCCTTCTTAACACCAACAGCAACAAAGACCACAGCTGTAGCATCTATGCCCTCATTGGCATGTTTCAACCTGCTAGATTGAATGGAGGTCTTTGCACGCTCGCTTCCAAGCTCTATCTTTCCAGCTGTAGCGAGGCTAACCAGTTTCTCAATCCGCACACCTGAGATGATTTACCGAAACCGAAGTTAATTATAAGCCAAACAAGATACTTATTAACAACATACTTTCAGTTAATTATTATGATTAGTGTTATTTCTATCAAATTGCCACTAAATCTCCAAGAGACACGCAGAGAACCAATAATTTTAAAGCAACAGATTCTCAAAGAGTATCAACAGTTACTTACAAAGCACACTAGCACTGACAAAATTAAAGCATAACAGTTTGTATACTCACTCGGTTCCGCAAAAACTCAGAGTGATATGTTAACCCGTATTTAGTATGTATAATACTTGTATTTGTAATGGGCTCAAGCCCGTATCTAGATGGTTCCATGTACACGTATATTATGTACCATATCTTTGGTGAAAACGATTATCCCTAAATACAAGTAGTATACATACATACTAAATAGGGGCTAACATGATATACCAATAAAATGACTTTCTAGCTAAAGCATGCCAAACCGGAATAATACAGATCAGAACAACTTAAAAGGGTACCTTTTGGTCACCAAGAAAGCTTAATGCTCAAGAACAACAAACGAGTGTCATGTAACGGAAAATTAGCTACTTTACTCACGTAATTAAGTTTTTTGAAAATATTATACAAGCATTCATACCAAAATCACAATATAAAAATTATACTAACAGATCTGGCTTGTTTACTCTTAATTAAGCTAATTAATAGGCGAATTAAATGCATCCAAATTGTGGTCTGCATAAAATTTGTGTCTTATCGTCCTTATAAACAGCTTAATTCCCATATAGAACAAACCCAAAGCACATAGACATACAAAGTACGGTACATCAAAAGATTTACTAAACATACAAACAAATTTAAAGCACACAAAGATATTCAAACGACACCAAACATGTTTTAAGGCACACTGAAAGACTCTAATTCAATCAATACCTGCCCAAGGAACGTCAAATGGTCCGTCAACCATCATACTGTTGTTCCCTAAGGGAAACTTGACCGCTAGAGCATCGACAAGATCTGTAGCGACTTTTTTATGAAAGTAGTTTAGTTCATCGCCAACAACACTTTTGTCAAGACAAAAAGAGTGGCATGTTGAAATAGTAGATAACAACGTATCGTCGCTTGCAAAGTGCATAGATCTACAGCTTAAGTAGGACAGCATACCCTGTGATTCCTATATGTAGACCCAGATCTAAAAGACCATTTTCTAGTTCTGCAAAATGAGAAGAATGTAGAAATATGCAATAGAAATGGAATGGAGTGTATTTTGTGAAGATGAAGAAGTGAGTGGGGAAGTAGTTATATGCTTTTTTCAATAACCTTTTTATATCATAATTAATGGTTAGCTTATTTGATGACAATGACTTGTTATAAATTTTGTCAAAGACTTGTAAAATTACAAATCTTTCATAAAAAGTCTTATAAAAACTTGTTCTTGTAATGCAAAAAAGTCTTTAAATGACTTTTTGAAATAGTGCAAAGCTTTTAGAAAAGTTCTACATTGTGGATGCTCTTAGTTGCACAGTTTATAAAGAAACTTTTTTATGTTATCTCTCATGATTTTGCACAGTGTATTATGTCTTTCCGAAAGGAAAAAAACATCTAATTTTAAAAGAATATATTTATTGTATTGTATTTTTTACTTTATTTATTTTCAGTTTATGAACTTAAGTTTTTTCAATTTTATAATTACAACTTCAAACAAAAATAATATAGTAAGTTGATCAAACTATTATTTTTATTATTAATAATGAATAATTAAATTTAAACATTTTAATAGAACTTAACATGACGTGTTTTGTACGTCCTTGAATGTGAGAGTATTGGAGCGTCTCATTTTGAATGGTCTCTCAAAAGTGCCCAAGCGTCTTCTTGCCTAAACAAAGTATTCTTATGCTCGTCCCTATACATACTTCTAGCCCTTTTCATAACATCCAAATCTCTCTCATCACTTCTTTCTAAATGTTAGCTACGTTTAAATACTGTAAGGAAACTATAACACTTTTATTTATAAATCAAATAAATTAAATTAATTAAATTAACATAAAACAAATAACAGAATATAAATAACAGAAAAATAAATACAGACATAACTATAAACGATAATTAAATAAAACACTAAAATAATAAAAAGACTTACTAAATCACCAGCAAGTCGAGGCACGCGTAAGACACGCTTAGAACTAAAGAGCCGAGGCACGTGTTTGACACGCTTCCCTTAAAACAGATTCGTCGTCTGTTTCCCAGGGTACAACAGTCGAAACAGTAAGTTGTACTGTCGGACTTAACCAAACTGCCCGGAATTTCATCTTTACAGATGCGTACTCCATATGTTGGAAATCAATAATAATACTTACTGATTTGATGTGTGAAAAAAAACTATGGAATTAGGCCTCTATTTATACACAACAGACTCCCTTCCAGTTTACTCATCCCACCGACGTGAGACAAAAAATAAACTATTTTCCTCTTTAAGCATGGTACCAAATGCCTAACTTTGAGACACGATATCTCATTCACATCACCTTCATTTTGGAAACATAAAGGCTCATTGCGAAGCTCTCTTCAAGGAGAACGCGAACCTATAAAGTATCACTAATATATATGACACATACTTATACATAATTGTGTCCAAAGTTGGTCAAAAGTTATTTTGCCAACAATATTTTCCAACAATCCCCCACATGAATAGAGATCGGTTGTAATACACAAAAGTTTCAATAAAATTCCAACAGTTGAATCTTGCATAGGATAGGTAGGTGTGACCCTTTGAACCTTCCCTTGTGAGATGCATTTAGTCTCCTAGATCTAAGTAGACGCGATATCTTTGAACTTAGCCTCTGTTTACGTAGACGACAATACACACTCACACAAGACTCTCCCTGACATTGTCAAGTCCTCATAGTCGTGTTCGTTATGGTCATGAACACTAGCCTGGTTCTGCAAGAGCTCTTAGAAATTGCGCCCCCACAATTTCTTTCGAAGCGACCCCTACTTCTCTCTCACATAGGTGATTTCATCTTGAATCATTAAAAACATATGTTTTATGATTTCATCTTGAATCATCATGCTTTATGATTTCATCATGAATCAATTAAGCCATATGTTTAACCTCTCAATAAGTCACATTGTTCTAGGAATGGACTAGGAAAGTTACTGTATTAAGTAACTCCCCCACATTGACGTGACTTCCCCCACATTTCTATGATTAGGTTGTCCTATTGAACCCAGATCTTGGGATCTCCAGTCAACTGGGTTAGGTTTTCCTTCATAGAAACTCATTATTTTAAGGGCTTTAGTCCCATTCTTTAGACGACTCGCTAACTAACTCTCTGCTTAAGCCTTTCGTAAGCGGATCCGCGATGTTATCCTTTGACGTTACGTAGTCAGTCGTCATAACTCTAGTTAAGAGTAGTTGTCGCAACAATCACAATCTATGATGGATATGTCTCGACTTACCGTTTACATTTGTGATATGAGCTCTGTCAAATTCTATTGACTATCACACTTTATAAACATGGTCGTTACCGGTATACGCCATCTTGGTATGTCCTTTACGAATTAACGTAAACTATCCTGCATATTTTATAAATTTATCTCAAATAATAAATTCATATTTCATCATAGATTTAGCTATAATTGTCTCTTTGAAATACTTTCAAGATTTCTAGGACATAGCTTTCCACTTAGGATAAATACATCCCCTCTAGTGGATTTAGATTCTTATATGTAAGAATCTATATTTGCATTACTCTATCACTTGATAGTAGTAGGATATCTTCCATAATGCAATATTATTAGTATCATAGTACTCAAGTAATACTTATTCAAATGGTCCCCACTTGAATTACTAATATATCTGCTTGCCTGATTATAAGTTCTAAATCAGATCATACATACGTCATTAGACACATAAGATACCCAATATCCTTTGAGTATTCAAAATGGGAAACAATTTTACCTCTATTTTAAATAGATTAAAAAAATGTCATTGGACTCTAGCTAGGCCGGAATCCCCCACATTGAACCTCTCAATAATATTGTTTTTTTAATGTTTGACTTCAAAACGAATCCATATGGGTTCAACAAACCCAACAACTAATGAAATTAATGTCAAATATTGACTCCAACAGATCATTAGTGGATTTATTCATCTTGTTATCACTTCTAGTGATAAGTATATTCATGTATAAACACAAGAGTACATATTTACTATTGATCACACGTACATACATCAATTTTGAATCCACATTCTGACATGATATGGTCAAAAAGTTTGATGTCATTGTTTGATAGCTTGTCTTAAACCATATAATGACTTAATTAACCTACAAACTTTTCTCTCTAGCATAGGAACTATGAAACCCTCAGGCTGATTCATGTATAGTTCCTTTTTCTAAATCCCTGTTTAGAAATATCGTTTTCACATCCACATAAGAAACTTCCAAAATTTCTTAATGCGGTCAATAAAGTACCATCATAATTGAGGTTTTTCGTGTAACATGCAAATAAGCATCAAAGGAAGATAGACCTTCTCGCTTTTTAAATTCGTTGATTACCAATATTTCTTTGCACATGTCAATGGTGACATGCACATGTTAATGGTGACATCGAATTTATCTATTTTTTTAAAGATCCATTTATAGCCTAGTGGTTTACAACTTAAGGTACACCCACGAGCTTCTAAGTTTACTTTGTAAACTATAATCTATTTCACTTTTGGCTTCTTTTCATTGATACCCTTTCAAAGAAGTTATTGCTTCTCAATAAGAAGTAGACTCATTTTCTACCATAAAAGAAACAAAAATCAAATCCAACCAATCTCTCGGTTCATGTCATTTTGTTTCTTCTAGGTTCAACCTCTCCTTGGGTCAATCTTATCTCTCATCAAAGAGATCAATATCATCTCATTGTCTCTGACCTTGGACAACCTCGTCATCTATTCTAGATGATCTTTCAATTTCCTTCATAAACAAGGAATATATTTCCGAATAATAAATCATTCCTTAATTCCATTACTATGTCTATTTTCGATTCATGTACAATGAAACGATAAGCACTGTTATTCATAACAAATCATGTGAACATACAATCCATGGGTTTAGGTCTAATCTTTCGAACCATGAATTTCATACGGATATCTTAGCTAGATACCCCCCACATTTGTAAGTACTTATAAGATAGTTTTCTTCTCACCCATAGTTCGTAAGAAGTATCTTATTTTATTTACAAGGGATCTTATCTAAAAGATAAGCAATCGATATAATCGTTTTCCCCCACATGTCATGGCTTAAACTTGGACTTAAGAACATGGCATTAACCATTTCTTCTAAGGCATGATTCTTTTCTATATCAAGAGCAATGAATTTGTGTCTTATTCTAAGTTTAGCATAAAAATTTAGAAATAGAGACACATATTCACCTCCAATAACTTTTAATCACCTTATTATCGATAATAAGTTGGTTCTCAACTTATGTATATAGATCAAGCTTGTCTATATCCTTACTCTCAAGTAAGGGTAAATAGCAATATTTTGTACCGCATTTAGCCAATATGGTGAAGTACACGATACTCTATACCTTAGTAGGTATCAATTCTAAATCACATAAAACCATGTGAATCATATCAAGGTTTTTGGTTATTTCTGTTCAACCAAGAGAAAAGACTTATCAATTTGGCTTTAACCTAAGTTTTGATTTTGTAATCCGTGTCTATACAAAAATGGGTATACAATTTGGTTTAATTGGACAACATGTTGAGTAAAATTTAAAACATGTAAAAGTGAGTCATAGCATACATTTAAAAATGACCATTATAAAATATAATCAACTTACCAATTTTAAAGGCATAACCCGTATGCACTAAATTTATGTTATTCGTTAAATCGATTTTTATTTGATTCAAACACATATGAAAGCCAAATTTAATTAAGCAACCATCCGGACATAAGATTCCTACGAATCTCTGGCACACACAACGTTGGTTAACTTAGTTTCTTTTCTAGATGTAAATCACATCTTTTTCCTTGATATTAGCAGTTGGAGAGTTTCCGAAACTCGTTCTCTCCATTCTCAACTACAATATAAGAGTTAATCAAACTCTTATCACCATATACATGACATGATACACCATTATCTATGGTTGGATTCACTCGTGACCTCAGTTTTCATGTCATTCTAGCCATTTAACACACAGTTACGGCACAAAAGGTTTCTGAATGCTTTAAAACATCTACCGTACACATAAATCGAGTATCGGTCTCCCATTTTACAAGTAAGGGAGCATATCCTTTAGATGTCACTCGTGACATTCCAAATAATTTGTTAATCCGATGTCTCATAATTAGTTTGAAACTAATTTTTGTTACTATTAACAACGTTCTAAATCACATAGTGTTTCTTATCCAAAACGAGTTAAATCGAATTTTGATTCAAACCACTAATGTTTTGTACGATGCGTTACATAAAACCATTTTAAAGAAAGTCTTTCGACTAAACAATTAATGAATGTCTCCTATGACATAATCTTTCTAACAAAACCACATATGTTATCAATCTTCATCACGAAGATCTTAATAGATCAATTTCATATGATCAGTTTCTACAACGAAACTCAACAAGGTTTCAGTAGATCCATTCTTTTAAAAAAAACTCAACAGGGTTTTAATAGATATGCCTTTAAACTCAACAATGTTTTTATAGGTATATCTATAAACTCAACAAGGTTTCTATAGGTATATTTATAAACTCAACAAGGTTTCAAGAATATATATGGTTTATAATTAGACTCGGCCCAATTTACAATGAATTACACAAGTCAAACAAACTCTTCCACTAATTTAATAAAAATAGTGTATGTAATCTGATATTTAATGATAACTCATACCATTTTCAACATCTTGTTTCAAAGAAATTCTTCTTGATTTCATTGAACACGTTTCAAAAGTCTAATAAAATAAGATCTTGCACTTTATGAGATCAATGAATACGTTCTAATAATCTCATAAAATAGCAACTTATCTTTTATGAGATTTGTGTCAAAGAAACTCCACTTGGTTTCAATGAATCTAATTTCACCATGATTCCAATCATGCTGTAACTGGCGCACCAATTACATTCACAAGATTCACTAGGGTCACAATTGTGTTACCACAAGTAAATTTGTCAATATTTTAACGGAATACAGTTAAGAACTATTAAAACAATTTGGTATCTAATAAACTTAACATGGTTTATATAAACTTGTACCAAATCTGATTCAAAGAAACTCAATCGTGGCTTCAGTAAATCTAGGTTAAAACTATAACATATGTAATAAGTAAACTAAACGATCAGTTTGAACACAAACTCATCATGGTTTCAAAACAAACTGATACGATAAACTGTTTTAAAAAATCGTTTATAGATCCGTAACACCAGATCTGTTAATTAAAATTCTGTTTACTTAAAAACTGATTTCCTAAAGAAACACAATCTTGGTTTTGAGAGAATACAGTTTGTATAAAAATAAGTTAATTAAATTAATATGATTTTAGCAAAAAAGTGTTTAATTATGTTACACAGAATCTGTTTTAAGACTGTAGGGAAACTATAACACTTTTATTTATAAATCAAATAAATTAAATTAATTAAATTAACTTAAAACAAATAACAGAATATAAATAACAGAAAAATAAATACAGACATAACTATAAACGATAATTAAATAAAATACTAAAATAATAAAAAGACTTACTAAATCACCAGCAAGTCGAGGCACGTGTAAGACACGCTTAGAACTAAAGAGCTGAGGCACGTGTTTGATACGCTTCCCTTAAAACAGATTCGTCGTCTGTTTCCCAGGGTACAACAGCCGAAACAGTAAGTTGTACTGTCGGACTTAACCAAACTGCCCGGAATTTCATCTTTACAGATGCGTACTCCATATGTTGGAAATCAATAATAATACTTATTGATTTGATGTGTGAAAAAAACTATGGAATTAGGCCTCTATTTATACACAATAGACTACCTTCAAGTTTACTCATCCCACCGATGTGGGACAAAAAATAAACTATTTTCCTCTTTAAGCATGGTACCAAATGCCTAACTTTGAGACACGATATCTCATTCACATCACCTTCATTTTGGACACATAAAGGCTCATTGCGAAGCTCTCTTCAAGGAGAACGCGAACCTATAAAGTATAACTAATATATATGACACATACATATACATAATTGTGTCCAAAGTTGGTCAAAAGTTATTTTGCCAACAATATTTTCCAACAAATACCGCATTAAATTTTGACCATTGCCGCTCAACATATGTCATTTGCTTGTAAGCATGTCTTTGTTTCTCATTTGGAAATTTTGCTCGTCGAACTTTGCCAAAACTCAAAACCAAAACATGTCCAACTTTTGCACGTGTGGGTTTCTATCAAAATCGGGCTCGTCTTGGAGATCCACGAATTTTTTTGAGATCCTTTTCTTTCGGGTCTATTTAGATGCCTCCGGTTGTGATTGCAATTGGGAATTTGAAGACACTTGTTCCTGAGACAATGGTGGTAGGTTTTGAAAATCGCGGTTTAACTGTTGTTGTTGTTGGAAAAGGAAGTATTATTGTTGTTGTTGATGATGAATAACTCAGGAGTCATGTAAAATCAAAATTGAGGCGAATTTAGGTTTGATGACGAGCCCTTGTCTGCGTTTGATGCACAATTGAGTAGATTCAAGAACGATGGGTTGTTTGGGTGTGGAGCAGGATATCCGACCATTTTTCTTGAGAAGAAAAAATAAATATAATTAAGAGAAAATTGTATAAAAATTGTGTGGAAATTAATTAAAAATCCCCACTAAAACCGTTGATGGGTTAACGGGGGACCAACGTCGTTGAACATTTTACCACGACGGTACCATAACGTCGACCAACCCTGTGTCAAGTCAACCCAATGTTAGCTCTGGCATTATGATACCATAGGCTCTTAATATTCAATTTATATGATATGACGCAAACTGCATATATACTACCCAATTGGGATAATATGATATGACACGGACTGCATACTGCATGAAATGTGATAATATAAAGCATCAAATGTTACTATTAGTTTTAACGATTGGTTTTTTTATCTCCAAATCTTTCTAAAATATATTGTTCATCTTTTTAAGTTTTGGCATCATCTTTTAAAAATTTGATAATTAATTACTAGTTTTATTGAATTGTAAGACTTTTAAACTTAGGGCATGTTTGGTATGCTAGAATGGAATGATGAGAAAGGAAATGAGGTTCGTACCTATGTTTGTTAGGGAAAAAGAATGGAAACAGTAAATTAAATTATCATTCTCATTCTCTGATTTTATTTCTTTAAAAAGTAGAGAAAGGTGAGGAATTAGATATTTAGAAGGACTTTTTCCCTCTATTGATTCTTGAAAGATTGAGAAAAAATCCAAAAAAAGGTTATATACATTCCTAACTTATCTGCAAAATACATTATAATAAAAAAACCTATAACAGACATTATTCTCATCTACCTTTGTGCATTTCATTACCATGTAAATAATATTTCATCTTCATATTAGTTTAGTAATCTTATAACCATCATAATAGTTCTACATTGACAAGATAACTCATCTTTTCAAACTGATGAAATGTTTGTAATTTATTGAACCTTTGTGCGACCACATGATATCTCTCTTCTTTATGTATTCTTTATGCCTTCCATGTTATATACATTATATATTTGGTTACATCTTTTCTTAAATAGTTTTAATTGCTTACGGTTATTGATAATAGATGTTGGTCTTGATTTTCTATAAATATATACGGCTAAGCATTCAGTTGCATATTGTAGATGACAAGGACACCTTTGTAACAATGGAAAATCCAAACAAAACTAGCTGCCATTATAGCCGCCTTAGGAGTAGCTAATGCAATCTTCGTTGTGGCTCGCTGGTTTTTAATGTGTCGTTCTGCAGTGAATAACTTCATTGAGTCCAAAAGTTTGTGTAAAAGATATCTAGTAAGCTATTATAATCAATGTTTTAAAACCCGATTTTTCAACTGACCCGGTCAAGTTGTCGGTTCACTGTGTTACCGGTTCAACCGGTTGAACCACCGGGTCAAACCGGTTTTACACCAAAAAGAAGATTACACAGTAACTTTGATTACTATTACTCATTCGTATAAAAATATATAATATTACTTCCTTTTGGTTGTTTGCACCGATTACCCATATAATTAAAACCTAAACAGTATTCATTCAATGGGGCACTGTTAATGAGTGTTAGTACAAAGCATCACAAGTATGAACAAATTTGTTTGTTTGACTAACGAGTCACGTGTCATCGTCACTTATCATCCCAACACATATGTGAGTATTATTTTCTTTCTCATTTTCTTTCGTTTAACAAAACAAAAACCATATCTCCCATAAACAACATTTTTTCATCCGTAATTCATCATCTCCGGATAGATGGATCCTCATTTTCATACATTACTCATCATCCATTTACCCCCATATAAACAGATCCTTGTCACGCGTGCACATCGAAGCAGCTTATGGTTCAACAACACATCAAATTTATCAAATTTAGCCATCTATCATCTGAAGTTAGAGCATTGTGTTTTTTTATGGAAAACATCATCTTTTTTTCTTTGATATGTGTTGAACCGTTGGTTTTCGATTTAATGGTTCGACCCGGTTCGTTCAAAACCCGACAGTTCAATCCTGTCCGATTTTTGGTAAAAACCCGGATCTCAACGACCCGGTCAACACTCCGGTTCCCGGTTCAACCGGTTGAACCGGCCGGGTTGAACCGGTTTTTAACACACTTATTATAATACCTTACAAAATATGCAACGAATGGTGTATGTAAGCCATACTACAAGTGTCGTTAATATAAGAATGAACATACACGCTTTTACAACACTTTGTGAGCTTTTAAAAACTAGAGGGGGCTAAGCAATAGCAAAAACATACAAGTCGATGAACTAGTTGCTATGTTTTTACACACACTTACACACAACGTAAAAAATCGTATACTAGTCAACAGTCTTGCGAAACTATAAGTCGTTATTTCAAGCTATTTGGATGCGGTATATCGACTACATGAAGAATTTTATAAAATACATGTTCTAGTGCCAAACAATGAAATAGATGAGAGGTGGAAATGGTTTAAGGTTAGTCAGTTATATTATTTTAATTACCATATAATGTTAATTACGAGTTCATATCAAAGTTTTTATGTGTATGAAGGGTTGCCTGGGAACCTTTGATGAAACATATACCAAAGTTAGGGTCCCTAAAACTCAACGAAAACCTTATCGTACAAGAAATGGGGGAATTTGTAAAAATGTTCTCAGTGTTTGTAAAAGAGACCTTCAGTTTATATACGTGTTAGCGGGATGGGATGGGTCTGCAGCCGATAGTCGTGTTCTTCGAGATGCTATTAGAAGACCAAAGTGTCTTAAAGTAACTCAAGGTAGGATATATTTCATACATAAGCAATAAACGAGTATATATAGAATCAACCACTGAAACTTAACTAAAATTACATGTTTGGACTTAATAGGAACCTACTACCTTTGTGATGTTGGTTATACAAATGGTGACGGTTTTCTAACTTCTTATCGCCATCAACGATACCATTCGGTTGGCGCGAGGCTGCTTGGCGCGAGAGGCGGATCGATGCGTCAACGAGTTTGTGACACCAAAGGCCTACCAGTCGAGTGGTCAGCCCCCATTCTTCTTCATCTCTGAGCGAAAATTACGTTAAAGGCCCTTTAGGCATGAGTTATCTGGTTGAGTATAGATTAATGTACTATATTTTAATAAACTATAAACTCAAGTAGACAACAAGTACTGTAAGATTAGCAAAAATATTTTCGCGCTCATTCAATTCAACGCTCTTCTATGAAACCCTAACCGGTTCCTAAAGACCACTTAAATTTGGAAGTTTGGATCACAAATTCATCTAACATTCGTCCTATGGTAGATTATGTAGTGTTAATGTTGTTCTCTTCTCGTACTTTTTGTACATTTTTATGGCCTCCTTCTTCGCCTAAGTATGTGGTTTGTTTTGCCTTTGTATTTATAATTGCTTTGAAAAAGGAACAATTGATGTTAGTGTACATAAACTATAACAATGTTATTAATAAATAAAATAAATAACAATAACTAAATTAACAAAAAATAAATAAAACAAATAAATAAAAGAATGATAAAAACATATATATTTATAAATGATAATTAAATAAAACAATGAAATAGTAAAAGGCTTAGTAAATTATCTACAAGTCGAGACACATGTTAAACACGTTTAGCACAAAAGAGCTAAGACACGTATTTTACACGCTTTCCTTAAAACGGATTCGACCTGTGTTTCTCAGGGCATAACAACCGAAACGATAAGTTGTATAGTCTCACTTAACAAAACTGTTTGAAATTTCATCTTTTCAGATGTGTACTCCGTATGTTGAAAATCAATGATACTTATTGATTTGATGTGTATTTCAAACTACAGGATTATAACCTCTGTTTATACACAACAAAATCCTCACAAGTGTACCCATCCCATTGATGTGCTATAGACATTAAACATAAATTCATCTTTAAGCATCATATCGAGTGCCTAACTTTAAAACCTAGTATCTCATTAAAATCAACTCCATTTTAGATACATAAAAGTTCATTGCGATGCTCTCTATAAAGAGAACATAAACTTACAAACTATTACTTATTTATATGACACGTACATATAGGTAATAGTGTCTGAAGTTGGTTAAAATCACTTTGGACAACCAAATTTTCCAACAATAGAGATCGGTAGTGATACAACAAAGTTTCGATTCAATTCCAATAGTTGAATCTTGTATAGGATAAATATGTGTGAACCTTTAAACATTTCCTTGTGAGATGCACTTAGTCTCGTACAACTGAGTCGACGTGATGTTCTTAAACTCAACCTTCATTTACGTAAACGACATTACATTTACACAAGCCTCTTTCTAACATCTTTAATTCCTCGTACTAATGTATATCATATATAGTATGAACGTTATTCTGGTTCCACCCAACGGCAGAGCTTGGGCATGTGAATTGACGGGTAGAAATATTCTAGTGGAAAATGTTGTGTCTTTTATGAAGTTTTAATAAAGGAAATGCATAAATGTTACCATTGGTCGATATTTTAGAAATACTATATATATAATTAATTCAAGGTTAAATAAAACTAATGTGTTTTTGATAATGACTTACATGACTTGATATGAAAAAATTGAATTTATTAAATTATAAAAAATTTGTTTGTTTGTGATTTAAAATAATAGTATGTTTAAAAATATTAAGTAATAAACCTGGATCTGTTTGTATTAAGTTATCTGTTAATTAAATATAACTTAATTAAAAAATCAATTAAAAAAATCTAAAATTATTAAAAATTAACATAAACAATAAGAAAAAAGACCGGGAGACCTAAATTATATGTCTAATTTTGTGCCTAAGTTATGTGACACTAGAAGTAAAAATGTGAGACCGATTAATACAACCAACTAATTTTTAACACATATGTTTAGACATAAAATTAAATATGTATTTTAGGCATATCAATCACTTCTCAAACAATAATATGATGAAATATCAACGAATTTTGCCGATGAAACTCAAACACAGCGTGTGGTTGATATACATGATGGTTCTTCATTAGAAAGATATCTTTATGTGCTTTTATGCTTTGTTAACATATTTTAAAGAAGTCATAATGTAAAATATATTAACGAATTTAAAGGAGCCATAATTAGGGGTGAGCAGAAACCGCACCGCAAACCGCAAAACCGCAAAACCCGCAAAAAACCGCACCGCAAAACCGCACCACGACAAAAACCGGTGGAGCGGTTTTAAGAAAAAGAAAAACCGCATATGCGGTGTGGTTGCGGATTTACCCTTAAAACCGCACCACAAAATCCGCACCGCACCCGCACATTATTTATATAAAATCGAAAATCGACACATCAATTATAGAACGTGTGTTATAAGGGTTTTAGTGCATATTATCATTAACATTCTAATTAATATGTGTGTTTACATTACATATATCCATTGTTATAACTCGAAATACCTACATTGTGAACAAAAAACCGGAAGAACCCACACTAATTATATAATTCATAAGTGGTGGTGCGGTGCGGTTAAAATCCACAAAACCCGCAAAAAACACAAAAACCCGCAAAACCGAAACCGCACAAAACCGCGCGGTGCGGATCTATACTTTTCTAAAAACCGCAATCGCGGATGCGGTTTGATTTTTTCCAATATCCGCACCGCCCCGCTCCATGCTCACCCCTAGCCATAATGTGAGATACTAAAAGCTGGTAACTACACGACAGATTCAAGGGGCCACCGTCCTTACCGTACTGGTAAAAGTAGAAACGAGTCAAGTCGTTCATGAAAAGCTCAAGTTTAAACTGATAAAAAGTCTAAGTACAAATATGAACAACAAGTACAACCATGGTTTCTTACCCAATTTTTTTCTTTCGAAATTTCAAAAAAGGATTTGTACTTTTGATCAACTGATCTACCCACTTAGAATTTTGTCATGTAAACAACTTATCAGCCTACTTTATTTCATATTTAATTTTTGTTTGACCCACCAATACAGTTCAAATTACACATATACCCTTATTCTTTAACTCTTTTTATCCTCCTACCACTCTATCACCACCATCGTCATCACCGCCGCTGCCACCATCGCCACCACCACTACCACTGATCAAATCTATCACTATATCACGCCAAGTTCATGGGCTAGAAGGCTACATTTGTGCAACAATTTCATCAAAGATGTACAGGTAGAACAATTTGAAGTGATACGGAGTATTTAACAATTAATTGTAGGGATACTCTATAATACAATGACTAAAACATATGCAATTAATGGTCGAGCCCATTTCATAGACCTTTGATCTGAAATACTTGCTCACAATTACCCACGTACTGTAAGTGTCACAAACTAAATATGTAGGGAATGGTTTTCCTGAAATGAACTTGTCGCGGCCACGAAAGCGGGATACATCTATCCTGTATGAACCACATATTTTCCATTCGATAATAGTGAACCTGTTATTGTGTTTCTTTGGATGGTTTAAATAAACATAATACCTATTTAAACTAGTAGTATGAAAAGTAAGGAAATGAAAATAAAAATGAAAATGGAGGTGTACGGAGAGGATGGATAGAGGGAAAAGGCACCATAATGATGTAAGATGATGTGTCATGCATAAATAAATCATAGACAAAACCTGTCGACCCTGATGTAGCCTTCTAGCCTTTTAGCCCATGGACTCAGCGTGATATGGTGGTATATTTGATCCGTTGTGGTGGTGGTGGCGATGGTGGCAACGACGGTGATGACGGTGGTGGTAATAGAGTGGTAGGGATGATAAAAAAGAATTAAAGAATATGGGTATATGTGTAATTTAAACTATATTGGTGGGTCAAACAAAAATTAAATATGAAATAAAGTAGCTTGATCAATTGTATACGTGGCAAAAATTCTAAGTGAGTAGATCAGTTGATCAAAACTACAAGTCTTTTTTTTGGAATTTTGAAAAAAAAAATCTGAGTAGGAGACCATGGTTGTACTTGTTGTCCATATTTATACTTAGCCCTTGATAAAAGTCACACAATAGCTAAGCCTAAACAAGCTCAAACTTAAATTTTAGCTCGTTTATTAAACGAGCTTGAGCCTGAGCTTTATGTACAAAACTTGTTTGAGCTCGGTTCTTAAACAAGTTTAATGTTTTAAATATTAGCTTATTAACGAGCTTAATAACAAGCCGGACTCGAGCCAAGCTTTAATTTTAAATTGTCAAATCTTATAAACGAGTCAAGCTTGAGTCCGAGCCCGAGCCTGAGCCTATCTAATATACCACAAGTCAAGCCCGAGCCTAAATAATAAGACTCGAAACAAGATCGATCTCGAACTTTATTAAACTTAAAATAGCCGAGCTGGAGCAGGCTCAGCTCGACTCAACTCGTTTTCACCCCTACGTAGTAATGTATTAATTTTATTTTATTTTGAACAAAAGTAGTGTATTAATTGTTGGGTAAAAGTTATATAATACCATCGTATTTATCAAAATGTACCGACTTTAAACACTTACTCCCTCCGTCCTAAAATTATAGTTCCTCTTTCCTTTTCGAGTTGTCCCAAATTAATTGTCCACTTATAAAACTTCTAAAAATAGTTAGGAATTTTAGATTAAGATTACTAGATTACCCTTAATTGAAATTATAATTACAAACTTTTAAAATGTTTTAAATTAATTGGTTAAGGGTAAAACTGTCTTTCTGTAAAAAGTAAGAAAGAGAAAACTGAAAAGATGACACTTTTCTTAAACTGTGTATTTTTTATCGGGGACAATAATTTTGGGACGAAGGAAGTACAATCGCTAGACTTTTCGTATCATGTGTTGTCTACATAAACTAGTGAAAACACATGCATTAGGATACGTTTTATTCAATAGAGGTGGTACTATCAGTACTTTTGGCGGGCTCACCAAAAAGTATCAAATAGTAACATTCACGTGTACTGCTCTCTCAATTTATATTCTTATTTGGTTTTTTATCAGCTTTTCTTTTGTGATTTTAATAGTTTAGTACTTTTGACATTTAAACTTTATAATTTTCACTTTTTACTTTTAGTTTTTCGGTTTTTTAACGATAAACAAAAGATTTAAGTTTATTTGGATACCAAACTTTTCTAAAATACTAAGGGACATATCTCTACCCTTCATCTTTTTATCATCCAATGGATGAGATTAAATTCATAATTTACATCATAAGAGTATTTTAGTCATTTCACCCGTCCATTATATAAACCTTTCTTCTACCAAATCACTCATTAAAAACACACAAAAAAAATTATACGTCTTTTTTTCTTTCGCTTTTTCTCTCTACCCCTAGATCTATTTTCTCTCTCTATAAATTCTCTCTTTATCAGTGAATAATATCAACAAAAGATCTAATCTATCCATCATCATGAATCAATGGATTTATAATCACGAATGAATTGATCCATCAGGTTAGCTTATTTGAGTTGAATAAACTTAATGTATCATCAATTAAATAATTAGCTTATTTTATATCATTTCATTCATTTGTCTTGCTAAAAAAAGATTCGTAGAAAGACGGCGCAAGAATGATACATTAATATTCTATGGTGAAACCAAGAGCAGAGGAAACTATTGTTTTGGAAACTACATCTAAGTTATTTTTATATTTACTTTTCTTTTAACTCTTTTCCAATTGATTAATTTGTAAAGCAACATGTGCAAATATTGTTATTTTTCTTGTTCAAGTTTACTGTTTGTCAAATGTTTGTAAGGGCTCAATCGGCTTAACTTTGTTTAAATATTGTTTTGGAAAATGAGTAATTCAAGTTTTTCATATTTGTGGTTTGACGTATTATAGTGTTGACTTCATATTGGCTTTCTTAGCATTTCATTAAAGTTATTACATACAATATTAAGCTAGATTTTGTCTATGAGTTAGAGGAAATGAGCGTTATGTGAACTAGTGTATGCTGAATTAAGTTTAATATATCATATATGACTAGCCGTGTACCCGCGCAATGCTGCGGCGGGTACCTGGCGATTACCCGCGCAATGCTACGACGGGTACCTGACGATTAACTTTTTCGACGAACAAATGTTTTTTATTGGTGGTTCGAAAAATCTTGATGGCTGAATCTTTTGTGTGCACATTTTTTCGAGTCTTTTTTCATAAATCAGGAATTTTTTTTATATTAAGATTTCATAACTGATATTCTAGTATTAATATCTATCAATAAATTATTTTCAGTTTTATATGTTACAAACTTACAATATACGGTTGGTTATTTATTGTCTCATTAAATTATTTATTTAATCATTAATGACCTTTACTCTTATTAACTCAATCATTTAGTTTTTAGATAAGTTTAAAAAAACGTAATAGCATTTAAACATCAAAAATGGTTGTAGATAAATTTCTAAATAAAGAAATGTTTAAGGCTGAAACATTTTAAGACTTCTAAAAATAAAAATTGTTAAATGTTTTATAAAGTATATAGATACCTCATTTATCATATATGATAATTATATGACATGTGATATATGATAGGTATATCATATATGATATACGAGGTATCATATATGATATATCTAACAAACCACAAGAAAAAACCAGATTTAACGTCTAATGTGTTCTTTCTTTTCTTTTATAAATGCAGACCGTTTGAACACAAAAACGAGTAGATATGCATGTTGCAATTGCCCAGTTGGACAAAGCAAGAGGCTATGCATTGCGTATGTTTAAGGATAAGATGAAGTCGTCGTGGGCCAAAAAGAAGTTGTTCAAGAAAAAAAAGTTTTTTTTGAAAATGAAGAAGATTTGATTGAAGAATAAGAAGAGTAGTTTCAAAAATACGAATGTTTTCGTTTCAATTATGAATTCGGTTAGCGTGTTTTTTTTATTATGAACAAGTGTTTTAATCATGATTTTACATCAGGTTACATTGTTTGAACAAGTGCTTAATCATTAATTGTATGTTGTTAAAAGACATTCTTTTCTATTTTTAAGTGTTTAATCATTGATTCAGCAAACTCTTTGTTTTATTCACGAATTCAATGGACCTTTGTTTTTTTATAAGTATCATATATGATAATGTATTATCATACATGATAATGTATTATCATATATGTTGTTAAAAATGATTTTTTAATTTTCTTAATAAGAGTTTAATCATGAATTCAACCGATTTTTTGTTTTAATCATGAATTCAGCAGACCCTCTATTTAATCTGTCAAACTTATTTTTTGAGTATCATATATGATAATGCATTATCATATACGATAATACGGTATTATATATGGTAGAATTTAGTATGTACATGTATTATCATATATGATATTCAAAAAAGGTAAAAACTATGCTTGAGTAATATTATAAAACCTTTAACAAAATAGCCATATTATCCAAAAGTTACATCCGCTGATGTTTCGCCATTTTCAAATTCAACTAAACACCATAATGAATTAGTAGCATTACAAAGTTAAAGCATCACACCATTATACAAAAAATTCTAAATTATAAACTATTCAAATGCTTAAAATAATGGATGTTGATCTCATGCATCAACATTTTTGTCGCAAACTTGGAACTCGTTTTTTTTTTTCATCTTATTCTCCTGCCCTTGCTTGTTCTTTCAAGCAGGAATCCGATGTTCTACTTCTTTGCATTGTATTTTTGTAGGTCATTTTGGTCAATGAACGTTTCTTTTTATATTCACATCATTGGCTTCGAGATGATTGAATTCTTCAAAATTCCTTGAAAACGGCTTTCTGTACACAAATAAAAAGTCTTAGTTTTAGTTTCAAACACACGATCATATATGATATACTAAGGAGTTGAATTTCAAGTAGATTATCATATATGATAATATACACACAACTAACTTTTAATTACCCACAAAAAAAATCATAAACTTGCTTGTGTTTTGTTTTTAAGCACATTATCATATATGATATATTATAATGTTAGATAAACTGACTTGCAGATAGATTATCATTTATGATACCTTTATATATCATATATGATATATCTATCATATATGATAAATAGAGATATCATATATGATACATCTGTTCATCATAAATTAAAGCTTCAACTTCTTCTTATACTTATCCCATATCTTCAACAAATACTCATATATGCTTTCACACTATAGTCACGTTACTCAAATTAATTTCTAATTATATTACGCTTAAACAAATACGTTACTCAATTACAACAATAACAATCTTATATCTCACATTCAGACTTACACATTTTGTTTCAATACAACATCAGTCATTATAACACCTAACTTTATTGTTTCTAAAATATAGTGTAAGCTCGTTATCATCCCTTATTTCCAAAAATTTGACCAGCTTTGTAACTACCAAGAATAGAGATCATAATTTCATAGATTATAGTACTATATAATATCATCTTGTACAGATCGTAATAATACCTACAAATATTATTCAAATAAAGTTTATTGCTTGCTGACATAGTTTTTTTTATCATGTAGCTTTTTAGTTCTACGTATCATCATCATCAAAATGATTAGACTTTACAATGTGAACACAAATAAAAGTAATTCACTAAATTTATACATAAATTCACATTAATTAAGATAAAAAATAAGCATTATTTACATCAAATAATCTAATAAAAAATACAAACCTGGACGATATTATCTAATATTAATGAATTGTAGAAAGAGATGATGAAAATCGCGATATAGGTCGGAGATAGATGGATATGTGTGCGTGTGTGTTTTAATGTGTGTTTTTAGCCAGTGATGAATTTGGAGAAGAAAGAGACGGGTGAGACTTATCTAGATCTAGTGGATGTTAAGTGAGACGTTGAAAAGACAAAAATGCCCTTTTGTCCTTTTAATCAATATTTCTTTATTTTGTAAATAAAAATTTGATTAATCTGGGCCAATGATGATTTTATGAATGGACGGATGTGATGCATCCCTTCGTATGCAAAGAAAAGAAAGGATCTATTATAACCTTTCTCTTTACAAAATTATATCCTCACCCATTTCATAAAATAAATTGATGTAACAAGTTAGAGGTTCATTACTACTACTGTACTAATGTATTAATGAGTCATTTGTTTAAAACAAAAAATTAACTTTATGTTTTTTTTTATAATTTAATATAACTATTTAGATTGGATTTAATAAATTGGGTCATACAAATAAAATATAGATAAAAATAAAAAAACACATATACATATGAAAGTTAGAGAGGAAGGTACCACGGCGAGCCCTACCTCGTCGATCCGACGTGTAGGCTCGTCGTGCCTCTTCGCCACACCCACCCCTTTCGTCGTATGGATTTCGTTTTTTCGAAATGTTGACGACGAATACATTTCAAAATCTAACCGTTGGTGGTGTGTTTTATAGCCGTTTGGTTATATATATATTTAAAAAATTCTTAATCTTTTTATAAACTCTCTCACATTTAACAATTTTAACAATCATATTCATTCCCTAAAATAAAAAAAAATATTAGAATGACTTGTTCAGCTCCACACACTTATGATCAAATCAAAACATTGGTTGCTAACCTAATTAAAGAAGACAACGTTCAGCAGAAAGCGATTATGAATTTAGCCAAGAAATTTGGAAGTGCATCTGTTGCAAAAGATGTTTGTAGAAAAATATGAAGAATGCAATGATATTCCAAAAGAGTGGCGTAATTCGATGATCAACTTTTTGAAAAAAGAATCAGACAAAGACTATGCGATACATGATGCTTTGGTTGATGAAGCCGTTAAAATCGAAAGACAAATGGAATCTAAACAAGAATGGATTAGAGAATTTTAATTTCCGTGTTCTAGTTCTAATTTAAATAATGTTATTTTAATTTCAGTAATGTTATTTTATTTTCTATGTTGTAATTTTAATTTCAGTAATGAATTTTCCAACGGCTATGTTTAAATTTGAATTCTCCAACTGCTATATTTTAATTGAACATGGGTTCCAACGGCTATATTTTCTCTGTAAATACTACTTCCATTTAGTATTTTTTTTCTCACACAAAACCATACTCTCAAACATGTCTCAAGGAAACACTTCTGCAAACAATAAACAAAACAAACGAAAAGCTACTCGAAGCAACCCATCGACACCGAAAAAGGTACCAGTGACAATCCCTCCACAACCTTATCCTCCACAACCTTACCCAAACACGATGGGTGAATCATCCGTTTCTACTGTTGATCAATCAGAGAGCCCTGTTGAAAAATACCAGGTACCTGCTGAGTTCTTGGTACCAGGTACCTGTTGAAGAATACCAGGTACTGTTGATCAATCATCCGTACCTGCTGAGTTTCGTGTTACTGAGAACAAGAACATCAACTGCTTAATGATGAAGAAGCATTACGTGAAGCATTAGCAGAAGAAGAAAGGGAGAAACAAGAGTTGGCGAGGTGGGAAAAGACTGTCGAATTCATCAAGAATTCTTGGGGTATTTCCTCGGAATTTGATTCGGATCCCGAAACCGATTAAATTTCGTCGAACCGTACCGTATCGTATCGTTTTTAATTTTATTCCGTATTTGTAATTTTTATTTATGTATTTGTAATGTTTTAATTTGAATGAAATAAATTTTAGTTTGTGTGAAAATGAAAAAAAGAAAAATAAAAGAAAGTGGTGAGGCTTAAATGAAGAGGGAGTGTATTGTGAGTGAGGGGGTATTTTTGTTAGTTGTGTTGGTGTTATGTGGCGCTGAGTTGGCATATGACTTTTCAAAATTCCAACCTATATGTCTAAATTTTTGGTTTTATGTGGGTCATTTTCAATCTGTACATGCAATCGAACATGTAAATTTTTGCTCAACCCAAAATTTTGGTGTAAACCCTTTATACCACTCTTTTTAGTAGAGGTGTAATCGAGTCAAGCTGAGCTTAAGTTTCATAAGGCTTGAGCTTGGCTTGATAATACAATTGTAGGCTCGAGCTTGGCTTGATAGCTTGTCAAGCTTTAATAATCTAGGCTTGAACTTGACTTGATAAGTTTGATAAAAGCTTGAACTTGGCTTGAAAAGCTTGTATGTGTATAAAATTATTTTTTTATAATACAAAACTCATCAATAATAACATGGATAAAATAAAACAAACATAAACCATAACTGGACACCAAATTCGATTTATTTAGCATTAATAAAACAAAAATAACATAATCGTACAGTCTTAGTTTGAAAATGCGTTTTGCAATCTAATTAAGGTACCAAAGACCATTGTGTAATGTGATTGCTAACGCAATTACGACACCATCGTGTTAAAAAGAGTACAAAAATATCTATACGTATTATATTTCACCAAAAACCAAGTACATTAATAAATTTGTAAAATTAAATAAATGATTTAAAATACGATAAGCTAAATTATAAATTTAATCAAAGAATATATTATTTATTTATGAAATAAGCTTTTATTATTAAGTTAATACTCAAATTAAGCTCATATAATCATAAATACACATTTTAATAAAGCTTGAAAAAGCTTGATAAGAGTTCGAGCCGAGCTATCAAAATCTTGAGCTTGAGCTTGATATATGTTTCAAGCTATTTTTTAGGCTTGGGCTTGAGCTTGATAAAAGGTTGGCTTGATCGAGCCAAACTCGAGTTGCTTGATAAAATTTTGGTTTGATTACATCCCTACTTCTCACTAACCCACCAAAAACTCACATTTCAAACCCACATCATTTTAATCTTTTATTAATTAATTTTAAACTAAAAAATAAATAAAAACCTAAATAAAAATAACAAAAAATTTATATATTTAATTTCAAAACCCTTTAGACCAATCTGCCCCTTTTTAAAAAAAAACCGAGCCCAACCCATTTACAAACCCATAAGGGTTTTAGAATATACTCTTTCTTCCTCACAAGCCGTCTTCTTCAGCAGGTTTTTTTTTTTCGTTTCATATTTTTTCGTTTCTTTTCTTTTTCATATGAGAACCCACCATGGCCCACACTTTCGGGAGAAGCGAACGGTGAGTGAGTCACCACTGGTGTTTTTTTTTTAGAAATCTTAACCCACACGTGGGTTTGAGGTGAGTTTGAGGTGGGGTTGTGTGAGATTTATGACAACTCACGCATATAATTTTGCCAAGTCAACCTCACGGGTGGAATTTGCCAAGTCAACCTCACGGGTGAGTTTGATGCAACACCTCACACATGCATCAAGATACGTTTGATGTACATGTTTTTTACGTGTTTATTAAGGTTGTAAATATCTCTCGCCACCATACAAACATCATTGACAATAAGATCTCTCACAACCATTGTGCACTCTTTCTTGCCTTGTACATATCTCTCTAGGTAATGAAATTTTGAAAAATGTCAGCAGCATAACAATCATAGATGACAAAATTAAAGTTCTTTCACCAAGTATACAACATATAAAATGTCACTATATAACATCGCTTGTTCAATTATCATATGAGATGCTTAGTGCATATTGATACGTCTGAGAAATAAGATCATACAAAATCAGATACTCGCTCGCCAGTCGCCAGATAAAATGTCACTATATACAACATACGAGATACCTGATGTATAATGATGTTCAAACACAGTTTTACGTGAATGTTCACCTTATCACTTCAGTAAGTACTCTAGATATATTCATATATGTATAGTTTAATGAACTATAGACTCAAGTAAACCACAAGTACGGTTCGATTAGCAAAGGTATATTTGCGCTTATTCAGTCCAATGCTCTTCTACGGATCTCTCACCGGTTTCCTAAGCGCCACTTAAATTTGATAGTTTGGACCACAAATCCATCTAGCAGTCGTCCTGTTGTAGATGATGTAGATTACATAGTGTTAATGTTGTTCTTTTCTGTTATTGTTGTACATTTTATTTTGGCCTTGCCCTAGGTGTGGTGCTTCTTTTGCCTTTAGTGTTTAAAAGATTGCTTTTAAAAAAAACAACTCATGAATACACACCGTACCGTACAAAAAGTCAGCCAGTCTAATAAAATTTGATACTAAAATAAATTTAAATCTTTAAAAATAACTTTCGTTACATACATTTTTAGTTTTAAAAATATTAAATGCAAGACGAAAGATGGAATAAACTATGAAGTCTGGTTAGAGGTTCGAAGATGAAGAAGGTGAAAAATTTAAAGTACATAACGAGGGTTTTCTTTTGCATAACAGTTAATGTATGATGCTCTCAGTCATCGAGTTGCGTCTCGAGTTGTCATATACTGTAATGAAATCTACATTTGCATAGTTAGGCTAAGGGTGAAGTAATGACTTCCAACTCAACATCATAAATTTACTATTTAATCGTAAGAGCATGAGCAATGGAAAAACTTTTTTAAAGACTTTTTAAAATTGTGTAAGTTTTTTGAAGTGTGTTTTTACCATTGTAAGGAAGACTTTTTAATAAAGCTTTTTACAAAGGTTTGATAAACACCAAGTCTTTGATACAAGCCATAGTCATTCAATGTATTCGATAACAATAACATTAAATGAATCAAGTCTTTAAACTTCATGCATTGTAGATACGTACCAAAAAACTCATCGTTTTTTAAAATAATCACTTTATTTAAATTATATTTCAGTAAATACCCACATACATTCACAAACCTAAAAATAAAATAAAAAAATAACACGATATATGAGTGATAAGTGTATCAGGCGTTGTTGTGCCTTTGTAAAGAACATGACATCCTAGCTTAGGTGTCCTAAAAGATTGTAAGCAAAAGTGTGAAAGTTTCTCCACCGGTGTAAAGGAGATTCATTTACTAGTGAAGTAGAACTCTCGAGTGGATACTCGAGGAGTGGAAGTAGGGGCAAGATAAGTGAGATCTTGCTAGGCTGAACCACTATAAATCATTGTGCATTGTGGTTTGTTTCTTTATTACCTCAAGTCTATTACTTTGTTAATTCACACTTCGTCTATATCCATCACGATCACGAAAAAGTTTTAAAGTAATTAAAACTAACCAGTAAAAACTATTCAACCCCCCTTCTAGTTTTCTACACACCCATCTGGTTCTAGGAAGAAGAACCAACCTGAGGAAATTGTCTGAAACGATGAGCAAAGGTGGGAAGTTATGAGGTACATCCGATCAACACAAACACATCATAACCTTTGAGCTGATTTAGTCGAACACTTGTATGCTAATGTTGATTTGTAGTTTTAATATTGGGTGAATGTAAGCTTTTTAATTATTGAATAAAAGTTTAATGTTCGAATAAAAGTGTTTACGTTTACGTTTTTAGTTTAAGAATTAAATTAATTAAGAAGAAAAGAAAATGGTATGACGTGGCGATGAGTTTCTCACCACCAGTAAGTTTGAAAGGTAGGTTGTCTGAGTGAAGAGAGAAAGCTGATCTGGCGCTAATTTGGAGGTGGGTTATTCACCCAATCTAGCCTTAGAACAACGGTTAGAGAATCCAAATGATTCGTGGTCCCTACCCTCGTTTAGCTTTTGTGCTCTCTGTTCATGAGATGCGGTTCAAAGGCTTTTATTTTACTTTTAGGGTTAATTCCATATAAACCCAATTTAAACCTCTAAATGATATATTTACCCAACAAAAAATGATAATTTCATACATATACCCAATATATATAACATATTTACCTATTTTATTAAATAAAACATTAAAATAATTTACACCATTAAAATTTTATAGTACCCTTGATGATATCAAAATCCAGATAAGAAACAACAACATAAACCAAACAAAACCTTATGTCTACAGTAATGATTTTGAAACAAACTTTTAGAACCACAATAGCAAGAAAACTAACTGTAGCTTCTAAGTATTTAATCCTAAACAAAGCGTGAACTAAATCACAATTCACATTACAAGGGATACAAAAAATCAACTAGTTTTAACGCTTGTACACGTACGTGACTTGAACATAAATGATATATTAAGTAATAATTCCGTTATTGTGATTTTATAAATATTATATATTTTTTAAAACATCTAATGTTTATATGTTTGATTATGTTGTTATTTTTATTGTGCATCGTGTAAATTAATATAAACTCACGTCAAATTTTATCTTTTGAATTTGATATTTTTTTACTTTCGATATATTTTATTCTAAATAATTATATCTTAATTATTAATTAATAAACCATTTACATCAACCTTACACGTACACGATTTATAAATTTATGATTTTGTAATGTTTATATTATTCTATAAAACAATATTAAAATTTTAATACTTAAATAGTTACGATGCTCATGAACCCACAAGATATACATGATTTTTCATTATGTGATTATGTTAATTGATATTTTGTATAAATATTTGTTGCTTACACGATTTGACTTTGTTTTACTCAAGTGTTTGTTATCTTTTTCTAGACATTGTGTGTTTAGTAACACATAACGACCTCGAAGAATTATATATTGTTGTAATATGTAAAGTCTCGTGTATTTATTATCATCTCACACCGATGTTTGAGGTCCTGCATTCATTTTGATATTTATATTCATGTTAATAATAGATTACGTAGATTTCATTGCTTGACTTTGTTAAGTGTTAAAACAGAAATAGAAAATAATTTGTGTTGTTATTTGAATATGTATAATCATACGCTTTGTTGATTTTTTAATACAACATATATGTTATATTTTAAGATCTAAAGTTTATAGAGTATAAAGTTTAAGAGGGAATTTTGTTAATTTTATAAATGATGAGACTGCATTTATACATAGGCTTTTTTCGTCCCAATCGGGCTTAAAATGCTTAAAAATGTCATAAAATACCGTAAAATATGCTTGTGTTTGTTCATTGTGTATTTTAGGTACGAATATCGTGAATTCAACAAAAGATCAAAAGAAACAAGCAAAAACGAACACTGGAAAAGAAGCCGCACAAAGAACCGGACCCGAATCATGCATTTCCATTGAAGTCCTTGAAGTTTGAAGATTTTTCAAGATTAGTCCCTCAACTTTGGAAGACTTGTCATTTTATACCATTGTAAAACTCTAAAATTAAATTTTGGTCCCTAAAATATCAAGAATATACAAGAATAGCCCTTCAAGAATCTCAAAATTGCACTTATGGTCCTTGTTTAAAGTTTGCTAAAACAAATGTTCCAAAAGTGACAATAATAAGTGTGAACACACTTATCCTTTTACCACTTAATTATAATAATAACCAAGCTAAAACGTGTATTATATGTCGTAAATGTCGGAATTATGCGTGGTTTTTGTTTTTGTTGTGATTTAGGATCAAAATGTGAAAAGGGAAGAAAACACGGGCTTTCACGCGCTTTTATCGAAGAAAAAGACAAAAGACGAAGTCAAAAGATCAAGAGTGCAAAAAGAACGGAAGTCCAAGGCCTATTCTGAAGATTTATCGAAGAAAAAGTCTAAAGACGAAAGTTTAATAAAGTCGAAGAACTCAAGTCTAATGAATGAAGAAATTATAAGACGAGTTCAAATAATCCCGAGACAAAGTCGAAAAAGTCGAAGAAATTAGAAGAGGAAAAGACGAGAGAAGAAAGAAATGAGCAACACATGCTAGCCTTCCTAATCACCTATAAATACACTCCTAATGACTCATTAGGAGTTGTTAGCTAACTTGACAAACTAGTCTTCCACCTTTAATTACTTGCACTTTTCTTAATGTCATTTACTTAATTGTCATTTAATTACCTTGTCTTGCACCTTAAATTTGTAAGTTTAATCTTTACTCTTAATTGTTGAATCTTATTTTAATCAAGTTTTTATTAATCTCTTATTCTACCTTTCTTGTTTTGATTTAATCTTTATGCTTATTATCTTATTGTCATGCTTATTTGATTAATTTTTATGTTTTTATGTTTTTGATTGTGTTGGATTATTGATTTTATAGCTTATTGTGTGTTTGATTTGATTTTAGTTAAGTTTTTTTATTAGTTTATTTTATTAAAAGTTGATTTTTAATTTTTAGTTTTATTAGTGTTTTTCAAGTTTTTAATTTGTGGTTTAATTAGTTTTTCTTAAAAGTGTTTTAAATTAAATTTTAGTTAATTGCTTATTTGATTTTAGCTTATCTTTGGCTAATTTTCTGATTTTTAGTCCTTACTGTAACTGTATATCTGATCTCTTGGATCTTCGGATAAGGGTTTAGGAATTCCGAAGATTTTCCCTTATTCCGAAGATTTAATTTATCCAAAATTTTCCCTTTCTCTGAATATATCAATTTTTCCGAAGATTTAGTTTTTTTTCTTGAATTTCTTAATTTTTCCGAAATTATTCATTTTTCTAAATTTAGTCATTATTCCGAAAAACACAAAAGTCCGAAAATGTCATTTTTCCGAAGATTTTATTTTCTCTGAATTTATTGTTATTCCGAAGATTTTTCTTTTTCTGAAAATTCTGTTATTCTGAAAAAGTTAGTATTGCGAAGAATCACTTATTGCGAAATAGCAATTATTCCGAAAAAAGAGAGTTTTTAAAACATTAAGTATTCCGAAGAATACTGTAGAGATTTGCGAAATAATTAACATCCCTGCTTGCCAGCTTAGTAAGTTTGGCGCCTAGTTGAGGTGTGTGGTTGGCTGTTTCCAGCAGCTAGCCTTCTAGCTTGTTTATTATTTAGTATTGTTCCGTAATTGTTTATTTTAATCTGAAAGTTGTTCCGATTTTATTTCTGAAAGTTACGTATTTTTAGTTGAATTTTTCGTCTATTTTTAAAATTAATATTTTTTCGTAAAGTTCAAGTTTTATTTTTATTTAGTACCCGCTTTAGGTTTTGCCTCGTTTAGCTTTAAAGTACCATTTTAGTTTTATTCTCTCCTTCTTCATTAAGTAAATTTTATTCTCGAGTTGATAGTTAATTTCGTCTTTTAGTTTTATTTTTATTAATTGTTTTGCTTTAATTTACGTTTTATTATTTGTTTCGCTCCTTTATTTTTAGTTATTTGTTTTAATTTCTCGTCATTTACTTTTTTAATCATTTATAGCTTTATTTACCTTGCCTTCTACTTTTACAGTTTTGCAATTTTAATTTTACTACAACGACCAATCTATTATTCTTTCCACCAAAAGACGACTGAGTCGCACGATTAACCAGTAGTCAATTCGATTAGACACAGACGAACAAATTTTTACATACAAAATCTCAGTTATTAGACAACATGGCCAAAGATGTATTAAAGGGAAACTAAGTGATTGCTGTTAGAAGTTCATTTGCCAACTTTCATGAAATGCATGGGGCAAAATTAACATAATCTAAACCCAAACCCTACATGTAAACCCGGATTAAACCCATATACCACCCACATCCCAACTCTTAAACCCACTCCACTTAAGCCCACCATATAAACCCTGTCCAACCCGGTGTACACGTCACCCTACTATCTTTCATTAACTAATAAACAAAGTTTTGTTTAAACTTTTGTTTATTATTAATCTACCCCGGGAAACAACTTGTATATTTTTAATACCCATCTAACACCATCGTTTAAGCATCACCATCACCACATAAACCCTAAACCCAATCAGTAACAAAGCAAAGGGTTTTGATTTGATTCTTTCCAGAACTATAATTATACTTATGCTAACCATTTCCCCACTCCCAAAACCATGTCACTTTCACCCTATGTGACATACGCAGCTTCCCCTGACCCATGTTTGAACAAGGAGACAAAAAGTTGACAGCAAATCAAGGGCCCTTGTTAATTTCGTGTTGTCCACGACACAACCAACATCTTGGATTGCATTTACACAGTTGGCTTCCCAACATATTCACATGGCAAGTTTTGACTGAATTTTCAATTTCTTCAAAAAGGGCATAGAAGGAATTTTATGGTTGTTTTAGGGTTTACATTCTTGCATTCTAGAATAGTCTAAGTTAATGTATAAAAGGGGTGGCCTCTGCCCCTTTTCATTTTGTTCCAGCACTTGTAAAGTTTTTCTTTAATATTAATGAAACTTTTATATTTTCAATCTCTTTGCAAGGCTGAGTTCCATTACTTATTTGTATTAGTGTAAAATTTATTTTCTTAAAAAATTAGTTTCGAGTTCAAAATTTTTCTTATTTGTTCAAAAGATTTGGCAAATTCGACTTTTGAAGATCCACTTATTACATGCTTATGAGATTGGTTGTTTGACACACAAACAATCTCATTAAGCTGTGTAAGCTGTTAGTTTTATGTTGGTTTACCATTTGGTTTCAAAAGATTTGGTTTCAAAAGGTGTTGAGTTTTTCAAAAGATTTTCATAAAATCTTTGTACTTTTTTTTCTCACTTTGCTAATCCAGTGTTCTATAAGCTTGTTTCAAAAGATGTTGACACACAACCTTTTGATTTAAGTTTTAGATTTGGTGTTTTGTTTTACTTTTGGTATTGTTATCAGTAGGTACATCAAAGGGGTGGTTTTTGACTGTTGTTGTCTAACCACCTCCTTGTTTCATTCTGAACAGCAACAACACTAGCACATGACCTTAAATCTTGCTAAAAGGAAGATGGCGTCAACCCATCCTTCTGGTTTGGATATAAATCAGAAAGGTACATTGCCTTGACCCTTTTTTTGTAAAATATATATGCTTATGTGTTTTTGTGTGATTGCCCATGTTTTATGTTCTTGGTAGTTCTTTACATGTTCTTGTAGCAAATTACATAGGATCCAATTGATTTTGAAAGTTTGAAGTATGATTTATATGATTTGGTTTGAAAAAGTTGTGTTTTTTAGTTCTTAGGGGGTGTTTGGGTTTGTTAGTTGCATACTGTAGTGACAAGAGTGGTGTGGTGACATTACCTCAAACATATTTTATAAGGGCATGTTTGGTAGGATGGAAAGAAAAGCTAGGAAAGGAAACATGGGTCATTTCTTGTGTTTGTCACTGACATGGAATGGAAACAGAGAATCAAAAAGTCATTCTCTTTCCATCGTATTCATTCTTTTAAATTAAAAGGGAAAGGCCGAGAAACAAAATTTATTCATCTATTTATTCTCCATCTTTATCACCAGGAATCAGGATTTTTGACATAAAACACGAATACAAATATAACTGCTCACGTGGAAGGCACTATTGACAACAAAATTGAGAACTCCACATTCATTTTGTCTCTAGCGATTACAAAGATTCTTGAATCAAATTGAACTCTTTCTCATGAAACCAACATGATCTCTAATATAACCGATATATGTTGATATACCTTAGTTTTTCATCAAATCTAAACTCTATTATTGGAATCTAATAACTGTTCTTGGTCATAGGCTCATAGCTACTTTTAAATAAATTTTTGTATGATTCTCATTTACTTTCATTATGGTATTGTTCTTGCTAAATGTAATGCTTAATAACCATTATACGATGTTAGTGTTCTACACTGATGTCATCTGGTGCATGCCATATGTTTGACAAAATGCCAAAGGCTAAATGTTGTCTCCATTTTTAATATATATCTTCATCGAGGCTTTAATCTGAAAAAGAATGACTTTGCTTATTTATGTTTAAATGCTTGTTTTTTTATGAAGGGGTAGTCTCTTTTTATTTTTATGGGGATTGGTTTGTATCGGCACCGACTACAAATGTAGTGTATCGGTGTATGACAAATTAATATTGAAGCTGCCTTGTAATGAAAATCATTGTTGCTTCGTGTTTTCTGTTTTTTTGGTTCAGATGTAATATGCTGGTTTGAGCTCATGAGTACTAATTTGTTATGTATTCGTGAGTTTTTAGTAATCAATGGTTGTGTCTTTTAATTGCATTTGCAGTTAACAAAAACCACCAGTTGTATGAAGGTTAAAAGAATATGTCCTTAAACAAGTTGCGTTTTTCAATTGCATTTGTGCTTAACGACCCAAATATGAAATGATTTGTTTTAAAATAGATTGAAATTGTCAAACCGACTGATTATATATTTTTCCATTCCACTACAAAACGCGCAACCAAACATGAGAAAAGATTTTCTCATCTTGATTCTATGGTTCGACCAAACAAATGAATCAATCATCTTTCTACAAATCAATTCTCTTTCTTTGTAATTCCATTCTATGCTCTATTTCCATTCTCTACCATTCACTTGTACCAAACGTCCCCTTAGTGTTAGGAGGTAGTTATTTGCACTTTATTTGCAAAGTTTAGTGTATAAATGGAATTTGCATAGTTTTGGTTTGAACAGCCTAGGTATAACAGTAGCTTTAGGTTTACTTTGTGTGTTTTTTGTTCATGATAACTTGTGCACAACTAGCTTATAGGTGTGTTCAGGACTGTATGCCATTGTTGTTTGCTTAGGAGTGCTTAAAATCTAGTTAAGATTAGCCAAAGTTCACTGTTATAGTAGCAACATTAGCAAACTAATACATTTTTACTAGCTGTATACACAGTGGGATATTTTAGGTGATTTTGTGTGCTTTTTGGCCTTGGAAGTTGGTAGGTTGTTAGATTTAGGTTAGTTAAAGCCTTATATTAACTAGTAGTTGCAGTTTGGTTAGTTTTTGTTACTTTAAATTGCATCTAAAACTCATTTAAGTGCCAAAAGGATCAACAATTCATCTTTTCTGCATGCCATAAACACCAGCAGACCTCTAGGTCTTGATTTTGGTCTTTGGGGTTTGATATTTGGTATATTGTTAGACTTAGGTTAGGTATAGACTCTAGTTATCTGGTATTGAGGTTTTGTAAGCTTTTGGGTGGTTAAAATCGGATTTGAAGCTCACTGTTTGCACAACAACCCACCAGACCTCCATATACTGTGATTTAGGGTAATATGTGCCTTGATACGTGTGTTATTGTTTTTGTTTTTGTTTGATATTGACTCCCTACAATCCACTAATTGTAGGGGTGCCCCTTGTACCAAGATTATAACACCAAACAAGCTCAAATCTTTCATTTTTCAATTTTCGTGACACAGCAGTGGGAACTCCTTTCCCACTGCATGTGCTTTCTTTCCATTGTTATCACTAAAGGACAAGATGTCACTTTCATTTATGGTAGTTTTTGTCTTATTAGGTCAGTACATATTTTTTAGTTTTTTCAATTTTCCCAGCTTATTTTAGTTACTTTAGAATTTTTGAAAAAAGTAATGGTATTTTTGCCATTATTTTATTATTTTTTAGCATTAAAATTGTTTTAGTGGTTTAAAAATAGAAAAATAGTTTTAAAAATTTAGAAAAAATACTTTTTAGTTTTCAATGAATATAAGCAAGATATTTGTTTGATAAAGTCATATTTTGGACTTTTTGTTGATTATATTTAATTTTAGGGCTTTAATTAGCATTTAAAATTAAATATTAAATCGATAGTAAGTTTTAAAATATATTTATTGAATTTTTATTCTTATTTAGATTTTAGACTTAATTTTAATTTTTAATTAATTTTTAGTTAAAATTTTTATTTTCGTCGCATTTTACGTTTTTAATTTTTCGTCGTAGTTTAAATTAGCATAACTCTTCATTTAATTTTATTTCCTCTCACACTAAAAAACATAACTAATCCAAACATTGTTTTTATATTATTGGAACACAAATTATACACCTCCGCCGAGGACGAACTTGCAATATCGATTTTACGGTTTTCCTAAATCGTAGAATTTAATACTTGCCATGGTTATTTGTTTTTCCTAAAACAAATGACTCAAATACCTACATCAATTTTGGTGCCGCTGCCGGAGAAGTGTTTTTAGTGCCATTATATTATCGTGTTTGTGTGAGTAGTACGTTTTTGCTTTTCATTTTTGGAAAGCGTAAATATCGTACATACTCGTTTTTTTATTTTTCCTACTATATTAATCCAAATAAATCGTGTTAAATTGTTCCTCAATTAACGCACAAATCTTTTTTTCCATTTTATCGTTTTTGTTTTATTTTTGTGAATACTATATTATATTACGTAGCACAATTAATAAACAATATTATCCGAATACGCAAGAAACCGCACCTCGATAGTGGGCGTTCCGGTCATTATCGAGTGTATTAAATTCAAACTAAAAATCAAAGGCAAAATAGATAAATAATCCTAAGAAATTTAATCTCAATTGATACAAACTATAAGGTGGGTATAAGGCGGGTGTTATAAAATACACCTTAAAGAAAAAGGCTCTTAAGTGCTTCGGGTCGCCTCGTTTCTCCGCTTGCTTGTGCGTATCGATTTAATGAGGATTGATTAAGGGTTTGCCATTCAAGTATTAATACATCTATTTTTGTGAGTTTAGGTTATTGAACCCTCGAAACGTTTGGCGTTCCGCCAACGTTTCCAAATCGACGAAGGTTTTTATTTGTCGTAATTGCCTTCATTCCTCTTTGGATTCATTAATCAAGACCTTTGATTATAGGATAACTTTTGTAGATTAATTTCTACGCAATACACCAAAAAATACGAAAAAAACATCAAAAACCAAAAGAAAATAAAATTAAAAAGTCGAAAAACCCCAAAAAGAATCTTCTTTGCTACCCTCGTTCTCTAAGTTAGTGCATGCGCACTCGATCGAAGGATTATTCTAATTCTAGCGACGTTTCGAATCGACGCAATCGAAATCGAAGGAATTGACAACGAAGACGTAATTTAGAAACGAACGTTCCTAATTTTGTTGTCGAAACCGTAGACGAAATGGCCAAGAATCGTACGATGATGGAGTTGCTCCAAGCACCCACCGAGGGTTATGGAGACGCGATCATAATTTCCGCAATCGAAGCGGAGAATTTTGAAATCAAGAGCCCGGAATGCTATCTTTGATTCATGCGATAAAGTTTAAGGGTCGTGAGGCGGATAATCCTTACGATCACATACGGAATTTTGATCGTCTTTTAGCCACGTGCAAGTTTAAAAAGTCGACCCTGATGTCGTTAAGCTTATGCTTTTTTCGTACTCGCTCGATGGTGCCGCCAAGGATTGGTATGAGAAAGAGCCACCTGATTCCATAATTACGTGGAAGGATCTTGTTTCCAAATTCGTTAATCATTTCTTTCCACCGTCTAAGACCACATTTTCAAAAACGAGATCACGAGGTTCGAACAAAAGCGAATGAGTCGTTTAGAGACGCGTGGGATCGTTTTAAGGAATTTCTTAGGCAATGTCCTCACCACGGATTTTCCGAGTTACACCAAATCGACACTTTTTATAACGGTCTTAATTTTCAAGAGCAAGATTCGTTAAATTCTGCAGCCAGTGGCAATTGTTTGTGTAAAACTTCGAAAGACGCGTTAATGGTTATCGAAAAATGATCCAAGGTTTTTCAACTCCGTAGCACACCGAGTGTTGTCAATGTCGCCAATATTAGTAATTCTACTCGCGATATTGAGAGGGTTGACGCAAAAGTCGATAAGTTGACGAATGTGTTTACGTCGTTTCTCATTGAGATGCAAAAGAAAGACGCTCCCCGCTACGGTGAAAGCGTTTGAGGTTTCGTGTACGTTGTGTGGTGGACCTCATAATTATTACGAGTGTGCGGCTATGGATAGCCAAACGTCGAGTGTTAACACATTAAATGGTAATTTTCAAAATTCTTATCAAAATAACGCGTGTCCCTCACAAGGAAATTACAACCACAACCAAGGCAACAATAATCAAAACCGAAACAATTTTCAAGGAAATAATCATGGTAATCAAGGTTATAATCAAGGTCGTAATTTAAGTTGACAAAATCGAGATTTTAACAGCAATCAAATCTCGAATTTTCAAAACAACAACAATCAAGGTAACAATTTTTCAAGTGGGAATCAAGGGAATTCTCAAAATAACAATCATAACCAAGGTTTTTAATCAAAATCAAAACGTTTCAAATAATTTTCAAAATTATATAAAATCAAATGACGCTAATATAAGGAGATTAGAAACACAAATTGGTGACATGAAAAATAAATTTTCCAACACGTTGAGAGGGCAAAACAACAAGATTGACCAAGGTCAAATCAACATAAAAAAGATGTTTTCGGCTATAATGAACAAGCAATCGACTTCGTCTTCGAGTACGTTACCAAGTGACAACGTACCAAATCCGAAGGAACACGTTAAAGCCGCCTCGTCTCATGGAAAAAGTCGTGTGATTACCCCAAACCTTGATGGTTTCAAAGTTGTTCCTTCTTCTCAACCCTCGACTTCTAAAACGCCTTCATGTTCTAAAGTCGAGGGAATGAACGTGGTGACCAAGGAAAAGAGTGTACACCCTCGTGTACCTCAAATTCCATCCACAGTTCAAAAAGAGAGTTTTATCGACCTCACCAAAGTTCACCTTGAAGAAGTTTGTGCTTCGATCCTTCTTAAAAAATCAAAAAGGCATATGCAGAGAAAGGAAGAGGATCCGGGCCAATTTCTATTACCTTGTGATTTTTTCAAGATTGACGGATGTTTAGCCCTTGCCGACTTAGGGGATAACATCAATCTCATGCCTCATTCTCTTTGGAAATTGATGAAGTTGCCAAGACTTACCCCCACAAACATGACAATCGAGCTTGCAAGTTGTACACCACTCAAACCAATTGGTATAGCTGAGGATGTCTACCTTAAGATTGGAAAGTTTATTTTTTCCGTGGACTTTGTCATTTCCGATTACGAGTGTGACCCTAAATGTCCCATTATTTTAGGTCGACCCTTTTTATCGACGGCTCGAGGTTAATGCAATGATGCCTAAAAACGTTACTTGCATTTTTTGGTCTCTTTGTTTTGATTACGACAATATATAAAAACAAGCATTTACGAAAACAACGAAAAACGAATTCTAGAGTTCAAGTATTTTTTCATTTCAACCATTATCACTTAAGGTATGAACAAACAAGTTTTCATCTTAAATAAGTGATCAAGGATTTAAGTTTTTTTAAAACTCACATTTTATTAAATGTAACAAGGTTTTTTTATTAAACTTTATTTTTAAGAATATGTTTTATTAAATTAAATATTTGAAAATTTGAAAATGGCATATTCCATATGGTTTAGGAATATCCTTTGTGGATAAATATTCCACCAGATATGACTATCCCACTAAAAGAAAAAAGGGCGCGGAGTCTACCTCCACGGTTCCCTAAATGCCTATGCGGATCCTTATCTCGAAGGAACTGCATGCATCAATAAGGAACCGCGCCCAGAAAGAGCCGTTGGGCTTTTGTCTTATAAATAGTGGACCATTCTCATATTTTCTCTTCACCTCTTTTGCATACAAATTTCCAGATTCAAACATACTTCTTAAATCATTCAAATCCTTGGTTATTTGGTTGATTACTACTTGTTTAGAAGTGAATCTTTCTCCACTCATCTCTTCCTCTCCAAGTGCAAAGAGAAGAACACTTTCATCCTTGAAGTGTTGAATATACCTCAAGATCTATTGAAGATTAAGTTTTATTTATTCATTTTAGTTGTGTTCTGAGAATCCAAGTAGTTGTGTTATTTGGAAGTTATGTTGTGAAGATCTAAATAGTTGTGTCTATTTGGATGTTGTGTATGTAGTAAGGTTAATACTTAGTCCTTAAAGTATATTGGTGTAGATTGGTCCTAGTTAAAATTAGGACTCGACTTTTAGTTTAGAGTCGGAAATTGGTTAAGTAACGTGTACGGTTTCTCCACCTTAAGGAGTTTGTTGATTAGTGAACTCTCGAGTAAGGGAGTACTCGAGGAGCAGAGTAGGGGCGAGGAGTGAGCTTCATTTCTGAACCACTATAAATCCTTGGTGTTTGGTTTGATCTTTCTTTTCCTTATCTCTTTACATTCATTATTCTTTACTTACATATACTTGTGATTATTAGCTTAGTTTCACTACCCTTGTCCATATTGTGCATAAGAAGATTTCACATATTTTCTCAAGCCTAATTTTTTGAAAAGGATATTTAAAAACCCATATTTAACAAGTAAATTTAAGAAACTATTCAACCCCCTCTAGTTTCTACAATTGGTATCAAAGCGTGGTTGCTCAAACTTTTTTAAATATATTGTATTTTAAAACTTGACTCGATCTATGGATTCCAACAAGTACCTAGAAGGGCAATCTATGCAAAGACCACCTCTTTTGAAACCGGTAGTTTTATTTATTGGAAAAATAGATTTGAGACTTATGTGAATTCAAAAGATTTAGATCTTTGGCATGTTGTTACCAATGGTGACTTTTTGCCTTATCAATATAATAAAGTTTCTAAAAAGAAAGAGTTAGTAACTTTTGAAAGTTCTAACAATGACACTAAGAAGAAACTTGCTAAAAATAATGAGGCTAAAATGATGATTTATAATGCTTTACCTAAGAAAGAGTATGAAAGGATTTTCATGTGTAAAACCGCTAAATATATTTGGAATACTGTTTTAATAACCCACCAAGGTAATAGTCAAGTCAAAGAAAGTAAAATCGATCTTCTTGTTCAACAATATGAACAATTTGTCATCTTAGAAGATGAAACTATCGATAGTGAATTTGCTAGGTTTAATACTATTATTACTAGTCTAAAATCACTTGATGAATGTTTTTCTAGCAAGAACAATGTTAGGAAGTTTCTTAGGGCGTTGCATCCAAAGTGAGGAGCTAAAGTCATGGCAATTGAAGAGTTAAAGGATCTTACTACATTATCAGTTGATGAACTTATTGGCAACTTAAAAGTTCATGAAATGATAATTTTGAAGGACACGGAAATGGCGAAAACCAAGAGTGAAAGAAAGTATCTAGCACTCAAAGCCAAGAAGGTGCAGAGTGATCATGATAGTTCTTCTTCAGAAAGTGATGATGAGGAATATGCCATGGCGGTTAGAGACTTCAAGAAGTTCTTCAAAAGGCAAGGTCAACATGTAAGACAACCAAGCAACGACAAGAAAGTCTTTTCCAAAAACCGATTTGTCAAGAGTGACAACGGTGATAGGAAATGCTTTTGATGTGGTGACCCACACCACTTCATCGGTGCTTGTCCCAAGCCATCTCACGACAAGAATCACACGGTCTTCGTTAGTGGTTCATGGAGCAATAGTGGTGAAGAATGTGACGACAATGCTAAAGACGAAAAGTATCTCATGGCCCATTCTTCCAAAGAGGTACATTCTGAAACAGAATATTATAGAAATGATAGTTCTTCTCTAGACAATTTAGAATTAGAAAGTAAATATAACAACCTATGCAAACTAAGTTTAAAATTCATTGAAAAGAACAAAGTTCTAAAGTCAACTATGACTGAGCTTGAAAATGAGATTAGTGAGCTAAGAGATAAATTAGCTAAGCTTGAGAAAATTAAGGAAGTTGATTTAGGTTGTTTAAATGATGAACATCTTAGACAAGAGAATGAAGATCTCAAGAGTACCTCCATTAAATTAGAAAAGTTCATGAAAGGTACTAGTGCTCTTGATGACATGTTAAATAGGCAAATTCACTTTAAAGAAAGACTAAGCTTAGGTTTTTACACAAATGAAGCATCCAATAGTGAACCAAAACAAGTTAGATTTTCAAAAAACGACCCTCTGTCCACGGTTCGCCAATTTATGGTGCGGTTCCTTATAATTATGAAACCACATGGTATGATAAGGAAACACGGACAGAAGACCGGATTCTTGAAAATTCTCAACTTTATGAAAATTACATTTTAGGTAAAGGGTCAAAATATCTTGTTGTTAACATGTTGAATTACCTATAATTGATAAAAATGAACTTGACAAATTCTACAAGCCCTTAAGTAAACCCTTAATGGGAATGAGAAATCTATCAAGAGAATCGTCTACTCCTCCAAGAGTACGCAATGATTCAAGGCCTAGAGTGGAACACCAATACCTAAAAGGGATGATCACTCTAAGTCAAGATCTAGAAGTAAAACTCCAACACCTAGAAACAACAATAACTCTAGGTCTAGATCAAAGACTCCTAAGAAAAACATTGGACATCAAAATGATCATATGAATTGGAATAATTATCAACAATATTTTTCTCCGTGGGGCATGTGTCCTCCATTCATGCATCCCAACCAAATGCAAGGGATGTTTGGGACTAACAACTTTGGACCCATGCGATATTGAGGACTAAATGTTTGATCTTGTGTGTTGTTACCTAGATATGCTTGGATATCGATTTGGAGCCCGACGTGCGGATTAAGGATAGTGGTTGCTCTAAACACATGACGGGTAATCGAAGTTTGTTCTCTACTTACAATGCATATAATGCAGGTAACGTTACTTTTGCTAGTAAGCTACGTGGTAATTGGAAAAGGTACAGTTTCTCTTGACTCCATGACCATCAAAAATTGAACACGTAGATAACCTATGGTTTAATTTACTAAGTATAGGTCAAACTTGTGACAGTAAGTGTAAGGTCAACTTTTCGGAACATGATAGTGAAATCGTAAAAGATGGAAAGATCATTAGAAAATGTGTTAGAAAGCATGGGCTTTATTTCATGAAGGTCAATAGGAAGTCAAAGGACAACTTATGTCTATCAACTTTAGATGATAGTTCTACCCTTTGGCATAGGAGATTAGGTCACGCTAATATGCGATTAATTCAATCTTAAGTCTCTAAGGAGTTGGTGAGACATCTCCTCAAGATTAAGTTTGATAGTCACTTTTGTGATGCTTTCAAAGTTGGGAAGCAAGTTCACTCAAGTCACAAGGCCAAGAATTTGGTATCGACCTCTCGGTGCCTAGAGCTCCTACATATGGATCTCTTTGGACCTTCCGCCGTACGGAGTTATGGAGGTAACCTTTATACCCTAGTAATAGTTGATGACTATTCTAGATTCACTTGGACTAGATTTTTGGCTTCAAAGAATGAAGCTTTCGATCATTTCAAAACCTTTAGTAGAAGGATCAAAAATCAACTAGGATGTTCAATTGTCTCTATTAGGACGGATCATGGTAGGAATTTGATAACAAAGTGAAATTTGGTGCCTTTTGTGAAGCTCATGGTATTACACATATGTTCTCGGTTCCTCGCACTCCACAATAAAATGGGGTAGTTGAAAGGAAGTATAGGACTATCCAAGAGATGAATAGGACATTGTTAAACGAGCAATCTTTACCTCAAAAATTTTGGCACAATGCCGTGGACAGATCGACCTATAATCATAACCAAATTCTTATTCGACCTTTTCTAGGAATGAACCCTTATAAGATTCTTAAAGGCAAGAAGCCCTCATTAGAATACTTTAAGTTGTTTGGAAGCAAGTGCTTCATTCTCAACACCAAAGACTACCTTACCAAGTTCGACCCAAAGTCGTACGAAGATATCTTTTTAGGTTATTCTCAAACTAGTTAAGCCTACATAGTCCTCAATAGAACCTCGGGTGTAATCGAAGAATCACTCAACGTGACATTCTATGAAACCCCTCCTTCATCTAAGACACCACCTTTGGTAGATGATGACTTAGATGACTTAGAAATAGTTAAATCCAAAGAGGTTAGAAAATTAGGAGTTGAAGACCTTAATGTTGAAAAGGGAGTAAACATTAGGGAGTCTAAGGATCATGCTCTCAAAAATGTCATAGGCGACTTAAATCAAAGGACATTTAGATCTCAAGTCCAAGATCAAAGTAACTTCTTTTATTTTGTCTCATTGATTGAACCAAAGAATGTTAAAAAAGCTTTGATGGATGAGAGTTAGGTCATCGCCATGCAAGAAGAATTGAATCAATTTATTGCTAATGACATTTGGGAACTTGTTCCTCCACCTAGAAATACTACCATCATAGTGTAACACTCTCAAATCGGGTCACATTAGCGGAAGGGTCCTTGAGTGTTACTTACATGATACAATCACACAATTATAGAAAACGGCTCAAAATGAGTCGTTTTGATGAAAGCATCCATTCATTCATTCAAAAGATAATTAATCCATACACGGTCCTAGATAATTTTTAAAATATTTATAGCACACATCAAAAGATAAAAGTTGTTTTGAATGGATATACTTTATAAAAGTGGGCCAGAGTCACCAAAATTAAACAAGCTTCATGAAACCACCTTCCTTGAGTACCTTCTTAATGGACCTGACATAAAACATGCTATAAAATCAACAAAAGTTATTGAGTGAATCCATAGAGTTTAAATATGTAAATCGAACACAAGTATTTGATAAAAATTCATCTAAAGACAGTTATGTTGTACGGACATAATTATCGTTGTTATTACATAAGCCTCATGACATTGAACGTTAACATATATTTATTTCAGCCCACCAACACACCTAGCCAAGTGCGTATATTTCTCTTATACATATGCATCCGACGTTTCATTACTAGAGTTTCATTACACCATGCGATAGCTAATCGCAATCGGACTGGGCGTCACCCCGATAGATCTATCCATAGTATTAGCGTTCACTCACACCGAGTAAATAACAATTCATGGGAAATTGGTCTTTTTAAGGCTATAAGCGAACTTATATAAATAACTTTCATCTAAGCATACAATCGGGTCCCTTGTGTTCTATTTTAAAAATAAGCATGTTATCCCCCTCACGGGTTTTATAAAACAATTAAATAAATATAAGCGAGGCTATGAACTAACCTGATATAGCCACTACACGTTTATCGAGGACAAAAATACCAATTGTTGACACACAACATCACGAGATAACAACCGCAGGTTGATCGAGAACAAAATGTCTAATAGTCGACATGGGACTACACAAGACAACGGTGAAAGAAATAAATAAAAAAAACTATCAACAAGAATACACTCCAATTAAATCCTTGTTCAAACCCAATCAAACCATCAGTCATATTTTTTTTAACTAAGCTTTTATACACATGCAAAATCCTTTTTAGTTCAGCCACAAAATCTCTTCAAAAATAATATAGATGTTGTTTGATTTTGAAGGACACAGGTTCTAACATTCTGATGTTGGTCGGCGTCCAATTCCCATAATGCTGGTCTACCAACTTTTGGCTGATAGTGACCCACCAACCTGCTCAAGCAATGATCCAATTGATAATTAGATACTATGATCCAATAAATGCAACTTGTCTCCCATTATAATCAGCAAAATGAGTGGCACAATTTACAAAATATTGAAATGCTAAAATCTAATGCAACCATAATTAGCTATACCAAACACGTGATTGAACGTACATGTGTAACAAATATTGAAATGCTAAAATCTAATGCAATTCAAACAACTCAGTGATAGTACCCTAAGATGCTATATATGACTAGCTAGTTATAACACCCGTGCACGCACGAGATTTTTTTAATTACTTCAATTTGGTTCATTCTCGGTGTAAAGGCTGTTAGTAAAGGTAATATGGTAGTCAAGTTTCCACGAGTTCTAGTTTTGTGACATGTAACTGGTGTTAAGATTTTTTACGTGTCCCAATTCCAGTAAGCCGACACATACATGTTTTTTTAATGTCATGCAAGCTCTGCTAAACATACAGCTATCTCAATACTAAACGCTTAGTTACGAAATATGGATAAGCAATCCCAAGCGCACATCTAATATTAATTGAAGAAAGCAAGAATTTAATGTGAACTACATGCTAATAAGTCATAACATGAGAATAAAACTAATCAATTCGAGAATGATACCCCTTAATTTAACAACCATGCTTCACAACAAATAGTTTAATCAATTTATTAACTAATAGTAAAGTATAATTTTTTTATTAAAAAGGCTTAAACCATAGCAAAGATCTTGGTGTTGTCTGTTAGTGCTACAAGTATATACCATCATAAGACATAACTTGTTAGGGTGAACCAGATCATATTGTTATCCACATATTGCATTTTCTTTAAAAAGAAAGCCTAGTCCATAACATACACCATAATCGACGCCTTACTGATATTGATTTAGTAGAAGATAAAACTCAACCGTTATTGACAAAGGTGCCACTACACAACCACCAAAATCAAAATGAATCATAAGGCTGAAGGGAGTGGTTCCAAACCCACGAGTGGGTTGATCAAACTCACGAGCTAGTCCCATCCCCTCCAATATAAGTCGCGCGCGACTAACTTCCATACAAAAAAACATGACCAGGCTCACCCCAATGAGTTTTATACATGTGGGCCCAAATGTTTTTTATTTTTTAGGTTAGGTTTAATTTTGAGTGGTTTTGTGAGTGAGGTGTATTTAAATAATAAAAAAATAGGTATGAAAAGTGAGTGTGAGTGAGTTTGGGTGAGTGTTGTTGGGTGAAAAGTTGATGAGTCAAATCACTATGGAAACAAGAAGGACCAAATATGGCATTAGGAGAAACTTCAAGCTGGTGGACAAAATACAAGAAAGTTTCCCTGCTACAAAACTTTCCACTGTTGTGAAGATTCCCCTGCCATGTACTAAAAACATGGAGATTTGGTCAAGTAGTGATAAGAATGAATAATTCTGTTTTAATTTTGTCATTATTATCTTATTTAGTTTCCATGTATCCCTGGGTTCCTTAAGTTATAAAAGGAACACCAGACCGTAGGTTTTATTTATTAATTCATACTACTAAAATGTAACCTACAGAGTCTTTGATATCTAGGCATGAGATTCAATGTATACATGCCTAGAGTGGTTTGTATTAATCATCAATAATACAAACCCTTTGGGAATCTTTCATCTTGTTAAACATCTTATTCTAGTTAATTGTATTATTTCGATGTGTTCATCATATATACAATTGACAACCTAGATAAAACGGTTTTTACTGTTTGAGTCTAACGATCTTGGATTCAACATGTGGTATGAGAGCGGGTGGCTCGATATCTAGGAGAATCAAGATGTTTTTCATGTTTGTGTTGTTGCTGTGAAGATCTAGGGTTTATGTTAAAACCCTAAATAATTAATTGTTGTTGCCGTAGGGGAGGAATATTGCTGCCGTTGGGTTAATGTTCAGATATGTGCAAAAAGGCCAAGAAGAATGAAAAATATACGGATGTTATTCCGTCTCTATACATTGAAATAAATGTATTGCTACCTTTGCGTTCACACGATTCTTGCATTCATACGAATGTAATAACTTGTATTCACACGAATACTTTATGGTACAGTGGGGTACTCTCACAAAGCAAAACAATCAAGTAGGTATTATTTCTTTTCAATTCTTGTCGTCATAAAGCAAAACTATTGTTTATACCGTATATGGGACAATGGAAAGGGATGTGCAAATTTGATTGGACAAAACAATTGTTTAATCTAATTGTTATGATTGATTCACATGGGATTTGGTGAATATGATAGAATTAGTGAAAGTAATGTGAATGTTTGGTGGGGTCTTCAAATATCATTCTTATTCAAAGTCAAGAAAGGTTGTGAATGGTTACTGGTCCAAGGATGTGTTCACACACGACTTTTTATTTTATTAAATTGAAAGTGTGTAAAGAAAGCAAGTGGGTCCCAGATCTAATTAAGAAGCGTTTCAAATAAAAGTATCATGTGGATGGTTACCTCTCACGTGGGGTGTAATTGTTCACTTTTATGCATCAAAGACACAAATTATTTTTATTGGAATCTCCAAGCAGCAGGTATATAGACAAAGTGGAATTGTTTTTATTCGGTTGCTGGTTCAAGGGAAAACAAATGTGACAACAGAAGGTAATTTTGAGTTGCCCATGTTTTTGTTATTTACACAAACAGTGGCATTAAAAGTTCACCCTGTTTTTGAAAAAATTCCCCCTGCTTTCATTAAAAGTTCCCCTGCTACGATCCCCCTGCCTTCATTAATCCCCCTGCTGCCAGAAAAGATCCCCCTGCTGTCAGATTTGGATTTTGGGACAACAATGTTTTGGAGTATGGGTTATTCACAGCAACTGGTCTTAAAGGTATAAAAGGCTTTCATATTGATTGTTTACATAGTCATGAAGGTAATTGACTATTAGCTATTTGAAGATGAAGTAGAATTGGTTGAGTGTGTGTTTTAATCATGCTTTATTCCATAATGATGCATTGACAAAAATACGCAAAGGTATGAGATTTTTCTTAGGTTGCTCTATGCTCATATTTGCTATGATGTTGGTTTTTGTCAAGAGCCTCATCCACTCCCTATACATTCTTAGATGTATACGTTCGCTGTTATGTGGATATTACATGGTATAATACAGAGATTCGGGTTTTTCTACTACTACATCAAATAGGTGATACTGAATTTTCTTCACTTATGATTATTACTTTCAAAGCTTACAGAATTGGAGATTCATAAATGACTAGCACATTTTAGGGGAAGCATATTGTTGAAGTGTTAGTCATTCATGTACGACGTCAAGGTGAAGATTTTTGCTACTTCTCATTAGTATTACTACAACTAGTGTGAGTATCTATTGCTCAAAATCATTTTTTATTAGGAAAACCATCTCCTATGTGCTTAATGGAGGGTATTTTGAAAAGTATATTGGTTAGTAGTAGTTGAAAATCAAGGTTGTTCACATAGAAGACCCCTATTTGATCATGTCAAAAAGGGGAAGTTGTCTACAAAGAATGTTCAGCCTGTTGATCTTTGGTGTTGTATGTTTAAGGGGAAGTGTTTTGACATCATCAACTAGGGGAAGATTGTTGGGTCAAAAGTTGATGAGTCAAATCACTATGGAAACAAGAAGGACCAAATATGGCATTAGGAGAAACTTCAAGCTGGTGGACAAAATACAAGAAAGTTTCCCCTGCTACAAAACTTTCCACTGCTGTGAAGATTCCCCTGCCATGTACTAAAAACATGGAGATTTGGTCAAGTAGTGATAAGAATGAATAATTTTGTTTTGATTTAGTCATTATTATCTTATTTAGTTTCCATGTATCCATGGGTTCCTTAAGTTATAAAAGGAACACCAGACCGTAGGTTTTATTTATTAATTCATACTACTAAAATGTAACCTACAGAGTCTTTAATATCTAGGCATGGGATTCAATGTATACATGCCTAGAGTGGTTTGTATTAATCATCAATAATACAAACCCTTTGGGAATCTTTCATATTGTTAAACATCTTATTCTAGTTAATTGTATTATTCCGCTGTGTTCATCACATATACAATTGACAACCTAGATAAAACGGTTTTTACTGTTTTAGTCTAACGATCTTGGATTCAACAAGTGTCATTACCCTCGTGGGTGAGTTTTAGTGAGTTTGTTAAAAGTTGAGGTGGCGCTGAGGTGGCGGTGAGTGGGTTTCTTACCACTCCCACCAGCCTAAGGTATAATATACTAACAAAAATAATCCAAGGTAAATATAAAAAACAAAAGGTGGTTCTCGTAATTGTTTTTAGTTATGTATTTTTACAGCATGAGCCAATGTTGCACACACATTACATGCATAATTAATCTAGTTACATACATCACCCTGCTATATTTCCAATTCTTAGACCTTCTAATCAATTAACCTTGCTATCTTCCTATGTATACTTATAGTAAATTTTAGTAATATCAATCTTAGGTTTATGTGTTTTGGAGTGCGAAATTTGAGTTTGTTTTTTGCGTTAAAGGTGCTTAAGCAGTTCCGAAAGGTATGTTACTCCCCACTTATTAAATTAAACTTCAAAAAAGAAACGGGTCAAACGTTTAAAAGTCTCCTTAAAAACATAATGAATTGTTTATAAATATATAAACTGTTAATATTAGTCTACAAATTACTTAATTTGAATCAAACGTATCTCAATGTGTTGCCTAAGCTCACCTACAGGCGTTAGTATCTTGGCTTATCTATTGCGTTAACATTATACAAAAGGAAACTATCAGAAATATATATTTAATCAAAAGGCAGGTTGCAATTTTATAAGTCTAGCAGGAAACATGTTCACGTGTTTACAGCCTTATACATTGCTTATAGACCCAACCCATTGATATATTGAGTTCCCATTTTCAACCAATCTGTTACCTCTATCTGCTCACCCTACATCAACATCAAACCCATTTTCTAGAATGTTTTCTGTCAAATTTATCTGCTCTCGTAAGGCTACTATATGCAAGGAGTTCCACTTTTGTTGAATTACAAAACTTGGACGATCGAGCCATGCGCTTAAAATCCACTTTTTCTAGATTATTGAAATTACATAACCCATAAGTTACTATTTTGGAAATAGCACCCACAATGGACAACTCCTACTACTTTACAGGTTTCGAAATACGTGGGTCAGGTTGGGTTGACCCATAATGTTTCAGATTTTAAGCAGTTCAAAAGATACCGAGTCGTAAAAAAAAATTTTCGTCGTCTTTGTCCTGTTCCATTATGATCTAAACTTTCTTTTTTTATTTTAGTTTTCCCATTTGATCAACCATAACCAAAATCATCCCATTTTAAATATGAGTACGAATTTATAACCGTAAATGTAACTTCCAAGTCTAATATAATATCTCATTACTTACAGGACAGTCAAGAAATCATACATGATTTAAGGACATCATTTTCCTCTTCTTAACCCGAGCGCATCACAAAGAAGACTATCTTCTTTCTCACTTTTATAAGCCCTGAAATACAAATGAGTATGCATTTATAAACATGTAACGTGATGTAAAATACTATAAGAACACAGATATAAGATATGATATTATAATAATACTCTTACTTGTAAAAAACAATCTATTATAATATCATAATAACTTATGTCTTTTACCAGAAGGGAATGCACTAGATGTAGAACCCCTATCCGCACTAGAACCACTTGCTGCACCAAAAGAAAAAAAAAATCAGATCATGAGCATATCAACACATAGAAACTTGCATTAAGTTGGGAAAAGAAAATTCATAGAAATGGCGACTACACGACTTTAAGAAAGAATCAATAGTACCTTCATCCCTTCCAGCCAAACTCTTATACGCTATGGATACCCAAAATGATGTGCTTGGCTTAAAGTTGGTGACAACTTCCCTTGCATTGCAGTTAATAGCAGCTTGGTCATAAGCCCTAGTTCCAGAAATAAAAAATGATATTATGTTTGAGCATGCACACTACAAACTTGCGATAACTAATGCTGACATCTTTAACTATTGACTCGTGTTATCATGAAATTCCATTAACCTTGCAGCTTCTACTTCATTATCGTATAATCCAAGGCAAAAAGTTCTAAAACCAAGAATCTTATTCTTATATTGATAAAAACGGCCACCTAAACATAATCACCTTGAGATCTTATCATGAGCATCTAAATTAAGACTACCACTAGAGCTATGTGATGTTTTTATCTGCAGAAGTTACATTGAAATCGCATATCATATAGTTCAAGCAATATTTCCTTACCTTTTACCAGGCAGCTGACCCATGCGAGCCTCCCCTCTGTATTTTGATCTTCATCGCGAGGATCTACGACCCCGTCGACGCATTATATGAACTAATTCCTCATTTGACAAGTTCTTCATCTATTACACCAGTTTGGGAAAGTTAGACCTTACAGTAGCGATGAGCACGGTACCGGTCCCGTCCCGAACCCGTCCCGAATTAGTGGTACCGATTATTTCCCGAGCATAAATTTATGGTACCGGTACCGTACCAAACGGGATTCAGGTATCGGTACCGGTACGAGAATCGGTACTGGTACAGGGAAATCGGGAATTTCCCGTTCTTTTTCGGGAATTTCCCGATTTGGTACCGGTCCCGTTCCGAATTAGTGGTCTCGAATTTTTTTTCACCTTTTTCGTAGTACCGGTACCATACCGAACAGGATTCGTGTATCGGGAATCGGTACGGTTCCGGGAACGGTTCGGGTTCGATCCGGGATTCGGGTCGAAATGATCATCCCTACCATACAATCACTATTCAAATTACAAGCACCTTCATACCACAAACCATATAAATTGTCTCTGCCTGTTTCATATCTTCCTCATATTCCTTTGTATCAAAGTTGATATCAGCATCAGGTCCCCTGAACTTGATTGCAACAAGATCATACGCTCTAAGATATAATTACCAAATAAAATAAAAAACCGATAGAAACTTGAAACAGTGTAGCGTAACTAGAGTATATCAGATGGAGACACTCGCCTAGCAGCATCATGTATCAAAGTTGATATCAGCATCAGGTCCCCTGAACTTGATTGTAGCAAGATCATACGCTCTAAGATATAATTACCAAATAAAATCAAAAACCGATAGAGACTTGAAACTGTGTAGCATAACTAGAGTATATCAGATGGAGACACTCGCCTAGCAACATCATGAGAAGTATCAAATAAGCCTGTAATCAGACAAACATCAAATTAATACCATTTTATGCCTTCTGACAATATTAGGATACAGAATCAAAGCATTAATCTCACCGAGATGTATTTGTTTTCCGGAATCCCTGACCCCGAACACATCATATTAAAAGATATCAGAACATAGCATCATCAAACAAAACAATAAGATGCATTTTAATCATGGTCAATCATTAACGAGTTATATGATAAAGACAATTTCCTGAATCCTACTATACTAAATAATAAATGAGTTATATCAAACTCCTACTGCAGAATCAGTTCATCCATATTATTTCTATAACACTTATTAAATTGGGCTCAATTTTGGTCACTTATGCATGTGCGGAGTACGTCTAATCAAATTATATTCTGATAAAAATCAGCCATGCTTAATGATTAAGTATTTTGATAATGACAATGTGCAATTGTTAATATAAGTTCATATTAACAAGACCTTAAAGATACAGAGGTAAGCATTTCAAAATAAGTTATCCCAAACACACCTTGTAAGTAAGGTCAACAAATTTAATATATGATCAATGTCTAACATGGCTGTCCAGAATTGCTTATTACTCTTTGAATATGCAACTCCTAAAAAATGCTCATCTCACAGATAAAACAATATTTCATGATCACTTGAACCTAGGCCAATTAGAACGCAATATCTTATTTATGTTAATAGGTCACGTATTGCTATTAACCAATCAAACTTTAATTCATAAATGGAATCTTATAGAAGGCTAAATTTTCATCATCCTTAGTCGTTAACTAGTTATTGCTTTCTAAAATCTTTGATCCCAGTAGCAATTTTGAATCATTCTTTGTAGATATGAACAATTTAGTGCGATATAAGAGGGGTCTTAATTTAAGGTTTTATTTTTTAGAAATATTTTTTAACAAAACTACGTAGTTTTGGGCAGGTTGGCATGTAAGGTTAAATGCATTACAGCACCATATTCACTTTTCCCTTAGCTATTATATCAAAACAAAATCAGCACATAAACTGTTTTGGTGTTCAATATTCCATAAATTAAGTGCTAATCTTCTTATCTTTTCACAGATAATCAAATCTGGGTATTTACCTGAAACTGCTTATTTGCTGATCCATTTGACTTTTGCTTTACTTTTCGGTAATATGGGTTCTCCATCTCTTGTTTTCTGTGTTATTTGTATGGACACAAAAATTGAATTTGAAATTTTTATTAACGATAATGTTTGTGGGCATACGTTCTGTATTGACTACATAATATCACACATAGGAGCCACGATCAACGAGAACATAGTAAATGTGAGGTGAGGAAAAATAAGGTTAGGATTTAATAAACGGGAGTGCGAGATAGATGTTAGGGATAAAAAATAGGGATGTTTGGCATTCAACAGAAATAACTTATAAGTTCTAAAAGAGACTTGTAAATTAACTAAGAGTTTTAAATATAACGACCTAACGGGGCTAAAACAGGTCAACTAGTGCCACACTAGTTCAAATCCGTAATCACCTCCATTAGTACATAAGTTGGAAGTTTGGCAATACCGTCATATTTATTAGTAAAGAAAAAGGAATGCTGCACAACTTAGTAAAAAGTGGCAAGTTCAATACATGTAGAAACAATTATCCCTTTTAGAAAAAAGACCAATATGGTAACAACTAGTCTAATATGTTTAAAGACATGCTAAGTTCAAAAACAAGCAAGTCCATTGAGAGCAACATTACCACAACATATAGCCATTTTAGATAGCGAATATATGTAAGATATTGTAAATCTATGCTTAATCTAGAGAGAGAAAGAGATAGAAAGATGGTGAGAACACACCCTTAGAGAGAGAAAGTGTAGAAAACACACTTTACTATGTGTAAAATGAAAGTGAACCACCACCCTCTCCAACTAAGGAAAGGGTTTATATACCCAATCCTTGTGATGGGCTTGGGCTTACACAATGGGCCGCCGGCCTCATACGACTCATGGGCTTGGCTTGGCCTTGTTTAAATAATATTAATAGAGCTAAACTATGAGCTAAGACTTAGACTATTGTTGGAGTGACCGATCCTTTCTAATACGTAAAACGTATTTCCAACAATCTCCCCCTAAGGGAGGTCACTCCAAACAAGGTCGTTACCTAAGTTACAATAATAAAATAAACCTAGCATACTATGCTTGTCTTGAGCTCGTAGTCTTCGTCTTTCTTTTCTTTTTCTTTTCTGGTGAACATGTTGATGTGATCTTTGATATCACTCTTAAGCATTAATCTCTTGCCTTGATCTTGTGCATCCATCACTTGTGATCTTCGCCTCTTCGTGACTTCACGTCCCACATACTTATACCTTTGTAATTCATGAAAGCTTCAGAGTTTGATACAACGGAAGACTTGACTTTTAGGCTTTCTTGAATTAGATGAAGTATCAAGTGCATAAAGTATAAGCATGCGGGGACGACTTCTTCTCGGATTCCGCAATGCCACCGTCTTTAAATGCCGCAACATAAGTAGACACGAATAAAATGGCTTTGAACATTTCATTTTAATCCGGTAGCATTTTACCTCCGGTCGGTGAAGACCGTTAGACGATATAAAATATCGTACTTGTGGCAGGTAGATTTAATTAAAAATCTCCTTGACAAGATTTTGCGGGTAAACCCGTTCTCTTTACTCGACCGTCCAAAGCTGACTGCGAACGTAAAGAGTGAATCATTTGGATAAAACTATCCGCATGATTGAAGCCATCAATTCCGATTCCTGGAACAAGTTTGACTCATTAAAGAATCGTACCGTCGTTGCTTTCCAGTTGTCACGAGCTCGATTCATATTGAATCTTGCAAGTTACCTACCAAGTACTTTTTGAGATTAACACTAGAAGGATTTCCACTCATCACTGTGAACACTATAGAGTGTCACTCTGAGTGTTCTGGCAAGATCACTGAGATATTGCATAGAGGCCTGGAACGTGTTTAAGTTCAGTTAAGAATTAAACCACTGTTTCTTTCCAGTTATCACAAGCTTGATTCATAAAGAATCGCACAAGTCACCTAACATGAGCTTTTTGATATTCGCTCAAGAAGGATTTCCATCTTCATTGTAAATACTTGTGTATTACTCAGATGTTCAGGCAAGATCATGAAGATTTTGCGTAGGACTCTTAATATCTTTCTTACTTTTCATAGTGTGGGAAGAAGCAAGGAAATATGGAAATATGTCCTAATTAGATATTTGATGATCTCGAATGGCTCTAGACTCGATCGTGCATTTTGGATTTTCGTGATCGGAGGCTGGAGAGGAGTGCCACCTTTTCAATATCAATATATTCGGAGTGAATAAATCGATAGATAATGCATTGTCTCCGTGTGAATAAAACAAATACCTTTTGAGAGATATCTGAGTTAGTTGGGATGGGTTGTGCATTGCATCACTGGGTTCATTGATGTCTATCTTCAATATCTAGCATCATTAAAATGACCTCAATAGCATATGTGTTGACCCGGTTTCTGCCTAAGGTTGTAAGGAGGGCTACTTTCTTTAGACCCTTTATCTTTACAATTCTTTTTCATTCTTCAACCCCTTCAATGCTTACCAATACGTCATAACTAGCACCTTGTTGTGATTGTACCAGTGCTAAGTTAAGTACTTGGTCGACATTCAGCTACATTCATAATCTTTCTCCATCTTTCCTAAGGACTACTATTTCTAGCTGTGGAATGTCCTTGGGAAGATTCCTCCGGTTTTGGAAGAATCATTGGACTTAACCTATCCTACCATCCTTATGTCACCACAATCTTCATCGTCATGAAATAAATGGGTTTAGGGTAAGTATATGTCACCATGAAATCCATTTTGGTATAGCAAATCCATTTTGCTCCCCCTTAACATATGCCACGATATTCGAAAACATTTCGCACATGTCGGGATGAGCTGTCACGTTAAGTCAAACCATTTTTGATTAATCATTTCCCATATTAAATCACATTTTCTCCCCCATATTAAAAATATTAACCCAATCGATGTTTTTAATATCAATTGATTTAATGAAGTTTTAACAGAGTTTTGGGAAGAAAAATGCAAGTCCGTTTTATCTTCATGATACCAAATGTTGAGATATGATACCGATTAGTAAAATGATCAAGATTCACCATATTAGAATAAATTGACAAGGTTGGACCTGATTGATGAGAACATCATATGATCAGATCAAATGGTTCTTGTCGGCAAATGTTGGTCGCCTCGTCACGTCTGAAGTCATCTCTTGACACCACATGTACGATTGGTATTGTTGTCTTGACACCAATTAGTGAACTTGGCACTTTTGGCATCGAAGATTCAGAATGCTTGACAATTTCTCCCCCTCAATTGTTGACCCGTGTTCTATTGAAAGAGCTGTAGTCGTTGTTTGAGTAGTCGCATCGTCGAGTATGTAGATACCAATTGTAGATTGCTATGGTTGTAGAGATGATAGCTTCATAAAAACAAGATTTCTCTCGTTTTTACAAATAAATGCACTGATGCGTACATATATCCGTGTTAGATTGTGTTATAACGTAAACATAATCCCTTACATGGTTATAAAGTAAAACATGCCCGAGAAAATTAATTCCCGTTGTTGAGCCAAAGCTTTCATAAGAAATACTTGACTTTAATATGAAAAACGGGTTGCAGTCTTAAATAACTACAATCCATATAGGCATGTTTTATGAAATATTTACAACTTTTGTACGAACTCTATTTATGGCGCCGTGTCGATATTAATCAACATTTCTAAGGCCGTAAATATTATCGTCCCAAAAGACATGCCTTTGAAAAAATAAAGTAAAAATATTTTTGGATTTTTCTAAAATTTTCAATTTTTATGGTTTTTATATGGTTTTATATTTTTGTATTTTGCTTTTGTGGATAAAAATATAAACAATATATACAGATGATCACCAAGGACATGGAGATTAATTTACCACCACTATTCTTTCGCTTCATCTGCCAATTCCTTTAGAGTCTCGGGCGAGAATGTTCTCAAACCTATCTTGTCGGCCAAAAATTCCATTCGATCGCGATCTAAAGCCTTTGTGAAAATATCCGCCAATTGATACTCAGATCGGACAAAGTAAAGCTCGATCACTCCATTTTCCACTTGCTCCTTGATGAAGTGGTAGCGAATGTCAATATGCTTCGATTGGGAGAATTGAACATTGTTGCAGCATAAGGCAATTGCACTTTTGTTGTCACAGTACATCGGATTTTTGTTGAAACCTAGACCATAGTCGGTTAATTGCGATCTCATCCAAAGAATTTGAACACAGCAACCAGACATAGCTATGTATTCTGCTTCTGTACTTGAAATTGCAGCACTTTTCGGCCTTTTCGATGCCCAACTGATTAGTCGATCTCCTAGTAGTCGCAAAGTTCCACTTGTGCTATGCCGTGTATCTTGACAACCCACATGATCCGTATCTACATATGCCATAAGAGCAATCGAGGAGTCCTTCGAATACCCAAGTCCCCGATTAATGGTTCCTTTAAGATACCAAAAGATCCGTTTAACAGTAGCTAAGTGTAACTCAGTAGGCCGAGTTTGATACCGAGCACACATACATATAGCAAACTGAAGATCAGGTCGACTAGCTGTGATATACAGAAGGGTACCGATCATTCCAAGATAAAGTGTCGGTTCAACGACAACTCCATGTGGATATGCATCAAGCTTAGTTCGTTGTCGCAAGATTCCATCTTATATTTCTTAAGCGATTCAAGGGCATACTTGGATTGATTGATAAAGATGCCTCTGGGACTCTAAGATATCTGAAGTCCTAAGAAAAATGATAAGACTTTCCCATCATTGACATCTTAAACTTGGAAGACATGAGTGTCCCAAACTCATCTGATAAGGTTTTGGTCGAGGCAGCAAATATAATATCATCAACATATATTTGTACCATAATCATATCTTTACCTCGTTTTTGAATGAACAGCGTGGGATCTACCTTGCCTTTAGCGAAGCCTTGCGTAATGAGGAATTGTGACAATAGATCATACATGCGGGTGGAGCTTGCTTCAACCCATTGAGAGCCTTCTTAAGCTTATACACGTGATTAGGATATTTAGAATTCACAAAACCATCCGGCTGTTGAACATAGACCTCTTCCTTGATTTTACCATTGAGAAATGTCGTCTTCACATCCATCTGATAGATGATCATATTCATGTGGGCTGCATAAGAAAGGAATAGTCTAATATCTTCCAAACGGACAACGGGTGCAAAGGATTCCATAAAGTAGATGCCTAATAATTGCTTGTATCCACGAGCTACTAGTCGAGCTTTGTTCTTCAATATTCCGCCTAACTCGTCGAGTTTCACCTTGTAAACCCATTTCAAAGTGAGTAACTTCACTTGATCCTGGTATGGGACAAGTTCCTATACATCAAGACGTATAAATTCATTAAGTTTATCTTGCATAGTTTCTATCCAACAAGATTGGGTAAATGCTTGTTGCCATGTCTTAGGTTCAACTTCACTAAGAAAAGCATCAAATTGACAAAACATTGCACTTTCTTGTAACTGACTTCGTGTGGATACCGGATGATTAGGGTCACCAATAATAGAATCTATAGGATGATCCTTTGTCCACTTGCTGTCATGTTCACGAATCCGTGGATTGGAATAGACCGTAGTAGGAGCTTCCTCTGAGGTGGACGACCCGTCTTGATTATGGTCGGGAATTGGTACACCAAAGAATGAAAATTTACGCATTTGAGCGAATTCTAAATCGTGATCATCATCATCCTCTTCATCATCAATAGGCGTGACATGGGTAGTTGATTCGGGTGTTGGTTGAGAATTACTCGTTGAAGGTATATCTTGACCAATAGTAGGTGAAGACGTATCTGATTGTGCTTTGGTTGCTGGAGCTACAACTTCGGTAACCGGAGATATTACCTCAGGTTCTGGAGCAACAATATTTGGAGGAGTAAAGAATTCATCAAAGAACGGTTGAAACAACGTATTTCATTCATTCCTAGAAGGTGGTGTAAATGATGATGAAGAAGGGTTGTTTGGGACAAAACCAGAACTAATGTTACTGGGTCCCATTTCATGAAGTGCGGGTTCAGAGCTGCTTTGCTCAGAAGCCATACACGTCAGCTCATCAAAATCAACATTCATAGTTTTGAGGATCTTACGAGAATTACGATTGTAGATTCGGTATGCCTTCTTTGTGGGTGCATAACCAATGAAAATACCAATATCAGCCTTTGGTTGAAGTTTTCCCAAATTGTCACCATCATTATTTGGATAGCAGAGAGAACCAAATACATGAAGATATGATAAATCTGGTACTTTTCCATGGAGAAGCTCATAAGGTGTTTTACCATGGCGTTTTCGAATTAGTGACCGGTTTTAGGTGAAAACTGCTGTAGATACTACTTCTGCTCATAAAAACAATGAAGCCTTTGCGTAAATTAACATCGTTCGAGCAGCTTCCATAAGTGTGTGATTTCTCCTTTCAACGACACCGTTTTGTTGTGGAGTGCGAGCAACGGATGTTTCATGAGATATGCCAACTTCTTCATAATAATCACCCAAGATTTGATTCACAAATTTGGTTCCATTATCTTTACGAATGCGTCGGACAGTAGTGTTGAGACGCACTCGAATCATCTTGAGAAATTCGATGATGAATTTAGGTGCCTCATTTTTTGTTGTAAGAAATTTCACCCATGTAAACCAAGAGTAATCATCGACAATGACGAGGATGTACTTTTTACCACTAAGACTTTAAACACGCATTGGCCCACAAAGATCCATATGCAACAAATAAAGTTTCTCTTGGTTTGTGTCTCCAGTCTTAGGTTTGTATGATTTCTTAGTGCTTTTCCCCATTGTACACGCGGAACACAAATGGTCCTTGTGAAATGTAAGTTTAGGAAGACCACGAACAAGTTCATTTTTCGCCAAATGATTAATAGCGTCAAAGTTAAGATGAGATAACCGTCGAAGCCATAACCATGACGTTGTCTTCGATGCTTTGGAGAGAAGACATACGGGAGAAGTGGCCATCATATCTTGTAGAGACAAAGTGTACAAATTATTCCCTCGATTACCTTTCAATAAATCAACCCCTTCCAAATTACGGATGAAGCAGGTATGCTCTCGAAAAGCAACTTCTAGGTTAGCATCACAAAATTGTCCAACATAAAATAAATTGTGACCAAGACCACATAATACACTCTTGAAATTATAACATTCCCAATATGATATTCACCATAACCCATTATTTTTGCAATATGATCATTTCCAAATCGAACCGTACCAAGAAACTTGCTGACGAAATTTCTAAGCTGAGAGCGATCTCCAGTCATATGCTTGGAGCAACCAGAGTCCAAATACCAGAGAACAATTTGGACCACCTGTTTTCAGTAACAACAGTAGACAATGCATTGGAAACTATTGGTTCCGGAGTGTTAGCAGATACATATATAAAATTATCAGAATTGCTAACATTTGTGTTATCCTTAGTTTTCTGGCGTTTTCTAATGCGATTTTTACCATTAACAGGTTTTATTGTTCCAACTTTCTAAGGTTTTGGAGTATTAACGGGCACTACAGTGGAAGTAGACCTATTTAAAGGGCACTTGGTTCCTACAGTAGTGTCAGTGTTCCTAGTTAATCGGCACGCTTGTGTTTTGGTACCCTTGGTACTCCTATTTAAAGGGCACGCTATCTTCGCTTTAATGGGAGTGATCCTAGTTAAAGGGCACGCATTTCCTACTATAGTGAAAGTTCTACCAATGGGGCGCCACATCCAACCAGCTTAGGTTAATACTTTCCCAGTCGGTTTCCATTCTAAACCATTTTTTCAGGCATTCATCTCATTCACATGGTCAATAAGGTAAGAATCACGACGACTAGAAAACATACATTCATTGCAATTCCAACATTTCAAATTAGAATTCACAGTAGGCTTAGAATGCTGCACAAGCGCAACGCCTTTAATATTTTCTTTTTATTCAAAACAGAAATAACATTCCTAGGATGGGCTTCTACTTTCTTCTTCACATGACTACTAGATGGGGGCAAGATCCTATCATTCTTCTTGTTTCTTTTAAGCTTAGATCTTTGAGCCTTAGTAGTGGTGCTTACTCCTGTAGAAGGCAACACGGGAATATTAGAAGCTGGTTTTGATTTTGCCTTATCTTTAGTGACCATTGTTTGAGATGGTTTAGTCCTAGGGCCTTTGTTAAGTGGTGTGACGGCGATGAGGTTCCTTTTGATTGCACTACAGGACGATGCTGAGACAGTGGCTGCATTATCCACAACATTCTTACCTTTTAGGGTACGAAGTGTTTCCTTTAACTCAGCCATAACCAAATTTTTGTCACAAATTTGTTCCCTCAGATCAGATATTTCCACCGACTTTCGATTCAATCGTACAATCAATGATTGATTCTGTGCAGTGGTATTAGCACATGCGGACTTTATTGAATCGAAGAGTTGTGTATTTTTCTGTTTTAAGTTATCAACTTTGGACAAAATCTTGGAAACTCGATTATCTAGATCAAGTTTAATATTCTCAACCGCCTCAAGTACGTTCAAACAGTTAATCTCCTTAGATTTCTCTATGTCTATCGGCAAAGATTTAGCAACCTTGTCACTTGGCTGACGTTGTTTTGATTGTAAATTCAATCGAAAATTCTTTTGAAAATTTGAATCATCTATATTAACACCTTTGAATGACGTTTCAAAAAAATCTTGAAGAAATTGTTGTGTACTTTCAAGCGAAATACAATGTTTTTGAATCTCATCAAAACGTTTTGAAAGCGAAGAATAAGAATCTTGAAGCTTTAAAAATTCAGCGTCAGATTTGTGACAAGTACTATCTACCACATTATCCACAGAGTCAACATTATGAACAATAGAATCATTATCAGCAGTTTTATTCACACAGACGGAAACAATATCATGCGACATCACTTGTTTCAAAAGCTGATCATTTTGGCGTGAAATTTGTTCTATTTCAAGTAAACTGTTTTCATAAGCATCATCCATTTCAATGAAAACACGTCTAACTTCTTCTAGTTCCAAAAGCACATCTTGATCAATATTACTAAGACAAGCTTTAATATTGTTTAGAAATGGAGCAATTTCGTCTCGAAATGCAGCTCTAGTGTGCTCAAAATTCCATTCACCTTCCGTTATGGCCGAAGCCGTCATACGTTCTTTAATGACCTTGTCAAAATCGGCAAAGTGTTGGTGCACCGCATTTAAGCTATCTGACACCTTACTTATCGGTGGCATTAACTTAGTTAAATCCTTTTTGACAAGTGTAGGAGACGTAGTAGGAAGGTTTTCCTTTGACAAACTTTGGGGCACAAAAGCTGATAATTGAGGTAATTCCTTTTGTAAGCGAATATGGGTCTGTTTAGTAAATCTATCTTTATTATGCCTATCATAATCGAGCTTATGGAATTTTGAAAGCATTTTAGATCGACTTTCTTCCGCAAGTGACATTGTCTCCTCAGTATTACGAACATAAGGTGCTTCTTTCGATTTGCCAATTAGGGTCACATCATAAAGACAAGGAATATATTCCTGAGCTTGTTTTGCATAACCGGGATTTGGTGGTAAATCTTGAAGACGCTTATGTTCGAGTTCTTTAAATGGTTTAGTTAAAAGATGAACCTTTTCTGTGGAAGCATATTGTTTTAAAAGCTGTTGTTCCTTGAATTTAAGAAGTTTGGTAGCATTAGTTTCTGATTCAAAATATTTAGACTCGAGAATTTCGAAATCCATTTTAAGTTTCTGAAAATCATTTACAACCGACTCTTTTTCCTTTAATTCATTGGAGAGATTAACTTTTAATGATTCTATTTCGTTTAAGTGTTCAATCTTTTCAAAACGAAATTGGTCAAATTCAGAGTAGGTTATTTTTTCTGCTTGAGGGACCATTTCAAAAGTTTTGACCTTTTCCTTATACATCGCAAGCTCAGCGGTTAGATTGGCATTCATATCTACGCTTTGTCGAACAGCCACATTCATGTAATCAATAATATGTTTAGGCACCATTACCAAATCATGTTGACCATAAGGTTTCATACCCGTCATAGCATTTGGTTGAGGTTCACTAAAATGTGTTGGATTGGATACCACATCATTTGAGTTACTAGTTCGCGAATGCTGTTCGAGGTTGTCATTCTCATGCTCAACTTGATGTGGATTATCATGAACAATATTAGATGTGGTTGGTACCTCACATACGACATCAGAACCATAGTGAGAGAGATTAGCAACGAGAGCAGCTTGACTGAGTGAATATCATCACAATCCGAATCATATGCATCAAGATCATATGCTTGATATGCTGCATTAGAAGTAGAGACGACTGCAATGCATTCATTATCAGTTGCCCCTGGGTCTGCAAGAAATGCTAATTCCTCTGAATCCAAAATATTTCCCTTAGATTGAGCATCGACCAAATACATCTTCTCACAAAACCACGTTGCATCCCTTCTCCTTTTCGGCTGAGTGCATTCCCTAGCCATATGACCTTGTCCTCGACAATTATAACAAGTCACAGCCTTTTGAGGACCAATAGTGCTTCCATTTCCACTAGCTTGAAAATTCACAGCTTGAGCGTTCACGGTCCTTTTTGTGGGTCCATATGATTTTTTCCTTCCCTGAATGGATTGCACCGTGATGTTGTGGTTTTTATAGATATACAAGTCTTAGGAAAGACGAGTATAAGTGCGGCAAGTATTAATCGACACGATTTAGGAAAACCGTGAAGACGAATAAATTCCGGGTTCGTTCTCGAAGGAGGTGTGTGTATTAATGTGCCAAAATATAAAATAACAATGTTTGGATTAGTGACGTTTTTGGTAGAGAAGGAGAAAAAGTAAAGACGAGCTAAGACTACGATTAAACTACGACGTTGACGTAAAATGCGAACGTAAATACGTAAAACGTGACAAAATGAAAAATTAAACCTAAAAATTAATTAAAAGTTAAAACTAAGTCTTAAATAATATAAACAAGAATAAAAATCCAACAAATATATTTTAAAACCTTTTATTAATTAAATATTCAATTTTTAATGCTAATTAAAGCCCAAAAATTAAATATAATTAACTAAATGGCCAAAATATTAATTTATTGAACTAATAACTAACTTATATTATTTAATGACTAAAAAGTATTTTTTCTAAATTTTAAAAACTATTTTTCTATTTTTTAATCACTAAAAACTATTTTTTAATTAAAATAATTATAAAAAATAATAAAATAATGCCAAAATTAATTTGATAATTTTAAAAATCCTAAATTAACCTAATGAACAGTATAAAATTGAAAAAGTTTGAAAAATGTAAAATCTTGCACTAAAAGACAAAACTGATTAATATTTAAACCCTAATTATACTAAATTAATTATAAAAAATAATTAAAAAGTGAACAGTAGAATATTTTTAAACTAAAAACCTTAAAATATTTTTCTTAATCTATAAAAAAATTTAAAACAAAAAAACATGTATTTTTACCACTAAAAGAAAAAAACAGTATAATTAAAAGTAAATAAAAATAGCAATTTAATCTAAAAATTACTTAATGAACAGTAACTTAAAAAGTAATTAAACTGAAAAATCAAGATTAAAATAAGAAAATTATTGAAACTTAAATCAAGTCCTAATTCCTAATTAACCACACTAAAGACAAAAATACAAGAACTGTGATAGTGACATTTGTGTGTTTCTGTCTTTTAGCACAAGCAGTACAAACAATAGCCTACCAGTGGGAACTTGGTTCCCACTGCTTGTATTAAAAAACGGGTCTGGTGGGTTTGAGCTTGATTTCAAGCTCAATTCTTGGATTCTTTTGGAAACAAAGGCACCCCCACACTCAGTGGAGTGTGGGGAGTCAGTTTAAGCTAGAAAAACACCAAGCACAATGCAAATATCACACACAAAGGGGGCAAAACAGTTACTGTAATTCAGAAAGGTGAACAAGGTTGTTTTGCTGGTGCAGTTGGCACCTAGGGTGAGATTTGGCTTACCAAATCTTCACAAATGCCCAACCCAATCACATACAAATGGTTACAAACCCTAGGATACCCTATTGCTTAACAATATACAGAAACTCAAACCACAAAATACATTGAGACAAGGCAGAAAAATAGTTTACTGATTTTGCTAGTTAGTACCTATTTTGAACATGCAATTTTGCTTTAAAAGCCTACCAAACTAGAAGATAACTAATAACAACTACTACTACTCACATATGAGACATGTTTAAACAGGTTTCAACCAACAATTAGTCACCAATCTTCGTCTAAACCCTAGTCCCAAACACCCCTATATATTCTGAAAATCAAAATAAATAAGCCAAGTCCTATCTACACAAGTTAAATCTGATTAAATCCTACTCTAACATGCATGATCAATCTATCTAACATAAACTAACCCAATAGATAACACCAAATCAATCAATCCACCCAAAATCACACAAACAACAAAATATAGCAAGTTGGTGGGTTCAAGCTATACCTGCCTGACCTACATCCAGGCCAGGCTATGGCCTGCTGATGCCATCACCAAATAAGCTAAAAGGAAGAGCTTATGAGCTGAGAGAGATTGCTTGTTTTGATGTAGAGATGCTAGGTGAGGACTTAGCAGTCCAAATCACCCCAATATATCTTGAGCAATTGTAACCTGCCAAAAACAAAAGCAAACACAAATAGTGACCTGAGATTCAAGCCTATAGGCTATAAGCTTGACTTATGGACAAGTCAGCTTATAGCTTATAGCTATAAAAGTAAAACTTGGAAAAATGAATTTTTTGAAATCTTTGAAACACACTTTCTGAAATCCTTTTAAAACAAATAAAGAAAGACTTATACAAACTTATAGGGCTTGTTTGGTTGTCAATCAAACAAGTCTTATAAGCTTCTATAAGCTGCTAAGAGAAACGTGCTTATGGCTTAAGTTTCCTTTCACCAAAGGCCAGTTTCCTTAAGAGTACTTAACATGAATCCAAGATATTCAACTAAGTTTTATACTAAAACAAGAATTAAAAAGGAACACAGTGATTATCAATGCAAGTTTTTCTGAAAAATTACTCTAAATATTCAATTTCTAAAAATAAGTTACAATTGATAAAAACTGGAACAAAAGCCCATCCACAAGCTGGAGGGTCTTTTTATACTGCTAAGACTATTCTAGAATTGAAAACACATAAACCCTAGATGCTAAATAAAAATTCGAATATTCCCTTTTGGTCTTGAGCTTGAAATCATGGTCAAGGGGTTCCCATGTTGTAACACCCCCAAATTTATACAACTCAGTACAGCGGAAGACTCGTTGGTGTTACGGGATAGCACATTACTCACATCATAGACAACGCATAAAAATCGCGTCGTTTAATAATAAATCATTTCCATTCATAAACATCAAAGTTACATCGGTCCCAAGTCATATTATTTCATACAAAGTTTTACAAAGTATTTGAATGGAAAATATTGTTTAAGTGCGGGCCATGAATTATTGATGTCTTCCCGAGAATTACCTTCAAGTACCTGAGATAAAACATGTTAAAAGAAAAGGTCAGCGATAACGCCGAGTGAATTCATAGAGTTTAATAAATTCCATCAATATAACTTTGGTATAAAATTAGTACCAAAAATCAATTCGTACAAATCATTGTAATAGGCCGTAAAATAGCCAAAAATCATTTATACAAATCTTTGTAATAGGCCATAAAATAGCCAAAGTAATTTTATACAAATCCTTATCGAAAATCATAATATAGGCATTTGCCTTAAAAATTATTATACGAGCCAATGTCGTAAAAACATCATACAATACGTCATATGACGTTGTATGAAAACAAAAACCGTTATATGAATATGGTTATGAAAACCAAAACACAAACATAATATCAATAGTATGACCCCGTATTGCTAGTCAGGCAATACTTCGTAATTCGGTGCGTCTAATAGTATTTCATTAGTTTTGGATTATTATAAGCCGCATGACATTGTTACCTTACTAAACCAACAACGGGTAGCTAACCCGATACAAATTTTTGCCCATCTAAAGTAGCGTGTCGTCACAAAGGTCACGCTATGGAAATCTTCTCATACATAAATTCACTTACCAATCAATGTGGCACGACGGGGATCAACCGTCAAGGCGCGAACTGGGGTGATCGTCCCCAAATAGTACTATTAAATGCATAAGCGTCTACCAACTCCCGGTAGTTCACAATTCATGCTAATGGGACTTTTAGTGACATAACCTAACTTTAATAATCCATTTAATTTCATCTATCGGGTCCTTTAATCATTTATCGGGTCATACAATCGGGTCATTCAATCATTCGGGTCCAAAATCAATAAACAATCAATCGGGACAAATGGTGTCCTATTTAATAAAAACTAACATGTTATCTCCCTCGCGGGTTTATAAAACATTTATAAAAACATTTAAAAGAGTGCGAGGCTATGAACTCACGTTGATGTGGGAAGGCGGGTTATCGGCAATTCGGACGTACGGTACGTGCTTCAATCACGGAAACCTAGACAAATAATACTCGTCTTAGACTCATGTCCAATGACTTTATAAAAATAACAATTATGTATACATATGATGATTTTGTACATATGATGATGATCAAGTGGGTTTATACATCCTTGTTTACTCAATTTAGTGTTTACGTTTTGGTAACGTTTTACTAGTTCACTAGTTTTTCCTATTTACCTATTTTAAGTCCATTAAGCCTCCTATGAGTTCTTTAACTTGTTTTTATCCATTTTATACCTATATTATCAGTATATATAGTTTTCATGTTGGGCCCAAATGGGTTAAGCCCAATAAGCTCTTTTTTAGAAGTATTTATCTTATTAAGTCCAATTATTAGTCCAATATGCTTAGTTAGCTCGTAAATGTCCGTAATTCTTATAGTTCGGGTTTTATCGGTTTTTACTTGTATTAGTTACTTATACATCAGTATATGACTTTTATAAACTTTACATTAGACGGGTTTGGTCGTCTAAGTTTTATTTGGCGAAAAACGTTAATTTTACGGCGATAGCCGAAAAAGTCGTAAAAATCAAGTTTATAGTTTTTACTACTTATAAATATTATTTCACCACCATTTATATAACTTACCCATTTAATTACCCTTTTATACATTTATGTAAATAAGTTTTATAAGTTAGTGGGTTTATATTTTTACATTTTATACATTATAATGTGAGTGCTTATATAATATTAATAAACATTATTTCCAAAAATCTGATTTTTAACTTCATGTTCACCATTTTTAACATATCTAGAGTTATATAATGAATTAGAAGCTCATTTTTGGATGGCATGTTCTTCATAATATGTGCTACATTTAACTTAGCTATAGCTACTGCCCATTTTAAGTTTATCATGCCTTAACAGTCCCTACAAAACTGCTTATTCAGATTAGACCACCTAACTTATTTTGATCATATCTCACTCATTATTTTGATTCCATTGCATGGCCAACTCTCACATGTGTATAACATCTTCTACTTACTGTAAATGGATCAAACCATGCAATTTTATCAGTACATCTTTTAGTTATCTACTGTTTTTACACAGCCAACTAAATAATCCAGATTTTAGCTTCATTTCTTATAGTTATCAACCTTTTTAAGCATATTTATCAAATCTATCAACACCAAATCCTCACATAATATTTTTAATCATCATTCATCATCATATACATATACATAAATAAAGAAAATACAAGATTACATAATCAAAATAACAAGAGGATAGGAAGAACAATCTCTATACCACCATTAGTGATGAAAAGATGAGGTTTTTGATGAACAAGACTTGGTTTTGGGTAACCAATTTTATGAGATATCAACACCACTTCTAGGGTCATCAAGTATTTGTAGATTTCTCCAAAAATCAGCCATTGTTCTTCATGAAAACTCCTTGAGCAATCAGCCCCAAAGTCCCTTGAAAACTCCTTTTTACATGTTAAGATCACCTCCAATCTTCAAGGCTTCAAAGGAGCATCATCATGTGTATGAATAACACATGATTTTATGGCTAAAATAGATCAAATAAGGGTGTTCTTGGTGGATATGGGACGAATTTTTAGAGAGAGGAAAGGGAGGATGAGTGGTTTTGCATGTAAGAGTTTAGTGGAAATGGTATGTGTGAAGTAGTTTGAATGGTTTTATGAAAAGTTAGCTTACATTGTAAGCTTTAAACAACAAGTGTAACACTTGTTGTTAAGTGTTGACACCTAAGGGTGTGGTGGAGCTACTTGTTATGGGGGTGGGCAAGTGTAAACTTGTCCCATCCCTATTAATTTACGGGTACTCCTCGATTCTAGTTTCCTCGATTTGCGTGCCCTCGGGTCGTTTTACGAAAAACGTTTTTATAAATTATGAATCAACGGCACAAAACGAATCTAATAAAAATTGTCTCATCAAAAAAAGGAGTTCGAAAACGTAAATACGTAATCCTAAGGTTTCCGGTTTAGTCGTAAAGGACGTTAAATTATAATCGTAAGTCCTAATCTCTTCTCGTAAATTTATGAGTTTATGAAACAACACAAATTTAAAATTCCAAAATAATATTCACGGATAAATTTATTTCCTAAAATGTCAGACTGTCACCAAAACGGTGTATGTAAACGTAAGCACGTAACGTAGAATCCTCCGGTTTAGACGTAGTCGATGCTACTTCAATACGTAAATCCAAATTTGTTCCCAAAAATAAGTGAGTTCATATTATAACATTAAAATAATGTTTTTAAATAACACTTGAGAATAAAATATCAACCATAAATTGACGGATTGTCACAGTATTTACCCCTAAACAGGATCTTTGTCCTCAAAGATCATCTTACCTTACTACTCACTTCTAATAGAGTTAAAGCCATGTGGGTATTTCCTCCACATTCGGTCTTTTCTCACAAGTGTAATCTATTATAATATGCGAGTTTCATTAAACATAACTACGGGAATAAGATCAGGCTTAATGTTGACTTACTTTCTCTATCCATGATGTTCACGGGTTTTTGATGAATGCAACTTTTCGCCGATCTAAGCTCTACTAAGAATAATCAGATTCTCACTTGATAGATATTCCATCAAGTTCGATATACGAAACATAATTCACGCAGTATTTGAAGTCCTAGGGTAGATCCAGCTTATATGCCTTTCAAACCAATCTTTTATATCATCTCAGTGGTCCCATACAACGGGGACTTATATCCCATGATTTGTCAGATCATGAATTCATTTTTCCAAGGTTAAAAATTGTGGCATAACTTCGCTACCCTTTTGGCACTTCAAGATCTACATTTCACATTCACATAACCTCTTGCCCACTACCGGCAGTCAATAATCAGATCCTAATTTCAACAATCATTTCAGATTTCGCGGGTCGGGTATTTTGCAAGGTTAGGTTTGCCATCATAGGAAACCTTAAACTTAAAAGACATGTCCAACTCACAATGGGTGTATGTCGGGTGTCTTCATCTCAACTCTTGCTTACAGATGCTCTAAGATTTAGATCCTAACAAGATTCGATCTCGATCCTAATACGATAATTATCAATGATAATCTCTCCAAAGGAAAACGATTATACGGTTTATTACCAAAGGTCAATCATTCAAACATAAAACAACACTTATATTACTTTGTATCGTTACTTTACCTCGTCCCTTCGATTGGGGTGGTACATAGTACTCTCATCAAGATTCGTTCTCAATGACTTCTGATCAAATCTCTAGAAATTCGATGCGAAGCGAGGATCTTGATAGAGATGATCGATACAGGCACACTATGTTTACATAACTTCTTTAAATACAAAAGAGTCATTTTCTTCATCGAGATTCTATCATTAACAGGAATGATATTAGTAGATTTGGTCAGTCTGTCGACGATGACCCAAATCGAATCAAATTCAGATGATGACCTTTGCAATAGCTAGACATTTACTAATGTATGAGGCGATTTCTGCCTTCATATTTGCCATTAGTACAACTTCTTCAGACAAGGATTCTTTTAGTAAAAAATGACATACATATAATACTTATACTTACAAATTCCAACAGAACTATATCTCACAATCCTCCATATTTAGACAATCACATGTGGTCTTTAAAACATTTAACGCTATCGGCTTCTCAACTCTAATGGTTCACACTAGCCGTGAAACCTCTTTTTATTATCTATATTATCCTTTTTATATAATATGTCAGTATCTATATTCACTTCTCATGATGATGTAATTATCATGTCCACAATTCACTCAGATATTCTTTCTATATTATGCGTCAGTAATTACGTTCACCTTCCTGATGAAATAAAAATCACAACCGTATTTATTCAAAATTCTTTCTTCATATCTTCTATGTTTTAGTTTCATCTTTACTATCATTTTTATCCGTTTTACTCAATCCGTCGTCTAAAGCGTCGATAATTATTATAATTAATTAAATAATTATTAGTTGATTTTTATGAAGCGTAAACGTAAAAGTTTTAAATTTCTTAGTTCGACCAATTATATAAAATGTTCAAAAGTAAATTTGAATTTAATTATCAAGATTTTTGCTGATTTATCGAAAATAATTAATAAGATTCGTAAATGTTTGAAAAATCTTTGGTTATACTTTGGTCAAAGTTTTCTTAGTTTGAAAAGTAAAAATTATCGTTTCAAATTTCAAGTTACGGTTTAAATGTTTTCCTCAATTCCGCTTAGGTTGTCTAGAAGTATACACAAACATTTACCCCTAAATAGAAGTTTAGTTAAATGTTTTGGTTATAAGGTAATAATCTCTTAAAATCCTTTGTTAAAACATTCGTCAAAACATATTTCCATTTTCTTTTTAGTAAAATCCAAAGTCTTAAAAGGGCTCTTAATTTTTTTTTTGAAGAGTCTATATGCATACATCCTACCATTATTAATCCAACGGTAATTTTATGTAAAGGATTAAGTTTTTAATCCCTAAGCGTTAATGGTTCTAATCTTTGAAAAGTCAATATAGCTTCCATAATCTATTAATCACACGGTTAAATCATATAAAGGATTAAGTCCTTAATCACATGTTAAATATTTAAGGTATAGGTTTTCATTGTTCGGCTAATTCAGGGCAATCTATAATTAATTATTAACTCCTTCTTATACTTGTAATCAAACAAATGGTCCTTAATGATCACACGCATGAATTTATCAAATTACAGCCTACACACGTGATTCACCAAATTTATGAATGCTACATGTGTATTAGTCAATCCAAATGACATCACGTGAAACTCATAATGTTCATCACAAGTTCGGGATGTAATGATTGGAATAGATAATCTTCTTCGCAGATGCGAAGTTGATGATAACCATGCCATGGATCAAAAACCTTGTAAATGATCGAACAAATCTTCCATTTCGAGTTATGGATATTGTTTCGATTGTCAATTTACTCAATTCACAGTAATCTATAAATATAAGGAATGATAACACCATAGCTCTTCAGGATGACAGGCTTGGCATAATAAAATCTTTCTCCGACAACTATCTCAGTTGTACGGTAATTCCTTTAATTTAGATGGTGCTGACGTACAGTGCACAAGCCACAAGTGCAGCACCGGAAATATAATCAATACCAATTTCAACTTGCCTTAATGGCGAAAGTCTAGGTAATTCACCAATAAATACCTCCTAAAGTTTCAGATAAGATAAACATCTTTTAATAAATACATATTAGGTTCCTTCTAGATTATAATATCTATGACTAATTCACAACCATTCACGGTATAATTTCAAGTCTAAATATAGGATATCGTCATCCATCGAGAATTATTTAGATCACCTTTGATAATCAACATCTTATCATTTAGGGGAATTCTACTTGAGTTCCCATCAATTAAGACAATGTCGTCATGTCATAATCCATCAATCCATTCTACTGGCACTATCAACTTTCCAGTTTTATTGCCGTCGATAAGATGTGAACTTCTCAAAAGACTAATAATAACTCATAATCCTTTGCAAATTCATGGATATATGAAGACACGACTATCATCTAAAGAGTAAGGTCAACGCATAATCTATGCGAGAGAATTTCAAATCAGATACAGACGAAAACATTTAACGAATATGAATGTATCCCATGTTTTCATAATTTGAGTACGCATTCGAAAGCTCCTCGGATCGTTACCCAGGTCATTCAAATGAAATCAAATCAAAAGAAATGATAGGAATGTCGATGCATCCAGTCGGGTATCAACACTCGGTAATCAGATACTTTTCCTAAGAATCTCACTATGGGAGAATTGGACAAGAAAGAATTGTCAATTGTCAAATGAGACAATTTCCACAGATGAGTAAATTCGACTCAGAAGAATAGATGCTACAGGCACATATGTAGGTGTCCCTAACACTGTGTCCCTATTTTTCACTTCTTGCAGATCTCATAAAATTTAATCTTTCACGATCTTCAAAGAAAATGTAGTGTTTATTATTCAGTTTTATGGTGACTACTAATCAGCCTTGCATAGTCCATTCCAAATTGTATGTAGGCGCGCAACTATATACAATTACAAGATTAACGATCCAATACTCAGTTCGTCAAAATTTTATCATCATGTTTATAATAAAAACATTTTCATGCTTAATTCTTAGATAAGAATCAAAAATAAATTTACAAGGATTTTCTTTGTTATGAAAACAATTAAGTTTTTCCAAGGTGTTTTACAAACAACTTCATTTCGATAACAATCACTTATAAATCTTACTTTGAATAACCCTTATTGTGTTGAAAATTTAATTTCCTCAAAGGATACCGTTTTAACTTTATAAAAACAAGGTGTGATCTGCAAAAGAGTGATGAAAAGCTCGTTCACCAAGATCTTAACTACAATATGATAGGAAATGAGCTTAGCCAATTAATTATGAGGTTCATGACCTCGATGGCACTCACGAAGAATAATTCACAACGTAACTCAAATCAAGATGAGTACTTGTTCAATGGTTGCATCACTAATGCGAACATTAGGATGAAGTAATAAAGATAGATAACATCGATACATGTAGGATTTAGCAATCAAAGGTAGTCTTTTTCATTAATCACAAACAAGTCAAAATTGTACCGTAACACATTACGTGTCACTATGTCATACAATTCTCAGAACTCATCCTACCAACTGATGTCTCAGTTAAGTTAGGGATTTTTAAAAGATACCACAATGAATACTAATCTACAAGAGTTATGGGGGTTCCACCTGTCCCGGAAGATCCATTGGTCTCAATTCAGAAGAAGATTTCTTCAATTTATTTCTTGGACACTGGGCATCCTCGTTAGTGGACAATGGCAAAGGAACAACCCTTAACACGAATCAACAATCAATTAAAACCTTATAATTCAATCACAAAACTTAACGACTTCTATTAATAATCTCATATTCCATATGGGTTAAATTTTACTTTATCCAAGTTTCAACCAATTTATACTCAATTCAATATCCTACCTCATATTCCAATACTTTCAATCTTATTCTTCGGCCTTGTAAAGGCAATACAATCTCAATATGAATCAACACTTAATTTCCAATCCTATTAGCTCTTACAACAACAATTATCAAATGAGTCACTAGTATGAAATGACTTGATCATTCAACTAGACTTCTCGGAAAGGTATTAGTGGCATGAGGCTTTTGGGTAATGGTTCCAATAACAGCCTCAAGTGCAACATTCCCCCTTTCGATTTCAATTTAAGAATTGGATGACAATGAATCAGATGACATCTTTCTAGGTGAAAACGTTTTGTCAAACTCCACTCTATATGGAAAGATCGTCATGACATCGATATCAGATTTAATCTCGCCAATTCTTCTTCAATATCGCAATCAACTAATATCTACATTTCTACAAATATCAATCATTTGTTGGGATCATAAATATCCACAACTTGGTTTAGATCTAGGATAACTAGAATTCCTACGAGAATAGCTTCGATTAATTTACTAGGGGAGTTAGGGTTACTTGTGACAATCTACGTCGTATAAATACCTCGTATAAAAATCAAAATAATCACCAAACAGTCATGTAATAAAATTACATCATATATATATAATTCAAGTTATATATATATATATATTAAAATAACACTTCTCAGTCTTAGCCTTGTCGGTAACTCGGGAATTCTTCGGCACCGTTATAGTCAAAAGATTTTTAGACATTTTTAGAAAAAATGTTTATAGTTAAAAGATTTTGAAATGTTTTATTCAAAACCTTGGTTTTAAAAATCTTTCGTTCTCTATAACGAGAGCTCTGGTACCAAACTGTAACACCCCCAAATTTATACAACTCAGTACAGCGGAAGACTCGTTGGTGTTACGGGATAGCACATTACTCACATCATAGACAACGCATAAAAATCGCGTCGTTTAATAATAAATCATTTCCATTCATAAACATCAAAGTTACATCGGTCCCAAGTCATATTATTTCATACAAAGTTTTACAAAGTATTTGAATGGAAAATATTGTTTAAGTGCGGGCCATGAATTATTGATGTCTTCCCGAGAATTACCTTCAAGTACATGAGATAAAACATGTTAAAAGAAAAGGTCAGCGATAACACCGAGTGAATTCATAGAGTTTAATAAATTCCATCAATATAACTTTGGTATAAAATTAGTACCAAAAATCAATTCGTACAAATCATTGTAATAGGCCGTAAAATAGCCAAAAATCATTTATACAAATCTTTGTAATAGGCCATAAAATAACCAAAGTAATTTTATACAAATCCTTATCGAAAATCATAATATAGGCATTTGCCTTAAAAATTATTATACGAGCCAATGTCGTAAAAACATCATACAATACGTCATATGACGTTGTATGAAAACAAAAACCGTTATATGAATATGGTTATGAAAACCAAAACACAAACATAATATCAATAGTATGACCCCGTATTGCTAGTCAGGCAATACTTCGTAATTCGGTGCGTCTAATAGTATTTCATTAGTTTTGGTTTATTATAAGCCGCATGACATTGTTACCTTACTAAACCAACAACGGGTAGCTAACCCGATACAAATTTTTGCCCATCTAAAGTAGCGCGTCGTCACAAAGGTCACGCTATGGAAATCTTCTCATACATAAATTCACTTACCAATCAATGTGGCACGACGGGGATCAACCGTCAAGGCGCGAACTGGGGTGATCGTCCCCAAATAGTACTATTAAATGCATAAGCGTCTACCAACTCCCGGTAGTTCACAATTCATGCTAATGGGACTTTTAGTGACATAACCTAACTTTAATAATCCATTTAATTTCATCTATCGGGTCCTTTAATCATTTATCGGGTCATACAATCGGGTCATTCAATCATTCGGGTCCAAAATCAATAAACAATCAATCGGGACAAATGGTGTCCTATTTAATAAAAACTAACATGTTATCTCCCTCGCGGGTTTATAAAACATTTATAAAAACATTTAAAAGAGTGCGAGGCTATGAACTCACGTTGATGTGGGAAGGCGGGTTATCGGCAATTCGGACGTACGGTACGTGCTTCAATCACGGAAACCTAGACAAATAATACTCGTCTTAGACTCATGTCCAATGACTTTATAAAAATAACAATTATGTATACATATGATGATTTTGTACATATGATGATGATCAAGTGGGTTTATACATCCTTGTTTACTCAATTTAGTGTTTACGTTTTGGTAACGTTTTACTAGTTCACTAGTTTTTCCTATTTACCTATTTTAAGTCCATTAAGCCTCCTATGAGTTCTTTAACTTGTTTTTATCCATTTTATACCTATATTATCAGTATATATAGTTTTCATGTTGGGCCCAAATGGGTTAAGCCCAATAAGCTCTTTTTTAGAAGTATTTATCTTATTAAGTCCAATTATTAGTCCAATATGCTTAGTTAGCTCGTAAATGTCCGTAATTCTTATAGTTCGGGTTTTATCGGTTTTTACTTGTATTAGTTACTTATACATCAGTATATGACTTTTATAAACTTTACATTAGACGGGTTTGGTCGTCTAAGTTTTATTTGGCGAAAAACGTTAATTTTACGGCGATAGCCGAAAAAGTCGTAAAAATCAAGTTTATAGTTTTTACTACTTATAAATATTATTTCACCACCATTTATATAACTTAACCATTTAATTACCCTTTTATACATTTATGTAAATAAGTTTTATAAGTTAGTGGGTTTATATTTTTACATTTTATACATTATAATGTGAGTGCTTATATAATATTAATAAACATTATTTCCAAAAATCTGATTTTTAACTTCATGTTCACCATTTTTAACATATCTAGAGTTCTATAATGAATTAGAAGCTCATTTTTGGATGGCATGTTCTTCATAATATGTGCTACATTTAACTTAGTTATAGCTACTGCCCATTTTAAGTTTATCATGCCTTAACAGTCCCTACAAAACTGCTTATTCAGATTAGACCACCTAACTTATTTTGATCATATCTCACTCATTATTTTGATTCCATTGCATGGCCAACTCTCACATGTGTATAACATCTTCTACTTACTGTAAATAGATCAAACCATGCAATTTTATCAGTTCATCTTTTAGTTATCTACTGTTTTTACACAGCCAACTAAATAATCCAGATTTTAGCTTCATTTCTTATAGTTATCAACCTTTTTAAGCATATTTATCAAATCTATCAACACCAAATCCTCACATAATATTTTTAATCATCATTCATCATAATATACATATACATAAATAAAGAAAATACAAGATTACATAATCAAAATAACAAGAGGATAGGAAGAACAATCTCTATACCACCATTAGTGATGAAAAGATGAAGTTTTTGATGAACAAGACTTGGTTTTGGGTAACCAATTTTATGAGATATCAACACCACTTCTAGGGTCATCAAGTATTTGTAGATTTCTACAAAAATCAGCCATTGTTCTTCATGAAAACTCCTTGAGCAATCAGCCCCAAAGTCCCTTGAAAACTCCTTTTTACATGTTAAGATCACCTCCAATCTTCAAGGCTTCAAAGGAGCATCATCATGTGTATGAATAACACATGATTTTATGGCTAAAATAGATCAAATAAGGGTGTTCTTGGTGGAGATGGGACGAATTTTTAGAGAGAGGAAAGGGAGGATGAGTGGTTTTGCATGTAAGAGTTTAGTGGAAATGGTATGTGTGAAGTAGTTTGAATGGTTTTATGAAAAGTTAGCTTACATTGTAAGCTTTAAACAACAAGTGTAACACTTGTTGTTAAGTGTTGACACCTAAGGGTGTGGTGGAGCTACTTGTTATGGGGGTGGGCAAGTGTAAACTTGTCCCATCCCTATTAATTTACGGGTACTCCTCGATTCTAGTTTCCTCGATTTGCGTGCCCTCGGGTCGTTTTACGAAAAACGTTTTTATAAATTATGAATCAACGGCACAAAACGAATCTAATAAAAATTGTCTCATCAAAAAAAGGAGTTCGAAAACGTAAATACGTAATCCTAAGGTTTCCGGTTTAGTCGTAAAGGACGTTAAATTATAATCGTAAGTCCTAATCTCTTCTCGTAAATTTATGAGTTTATGAAACAACACAAATTTAAAATTCCAAAATAATATTCACGGATAAATTTATTTCCTGAAATGTCAGACTGTCACCAAAACGGTGTATGTAAACGTAAGCACGTAGCGTAGAATCCTCCGGTTTAGACGTAGTCGATGCTACTTCAAGACGTAAATCCAAATTTGTTCCCAAAAATAAGTGAGTTCATATTATAACATTAAAATAATGTTTTTAAATAACACTTGAGAATAAAATATCAACCATAAATTGACGGATTGTCACACATGTGATGCCAGTGAGGTACTCATGATCTTGGCCGTTTATCTTTGCTTGGAGAGGTTAGCAATTGTCTTGGAACCGTAGATGAGCTGTGCCAAGCTTGTCTTGTTGCTAAGACGTGTACAAAGACATGTGGGTGGGGTACTTTAGTTGAGAGTGATGGGTTTTGGGTGTTGTGAAGGGTTTAGGTTATTGTGAATTAAAGTTCTGGAAAGTATTGTGAGTTTCCCCTTGTTTTGATTAACAAATGTGATTAGGGTTCTTGTAAGGGATTAGGGGTGTTTAGGGAAGGGAGGATGAATAGTAAGTGTTTGGCGCCAGTATATAAATTAACTAATTACGTTTAAAAAATATAATTAGTTAATAGTGAGTGGAGTGCTGACTGGGTGGGGGTGAGTGAGGTGGATGCTGGTGATTGGTTGGGAGGTGACGTGGCGTGGTAGGAGTGGTGGGGATTGGTTTGCTTGTCTGGCCAAAGTAGCCCCTTAAATTTCTCAATTGTGTACACTTTGTAATAAACAGCCCAATAATTCATTTCCTTTGTAAAACAAGTTTAGGCAAATTACATAATAAGTCCCTTTCTTTGATAAATGTTGGAATAAGGACTTTTTATGTATTAAAACCATTCTCCAAGGGCCAATCATGACATATCTTGAAACTTTAAGGATGTAACTTGTACAAATGAATAGTGGAGGGTCATTTGTGACAAGTCTTCAAAAGATGAGGGACCATTCTTGCCAATCTTCAATTCTTCAAGGGTAATTTTTGGAAAATTCATACTTGGGCCCGGTTTCTTGTGCGGCTTCGTTTCCCGTGTTCGTTTTTGCTTGGTTCCTTTGATCCTTTGGTGAATTCACGATATCCGTACCTGAAATACACAATGAACAAACACAGGCATATTTTTGGGTATTTTGACGATATTTTAAGCGTTTTAAGCCCGATTTGGACGACGAGACTATGTATAAATACGGTCTCATCACTCCCCCATACTAAACCATTGCCGTGTCCCCACGCAATGCTAGAATTAAGTATCGTAGCACTTCCAAAATTCATTTTATGATGATTTTTATTCAAGACATAAATTTAAAAAAACTACTACATGTGTTAGACATAATGTATTGTTTTCATCACGAGAACGTGACTTTTGGGATCATAGACCAAGAACACGTGAATGCTTCGTTAGAAATAATTTCGTCGTCCTCGATTTTCACCCAATTCCATGCTAAGCGTGTAACGAGATCATTGTTATTATAAGTTAGCAACACGATCACTTCTCATGAGTGTTAATTACGAACCTAAAATCCCTTATTCCTACTTGGTATCTCTTATATTTTATTTTGTCTTAATGATCACGAGGATACATCATTGACTTATGCGTGAATAGAGATTAAGTCTAAAAATAGAAACTTAACGGTGTAACCAAAATCATTAAATCAATATTTCATCCCAATAGACAACGATGTCAAAAAATTAAGTCAACAAGAAGGATCGATAAACACGATTTTATAACGGTTTTGAACATGAGACTTATTACCAAGACTTTTATACACCCCCTAACAGAAGGGCCTTATTATCTTTGGTTTACCTCCATCTTTTATTCAACTTCGCCATGAAGCTTTTATTATGACTTCGGTCTTGCCTTGCCTTTTATTATCCGCCTCATCGGTGGTTTTATTAGCCAAAGACGTATATCCTCACGCTAAAGCGAATTTTGGATCTTTAAAGCTTCGAAGATTAAGGCTTGATTCACTTTCAATTTGGGCATAGATTTTTCGACCTTGTGAGCTTCAAATTTTTGCTTAATTTAGGTGAGCACTTGAAATCTTATTATTAGGTGAAGCTTTCGATTATTCGGGTGCCAATACTTCAAAACCGTGACGCTAGCGATACCTTAATGTTTTCCCAATTTAATTACATGGAAGCTACCAAAACAAATTAGAAACCAACAATAGTGACTAAACCGCTAAATCAATATTTATTAACAATTTATTATGCAAAAGCGTGGGGAGAATAAGCTAATAATTACTACACATAAGATCGTGACGATTACGAGACTTATAAATAACTCTATCACTTCTCGTCCTCATTTAAGAGACTTAGCCTAAAAAGTTAAGGAATCGAGCTAAGTGCTCAACACGCACGGTCGAGTCAAAAATTACTCTCGTTCTCACCATCGGAAAACCTACATTCGTGTCTTAAACACTTATGAAAAATACGAAAAATTTTAAAATTTGGTCATTTTTAGCCTTATTTGCAACAAAATGATAGCAAAAAGATGAATATTGGATTGCGTGGTGACGTAAGCAAGGTGAAGTATCTACTCACCCCCCATACTAAAACTAAACATTGTCCTCAATGTTTCGAGTCTAGGGGTGTAAACACCCCCATACTAGAGACGAAGTCGAATGCTTAATCTCGAGCATGGAAAGGGTAAAACGAATAACCTAAAAGCCGTTTATGAATTGTGCTAATAAGATAAACGTTAGAGCATAAAAGGATATCATCGGATATCGGAATCTCCAAAGGCAACGATCGAAGCTCGAGTGATCCGTAAAACGAACACGAGAGGCTTCAATGATGACGATGAACCTAATAAATCACAATCACAAACAACCACGAAACAAAGGTAGGAAGAGCACAAGTCCCCTCGTTACATTAACTAAGAAAGCGATAATATGTACAAGGATAAGCATGAGAATCCCCCACGAGGCACCTTGTTTTTGATAACTGAGTCAAAAGCTCGACTCGAATCCCCATAAATGTGATCATTTAGGGATAAACTTGGTATGGTCATTTTTGGTGGGGCTTACATGATAAACAAGGCCCAAAAGTACATGAAGTACTTTAAAAACCCGATAAACGTATACCGGGGTCAAAGATAGCGTCCTCGTTTTTGGATGAAAGACGAAACAACACTACTTCAACACAAACCCCAAGGGGGTAGAAGAAAAGAGATAAGAAGTATAAAGGTGGGGCAATGGGTAAGTCAAACATATGAGCTGAGCTACTCGAGGTAGACTCACACCAAGCAAACGAAAAGATTTTCCATTTATTGCATCGGTGGAAGACCGAGATTTCCCTTTACAAGCAATTCCGGGATCGTAAATCTCGTCCTCGGTGGAGAAACATGAGGGAACATTTGGGGCTTCCCCCACACTAAAACCACACACACCATCGTCAAAAGGAGTAGACGAGGTCGTAGCACTCATAAAACGCGGTGATGACGGAGTTAAACTTGTAGAAAAATATTTTAAAACATTTTTAAAATCTTTTCCTTTTTCATCGTTTTTAAACTCTTTATGAAAACCCGATTGAATAATGTCGAAAATATTTGGCGTGTCAAATTGAAAATTAGTCGCGCTAAAAATCCTCACATTTAAGTCATTGGTGGGAGGGGGTGGCGGATTATATAAGTTCTCAAAACGTTTGTCAATAAAGAACACCGCCCCCTCGGGGTCAACATACTCGTCATCCTCATGAACGTCGATCTCATCGATTTCTTCATCAAAGATAGGCTTGTCAAACCATGGTTTGTCATTCCCCTCCTTGAGTATCTTAGAAACTCTCTCGAAAAGATCACGATCAAGCACGAAACCATCATTCTTCTGTGGGGATCGTTGATAAGTTAGATCCTCACGAATGTGGTAAACGTCATTCTCAAATGAGGAGTGTTTATAAGGTAACTCCTCGAGAATGGGACTTGTGTCTATAGCAAGAAAATCATCGACCTCCTTAAAGAATTCTTCATCATCACAATTGTGAAACGAAGGAGGATCGATGATATGGTCATTAACATTCTCGAATTCATCATCAAAAATGGGATTATGATGAAAAATAGGTTCGTATACGGAATTCGAGTACGTTGTGAAAGTGTCGTCATTCTCATCATCATAAGAAATTTCCGACATGAGATAGTCCTCTTCATTTGAAGATTTATCAAAGGGTAAATCCTCGAAGATGGATGGCGGATTAGCAAGTATATGCTCGATCTCGGCAAAATCATCATCGCCATCAAAGAAAGTGTCGATGTGAGCAAGTTGTCGAGTGGATTTCTCGAGAGTCACAACCATGGACTTACAAGTCGAATGACTATGCTTAGGTGACATTTCTATGATGGGTGAGATTGCATTGGGTTGGGCCACTTCCTTAGCCTTAATGGATTTGGGGCTAGGAGTGGGAGGCACTTCAATGGGTTTAGAAGTATAGGCCTCAAAGTCATGGTCCTTCGAAGGTGGTGAAGACGAGCCCATATTGGTCTTTGTCGTGATGGCACTAACGTCGCCCTTCGGAATTGGTGTTTCACTTGCTTCGCTAAAAACATCCCAAAGTGAGTTTTCATCCATAAATTTACACATACCCTTTTGAATTAGGTACACGTATTTTTTATCATTAAAATCATCATCTTTAAAACCGTTTTTCTTAATTCTTTCAAAACATGCATCAAGCTTCATTCTTTCCGCTAAAGTAAACATTTTGAAATCATTAGAATTTGAATCATTAGGTTTTGAAACCTCGGTTTTTTCATTCTCATTAAACCCTTGGGATTTTCTAGCGAAAAAGTCTATTTTCTCATCCCCATATCTCATAGTAAGTCTCCCCTCGTGAACGTCGATTACGGTTCTAGCCGTCGATAAGAATGGTCGGCCTAAAATAATGGGACATTTAGGGTCACACTCGTAATAGGATATAACGAAATCCGCGGGAAAAACAAACTTTCCAATCCTAACATAGACATCCTCGGCTATTCCAATTGGTATAAGTGGTGTACAATTTGCGAGCTCGATTGTCATGTTCGTGGGGGTGAGTGAAGGCAATCTCATCAATTTCCAAAGAGAATGAGGCATGAGATTGATGCTAGCACCTAAATCGGAAAGGGCTAAACATCCCTCAATCTTGGAAAAATCACAAGGTAGTAGAAATTGGCCCGGATCCTTTTCCTTTCTCGGCATACGCCTTTTGGGTTTTTTAAGAAGGATCGATGCACAAGTTTCTTCAAGGGTTACTTTGGTAAGGTCGACAAAGCTCTCTTTTTGAACCGTGGATGGAATTTTAGGTACACGAGGGTGTGCACTCTTTTCCTTGGTCGCCACGTTCACCCCATCGACTCTAGAACAAGAAGACGTCTTAGAAGTCGAGGGTTGAGAGCGATAAACAACACGGAATCCTTCAAGGTAGGGGTAATCACACGACCTTTCTCACGAGACGAGGCGGCTTTACATTGTTCTTTCGGATTAGAAACGGTGTCACTAGGTAACGGACTTGATGACGAACCCGAGGCTTTGTTCATTATGGCCGAAAACATCTTTTTTATATCAATTTGCCCTTGCTCAATCTTCGTGTTTTGCAATTTCAAAGTATTTGTAAAGTCGTTTTTCAAAGTACCAATTTCTCCCTCTAATCGTCTCATATTAGCCTCATTCGTTTTCATGTAATTTTGAAAATCGTTTGACGAACTATTTTGATTAGAATTAAAGTTCCCTTGGTTTTGATTACTTCTTTGAAAATTGTTTTGATTCCCACTTGAAAAATTATTTCCTTGATTGTTATCTCGATTTTGCCAAGTTATATTACGACCTTGATTATAACCTCCTTGATTTTGATTCGAAAAATTTCCTTGTTGATTGTTTCCTTGAAAATTGTTTCGGTTTTGAAAATTGTTGCCTTGGTTATAATTTCCTTGTTGTGATGGACCGGCGTTATTTTGATTTTGATTAGAAAAATTGTTGTTTAACGCACTCACATTCGACGTTTGGCCATCCGTAGCCGCACACTCGTAATAATTATGAGGTCCACCACAAAACGTACACAAAACCTCAACCGCTTTCACCGTAGCGGGAGCGTCTTTCTTTTGCATTTCAACGAGAAAAGACGTAAACACATTTGTCAACTTGTCGACTTTTGCATCAACTCTCTCAATGTCGCGATTAGAACTACTAACATTGGCGACATTGGAAACACTCGGTGCGTTGCGGAGTTGGTAAACCTTGGATCGGTTTTCGATAATTATCAATGCATCTTTCGGAGTCTTACACAAAAAGTTGCCACCGGCGGCGGAATTCAACGAGTCTTGTTCGTGAAAATTAAGACCGTTGTAAAACGTATCGATTTGGTGCAACTCGGAAAAACCATGGTGAGGACATTGCCTAAGCAATTCCTTAAAGCGATCCCACGCGTCTCTAAAAGATTCATTCGGTTTTTGCTCAAACTTAGTAATCTCGTTTTTGAAAAACGTTGTCTTAGACGGTGGGAAAAAATAATTAACGAACTTGGAAACGAGATCCTTCCACGTAACTATGGAATTAGGTGGCTCTTTCTCGTACCAATCCTTGGCGGCACCATCGAGCGAGTACGGAAAAAGCATAAGCTTGACGACATCGGTGTCGACGTTCTTAAACTTGCTCGTGGCCAAAAGACGATCAAAATTCCGAATATGGTCGTGAGGATTATCGGTTTCACGACCTCGAAACTTCGTAGCTTGGATTAACGAAAGCATTCCGCTCTTAATCTCAAAATTCTCCGCCTCGATAGCGGGAATTACGATCGCGTCTCCATAACCCTCGGTGGGCGCTTGGAGCAATTCCATCATCGAACGATTGTCGGCCATCTCCTCTACGGTTTCTTCAACAACGATATTAGGAACGTAAGTTTCTAATTCTCGTCTACGTCGTCGATTCCTTCGATTACGATTGCGTCGATTCGAAGCTTCACTAGAATTGGAATAATCCTTCGATCGAGTGCGCATGCACTAAGCGTAGAATGGGTGGTAGCAAAGAAGATTCTTTTTGCGGTTTTTTCGATTTTTCAATTTTTTTTTTGGCTTTTGATTGTTTTTTAATTTTTTTGGATTTTTTGTTGTATTACGTAGACACAAATCTACAAATCACCCCTCGAATCGATCTTCTCGATTAAAGGAGCCTCAAAGAATGAAAACGATCACGTGGAGTGAACGTTCTCGATGACTTTAGAACGTTGGTGGAACACCAAAACGTTCAAGAGGGTTTAATCTTGAAAACACAAGCAAATATAATATACGTAGATAATACTTGGGCGGCAAACCCTCGATTATCCCTCTTTCTCAAAACACGCACAAGCAAGCGGAGGAAACGAGGCGGCGCGAAGCACTTAAGAGCCTTTTTCCTTTAGGTCGTGAAATACAACCGCCTTATACCCACCTTATAGTTTGTGTTAATTGAAATTAAGCCTCACGAAAGTATTTATCTATTTTGCCTTTAAACTTTTGCTTTGGATTCGAATACAATGATCGAGTGATGAAATCCCGAATCAAGGTTGCGTTTTCACGCTTTTAGAGTACTTGTATATTTATTGTTCTTACGTAAATACAATATAGTAATAATATATTCACAAGAAAAACGAAAACCAATATATCTACAATATAGTAAAAGATTGTTGTGTGTTTAACTTAGGAAAATTAAACACGATTTATTTGGATACTATAATATAATAAGGAAAAATAACAAAAATGAGTATGTACGATATTCACGCTTTCCAAAAATTGAAAAGCAAAAACGCACTACTCACACAAACACGATACTAATAATAATGGCACACTAAACACCTCCCCGGCAGCGGCGCCAAAATGATGTTGTGGTTTTTATAGATATACAAGTCTTAGGAAAGACGAGTATAAGTGCGGCAAGTATTAATCGACACGATTTAGGAAAACCGTGAAGACGAATAAATTCCGGGTTCGTTCTCGAAGGAGGTGTGTGTATTAATGTGCCAAAATATAAAATAACAATGTTTAGATTAGTGACGTTTTTGGTAGAGAAGGAGAAAAAGTAAAGACGAGCTAAGACTACGATTAAACTACGACGTTGACGTAAAATGCGAACGTAAATACGTAAAACGCGACAAAATGAAAAATTAAACCTAAAAATTAATTAAAAGTTAAAACTAAGTCTTAAATAATATAAACAAGAATAAAAATCCAACAAATATATTTTAAAACCTTTTATTAATTAAATATTCAATTTTTAATGCTACTTAAAGCCCAAAATTTAAATATAATTAACAAAATGCCCAAAATATTAATTTATTGAACTAATAACTAACTTATATTATTTAATGACTAAAAAGTATTTTTTCTAAATTTTAAAAACTATTTTTCTATTTTTTAATCACTAAAAACTATTTTTTAATAAAATTAATTATAAAAAATAATAAAATAATGCCAAAATTAATTTGATAATTTTAAAAATCCTAAATTAACCTAATGAACAGTAGAAAATTGAAAAAGTTTGAAAAATGTAAAATCTTGCACTAAAAGACAAAACTGATTAATATTTAAACCCTAATTATACTAAATTAATTATAAAAAATAATTAAAAAGTGAACAGTAGAATACTTTTAAACTAAAAACCTTAAAATATTTTTCTTAATTTATAAAAAATTTTAAAACAGAAAAATATGTATTTTTACCACTAAAAGACAAAAACAGTATAATTAAAAGTAAATAAAAATAGCAATTTAATCTAAAAATTACTTAATGAACAGTAACTTAAAAAGTAATTAAACTAAAAAATCAAGATTAAAATAAGAAAATTATTGAAACTTAAATCAAGTCCTAATTCCTAATTAACCCAACTAAAGACAAAAATACAAGAACTGTGATAGTGACATTTGTGTGTTTCTGTCTTTTAGCACAAGCAGTACAAACAATAGCCTACCAGTGGGAACTTGGTTCCCACTGCTTGTATTAAAAAAACGGGTCTGGTGGGTTTGAGCTTGATTTCAAGCTCAATTCTTGGATTCTTTTGGAAACAAAGGCACCCCCACACTCAGTGGAGTGTGGGGAGTCAGTTTAAGCTAGAGAAACACCAAGCACAATGCAAATATCACACACAAAGGGGGCAAAACAGTTACTGTAATTCAGAAAGGTGAACAAGGTTCTTTTGCTGGTGCAGTTGGCACCTAGGGTGAGATTTGGCTTACCAAATCTTCACAAATGCCCAACCCAATCACATACAAATGGTTACAAACCCTAGGATACCCTATTGCTTAACAATATACAGAAACTCAAACCACAAAATACATTGAGACAAGGCAGAAAAATAGTTTACTGATTTTGCTAGTTAGTACCAATTTTGAACATGCAATTTTGCTTTAAAATCCTACCAAACTAGAAGATAACTAATAACAACTACTACTACTCACATATGAGACATGTTTAAACAGGTTTCAACCAACAATTAGTCACCAATCTTAGTCTAAACCCTAGTCCCAAACACCCTTATATATTCTGAAAATCAAAATAAACAAGCCAAGTCCTATCTACACAAGTTAAATCTGATTAAATCCTACTCTAACATGCATGATCAATCTATCTAACATAAACTAACCCAATAGATAACACCAAATCAATCAATCCACCCAAAATCACACAAACAACAAATATAGCAAGTTGGTGGGTTCAAGCTATACCTGCCTGACCTACATCCAGGCCAGGCTATGGCCTGCTGATGCCATCACCAAATAAGCTAAAAGGAAGAGCTTATGAGCTGAGAGAGATTGCTTGTTTTGATGTAGAGATGCTAGGTGAGGACTTAGCAGTCCAAATCACCCCAATATATCTTGAGCAATTGTAACCTGCCAAAAACAAAAGCAAACACAAATAGTGACCTGAGATTCAAGCCTATAGGCTATAAGCTTGACTTATGGACAAGTCAGCTTATAGCTTATAGCTATAAAAGTAAAACTTGGAAAATGAATTTTTTGAAATCTTTGAAACACACTTTCTAAAATCCTTTTAAAACAAATAAAGAAAGACTTATACAAACTTGTAGGGCTTGTTTGGTTGTCAATCAAACAAGTCTTATAAGCTTCTATAAGCTGCTAAGAGAAACGTGCTTATGGCTTAAGTTTCCTTTCACCAAAGGTCAGTTTCCTTAAGAGTACTTAACATGAATCCAAGATATTAAACTAAGTTTTATACTAAAACAAGAATTAAAAAGGAACACAGTGATTATCAATGCAAGTTTTTCTGAAAAATTACTCTAAATATTCAATTTCTAAAAATAAGTTACAATTGATAAAAACTGGAACAAAAGCCCATCCACAAGCTAGAGGGTCTTTTTATACTGCTAAGACTATTCTAGAATTGAAAACACATAAACCCTAGATGCTAAATAAAAATCCGAATATTCCCTTTTGTTCTTGAGCTTGAAATCGTGGTCAAGGGGTTCCCATGTCATGCTAGTGAGGTACTCATGATCTTGGCCGTTTATCTTTGCTTGGAGAGGTTAGCAATTGTCTTGGAACCGTAGATGAGCTGTGCCAAGCTTGTCTTGTTGCTAAGACGTGTACAAAGACATGTGGGTGGGGTACTTTAGTTGAGAGTGATGGGTTTTGGGTGTTGTGAAGGGTTTAGGTTATTGTGAATTAAAGTTCTGGAAAGTATTGTGAGTTTCCCCCTTGTTTTGATTAACAAATGTGATTAGGGTTCTTGTAAGGGATTAGGGGTGTTTAGGGAAGGGAGGATGAATAGTAAGTGTTTGGCGCCAGTATATAAATTAACTAATTACGTTTAAAAAATATAATTAGTTAATAGTGAGTGGAGTGCTGACTGGGTGGGGGTGAGTGAGGTGGATGCTGGTGATTGGTTGGGAGGTGACGTGGCGTGGTAGGATTGGTGGGGATTGGTTTGCTTGTCTGGCCAAAGTAGCCCCTTAAATTTCTCAATTGTGTACACTTTGTAATAAACAGCCCAATAATTCATTTCCTTTGTAAAACAAGTTTAGGCAAATTACATAATAAGTCCCTTTCTTTGATAAATGTTGGAATAAGGACTTTTTATGTAATAAAACCATTCTCCAAGGGCCAATCATGACATATCTTGAAACTTTATGGATGTAACTTGTACAAATGAATAGTGGAGGGTCATTTGTGACAAGTCTTCAAAAGATGAGGGACCATTCTTGCCAATCTTCAATTCTTCAAGGGTAATTTTTGGAAAATTCATACTTGGGCCCGGTTTCTTGTGCGGCTTCGTTTCCCATGTTCGTTTTTGCTTGATTCCTTTGATCCTTTGGTGAATTCACGATATTCGTACCTGAAATACACAATGAACAAACACAGGCATATTTTTGGGTATTTTGACGATATTTTAAGCTTTTTAAGCTCGATTTGGACGATGAGACTATGTATAAATACAGTCTCATCACACCGTCACTTGACCATCTTGAATAGTGGCTTGTTTTCGAGGATTTGAAGAAGTGCGGAGCTGATTGTTCGTTGGTGGAAAACCTCTAGTTGCAACAAGTTTTGACAAGTTGGCAGTGAGATGGTTTAAGACATCAGTAGGTGTATCATTTGGAGTAAAGACCGGTGCTTGAATTGGTGGAAGTTCATTGGTGTAGAAGGCTTGTGCTTGTGGTGCTTCAATTGGAAAATATCCTTGCTGAGGAGTATAGCCCATTGGAGAAGTGATAGCTTGTGATGGTGATGCCTGATGTGCTGGTTGCTGTGGATAAGGCTGTTGAAGAACACTTTGTTGAAATACTTGATGTGGCATCATTAGTGGTTGATAAGATGGTGGTTGTAGTTACTGATAGTTGTGTTGTGGTGGCTGCTTGATGAGATGGCATTTATACATGATCTCATCGTTCTTTTCGGGCTTTAAATGCACAAAATGTTATAAAATACCATATATATGCTTGTGTTTGTTTACTTGTGTATTTTAGGTATGGATATCGTGAAAAAGACAAAAGATCACAAGAAACAAGGAAAAACGGACACGAGAAACGAAGCCGTACAAAGAACCGGGCCCTAATTCATGAATTATCCAAGATTAAACCTTGAAGACTTGAAGATATGCAAGATTGATCCTCAAACAATGAAGAAATGACACTTAAAACCCTTGTGAATTCATAATTACAAGTTTGGTCCCTTAAGTTTGTCAAAATTGCAAAAAGGTCCTTCAACTTTGAAGAAATGGCAAGATTAGTCCCTCAACTATTCAACATTGTCAATTATGGTCCCTCATGGAGTCAAAGATACATTGAAGACCTTTGAAGATCAATGAAGTACAAAATCAGTCCTTCAAATATGAAAACATGGCAAAAATAACCCTTTATATCTTTTTGGAAAAGTTTTGTGCCAAAAGTGTGAAGATGGAAACTTAAATAACAAAGGGAAGTAAGTATTGTTGGCTGAAAACACGTTTTACAACTTTCCCCAAAGAACAAGGACCAAAGTTGGGCAATGAAACATTCAAACAAGTAAATTGCGCCAAACACTTACCTTTCCACCATTTTCGGATCAAATGGAGTTACTGTTTACCATCAAGAACCCAGTAACTCCTCTCACTTAAACAAAGGGTAAATTTCAATTAACCATTCCCACACTTGATTCACATGCCCAGAAACATAACCCACACATAAAACCCTCAATCCCATTACCCAATGGACCCCACACTCAACCTCCTCCACCAATGAAAACGTAACTTTCTCTCCAAGTAATCTGACGTGTCAAAATCAACAGCTAAGAGTCATAGCTAAACTCCAAAGCTAAAATGAACGTCCTTGATCATTCCGGACAGCTCATATCAAGGATTCGTCTAGAAGCACTCAAGGATAATTTGGAAATTCACATCTAGGGTTTATGAATAGTGTTATGTTAGCATTTGCTTATAAAAGGAGACCTCAACCTGTGAGAGTCCCTTTGTTCCAGATTTTGGCTATAATCTTTGTAATTCCTTTTTATTTAAATAAAATTTGAATTTCCTAAAATTTGTAAAATCTCTTTTGTGTTTATTAAAAGTTGGTGTTTGAATAGCTGAAATCTGTGTTCCATTTGATCTTTTAGACCTTCCTTAATCTTGTGGTTAAGGCACGTCTATGTTTGAAAGGTTTTCAAAGGTTCAAAAACCTTGAAATCCTTGTTACTGTTTTGGTTAATATCTTGTACTAACCCTTAGACAAAAGCCTTAAGCTCCTTCCAGCTTGTTGACACCAAGCCTGAGAAGAGTTTTAAGCTCTTGGTTGAGTTGTTAGCTCATTTGTGTTGAAGAAATATCATAATCAAAACCTTGTTCTACTTTGAACATCAGCAGGTTTTGATCTTCCTTTTTGAAGAACCTTGGTCTTGTTCTAGTTGTTGAACAAGGTCCAAGGAGCATAGCTGGTCCTCCTAGGATGTTGTAGAGGACAGGTATAATCCCTTGTTTAAGTTTCCCCTAAAAATTTCATGTTATTGCCTGTTTTTGATTTTGAGCTTTGATTTTTTGTTCTTGTGTTTATGGTTGTGATTTTTGTGTTTGAATATGTTAGTTGTCACCTAGGAAGTGTTTTTGAGTCATAAAATCAGTAGGTTCTTAGTTGAAATCACAAGTTGCTTTGAAAAGTTGTGGATTAAGGGTTGTTTGTGTTTGCTGGTTCAAAGGCCTTAGGGCCTTGGAGCTTGGCTCCTTTTGGTTTATATCTGTTTGTTTGCTGATATACAAGTAGTTTCAAGTGTTGGATAGGTCTAAAACAAGGTATAACTAAAAATCATAGGTTGCTAGTTTTTGAACACTTTTTTCAGTCAAACACATCAGCAGGTCTAATTTGTTTGTTTGTTTGAATTATGGTGTGAAACTTGGTTTGCTTATAGATTTGTTGGTTGTGCAACTCTGCATCATCTGGTTTTAGAGTTTGGTTGCTTATTGAGTAGTCTATAGCTTATTGAATTTCAGCTTTTGGTCATTTAGATCAGCAAATGCATGCTATGAGATTTTGATGCTATTGGTTTGATTCCTGTTGTTTTATGCTAGTATTTGATTCCTTGTGTATTACTTGGTTTGTGCTTTTTGCTTGCTGCTTATCTCACAAGCTTATAAGCCCACTGGCTTATTAGGCTTATTTGTGCCAAAACTTATCAAGTCTACCCAACTGGTAGACCTTGATTCACAAGGTTTGCACTCAAGCCTTGACCAGCAGGGTGAAAAACAAGTCTCAACACTTCATTAAGTCTGTCAACGTCCAGTTTGTGCTTGTCAGCGTTTGATTTACACTTGTCAACGTTTGACTTTTGGTCGAACTTGGTCATATAGCTTATTGAATCTGTTTTGCTTATTGGTACATGCAACAACTCGGTTTTTGTAATAGAACTCATTTTTCTCAGCTTAATAACAAGTCTGGAAGGTTACAAGTCTTTTGGTTAAGCTTTTGCTAGGAAACTAGCTTATTTGGCTTTTTCAGCCAGCTTATTGGTTCTTACAGCTTATTCTACTTGGCTTTTTGTGATTTTCCTGATTGATTATTCTTAGTTAAGCTATTTGTGAGCTTTTGCAACAACTAGAGCTTCTGAAATAGCCTAGAACTCTATCCCGACTATTTTGTCGTTTTGTGGAATTGTTCTTGGCTTATTTCTGGCTTATTGAGTGTGCTTTTTCAAAATTTCTTTTTACAGATCTCTTTAGTAACCCAAAAGAAGGTTGTGTGTCAAATTAAAGCTTATGGCATTGGCTTATTGCTTAATGGGCTTATTGGCCCAATAAGGATAAGCTTTTTGTTCATTAAGCTGTGATAAGCTCAATTTCAGTTTTTGGGCCTTCAGAGTTTTGTGTTTAGAATTGAATTTTGAGTTAGATAGTGCTTTTCCAAGTCATTTGGGCTTATTTTGACTTTTTGGGCTAAAAAGCCCATTAAGGTGGACTGTTTTTGCTTTTAGCCCATTTTGGGCCCAATAGGGGTATTCTGTCATTTCACTTTCATTTCTGATTATTTAGGTTAAAATAAACTAGTTTGTAAGTTTCTAGAATTTTTTATAATTTTTGGATTTTTAATATTATTTTAATATTATTTTATTATTATTTTTCAAATTTCACATTTTTGCACTTTTTATATTTTTCTTAGCTTAAATACATTAAAATAGGATTTTTGCAACTTTTAGATTAATTTATCACCTTTAGATTAATTTTTATAATTATTTTAAATTTTAATAGTTTTTAAATCATTTAAATAGTTTTTATTAGTTTAAAAATTTCTAAAAATAGTTTTTAATCTTTTTAGGTCATTTTAGAGGTTTACCAATTGAAAAATCTTTATTTGGGCTTTTGGATAATTAATTTGATTTTTAGGGCTTTAATTGGCATTTAAAAAATAATATTTAATTAATTAAAAGGGTTGAAAAAGTTTTGATCATTGGTAAACTCTTAGTTTATTTATTTTGAATTTTGGTGAATTTTTTGGTAATTTTTAGAATTAATTTTTATTTTTGTACTTTTTACGGTTTTACGTGTAGTCGTAGTAGTAATTAATTTCACGTCTTCGTCATCCTCTTTTCTCATCTTCTTCTAACCAATATTAATCTCAAACCTTGCTATATTTTAGTCACACACATATACCTCCTTGGGAAACGAACTTTCACCTTTGGGTCATTAGTGCTTGATTTTCCTAAATCATCGCTTAATACTTATCGCTCAAATACGCTCTTTTTCCTAAAAGACGTATTTTACCACATTCATTTTGGCGCCGCTGCCGGGGAGGTGTGTCGTGATTGATTTATCTTGTTGTTTTAATATTAACCATAAATAGTATTTGTATTAGTAGAAATCTACTAATACGTATTATCGGTTTTTTGGTTTTTCTTGTGAAATTATTATTACTATATTGTATTAAGTATCACAATCAATACAAAATATCTCCAAAAGTGTGAAAACACAACCTTAATTGGGATTTGATCTCCTAATTATTGTATTCGAATCTCAAACAAAAGAAAAAGGCAAAAATAGATAAATACTTTCGTGAAGCTCGATTTTGAAAAATACGAACTATAAGGTGGCTATAAGGCTGGTATTATAAAATATACCCTAAGGAAAAAGGCTCTTAAGTGCTTCGTGCCGCCTCGTTTCCCTGCTTGCTTGTGAGTATTTTGAGATTGAAGGCTAATCGAGGGTTTTGCCGCCCAAAGTATTATTACGTATAATATATTTGCTTGGTTTTCTTTGTGATTAAACCCTCTTGAACAATTTGGTTTTCACCAAAGTTCTAAAGTCATTCGAAGGCGTTCACTCCACGTGATCGTTTTCATTCTTTTGAGGCTTCTTTAATCAAGAGTTTGATTCGAGGAGAGATTTGATAGATTGTTGTCTACGAAGATACACCAAAATCTAAAAAAAAAAAAATTAAAAACAATCAAAAACACAAAAAAATTGAAAATTCACAAAACACCCAAAAAGAATCTTCTTTGCTCACCTCCCATTCTTCGTGAAGTTTATGATCACTAGTAATCAAGCAAAACGAGCTCGTAAACGTCTTCAAAAGCAAGCAAATCAAGAGACGTTGATTGAAGAACACACTCCAATTGTTGAACCTATTGTAGAACAAGAAGTCGTCATGGCTAATCGTACTATGATGGAGTTACTACAAGCACCCACCGAGGGTTTTGGAGAGGCCATTGTGATTCCCTCTATCCTTGCGGAGAATTTCGAGATTAAGACGGGTTTAATGTCGATGTTGCAAGCTAATAAGTTTAGAGGTCATGAGAAAGACAACCCGCATTACCACATAAGGAATTTTAATCGTCTCACCGCTACTAGCAAGTTTAAGGATGTTCCACATGACGCCATTAAGATGATGTTGTTTCCATACTCGTTAGATGGACCCGCTAAAATTTGGCTTGAGAAAGAACCGCCAAATTCAATTTTGACATGGGGTGATCTCGTTTCTACGTTTGTGAACAAATTTTTTCCACCATCTAAAACAACACATTTAAAAAATGAGATTTCAAGATTTGTACAAAGAAATAATGAAAGTTTTTCAATGGCATGCGAACGCTTTAAAGAAATGTTACATGAATGTCCACACCATGATTTTCCGGAATTACATCAAGTTGATACTTTTTATAATGGTCTTAATGATCATGAACGAGATTACTTGAATACCGCCGCGGGTGGTAATTTTTTGTGCAAAACGACCGATGAAGCTTTAAAGATTATCGAGAATAGATCTAAGGTTTATAGCCCTCGAAAAACACCGAGTGTTTCCAATTTGGGTTCGTCGTCGTCGTCATCGTGTCGTAGCATTAATGCCTTACATGATGAAGCTAATGAGGAAAATCGGTTTTTCGATAGATTTGCTAATCTTATGACTCATTGGAAAGCTCAAGAGGCTTTGAATTCCGCTTCGATTAAAGCGGTTGATAAGAGTTGTTTGTCTTGTGGTGGAGCTCATGATCTTTCCGAGTGCATTACCGCCGGTGGTAACACTTCGAGTGCTTACGTAGCAACGGGAACTTATAACCAAAACGGCCAAGGTTCCCGCCCAAATCAAGCTCCACCAAATCAAAAAGCTAATAACTATCGAAACAACAACCAAGGTGGTAATTATCAAGGCAATTCACGTAACTACAACAAAGGGAATTATCAAAGTGGGAATGGACAAGTCACTAATCAAAACCAAAACCGTGATTTTCAAAACACTACACAAGGTTTTGAAAATGCTCACACTAAAAATCTTCAAGGAGAATTTTTGGATTATGCTAAAGCAAATGATGCTAAATTCGATAACATGCAACGTGAGATGATTAGCTTAAGATCCGAGTTGAAAAACGAGCTTAAAAACGAACTTGCTAATGAACTTAAAACTCATGCAAATAAAATGGAAGGAAATGTCCAACGTCTTCAACAAAACCAACAAAAGATGGAACAAGGACAACATGAGATTAAGCAAGGATTGTTAAAAGCGGATTTAAGGCAATCAAATTTTGAAGACTGTATGGCAAAAATGTTTGGAGCAATCATGTGTAAACCCTCTTCCTCGGGTGGTCTTTCTAGTGATACCATTGCAAACCCAAAGGGAGAAATGAAGGTTATTACTACACGAAGTGGGAAAACTTTCATGGAACCAATCTCTCGTCCAAGTACTTCTACGGAGAAGGAAATCGAGAAAGAGCCCGAGGTGATGGTCGAAAAGGAGCATATCACAATCCCACGAAGTACCGCTCATACCACACCTACGGTTGAACCAATACCAATCATGGAACCCGAGATTCCAAGGCCGTTGCCTAATGTCCAACCCACACCACCCTTACCTTACCCTTCGAGACGTAACAAGGAAAAGGCACAAGAACGGAATAACTATCAATTTTAGCTATTTATGAAAATGTTTCGTGATATACATTTTAACATAAGTTTTGCCGATGCTTTAATCATGATGCCTCGATTCGCCGCAAACTTCAAAAGTATGCTAAAAAACAAAGAGAAGTTACAAAAATTGTCTAGTTGTTCATCGGTTTTTCTTAGCCGCATACCACAAAAAGTCGGTGATCCCGGTATATTTTTGATTCCGTGTGCAATTCAAGATATGGAGGAATGCTACGCCTTGGCCGATCTTGGTGCTAGTATAAATTTGATGCCTCTTGAGATTTTTAAGTCGCTCAATCTTCCTAATCTCACTCCTTCAAGAATGTCAATCGAGATGGGCGATCATTCTACGATTCTAGCTTGTGGAGTAGCCGAGGACGTCTTCGTGAAAGTTGGAAAGTTCTACTATCCCGTGGACTTTATTGTTGTTGATATCCCCATCGATCCTAAAGTTCCTCTAATTTTAGGTCGATCATTTTTGGATACTTCGAGAGCACTTATTGATGTGCATGCTAGGAAAATCACTCTTCGTTTCAATGAGGAAGAAGTCGTCATAAATGCAACTCAAAACTCTACACTTTCTCATGTGTATTCTATCATGTCTTTGAACAATGTTAATCCAATCAAAAACATTTGCAAAAGAATTTCAAAAAGAGTTTTAGGAGTTGATGATAAAAACGATTTTCCGTCCTCTCCGCCGGCGGAGGTTAAGAGTGTTAAGCCTACGTTTCCAATCACGAATGATTCTTCGGATGATGAATATGTTGACCCCGATGGGGAAGTTTTCTTTGTTGACAAACGTTTTGAGAACTTACCACCACCAAAACCAGAACGGTCTTCAAATGTGAGAATTTTTAGTGTGACTAACATTGCTTTAGAAACACCAAATATTTTTGACATAATTAAGTCGGGTTTTCATAAGGAGAGTTTAAAAGATGAAAAAGGGAAAGATTTTAAATTGGATTTAAAAGATTTTTCTACAATGCTAACTCCGTCATCACCTCGTGTTTTGAGTGCTACAAGCTCGTCTTCTCCTTTTGACGATGCTTTGTGTGGACTTAGTGTGGGGGAAGCCCCTTATGTTCCCTCCCCTTTCTCCACCGAGGACGAGATATTCGATCCCAGAATCTATTATAAAGGGAAATCTCGGTCTTTCACCGATGCAATAAATGGAAAATCTTTCTATTTGATTGGTGCGAGTTCACCTCGAGTAGCTCAAAAGATTGTCTTACCAATTGTCCCACCCTTCGATTTCTTCTCATCTATTTTCTTTAAACCCTTTGGGTTTGTATTGACACATGATGAAGTGGCGTCGATTTGTTTATCCAATGAAAACGAAGACGCCATCTTCGATCCCGGTATTTTGCACCATCAAAGGACTTAGTCCTTAATACCGGTTGCTTTTTGGGCCTTATTTATCATGTAAGCCCCACTAAAAATTGACCATACCATGACTTTCCCTAAATGTTCACATTTTGAGAGGATCGAGTCGAGCTCATGACTCGGTAATCAAAAACGAGGTGCCTCGTGGGGGAGATCCCATGCTTATCCTTTTATGCTTACTAATAACTAATGAGAGGGGATTTGTGCCCTTCCAACTCGTTGTCTCGTGGTTGTTTGTGATTGTGCTATCTAGATCATCATCATCATCTACGATTGAAGACTCTCGTGTTCGTTTACGTGAGCTTCCTTCGTTTGCTTAAAGAAGTTTTTCACGAATCCATGACATATCCTTTATTGTTCTAACAATTATCTTTTAGCATACTTAATAAACGGCTTTAGATATATTGTTGATCACCCTTTCCATGCTAGATCCTAAGCATTCGATTCTTCGTCTCTAGTATGGGGGTGCTCCACCTTTAGACTCGAACATTGAGGACAATGTTTACTTTTAGTATGGGGGGGGTGAATAGATACTTGCTTTGCTACGCCCTCACGTTTTCCAACTTTCAAAGTTTTGTTTTGTTGCTAATAAGGCTAAAAATGGCCCAATTTTGAAATTTTTCTTAGTTTTCATAAGTGTTTTTAAGACACGAATGTATATTTTCCGATGGGTAGAATAAGAGCTAATTTTTGACTTGATGGGCATTTGGGGCCATTTAATTCCTTAACTCGCTCAATTCAAGTTTTGCTAGACTTTTATATAGGGAACTTTAAAACGCGAAAGTCTTAGCTCATTCGGGTTAAGAACAAGAACTTTTCGCAAGTTCCTATAATTGATCCTAGAAAGTCACTTATCAAGGGAACTATAAAATGCATTCTCTAAACTTGAAAAAGTCCAAGAAAGTGCAAGATCCTATAGGTGGCTTGAAAACCCAAAACTTTGATTTGATATAGTCTTAATGAAAGCTAATCCAAATTTGGCTTAATTTTGACTTGCATGGCTAAGTATTCACGAGTCTCTTTAATTAGAGGTATTTATATAGTGCAGAACGAGAAGTGATAGAGTTAGACAAGTAATCATGCTAAACGTAGAACATGAAAATATTCTTTCAAAAACGCATGTGTTTTTAATTGTGGCTTTTTCTTCCCATAAGATCAATGCATTAGGAATAAAAATAATTGCAATAAGTAAGGTCGTACGATTTGAAAGGTTACTTAGCCTCTAGCGCAAGATCGTTTAAAAGTTGCTTGGGGTTGAATAGAGTTCATAGCCAAGGCATAACTTATTGAAGCGGGACGCGAAGATTGGTGAAGATCCAAAAAGGCCCTAACAAGGCATGAGGAGCTCTATTTTGTTGCTAAAGATCCAAGATGATGTGAAGTATCATTATTCCTAAATCAATATGAAGGATCGAGACACACGACGAAAAACAATTACCCCCTAAAGATCATGGAGAAAGTCTATCCAAAAAGACCCTTACAAGGTATGAGGATAAATATATCGAAGTCCGAAAAGGAGGCGGATCGTTGTATATCAAAGTCCAAAATAAAGATTGAAGAAAAATGATGAAGTCGTGGTCCAAATATGAAGAATCTCTCAAAAACGTCAAGTGAAGAAATTCCAAATATATGAAGAAAATACCATAATTTCAAGAACGTCTCCCCAAGATTTGAAGTATGAAGTACATGCCAAATATCGGTCCGAGAAAGGTCTCAAATCGTGAAACAAGTTATGCCAAGATATGAACTTAAGGAGATACACGAGAAGCCGTTTCAAAAGATTTTGTCCTTCGGCTAACTATCGATTAAATCGTGCTACTTTGCTTTCGGACTAATAACTACTCAAATAAGTCAATATGAATCACTTGTGATCCATGACAAATAGTTAAAAAATGCTAGTAACCCATTTCCTTTTATAATAACTAGGATTGCGGGGAGAAAAAGTATTACACAATTTGGACGTATGAGTAGTGTTAGCATTGTGACTTGTACCAACAATGATCTCGTTTTTTCACTTAGCATGTAATGTATGACAATCAAGGATGACGAAATTTACTCTAAGGGACATTTACTTGTTTCTATTCTTTGACCCTAAAAGCCACATTCGTGATGAAAATCATTCATTATGTCTTTACACATCTTCGTAGTATTGTTGAAAGTCTTCGACTTTTCAATAAAGGTTAATAAAATGGAATTTTGGTGATGCTTAGATACTTTATTCTAGCATTGCGTGAGGGCACGTCAATGGCTTAGTATGGGGGAGTGATGAGATGACATTTATACATGATCTCATCGTTCTTTTCGGGCTTTAATTGCACAAAAATGTCATAAAATACCATATATATGCTTGTGTTTGTTTACTTGTGTATTTTAGGTATGTATATCGTGAAAAAGACAAAAGATCACAAGAAACAAGGAAAAACGGACACGAGAAACGAAGCCGTACAAAGAACCGGGCCCTAATTCATGAATTATCTAAGATTAAACCTTGAAGACTTGAAGATATGCAAGATTGATCCTCAAACAATGAAGAAATGACACTTAAAACCCTTGTGAATTCATAATTACAAGTTTGGTCCCTTAAGTTTGTCAAAATTGCAAAAAGGTCCTTCAACTTTGAAGAAATGGCAAGATTAGTCCCTCAACTATTCAACATTGTCAATTATGTTCCCTCATGGAGTCAAAGATACATTGAAGACCTTTGAAGATCAATGAAGTCCAAAATCAGTCCTTCAAATATGAAAACATGGCAAAAATAACCCTTGATATCTTTTTGGAAAAGTTTTGTGCCAAAAGTGTGAAGATGGAAACTTAAATAACAAAGGGAAGTAAGTATTGTTGGCTGAAAACACGTTTTACAACTTTCCCCAAAGAACAAGGACCAAAGTTGGGCAATGAAACATTCAAACAAGTAAATAGCGCCAAACACTTACCTTTCCACCATTTTCGGATCAAATGGAGTTACTGTTTACCATCAAGAACCCAGTAACTCCTCTCACTTAAACAAAGGGTAAATTTCAATTAACCATTCCCACACTTGATTCACACGCCCAGAAACATAACCCACACACAAAACCCTCAATCCCATTACCCAATGGACCCCACACTCAACCTCCTCCACCAATGAAAACGCAACTTTCTCTCCAAGTAATCTGACGTGTCAAAATCAAAAGCTAAGAGTCATAGCTTAACTCCAAAGCTAAAATGAACGTCCTTGATCATTCTAGACAGCTCATATCAAGGATTTGTCTAGAAGCACTCAAGGATAATTTGGGAAATTCACATCTAGGGTTTATAAATAGTGTTATCTTAGCATTTTCCTATAAAAGGAGACCTCAACCTGTGAGAGTCCCTTTGTTCCAGATTTTGGCTATAATCTTTGTAATTCCTTTTTATTTAAATAAAATTTGAATTTCCTAAAATTTGTGAAATCTCTTTTGTGTTTATTAAAAGTTGGTGTTTGAATAGCTGAAATATGTGTTCCATTTGATCTTTTAGACCTTCCTTAATCTTGTGGTTAAGGCACGTCTATGTTTGAAAGGTTTTCAAAGGTTAAAAAACCTTGAAATCCTTGTTACTGTTTTGGTTAATATCTTGTACTAACCCTTAGCCAAAAGCCTTAAGCTCCTTCAAGCTTGTTGACACCAAGCCTGAGAAGAGTTTTAAGCTCTTGGTTGAGTTGTTTGCTCATTTGTGTTGAAGAAATATCATAATCAAAACCTTGTTCTACTTTGAACATCAACATGTTTTGATCTTCCTTTTTGAAGAACCTTGGTCTTGTTCTAGTTGTTGAACAAGGTCCAAGGATCATAGCTGGTCCTCCTAGGATGTTGTGGAGGACAGGTATAATCCCTTGTTTAAGTTTCCCGTAAAAATTTCATGTTATTGCCTGTTTTTGATTTTGAGCTTTGATTTTTTGTTCTTGTGTTTATGGTTGTGATTTTTGTGTTTGAATCTGTTAGTTGTCACCTAGGAAGTGTTTTTGAGTCATAAAATCAGTAGGTTGTTAGTTGAAATCACAAGTTGCTTTGAAAAGTTGTGGATTAAGGGTTGTTTATGTTTGCTGGTTCAAAGGCCTTAGGGCTTTGGAGCTTGGCTCCTTTTGGTTTATATCTGTTTGTTTGCTGATATACAAGTAGTTTCAAGTGTTGGATAGGTCTAAAACAAGGTATAACTAAAAATCATAGGTTGCTAGTTTTTGAACACTTTTTTCAGTCAAACACATCAGCAGGTCTAATTTGTTTGTTTGTTTGAATTATGGTGTGAAACTTGGTTTGCTTATAGATTTGTTGGTTGTGCAACTCTGCATCATCTGGTTTTAGAGTTTGGTTGCTTATTGAGTAGTCTATAGCTTATTGAATTTCATCTTTTGGTCATTTAGATTAGCAAATGCATGCTATGAGATTTTGATGCTATTGGTTTGATTCCTGTTGTTTTATGCTAGTATTTGATTCCTTGTGTATTACTTGGTTTGTGGTTTTTGCTTGCTGCTTATCTCACAAGCTTATAAGCCCACTGGCTTATTGGCTTATTTGTGCCAAAACTCATCAAGTCTACCCAACTGGTAGACCTTGATTCACAAGGTTTGCACTCAATCCTTGACCAGCAGGGTGAAAAACAAGTCTCAACACTTCATTAAGTCTGTCAACGTCCAATTTGTGCTTGTCAGCGTTTGATTTACACTTGTCAACGTTTGACTTTTGGTCAAACTTGGTCATATAGCTTATTGAATCTGTTTTGCTTATTGGTACATGCAACAACTTGGTTTTTGTAATAGAACTCATTTTTCTCAGCTTAATAACAAGTCTGGAAGGTTACAAGTCTATTGGTTAAGCTTTTGCTAGGAAACTAGCTTATTTGGCTTTTTCAGCCAGCTTATTGGTTCTTACAGCTTATTCTACTTGGCTTTTTGTGATTTTCCTGATTGATTATTCTTAGTTAAGCTATTTTTGAGCTTTTGCAACAAACTAGAGCTTCTGAAACAACCTAGAACTATATCCCGACTATTTTGTCGTTTTGTGGAATTGTTCTTGGCTTATTTCTGGCTTATTGAGTGTGCTTTTTCAAAATTTCTTTTTACAGATCTCTTTAGTAACCCAAAAGAAGGTTGTTTGTCAAATTAGAGCTTATGGCATTGGCTTATTGCTTAATGGGCTTATTGGCCCAATAAGGATAAGCTGTTTGTTCATTAAGCTGTGATAAGCTCACTTTCAGCTTTTGGGCCTTCAGAGTTTTGTGTTTAGAATTGAATTTTGAGTCAGATAGTGCTTTTCCAAGTCATTTGGGATTATTTGGACTTTTTGGGCTAAAAAGCCCATTAAGGTGGACTGTTTTTGCTTTTAGCCCATTTGGGGCCCAATAGGGGTATTCTGGTCATTTCACTTTCATTTTCTGATTATTCAGGTTAAAATAAACTAGTTTGCAAGTTTCTAGAATTTTTTATAATTTTTGGATTTTTAATATTATTTTAATATTATTTTATTATAATTTTTCAAATTTCACATTTTTGCACTTTTTATATTTTTCTTAGCTTAAATACATTAAAATAGGATTTTTGCAACTTTTAGATTAATTTTATCACCTTTAGATTAATTTTTATAATTATTTTAAATTTTAATAGTTTTTAAAACATTTTAAATAGTTTTTATTAGTTTAAAAATTTCTAAAAATAGTTTTTAATCTTTTTAGGTCTGTTTAGAGGTTTATCAATTGAAAAATCTTTATTTAGGCTTTTTGATAATTAATTTGATTTTTAGGGCTTTAATTAGCATTTAAAAATTAATATTTAATTAATTAAAAGGGTTGGAAAAGTTTTGATCATTCGTAAACTCTTAGTTTATTTATTTTGAATTTTGGTGAATTTTTTGGTAATTTTTAGAATTAATTTTTATTTTTGTACTTTTTACGGTTTTACGTGTAGTCGTAGTAGTAATTAATTTCACGTCTTCGTCATCCTCTTTTCTCATCCCCTTCTAACCAATATTAATCTCAAACCTTGCTACATTTTAGTCACACACATATACCTCCTTGGGAAACGAACTTTCACCTTTGGGTAATTAGTGCTTGATTTTCCTAAATCATCGCTTAATACTTACCGCTCAAATACGCTCTTTTTCCTAAAAGACGTATTTTATCACAATCACTGCTGCAAGTACGATGGTTGTTGATAATTATAAGTCATGTTTTGTTGAGAAGCATACATGGCAAGTGGATCATGAACTTGAGGTGTAGACAACCGAGCCTCGATCACGTGGCATTCGTGTTGTTGTAGAAAAGCTTGAAGTTGATCCACGTTAGTTTGATGCAAATCCTTAGCTACTTTAACAGTCATCACGTACTTGCTCCATTCAGAAGGAAGAGTGTTAAAATATTCGGTGTTCAATTGAAACGTAGGAATTGCCAGGCCATAGATGTTAAGCTCATTCATCAAAAGAGTGAATCTCAAATAGTAATTATTGAGAGTCTCCCCGGGGACATAGGCAAACTTATAAAATGTATCCTATAGTTTACACTCTCGTTCTTGTTTAGTTAACGAGGTACCTTGCATTAGAACACGAATTCTATGCCATAACTCTTTGGCAACTTTGTGTTTACTGACGAGTTTGTAGACATCTGGAGGAAGGGCTTGGAGAATGATGTTTGTAGCTTGTTTATCACACTTATCTTGAATCTTAGCATCTCCAGTTAGTTCACCCGTTGTGCGAGGACGAGTAACAGTACCTTCCATCACTGTACCATATACCAATGGTCCATTGAGCACCAATGCCCAAATGAGATGTCCGTTCTCTTTGTTCAACATATAAAGTTCCATTCGGGAAGCCCAATCCTCGTACATGGTCTTCACCAACATTGGTGGACGATTATTCGTACCCGAAAGGATGGACTTATCCGTAAGAGATGTGTACTCCATTTCGATAAGTTAAGATTTACAAACGTTGATCGAACAATGAGAGAAAGTAAATGTGTTTGTTGTTGTGTGTAGAAGTCGAGAAGTAATGTTGAAATCCCCTAAAGTATGTTCTCGATGACCAAAAAATTCCAAGACGAACAAAAACTCACGAAGCCTCGAAATTTTTTAAGGAATAATTTTGGGATTGTCGGAATATTGATCGGAATGTCTATCGGAATATCTGATCGGAATGTCTATCGGAATATCTGATCGGAATATAGATCGCAATACCTGTCGGAATGTGGATCGCAATACCTGTCGGAATGTAGATCGCAATACCTGTCGGAATAACGAATCGCAATACCTATCGGAATAACCAATCAGAATATTACAACCGGAATATCACTATCGGAATGTAGAAACCCTTAAGCTTTCCGATGGAATTCAGTAAACTTTTGTCGGAATAGTACCACAGTGATCAAATTTCCACTTTTCTCGGACAAAACCCAACCAATTCGAGATATTAAGCCAAAAAATGATCAAAATACCCAAAAAAATTTTGTTTTTAGCCAAAGTAAATATAGCAAATCTCTTCCACAACTATGTAGAAGATTTGTATCAAGAAAAAACCATAAATTTTTTTTGGTTCGAATGATTTAGATCAAAATAGGCACGGGAATCAAGAACACAAACACATAAACAATACAATCATCCCATGGCTCTGGATATGATTTGTATGATATTGTAAATCTATGCTTAATCTAGTGAGAGAAAGAGAGAGAAAGATTGTGAGAACACACACATACACTTAGAGAGAGAAAGTGTAGAAAACGCACTTTACTATGTGTAAAATGAAAGTGAACCACCACCCTCTCCAACTAAGGAGAGGGTTTATATTTCCAAGCCTTGTGATAGGCTTGGGCTTACACAATGGGCCGCCGGCCTCATACAACTTATGTGCTTTGCTTGGCCTTGTTTGAATAATATTAGTAGAGCTAAACTACGAGCTACGACTTAAACTATTGTTGGAGTGACCGATCCTTTCTAATACGTAAAATGTATTTCGAACAATATACTAAATAAATCATTATGTTTTCCATACATAGGTTTAATGAAGTCTAGTCATAGATTATAAATATCAAACACAGAGATCAACTATTAGTTTATTCAACTAAAACATGCTGCTACTACCCATAATAATTCAGAAACACCTAACTAAACATAATATCTGCTTCATCAGTGATAAGAAAACTCTTAACTAGGTCCATTTAACCTGGATAGGTCCGTAAGACATAGTTTCTTTTGTGCCTTTTGGGAGTGTTACCTTAACATATCCATCAACAAATTCTGCGGTTACCTTTTTTGCATCAAAAGGATGCTCGGGATTGATTTTAACTGCATCAGTGATTTTATCACAAGAAACTCTACCCATTCCAGAAACAAGGATCCAGTTTTGTTGCACGAATAAAATTAGTTCATCTTTTGTGAATCCAGTAAGGTCCATCGTGACAACCAACCCTTCTCCGGAAAGCTTCATGGTTGGATTCACCTTTCTTGGCGCCTTCCTTTTTGGTCCAAAACGAATGGTAGTATCAGTCTTGATATTCCAATCCCAGCCGGAGTTCTCTTCAATTGTCACCAGTTGGTTAAAGAATCTCGCACATGTAGAAAAAATATTTGATGCATATTTTGTTCCAGGTGACAAAGCTGATGAGACATGAAAAAAAACAACCCATAACTATCATTGATAAAACCTGGTTAAAAATTAATAAATAAACAGATGTGTATATATATATATATATATATATATATATATATATATATATATATATATATATATATATATATATATATATATATATATTACTAAAGAGAGAAAGAAACAGCTTGTACAGTTATATAGAGTCCGTTTGGTCGGGGGGTTGTCTGAAAGGTGTATGTGAGTCCAAAACCGAGCCGCAGACCGAGAATAAAAAAAAGGCAGGCCGAGGAGGGGACGAAATTGTGTTCAATCCGGTTTGGTCTGATTCGGTCCAAGGTCCATTGTGCTCAACCCTAGGTTGGTATGTGTCTAATTCCACGCGTGTGGTGGTTTATGTTAATTATATAAGTGTAGGGTCGTGAATGTCAGCTGAAAGCAAGCCTGTAAACCAGGTTTTTATTAAATAGTTTGAACAAACAAATTAAGAAATCATGTATTACAGTTAATCTCTGAATTTATGCGAGGTGTCATGAATAAGTTTTGGTTTTGGTGGTGAATTTAAAAAGATCAAACTGATGGTATTGCAGGTGGTTGAAAGTGTTGTCCAAGTGTGTTGTGTACCTTATATTTGAGTAATCAGTGAGCAGTTTAAATGGAACTCACATTCCCTTGACAAAATGATTGGTTCTAAAGGATTCAAGGTCCAACATCATGGGAACTGTTATAAACTTGTGAGACCAAGAGTATTCAACATGTACCAGGTATGCAGTTTGCTCCCGGTTTCATATAGCTAGGTGGGTGGAGAACAATAAGACCAAGTAGTCAACTCACATGCCCTTAATTTTTTTTTTGGGGTGAAAAAAAGGCATTGAAAAAACATAGTATAAAAAAAAGAACCAACAAACCATAAAAACATATGAAAAGCAACCTTGCTCGGTAGAGGAATCTTTAGATGAAAAAGAGAAAAGGAAATCCTTCCAAGTTGGTGAAGAAACCGGATCAGATTGAGCTTCTTTGACCTCCAATTGTTGGGTTTTGTCAGATTTCGTGATACTAGAACTAGAACTAGAAGAAGAAAATTGACGGATTCTTGTTACCAATAATGACCTTCCGATCATAATTTTCCGACCTATAACTCTGGAACTCATTTGTTTTTTCTCTACCGGCTAAGACAGGCAGACAGACAAGTGGATCATCAATTTTTACGTCAAACTGTCGGTGCTCAATCTTGGGCTCCCAATTGGCTTATGATGGGTTGCTTCGTTTCATGGTCTTTCTGATGGGCTGCTTTATACGGTTATCAGGCCCTCTTCATTAGTAGATACTACACCAAGATTTGGACCAACCAACAATTCCAACTCAAAAAGAATCATCGCTACGGAGGGAGTATTACATTTATTTAGAATGTTAGTAGTGCTTTCTACACGATTGTTTGTTTAGGCTTAATTACATCGCTATTATGTCATTTATTTATTTACTCCATCATACTTGAACTTGTAGTTTACATTTTTTTAAGAAGAAATTTAGTTGTTCACTGATAAAAATAAATAATGATGACACCCTCCACCCATTTATAGTGAGGATATAAGCGGGATGAAGTTAGAACATGCCTTAAATTTGGTCCCATCCTTTCTTAAAACACAAGAACTGAAAAATCACCCTAACCTTCATTAGAGCACAGGGTATGGTGTTGAGTTATCATGTTGAGCCGTGGAAAAATACGAAGTTTTTCAAGGGGTATGGTGTGTGGTGGGTAAATGATCCCACAACACCAAAACTTCCACAACACCAAAACTTCCACAACACCAAAAATGAGGCTCCTTGGTTGGCTTGAGCCGTGGGGTTTATGTGGGACCTATTATTTATTAAAAAAATAAAATTATATATATATATATATATATATATATATATATATATATATATATATATATATATATATATATATATATATATATATATATATATATATATATATATATGTATATATATATATATATATATATATATATATATATATATATATAGTATATATATATATATATATATAGAGGAGCGTTATTGTAGTGACCGGTTTTAAAATAAAAATAATAGGAACCATTTTGGATCATTAGATTAACCATTATAGATAAGATCTAATATTAATTAATCAATTAATTGATAATGGCAATTTTGTAATAAAGTTATGACAATAATGGCAATTTTCACTAAAAGGCTAATTTAATTATTGGTTAAATTTTTGTAACGTTTAAAATCTGTGATGCCTTATAAAATAAATTGGACTGTATAGTACCGACATTTTTAACTTTGATGACTCTGGCACATTTCTTTTTTGACACATATTTTAGGCGCACTAAATTTCTTACACACATTTTGTAGTGTCTTTTTTATACATATATAACGGCATACAAATTGATATTACATATGTCATGACACGCCAATATTGATTGCACATTTTAAATAACAAACTATGTCTTTTAACACACCAGTTTTACGATGCATTTATTTGATTTCTTTTAATTTTAATCTTTTGACAATAAATGTAATAAAGACTATGTGTGTCATAAGATTATGTGAAAAAAAAACCTATTGTGTCACTAAAAATGTCTTACTATGAAACTAAATATCTTAAAAGACTTGATATTTCACTAAAATTGTGTCATATAAATTTGTGTGTCATAAATATTTATGTGCGACTATGTCTAAAGAAAGAGATGCCACTATTTATCACTAAAAATGTGTCACCAATATTTATGTATCACTAAATCTAAAAAAATGATAGTATTTTTATCACTAGAAATATGTCATCAATATATATGTGTCATTACATCTAAAAAAATAATATGTCACTATATATATGTTAAAAATATCCATGTGTCATATATTTAGTGATACGATAACAGTATAAACACCTTTTCCATCACTAATAAATATAGCGATATGTTATGAATTCTATCTAAAAATAAACCATAGTTATCGGAGAAGGACAATTTTCAATACCTTAGACAACATGAAAAAAGTATTAAATGGTGACACATTATTATATTAGTTACGCTAAAAGTAAAAATGCTCAAATCCACGAATGTTGCCATAAAATATTAGTACATGGTGAATGGTGATAAAAAACCATGCTGATACACATACACGACCAAATTTACTACTAAAAGAAAATGATTATCCAATTGATAAAAGAAAATGGATAAATGTGCAAATCTGTCTTTACAAAAAAGTGGGTACGCACAACGATCCAACTATCAATACCGTCGTAATTCATAGTTAGCTAAATATTTGTGATTTCCTTTCGGTATTGAAGCATTAAATTTATACTTAAGTGAACTACTGTAAACTGTTTGTCATAGATCTGAGAACCATCGTCAGATACGCCGATTACAACGGCGGCGCTAGCCGTTTACAAGATGTTATACAATTTAGCCGAGAAGATGTCGATGGAGAAAGAAGATCAATCGACTAGGGCGTTGACACACTTTTGGCGCCTAAAAAATTTGACGGATCACGAGCTAAGCAAAATCTAGAACGAAAGACAAGTAGATAGTGGCTTATTAGATCGAACAAACAAGAATATGGATTAGTTAATTTTTTTGCATGTAAATAGGCTGAGATAAAAAGAATGTTGTGCAATGATGATGGGTGTTCACATGAAATGATAATATTTAAAAATAGATATTTTGTTATGGGTATTTAGAAATGGATATAAGTTTCTCTAGATCTGGTATGTAAAACGTAAACATCCGTTTAAAAAATGAATGAGGAGAGCGTGTATATAATTAAGAAGTAATAAAATACCTAAAATACCCTTGAACATATATAAATTAGTTTAATCTTATTTTGATTGAGAATATCCACGTGTCATGATTCTATTGGTTCTTATTGTTTTTATTTTCAGGCTGGTACTTACATGAACGCAAATCTATATATATATATATATATATATATATATATATATATATATATATATATATATATATATATATATATATATATATAGTTAACTGCATTTTTGGTCCTCGTGGTTTGTCACGTTTTCATTTTTGGTCCAAAAACTCAAATAGTTTCGATTTCGACCAAAAAGGTAAACCTTTTCCTTACTTTTGGTCCAATTCCGTTAACTCCGTCAGTTTGACTCGTTTGACTGTTAAATAAAAGGGTATTTTCGTCTTTTAATTATATTATATTAAACAATTAACACTTTTTGTTTCTACTCCATATTAAATACTAAACTACCTATTTTTCTTTTATATAATCACTATTTTTTTGTTTAATGCAAAGTATTCACTTTCTTCATTGTTCATATCTCCCAGATCCAAACACATTTCACTCTTTTATCTGGTCAAACCTCTAATACTTGCAAGAATACAAATGATCCATGAATCAGAAACCTTTTATCTATTATTTCCTTTAATTAAAACACAAAACCTTTAACCCATATTCTTCTGATGCAAATCCGAAGAGCAAGAATAGTATTATTCTTCTTCCTTTTTCAAAGGCACAAGAACGAATCTTCTTCAAGATTTGAAATATGGTTTTGGGGTAAGTTGTATTTACATTCTTGTGTTTACCAAATCGAATTAAAGAAGTGTGATAACATATTTGTTATACATCTATCTTGAATTTCGTATATAAAACAGATGGGTTTTATCTTTATATTGATCTAGGATGAATTTATCTTTCTTGTTTGAGGATCTTTAAAGGTTTTTAGTAGTGATTGTATCACACGATTGTAGATATGAATCTTAGATTAATGTGTTAATGGAGATGGGATTATTTGTAACGAAGGGATTAATAAGAAGTGTTTGTGTGGTTTCTTTTAAATCTTTAAGTCGAGTTTGTGTTGGTGGGGATGGAAGGAGATCAGATGTAGTGTGAGAACTGAGAAGAACAAATATGTAATTTTTTTAATAATAATAATAATAATAATAATAATAATAATAACAATAATAAATGAAAAGAGGGTATTTTAGTCATTTTAATGTTAAAATGAAGGTATTTTAGTCATTATACATATTATTAGCCAGTCAGACAAACGGTCAACGAAAATTGGACTAAAAGTGAAGAAAAGGTTTACTTTTTTGGTCTAAATCGAAACTGTTTGAGTTTTTGGACCAAAAGTGAAGACGTGACCAAACCATGAGGACCAAAAATGCAGTTAACTCATATATATATATATATATATATATATATATATATATATATATATATATATATATATATATATATATATATATATATATATATATATATATATATATATATATATATATATATATATATATATATATATATATATATATATATATATATATATATATATATATATACACTAGCCTTTAGTCCCGTCCGGTGGACGGGCTAGCTTTAAGTATATATATTTTTAATGAACATTGAATTTATGTGTGTTTGTATTAAAAGTTTAGTATATATATTGTTATTTATGTCATTGATATTTTAATAATGTAGCATAGAATAGACAAAACTAATGTATTTTAAGATATTTTATTTATTTAAGAATATTATAAGTTAATTGAATTTGCATACGTTAACGGTATGAATAAGTTTGTTACATAAATTTTTTTTAGATTTTTAATAATATTGTATAAATAGTTTATGTATTTTTTAATTTTTTATGAGGTAATAAATTTTGTATATGTTAATGTTATGAATAACGTTTTTATATTAATTTTTTTTGAAATTAATATTATTGTTGTGCATTTTTATAGAATTTTGTATTTAAGGCATTGTTTCACCATCCTTCCTTATATATTTTTATAAAATTTTGTATTTAAGGCATCATTTGTAATTCATATATATATATTTTATAGAATTTTGTATTTAAGGCATTTGTAATTCGAATTTTATCTTTGAAACATTTTATGGAATCATTTTTATAGAATTTTGTATTTAAGACATCATTTTACCATCCTTCCTTATATATTTTTATATACTTTTGTATTTAAGGCATCAATTGTAATTCCTATATATATTTTTATAGTATTTTGTATTTAAGGCATCATTTGTAATTCCTATTTTATTTTTGAAGCATTTTATGGAATCATTTTTATAAAATTTTGTATTTAAGGCATTATTTCACCATCCTTCCTTATATACTTTTATAGAATTTTGTATTTAATGCATCATTTGTAATTCCTATATATATTTTTATAGAATTTTGTATTTTAGGCATCATTTGTAATTCCTATTTTATTTTTAAGCATTTTATGGAATCATTTTTATAGAATTTTGAATTTAAGGCATTGTTTCACCATCCTTCCTTATATATTTTTATAGGTTTTTGTATTTAAGGCATCATTTGTAATTCATATATATATTTTTATAGAATTTTGTATTTAAGGCATCTTTTGTAATTCCTATTTTATTTTTGAAGTATTTTATGGAATCATTTTTATACAATTTTGTATTTATGGCATTGTTTCACCATCTTCCTTATAGATTTCTATAGAATTTTGTATTTAAGGCATCATTTGTAATTCGTATATATATTTTTAAAGAATTTTGTATTTTAGGCATCATTTGTAATTCCTGTTTTATTTTTGAAGCATTTTATGGAATCGTTTTTATAGAATTTTGTATTTAAGGCATTGTTTTACCATCTTTCCTTATATATTTTTATAGAATTTTTTATTTAAGGCATCATTTGCAATTCTTATATATATTTCTATAGAATTTTGTATTTAAGGCATCATTTGTAATTCCTATTTTTTTGAAGCATTTTATGGAATCATTTTTATAGAATTTTGTATTTAAGGCATTATTTCACCATCCTTCCTTATATACTTTTATAAAATTTTGTATTTAAGGCATCATTTTTAATTCCTATATATATTTTGATAAAATTTTGTATTTAAGGCATCATTTGTAATTGCTATTTTATTTTTGAATCATTTTATGGAATTATTTTTATAGAATTTTGTATTTAAGGCATTGTTTCACCATCCTTCCTTATATATTTTTGTAGAATTTTGTATTTAAGGCATTATTTGTAATTCCTATATATATTTATATAGAATTTTGTATTTAAGGCATTTTGTGTAATTCCTTTTTTATTTTTGAAGCATTTTATGGAATAATTTTTATAGAATTTTGTATTTAAGGCATTGTTTCACCAACTTTCCATATATATTTTTAAAGAATTTTGTATTTAAGGAATCATTTGTAATTCCTATTTTCTTTTTGAAGCATTTATGGAAACCCTTTAATAAATTACATGTGTCATTTTTATAGAATTTTGTATTTAAGGAATTGTTTCACCATCCTTCCTATATAAGGGTTTTTGATTTGATTTGATTTTGATTTGATTTGATTGATTTGATATATATATATATATATATATATATACATATATATAGATATATATATATATATATATATATATATATATATATATATATATATATATATATATATATATATATATATATATATATATATATATATATATATATATATATATATATATATATATATATATATATATATATATATATATATATATATATATATATATATATATATATATATATATATATATATATATATATATATATATATATATATACTAGCGTCGTAATCCGCCCAACGGGCGGGGTCGTTTTTTTGCTATTTTCGAGGGTTTATTGTTTGTGCGTGTTTAGTTTATTGTTTTTTAATATATTCTTTAGTATATTTTAGTATAGTTTATGCTTAAGTAACGTTTGATTTATGTTTTAAAATCTACAACTTATGATTTAGTAAACAACTCGTTCCGAGTCGACTTGACACCGAATTCTACGACTTAGATTAAAAAAAGAAGAAACTTATGTTATGGAGTAAACACTTTCAGGTCATATTATGTTTTATCAGATATTTTTCATTTTGAAGAGTGACGTCTAAGAATCTTATATTGTGAATAATTAAATTTTTAACCATGTAAAACTATCAAAGAACTATATCACCATTGAGCTATTTTAACAACTACTTAGGCAGAGTCGGAGCGAGAATTTCAAGTTAAAGAGGGCTGAATTTTTTTTAACAAAATGAAATCATGTTAGTTATTCAAGCAAACTGAATCATACACTTATCGAAACAGAGTCTATCGTTCCAATGCCATTAAGATTTAGATGAAATCTAATTTTGACCTTTACATTGTGTGAACTTGAGAAAAGACCAATTTGCATAAAAAATTTCAATTAACATAACGTTTATTTAATGTTGAGAAGTGCCAAAAGAGTTACGGGAGTTATTCTAGTATTTAGATTATTAACTATAGCGACCTAGTGCGGCATATTTTTTTTTTGCCACATCAGCTTTCTCTCTCCGGCGACTTACAGACGATTAGTTTTCATAACAAAGCGAGCAATGATCAACTTTTTGATATATTTTTTTACAAATAATTATTTAAATAAAATAAAAAAATATTACATTAATATTTATATATAAATATTGTTAAAAAAAGATTAAAAAAACTTAATTAGAGGTAAAAGAGGTAAAATGCATTAACTAAAATTAACTCTAAAATGGTAAATTAATATATGTTGTGAGGAATTAAACAAAGCTCAATATAATAAAATTTGAAAATTTATTATAAATTTTATCTAATTAAAACTAAAAAAAAAATTTATACTAAAAATGCCAAAAATCAAAGATTAAAACATTTCGTATTTTTGAAATAGGTCGAGTTGTATGTAAATTTTTCGTATTCGTGACAAAATTTAAATTTTTCGATTAGTTTTGCATACATTTCGTATTTTTGAAATAGGCCGAGTTTCAAAAATTGATTTACGTAGAAAATTGATTATTTCCTTTATTTTTTTCAATCTAAATGTAATAAATTTTATCAAAAATTATAATAGTACACACAAAGAAATAAGATAGACAAACATGCAACTGAACATATGCATAAACGATACTCACATGTAAGATTATATTATCAAGTAAACACAAGTATATAACAAACAAACATCGATATATATATGCGTCCCATCATGGTACTGTCATTGCTGTATGTGAAACCTTTGAACTTAAATGGAACCTTACGTCAAAAGATTACATAAATTTATCACCGTTTTAGTAACTTTGCCAATATGTAGGACTAACAGCCTTATTAATTTTTCAATTGTGCTAGAATGATGATCATGTTGTAACAGAACATGCCATGGTGTCCTACTTTGTATATATTTTATCACCTAGGGCTTACTAAAGTTTAGAATCTGTGTAAACTTACGGTAACAGGGAAAGACTATCTCACTCACACTTGTTCGTGAACTTTAGAATTAGTGTATATATATTTTTATGACTTTGGTACTTTGTATATATTTAGGCTTACCAACCACTGCTTTATCGAGGGTCGAGGGTTTATAATTCATATAGTTTGTACTTTCATCAAACATTGTTACTAAAGGAAACAATACTCACAGGGGCGAATATGTTTTTGATGGTGTTCATATGTAGCCGTGCTTTTTAGTCGTTTTATACCCATTCATGTTTCTTTTACTCTATATACTTTTTTTAACGGCAAATGTTAATGGTTAGTGGGTCGAGTCGTGAAATGACATTCAAGCGGAAGAATGTCTTCTTCGAACCCTCTCCTTTTAATAGAGTGTAATGGCAACACCAGTGATACGCCTCTCAAATACAATTTTCCAAGAGTCTGTTCGTCACTATGCTGATTCTAATATGTTTTCACTGGAATCAACACAAGGGATTTATTCTTGATTGATGTCAAAAGCCCCTGGTCCATCAGTAGTGCGCATCTAAAGAACATATTTACACAGTCTATATAAATGTACTACTTGGTCATTTGACCTCTTAGCTATACATATAAAGCTAACCCAAATGCTAAAAATGACTTATGAGTTTATTACTTATAAGCCTTAAAGTGCTTATGAAATCTAAGCCTAACCTCAAAACATAAGCTTAGACAAATACCCCTAACCCGTCCGTATACTGCTATATCTAATTACATTCAACCTATTTACATTAAAGACACTTAGTTTCCTTTGTAACAATTTGTTCTTATATATCTCTCTTCTTGTTTTAAAAAGTGATCGCAGGTGGAGAAGGTCACAATCAAATTTGAAACAGGATATGTAGCATAATGATTCTATTCAAAGAGAGGTTGGTGAGGGAACATTGTGCAATCATGAATGTCGCAAAGATTCAGAAAGAAATGGAGGTACTTTGGCAGAGAGTAAAGACAACGACATCATTATGTCCTATATAACTCAAACTGCTTGTTGTACCGCTGGTTGTTGTAAATTACCCATTTGTGAGAAGTCAACGAACCAGTTATAGACATCGTATAAAAAGAATGCAGAAAACATTCAACACCATGGGTAGATATGCACACTTAAACAAATTAGTGAGCACTTGAACATATAAGATATAAAATTTTGTGATATCATTATTTAGGATATCTACCTTTCACCTCCGGAGCACTGAACGACTCTTGACTTATCATAAATAGATCGGGTAAGTGGCTTGTGATAAGAAGAATGAGGAGCTCAAAAGGTTTAAGTTCAAGCAGTACCTTTTCAAGAAGAACTGCAACGAAATAACTATCATAAAAATTACTTCAATGAGATAATAAAATGGAAAATAAGTTTGTTTAAATACTGCAAAATGTGAAATCTTAAAAATGTTACACGCTCGATTCAGGGCCCTTCCCTCTTTGCTTCTGCTTCTGACTCTTACACGCTACGTGGTTTTTGTTGTCGGTTACGCCTTTTCTTCAACCTTTTATTTCTCTGGTTCCTATGCAACGACTTCCACTGTTTCTTCCTTTGGAACCTCAACAGTGTTAGATGGCTGCATTTTCTTCTTGTCTTTCTTTTCCTTACTCTTCAGATTCTTCTCGGCTTTTTTTTTGCTTTTGCTGCTGCCATTTCAGCGAGCTTATACTTCCTTTCTGGATCCAAGCACCCCCATATTACTTGTAATTGATGTGCAGATCAAGTATACGGACCATTCTAAGCTTACCATTGTTACCTACAAATAAAACAAATAATATTTAAAATAACAAATTAATGATACAAATCTTGTCCAACATATCAGAAGATCAAGCTTAGCAACCCATAGAAACCGTGATTCAGTTACAACTTACAATGCAAGTTATTTGACCAAAGTCACACTTGGATTAGCCAACATCAACAATTAATTTATGTTATTTTCATGGAATGGGTAATACTGGGCGGGTCAAACCGGTACTATTTTTGTATCTATTGGGTTAAGTAGATCCAAAACAGTTATGTCCAAATAATAATCTGCTACATGCGTTTTAGATCTTTACTGTTATTAAATTTGTTTCTTCTGTCAACCGTCTAATAGATTCTTAGAAAATTAAAACCTAATGTATTTGGAGTAAAGAAAAAGCCAGCAGAACGAAACTCAATTAGCATATACGATTATGTTTATGTGCAAAATAGTGAAAAATTTGCAATGGGCTTACTTTCCACCAACATACGGTACACCAGGTTGACTATTAAGGGGAATGTCTCCTTGTAGTCCATGGATAAGTTCAGTCATTTCACGAACAATTACAGGATCTTCACTATAGATTTCATAGCAACGACCCCATCTCGGTTCTCTACAAACCTGTCAAAAGGTTAACGAAGTAACGGTTAGTGAAAATGTGGTTGCGAGTCTTGCTAAAAGTTGGGACATGCTATTAAATTATTTACCGCTATACAATAGGCAAAGGCGTAGTTGATCCCTATTGCTCTAACTTCAAGAGCAGTTGCAATCCAAATTTCTTGATGAGCTCAGGGTCCCTATATCATTTCAAAACATATAATCATATAGATAGCATTATCATTACCAGCAATGTGTGTAACATAACAAAGGCCAAATAGGTAGGTATAAAGTGAAAACTTTTCAAATGTACAAATCTTGCAATTTCCATGAGAGGCAGACTTGCCTAGTTACTCCAAGGCCCACATTGTGAGGAAAGATAGTGGCTTTATAGACATTGTTGTTGCCATGAACAACATCAATTCCATAAATTATCGGTATGCCCAGACGAGTCACTAATGACCCTTTTTGGTACTCATTTACCATATTAATCCACATCTCAGACGCATCTTTAGCGAGACCACTTCCTCCACCGCTTAATATACTCCCTGCGCACAATTCAAGATTCATATAAACAACACAAACATCTTAAACATTAATTTTCACACCAAACAAACAGAAAACACGAGTAAGTTTGGTTAATTACCGATGAAGTATTTCTGTATTACATCAGCAGAAGCAAACAACTCTGTCAATCTGTGTCATTTGGCCGATCTCCTCCTCTAAAGTCATTTGATTTATCAAATGTTTTATACACACATTTAAAGGTTGATTTGGGTCTTTGTATTTCATGGTTTCGTTAGCAGCTATGTTAGCTTAACAGTAACGCATCACAAGCATCACCAAAGCACATGTCTGCTGGTAGAAACAAAGCACACCAGCAATAGTTAGACGTATAGAAAGAAGGTGTACAACCCTAAAAATCGAATAAAATGATTTTCAACAGCAAAAGTCAATGATAGAATCCAAAATAAATATTCAGGGTCTATGATAACTATTTTATCTATATTTAAATTATCAGGAAGTCTTACCTGGAACATATTTCTGCAGATCAGATTCTGAGCACTGGCAAGAATCTGAGATTGAAGATAATGCTCGATCACGTGTCTAAGAGATAAATTTGGTAGCAAGTGCTCTACCCTGTACTTGGTAGAAGAACACTTGGGACACCTAAATAATAGGATCAACTCCACAAGTTTCAATAGTAAAAGATAACATGACCATGGTCCATCATAACATAAACAAACTTGCAAACCCATAGCAACAGATTACTCCTCATTAATAAGCAATATTAGCTTCGACCTATATATTTTTTAAACTTCATTCATGTGTTTGACACATTAGATATTCAAAATAAACCTATTTGGCTCACTCATATCTCATAACCTTTTGCTAGCAGGATACCTATTTTAAGACAGAATTATCAACTACATTCGATCATAGATAGGGGATAGTGAATATCTCCTGTACATCGAACAAAATATCCACTTTATATGCGTAAAAGGATTCTAGAATTTAAATGCACACCATCTGCCTTTGTATTCTGAGTTTGATTGTAGAACCTCATCAGCTTGGGTGATGGACGACTTTTTACTGGCAATCAAACTCCTCATTTAAGTTTAAAGCAATTTCTCCAATAACCCAAATGCTGCCTTCTTTAACCAACTTTATTACAGCTATTTATCTGAAAATTCTGAATATTCGTACCATTTAATCAACTCTAAAATGAAAATCCAAACACCCCCAAAACTATAAATCTAAAGTCTAAAACACAATACTTACTGATCTATAAATTAGAAAATTTGGGTAAAGATTTAGCACATACGTGAAGCTTGCGGTCTGGATTCCATAACTATTTTTGACAATAAACACGTTACTCACATTCAATACCTAATGTATAAACATATATTAATTTTTTTCAGAACGTAAGCTTACCTTGATCTTTAAAGAAATTGATTTAACTTGACTTATTCGTTCTATAGCTCAACCCACAAAGCATTATCTTTTACATGACATGTAGCTTTTGCATCAATAAGAGACGACAAATCCAGATCCTTCCCTAGGAACTCCAAGCACAAGAGCCCATCTACAAAGAAAGTCCTCAAGATTAGGTAGTTGTAAATAAAGTGGGTTGATAATGATACAAATCAACAGATTGATAGTTTCAAAAAAAAGATAAATACCTCTTTTTATGATTTTGTTGTCTTTGTTTTATTATTGGTGGGGCTTAAAACTTTAAATCCAATCCTTTTTGCTTCTTTCTCATTACTTCAATAAATCAACCACGGCTTCGGTTCAATAATTGAATTACAAATACCTTTAATAGTTATTTTAATACAAAAATGGAATTAAAAACCAATTCAGAAAACCCATAAATACCTAATTCGAAAATTAATGCTGCAAAAAAAGATTAAGGTTGAATGAAAAATGCATCAAAATATCTGAATAATAAAAAAATACCTTTGATGAAAACGTACTATCGAACCTGAAATATTGAATTTTGATTGAATTGGCACATATGTTGCTAGTTGATTGTACATGTATAAGATTATGATTAGATCCAAGGTGTTATCGTGTTGCGGAATAAATTAGGGTTCTTGCGGCACATTAATATGGGGTAGATTATATACCAAATTGCAATCAGAATAATAATCATTGATAAGAAAAAAAAAGACCGATTGAATTTACCTTGATTATAAGCACAAGAGATAAAACAAAATCAAATATTCAAAAAATATAAATTAAGTCGAATAAACCCAAAAACAAAATCAAATCAAATAAACCGAAAAAGGTCAACTCATACGTAATGCTAGATGCGGGAATCGACGCATGTTGATCGAGGCATATTGATGGAGGCATCAGATCTGATAATGTCTTCAGTTATAACATCCAAGATATAAAACTAAAAAAAGTAAAAGTAGAAATTAATTGGAGATTAGTCAATGATTCAAAGATAGGAGATTTGAGTCAAATAATTCAAAAGATGATTTAAGTTTAATATGTATAATCGGGTTTTGTAGAGGTTGAGATGAGCATGGAGAGAGAGAGAGGATCTATGGTGGGGGCTACGGTTTTATGAAGAAATGGTTATGGAGGTTGTGTGTTTTTTGACCCGCCGCTTTGTGGTAGAAAAATTGAAAAAATGAGTTAACAATATTATATATACCCGTGGTTGCAAAACGTGATTTTATAAAAAACTGCGTTTCTAAAAAATGCGTTCCGCCCAAAAATGACGAAATTTAGGCAACTAATGAGATTTTTTAGGCAAATCTCAAATCCTATTGGTTTAAAGATGTGACTGGATTAAAAAGTGTGGTTTCAAGTCATAATTATACCTATATATAATATATAGGTATATATATATATATATATATATATATATATATATATATATATATATATATATATATATATATATATATATATATATATATATATATATATATATATATATATATATATATATATATATATATATATATTATATATAGGTATAATTATGACTTGAAACCACAGTTTCAATCCCAGTCATATCCCAGTCACATCTTTTAACCAATAGTATTTCATAGTTTCCTAGAAAATCTCAAATTTCCACGTTTTTAGTGGTTTCAAATCGCAGATTTTGAAACCGCGTTTTGACAATTGAAATCTGCGTTTTCGAAACGCAGTTTTGAAAGTTGCGTGTTATTTTGTTAAAAAATGTTTTTTAAAAGGTTTGTAAGATTCAAACTCATGACCTTTGGGTTATTTATTTTGATCTTTTCCAATTGAGCTATTGTACTGTTTTTGTTTTTGGATATTAAACCCCTATACTTATTATCCAGTTTATTTTATCTGATTAAATTATACGGTTCAGGTCTGCTAATTGGTTCAGGTCAGACTTATTTTTACACCTTCAGCATACAAATTAGTTCAGGTCTGCTAATTTCTTATTATTAATTTTGGATATATTGCTATGTTTGAAAATAAATCCTACATATTAATAAAACCCAAATATCGTCTGATACAGGTTTATCACATATAACATGCATATCTATTCCTTAATTATAGTATACAGGTTTATCACATATATCCACCCTAATATCAGGTTTATCACATATATCCACCCTAATATCATTTATACGTTTCTTTATCAGTGTTATTTTATCTGTTCCTCAAACCTAATTCGTTTTTTTAATTTGTTATGGATGATGATAATTTTTTTGTTTCTTTGTACCAGGTTCATCTCTCATTGGTATTCATTCTGTCATTTTGGTGGACATAATATAGGTAGGCCTTCCTTATCTGTTAACCTTAATGATGAACGTTTTTTTTTTCAGGTTGATATCCTCTTTTTTTTTCTCTAAAGGTATCTTTTTACACGTAGGAACCCTATCAGCATATAACACACGGGTAATAGCGATGGTGTTTTCGGATATGAAGACGATAGTAGAGAAGAATTTGTATTCTGCAGTTTCAGACTGATGCATTAGGATACCCAATGTCTCTGGAAATGGTTATGATGGCAGTGGTCTTTTAGAATTTATGTTTGGGATCGAATATTGATGGGTATGGTGATGTTGATATTGATGACCTTGACCAGGTATTATTCTCTTTTTATAGATGTTCATATCTTCTGTTAGATTTAGATACTTTTGTTTGCTGACTCACATCAATGATCCATCAATATATATGGGAGGCAGTTTGTGCGCAACATAATTTTAATGTCTGCATAAAATTAAATTCATGTTTTGGTTCACAGGGCAAAACCGTCTAAATCCACATCTTTTCGAAAATGATTTTCCAGGTTGGATAAGATGTCAGGATGCCCCTTCTTACTGTGAGAAGAATTAGGGTCGAGGTTTTCCCAAGAAAGTGGTTTTGGGTAAAAACCATCTCCTCTTATGTAATCATATTATATCAATATTTGTTTACAGGCCATCAGTTAACAATTTATTTGTTTTTTATATCGGCTCAATTATCGTATTTGATTTTCCTTAGAAAATCATGTTTCCCTAAATGGTTTAGGATCTCCTCATCAGAAAGAGTTAACGCGGAACATTTACGTCCGTTGATGCATGTGGAAGCCGTGCTTTTGCTTGCTGGCCTTGCTTTCACACGTGAAACACAAATATTTTAGTAGGTTCACATATTATGCGGAAGACTGAATGCCTTAACGACACTTTTTCCATTATGTTACTAAAGAGGACCTCTTGTCATCAACTGAATCAAACAGTTCTTGAACTATTCATCTCAGGTATTTTCAGCATACTCTGAGACTGTCTCTTGCAAACGGATTTATTTTTGTTAAGTATTTGTATCTATGAATTTAATTGAAGCTAGCGTTACTAGGATTTATCACCTCTATAGCATCTGACGTTTTCACAATGAGTGATTCAGGAAGTCAACTACTCCGTATAATTTTATGTTTTCTGATGAGTTGATGAATTTTTGAACTCATTTCGACATGCATAATTTAAGGTTAACTTTTTCAGCAGTACCTGCATATGTGCATCTATAAGTTTAACCTTACCTTGTGGTGGAGAGAAACCATCTTCTTTGCAGGTAGGTATTCTCCAATTGGTCTAACAAGGTATGCTTCGGTTAGTGTTTGGTTTTGTATTTCTTTTATATTATTTTTCTTTGGACTCGTGTCTTGTGAATAGATCGAATGTGGTTGGATGATAGTAACCAAATATCAATCTAACCACCAAAAAGTTGGGAGGAAAGAAACAAGTTATTGTAGAATATCATGAATCAAATATAATCAACAACAAAAACGGAACTTAGAGCACACTTTCATAGTTCCATGACATGACAGGAAGCTGCATATGCATCATAAATGTTATGACTATATGGATTTCAAACTTTTAATCTCTTTCTCACTACTTCCATCCCACATGTTGATAAATAAGAAAACAATAGATTAAAAACTCTTTTCTTTTCTTTCAGCAAATTAAAGATTCCAGCTTCGAGTCAGACAATATGCTTATCTGTTACTCCTTATGAGTCATATAATCTTATGTTTGATGTTTATATGGTTTCATTTTGGTTGCAGAAACAACACTATCTCTGCTTTGATACCCTGATTATTGCATTTCTGGTTATTCCTCCGTAAGGTAATGTTTCCTTTTTCTTTTAACATATTGCTTCTACTTAATATGCTGGTGTTTCCCCGCCACCCCGAATCATTTGTTGCTGGAAAAGGCGACATACTCCGTTTATGAATAGGTATATCGTTTGGATTAGGAGCAGATGCTTCAGTTTTACCAAGATCGGCATGCGGTGAGAACCAAACTTTACATTTTGAATCAGCATGACTATTGGGCCTAACACATAATCGGAGAGGAGATACAGAAGGCCTAGACATCGAACAAAAAGAAAAATCGGAAACAATCTGTCAATATATTTACGATGGCTATTCACCTTCTTGAAAAGAGATGCATAAAATCCCATATACGGAAGAAGCCCCATAAAGATAGACATATCTGTGCGAAATGCGCAGAAAGTGAATGTAGGTGGCGGATAATGCCACTGGTCAAAGAGAGGATAATGGTAGCACTAAGCTCCATAAATATTGTTGGTTCTATGACAAGTTGTTATTTGGCTACAGGTAATCTCATTTTCCTTTGCACTTTATTCACATAATGTAATTTCTCCTCACTGTTTATATTACACCGTCAAAGGATATGCTGGTATACGATAAATTACCCCATCAGCATTTAAGTAGTTAGTAAAAACTTCGAATGCTTTTCTTTTTTAATAGAGTAAATCGGTATCAGAACCTTGATTTGTTTGATATTGCAGTCAACGGACCAGCATCAGTGGCTTACTGTGTGCAGCATATATGTAATTTTGGCTTTCTGTTTTAGATGCAGATGGGAACACCACAAAATCAACCATCAATGGTGTTTGGCCAAGTTTTGTCGAGTGGCTTAATAGCCTCTGATAGCTCCAAATGTTGGGTTCTGGGATAATACTCAGTATGCTTTTTACCAAAAAAGAACTGATATAGGAGCATTATAGGTCCCCTTAACAAAGGTATGTAATAGGCTCCCCTTGAGAGATAAAATATATGCACTTGGTGGTGGTTAATATGGTGTAGATTCATATTCCTCCTGTTGAAATGATGGATCTATGATGGATCTTGACGTTGGAGCCTGGAAGGTTGATAGTTAAAGGCTGTTTATGTAATCTTATTTGGCCGACTTTTTATCTTATTGAACTTTTAAAAAACTCATAAGCTAATCGGCCAAAAAGTTGGAAATCATGGCTAACAAGAAAAAATATATAATGACATGTAACAAGTATGGTAGTTAATAGCTGTATGACAAGTATGGTTTCTATATTTAATTGTTGGTCGTTACTTATTACTGTCCATTGTTATCAATAATCAAGTTTTTGTTCGCGCCAACTCATAATAATCCACGTGTTTGTGCAGCCGCTTAGGGACACAACGACATTTAGGGCAGAAGACGGCAAGGCGATTCTTTAGGCCTTAAAACTGATACAATGCAGAAAAGGGCAGCATGTGCTTTGTGACAAATATGGTTATGAGAGATGATGGATAGTGAAGATTACTAATTCAAGAAGCTCTAATACCCGAGACTTTCCTCGAGCTTGAGCCATTTTCTACAGCAAGGCGTTGAGTCCACCATAATCACATTATACAGTAGTCCAGGTTAAAAATATATATGCATTTGAAATGACTGATAGCTTGACCTTGTCATATGTATGCAATGGTGGAAACATCAAGCTCAGGTACTGCCAGACTTGATAAAACTGACGGTTTTCGTGCCTTATAGTAAACATGGTGTCTATGGTAGAAGACTATTGATAAATTTGTTTGTATCGTGGATCCTTGGTTTTTGAATGAAAATATTGTTGTCACTTCCCATGGGCTCTTTCTTGCGTGTAAATTTCAAATACAGACTAATACAGTTGCATCTAAATGTTGTTCCTTATGTTTGGTTAAACTTATAAGTCACAACAATACAATCACCACTTAATCATCATATGACAAACAAACCGGGTCACTGCTACCACATTCTTTACCAATTTCAGTGTTCGTCATCTTTCCTTATATTACACGTATGTGAACCAGGGCTTGGTGTTATGGTATCATAAACATCCAAAATTATTTACAGGGTTATCGGAGCAAGTTCAATGAGCAACATGTGTAATAGTCCAATACTGAAGCTCACCCGACTATATATTCTATGAATAAGAAAACCTTTGTCGTTGTCTGCTGATCTTACATCTGTCACATTCTCTTATGTTTATAATGGTCCTTTTCAGGAACATTAGCTGCACTGTGGGAAGAAGAAATGAAGAGCAAAACCTGCTCCTAGAAAGATGATGCACAAACTCGCCACTGTATTAGTATATTTAGTTGCCCCTTCTGCAACCATGGAACCAACGTTAAATCCAATATGTAAGGAACCATCTGTATTTGTTTTTTATTCTTGCATGGTGTTTGACTGATTTCAATGATTGGTCGTGGCAAGATTCATATCTCGTATGGATGTAAGCTTATTTATTTTGTAGTTATATTTGAGATATTAATATAGGATTCTAAGAAGCAGTTTCTTATATGTTTATAACGTTCTCCACATGGTCTCCAAGATCACTTATCTCAAAATCTAAGATCCATACTGCAATAAGACAATTTTGTGACGAAACAATTTGTGGGGATAGAACAGGTTAGAACAGGTAGTTTCAAAGTACAGGTTGAACAGAATAGCACTGCTACAAATCGGTTTTTTAAACCCCGAGTTGACCCGGCCGGTTGAATATTGATCTGATCGGGTGACCGGGCCCCAGTTTTGGACAAAGAACTCATTGAACCGTCGGTTGAAGCATGACCCGATAGCTCGATCGGGCAAATTAAAAAACCGTTTTTAAAACATTGGCTACAAGCTTTGTTGAGGTTAATAAGCTCTACAAGTTAAAATAATCCATAATATTCATCATTCAATATAATAAAGTTGTACTAAAATGTATCCATATCATACATCTTACTGGAAAGCAAATTTCAAGAGTTGCAACATTGGTCTTAATAAACAACATACGATGACATAAGTAACTAATTATTTTCTTGATGTTTCAAAATATACACAACTGTTCATTTTTAGTTAAGCTACAAGACCTTACACTATCAAATGTTAGTTTACGTTTAACTAACAAAATTTAAAAAGAAACTCAAATCACTACTTGTACAACCAAAGATTAATATAGGACAAAACATGTCTGTGGGGTGGTCTAAGGCCTAAAAGTATCAAAGATTAGTTTTCTTTTAATAAAAATGGGTCCCGTTACCAACAGATATAACTGATACACAAACGTACTTTTAAAAAGGATTTACGAAACGAATCCGCCCGTTGGGCGGGTTACGACGCTAGTATATATATATATATATATATATATATATATATATATATATATATATATATATATATATATATATATATATATATATATATATATATATATATATATATATATATATATATATATATATATATATATATATATATATATATATATATATATATATATATATGTATATATATATATATATATATATATATATATATATATATATATATATATATATATATATATATGTATATATATATATATATGTATATATATATATATATATATATATATATATATATATATATATATATATATATATATATATGTATATATATATATATATATATGTATATATATATATATATATATATATATATATATATATATATATATATATATATATATATATATATATATATATATATATATATATATATATATATATATATATATATATATATATATATATATGCACGAAAACGCGAGACCGGGTACGGTCTCGCGTTTTCGTGCAAAAACGTGCGCCGTGCCCTCGGCTCGAGACACGAAAACGCCACACGGGGTGTGGCTCTCGCGTTTTGGTGTCGCGCTGTGGGAAAACGCTGGGCGAAAACACCCCGTACCCTGTGCTCTTAGAAAGAGAGTGTCACGACAATTCTCCCAAGCCTACGAAAAAACGTTGCGTGAAGGATCGTCCCAAAAAACCTAGCGTCCAAGATCGACTCGAAAGGCCACGTGCCATGAGTTGAATCGCGAGGCCACATGCCACTGAACACTCAGTGATGTCAAAAGGGTAGAACCGCTCAGCACGACTGAGAAAAGATGGTTACCGTGACAAAGGTAACTCTAGAGTCTTTCACAGGCCGAAGAAAAGGAAAAGAAGTCCGGGCTCTTGTAAGAAGGAATCACGAGCTCGATCGAATTCAGGAAGGTTCGACTTAAGAGATCCACCGCGATAGGCGTGGTCGTTCGCCTACTAAAGATCCATCAAACTCGGTGACCGAATCATCCCGGTATAAATGTCAAGACTTATGACGGCACATCAGATCTGGACGACCAACTGAAAATTTATCAAAAATTGGTCGATTTCCACGTGGTGTCATATGGTTAACTCCATTAAAATAGGCAACGCGCGCCCATGGTTCGATGAACTACCTAAGCGAAGCATCGAGGCTTCAAACAGCTACGCAGGGCCTTCTTAAGGAAGTACACGCATCGAAAGAAGTACACTAAGAACCTAGTGGAGATCCACCATATAAAACAACGGGAAAGTGAATCCTTTGACGCTTTCATGGAACGCTTTAGCGATCATGTCAAAATCAGGCGGATCTAGATCCAAAAGAAATGAATCCTAATGACAATCAGGCTCTTGTAAGAAGGAATCACAATCTCGATCGAATTCATGAAGGTTCGACTTATGAGATCCCCGCGATAGGCGTGGTTTTTCGCCTAATAAAGATCCGTCAAACTCGGTGAACGGTATAAACGTCCAAGAAGGAACACCTCATCTCTTTATGACTCCTCTGAGAGTGAGCGTAGTGACACGGGACCTTGGAAGTCCAGGCAAAGACATCACAAGCAGAAAGATTAGGATTTGTCACGACCATAGCGTCGCAAGAGGCAAGACCATTCACATCATGAATGCTCGATTTCTATGATCGCAAAAGGAAAAGAATGTCAACAAATGTCAAGACTTATGACGGCACAGGAGATCTAGATGACCAACTAAAAATTTATCGAAAATTGGTCGATGCCCACGTTGTGCCATATGTTTTACTCAATTTTAATAGGCAACGATAGATTGGGAAAGGCGAATAATATGGTAAAGTGTGCTCCACGCGTGAAGTGGGTCATTCGAACAAGCTATCCAACTCCGTCATATCTACGGCGCAACTTGGATACATTCCCACGGTCGGTCTCACCACGATCAAAATAGGGGTGGGTCATCCATTAGCCACATATGACACACTACAAAACGTCGAACTAAACTATAGCTCAAAAGGGATGGCAACACACGTTCACTCTTGAGTTTGGTCTGGTGTTAGGAGAGAAGACATGGTTGAAGAGGACATCATGATCTGCTGTTTGTAAAAAGCTAAATCTATGAAAAATAATGGTAAAAGATACCCCTTAGAGCGAACACCTAGGGGAAAGAAAGCAAATGCTCTCGACAAAGTCATGCGCACTAGCCGTACGCATCTTCCGAAACAAAAACCAGTAACAACTCTGAGATAAATCCATGCAGGCGGAAGAGGTGCCTGCTTGATGAGTCCCATCGTGGAGTTCCTCATGAATGGAAGACTTTTGTCAAAAAAAGATAGGAACGTCAGGTTTTCTTAAAGTTATGACAATATAAGGTTACGAGCGGAGTGTTACACCGGCGCTTGTCCATACGATCTTCGTTAAGGTGTGTGGGACCGCTCCAAGCAAACTACGTTATGGGAAAGATCCATGAGATCTCGATCACTGATAGAAAAGGTCATGCAGTCTGGTTATTACTGGCCAACTATGTACCGCGATGCTCGAAAAATGATTCAAAAATGTAACGAATGCCAAGCGCATCGCCAGTTGCCAAGAAATTCGCTAAATACGTTGATTCCCATCATATATCTGTGGCCATTCTATAAATGACGTATTGACATAGAAGACCCCTTCCTCAAAGCAGCAGGGGAGTAAAATTCTTAATTCTCGCTATGTATTACTTCACAAAGCGGATATAACCGAAGGCTGTCACAACCATTACGGGCAACCAAGTCACGAAGTTTGTGTGGGACAAGATAGTATGCCGTTTTGGCTTACCAAGGGAAATAATCTTTGACAACGGAAAGAAAAGTACTCAAAAATACACTCATATACATGAGATAGACATTGAGACCTGTATGGTTAATTGCCCAGAAAAATCCATTGAGTCTAGGTCTATAAATGTGCTCATACAAAAATACTGCACACATACACGTAGGTTGAATTAACCTCCGGTTTATGAAAACCATTGTCAGCACATACCATCTGGGATCAGATAGACTTTATTATAAAAGCATTCTTGACAACATTTCCAGCAAAATTTGTTCTCTAGGTCAAATGTCCAAAGACTAACACACCATAAATGGAATGGCAAAGAGTATGTAAACTTAGTAAAAAAACAAGTGGCCAAAGTAACCCAAATGTAATATACATCATGCAAATCATTTTATGCTTCATTGCTTCACCTACAAATGTTAGTCTAAGACCCAAGAAAACGTGTGCCTATAATATTTTCTTTATTGATTTTGAAAACATGACTAACAACATTAAGAATTTTCATTACCAAAATTAAAAATTAAAATATTTTACACTAACAGAATTAATTTATAAAATAAATTTACAATTCCTTTTCAACATGATTATTTTTTGTTAGATCCCAAGACACAATGGGATCAGATCTAGTTGGCCCAACATACTTACATACCTTGTTGTAGGTTTCCCAGTGTAGATCTCTAGACTCATAGGTAGCAGTATCTGTTGCCTAGTCCCAAACCCTGTGAGGTTTGTTTTTATCATAGCTCAATTTCTTCATTGCTTCATACTTCTTAAACATACTTACTGCATACTCACTCATATCTTATTAAGTACTTACAGAGCTGGCTTTCATTATCTGTAGTGTGGAACTTTCTTCTAATTGATTTTTCTTCGGTCACCAAACCATGTTTTTAGGAATGCCATTGTGAAACTTGCTAATAGTTTGTTTCACCCTGGTTATGGACTTGAACTTATACTCATTGTAGCTAGTTTTAACAGCTTTATTCTTTAGTTAAGAATGTCGGTGATCTAAAGTTGTTTTCTTTTGAGGGGGGTACTTTAGTTTGTTGTTGTGCCACAAAAGGTTTTGGTCTATTGCTCCTAAAGTGTAGTCTTGAGTTGACAGAATTAACAGACCTTTGACTATTACTTCAAGAGTAAGACTTGGGATGACAAGAATGAAAAGGCTTACTAGTATTAATGGCTCTGTTGGAATCAACTGGTGAAGATGTACCTTAATTAAAATGGCAAGCATCAAGAATTGGTTTTAGACCATTCTGAGTAATAACTAATCTACGGTGTAATCCTTTTTGGGGGCATTATTTTTATACCTCGTTCACTTTTTATTATTTTGCTTGCAATGTGCCTGCAAATGATCAAAGCTACCACATACATAACAATATTTATTCCACCATCTCTTTTGTTGGATCTTTTGATTGTTCTTGCTTATCTGATTTCCCCTAGGTTTGTTAGCTCTCTATATTTCAGCATATTTAATAGATTCCTAACATGTTGATTTTTAGGGGCATCGGGATTCAATCTTCTAGACTTCTCAAATATTGCTTTCTATTCTAGCTTAACTGTGGTTTGAGAGTTTATACTATTTGAACTATTTAATTAGTTCAGATATCAACTCTTCAGTATAAACACCAAAACTAGTACTAGCAGTTGGTGTAACTTGTGGAATGTCAACACAAGTTTTACTAGATGATGCAGTATCATCATTCCCCTTTTAAAACATTATTGGCACAAATCAGGTTCCTCCTGCTCTTGGAACTCTAGTAAACCAGTGTATGACAAATTCCTTCATAGGAGGGAAGTAAACAAGAAGGGGCTCAATAACATGGTGATCACCATTGTATCCCAGACCCCATTTGCATTTGTCAAGAACTTAACTATCAATCATTTTTCCATGATTTTAGTGGCACTATCAAAGCTTTTAACTTTAACCACATTTTCATTTTTGCTAGAATCACTAGTTACTAACTTTGAGGTCAATTTAGTGATATCCAAAACATGTGCTAGATTTCCCTTTTTTAAGAGAATGATATAGTCCTTAAAAGACTTTTCTTGTTCTTTATAGCACACTGTATGTTCTTCTAGCATTTTCAAGCCTATTTTATAATTATATAAATCAAAAGTAGATCTATCATAATTTCTTTTAATACAATCATAGTATTTTTTCAGTTCCCCATAGGGTTCTAGACATTCTTTCGTATAGTTTTTCATAAGAATTACCTCAGAGTCTGAAAGTGCCACGAGAGACATATTTGTGAAAGGTTCCTCATTCTCCATAAATTCCTAGTTGGTGGCAATTCCATCAATGGCCACGAATGCCTTTGAAGAAGGCTCCTCAACAGTTATTTTTTCTCTTGTGAATTTTTCTGACTCTTTGGACTTCTGCATTCCCTAGCAAAATGTCCATTCTTGTGACAACTATGGCATTACACCTTAGACTTATCAGACCCTAACTTGTCACCATTATTAAGGATTATATACTTTCTGATGCTTCTAAGAAATCTTCTTGCTCTCATGCTGAGGAAAGCAAGCTGATTTTTGCCATCTTTTGTAGTTACAGCGGGTGTTGTATGAGTGTTTCTATGGACAATTACTTCCCACATATCCTAGTTGTACATCTACACAAACTGAGTGAATCTGAATTTCCATTCTTCAAACTCTCCTTGTTTAAAGACTGAAACCTTATTCATTGTGTTAGTTTGTGGAACCTCTGAATCCATCTTTTTAGTTAAAAAGAGTATTAAGGTTACAACCTTGAAGTGAGATTACATAGCAGAGAGATATGTAAACCGAAACCTAGGACCTCCTTTTATAGTACAAGGAGTCCTTTACAAGATAGATATGAATAAATAATTTGACTTTTAGAAGATATACACAATATCTTCTATGCATATCCAACGTGTCTTTAGTATTTATCACCAAACTAGCACTACTATCTCTAACAACATTAAGGTTCAACTATGTCTAATTTTTCCAATTATGTCTTAACACAACCAATACTAATAATATCGCTACTAGCATTAAATTTATTAATAGTGGTAATCTAATACAAGCCAACACTAATTCTATTCCCAATATTTTTCCATGACTGAAAAACTGACTGACCGCCCCCAAATGTAACACTTAGATTAAGGTAAGAGTTTTGTGATTCAGATCCTTAGTTGGTGAGGAGTTCGGCTTAAGTATCTAGGTACACATGAATATTTTATGTGACAATCCGTCAATTTATGGTTGATATTTTATTCTCAAGTGTTATTTAAAAACATTATTTTAAATGTTATATTATGAACTCACTTATTTTTGGGAACAAATTTGGATTTACGTCTTGAAGTAGCATCGACTACGTCTAAACCGGAGGATTCTACGTTACGTGCTTACGTTTACATATACCGTTTTGGTGACAGTCCGACATTTCAGAAAATGAATTTATCCGTGAATATTATTTTGGAGTTTTAAATTTGTGTTGGTTCATATACTCACAAATTTACGAGAAAAGATTAGGACTTACGATTTTAATTTAACGTCCTTTACGACTAAACCGAAAACCTTAGGATTACGTATTTACGTTTTCGAACTCCGTTTTTTATGAGACAATTTTTATTAGATTCGTTTTGTGCCGTTGATTCATAATTTATAAAAACGTTTTTCGTAAAACGACCCGAGGGCACGCAAATCGAGGAAACTAGAATCGAGGAGTACCCGTAATTAAATGGGGATGAGACAAGTGGGACACTTGCCCCACCCCCACTATAACCGGCCACAATACTTCCACCACACCAATTTTGGTGTCAAGTGTAAGCTAAGTTGCTTACACATGTCTTAAGGCTTACAAAGTAAGCTACGCACTACACAAAACCATTTGACTAAACCACTTCACACATACACAACATGCAAAACAACTTCATCTTTCCCTTTTTCCTCTCAAAAATGCCGTCCCACACTCCTCACAAAACACCCCAATTCGATCTTGATTCTACCATAAAATCTTATGTTATTTACACACATGTTGAAGCCCTTTTGAAACCCTATTGATTGGTGGTGATTATAACATCCAAGGAGGAGTTTCCATGGAGTCTTGGGGCTGATTTTCCACAAGGTGTTCATGAAGAATGGTGGTCTTGAAGATGGTCTTGGTTATTCACAAGTTTCTCCATCAAAATCCATGTTTTGATCACAACCTACATCATCATGGTGGTATAAAGATAGTTCTTCCCATCCTCTTGTTAATTTTGATTATGTAATCATGTATTTTATTCTTAAATGTATATATTTATGATGATATATGATGATAAAAATATTATGTGGGGATTTGGTGTTGATAGATTTGATAAACATGGTTAAAAAGATGGAAAACCATATGTAAAAAGGTTAAAATCTTGCTTAAATTAGGAGGCTGTATAAAACAGTAAAGAATCTTATGATAAACTGATAAAATGGCTTGGATAAATTAATATACAGTAAGCTATGAGTCTTGTACACATGTGAGAGTTGGCCATGCAATGGAATCATAAAAATGAGTGAGATATGATGAAAACAAGTTTAGAGTGCAAATCTGAGTACACTGTTTTGGACGAATTTTATAAAATACTTAGAGGCTGATTCAACATTAGCCATAGGGGAGTTAAATGGAGCACATATCATGCAGTTTATGTGATAAAAATATGGGCTTCTATCTCCATATAGAACTCTAGATATGGCTGTTTTGGTGAAAATGAAATTTAAAATCAGATTTGTATAATAAAAACTTATATAATATAAGCACTCACTTATATATTTATAAATATATACACATGAAAACTCACTAACTTATAAATTTCCTTTATATAGATATGTATAAGGTTAAATAAATGGACTCTTTATAAAAATGGTAGTTGAATAAGGTTTATAAGTTATAAAAACTATAAACATGATTTTTACGACTTTTTCGGCTATTACCGTAAAATTAACGTTTTTGTTAAATAAAACTTAGACGATTGGACCCGTCTAATTTAAACTTTTATAAACTCATATAATGATATATAAACATATATAACAAGTAAAAACCGATAAAACCCGAACTACATAACATACGAACATTAACGAGCTAAGTTAACGTTATTGGACTAATAATACAACAAAATGGGCTAAAACACTTATAAACTTATTTATTGGGCTTAACCCATTTGGGCCCAACATGTAAAGTATAAATACTGATAATACAAGTATGAAATGGATTAATACAAGTTAATGAACTTATAATAGGCTTATTGGACCTAAAACATGTAAATAGATAAAACTAGTAAACTAGTAAGAAGTTACCAATACATAAACACTAAAATGAGTGAATAAGAATGTATAAACCCACTTGATCATCATATATATAAATTCATCATATGTATACATAATTGTTATTTTTATAAAGTCATTGGACATGAGTCTAAGACGAGTATTATTTGTCTAGGTTTCCGTGATTGAAGCACGTACCGTACATCCGAATCGCCGATAACCCCAAATCATCACAAACCTTCCCACCTCAACGTGAGTTCATAGCCTCGCACTCTTTTAAATGTTTTTATGAAATGTTTTATAAACCCGCGAGGGAGATAACATGCTAGTTTTTATAAAATAGGACACAATTTATCCCGATTGTTTGTTTATTGATTTGGACCCGAATGATTGTATGACCCGATTGTATGACCCGATAAATGATTAAATGACCCGATAGATGAAACTAAATGGATTATTAAAGTTAGGTTATGTCACTAAAAGTCCCATTAGCATGAATTGTGAACTACCGGGATTTGGTAGGCGCTTATGCATATAATAGTACTATTTGAGGACGATCACCCCAGTTCGCGCCTTGACGGTTGATCCCCGTCGTGCCACATTGATTGGTAAGAAAATTTATGTATGAGAAGATTTACATAGCGTGACCTTTGTGACGACACGCTAATTTAGATGGGCAAATGAATTTCGGGCTAGCTGCCCGTTTTTTTTTTGTAGTAAGGTAACAATGTCATGCGGCTTATAATAATCCAATTAACGAAATACTGCTATATGCACCGAATTACGATATATTGCCTGACTAGAAATATGGGGTCTTACTATTGATATTATGTTCGTGTTTTGGTTTTATATAACCATATTCATATAACGGTTTTTATTTAACTTTATAATATGATGTTTTTACGACATTGGCTCGTATAATGATTTTTAAGGCAAATGCCTATATTATAATTTTCGATAAGGATTTGTATAAAAATGACTTTGGTTATTTATATCCTATTACAAAGATTTGTACAAAATGATTTTCGGTAATAATTTTATACCGATATTATATTGATGGATTTTATTAAACTCTATGAATTCACTCGGCGTTATCGCTGACCTTTTCTTTTAACATGTTTTATCTCAGGTACTTGAAGGTAATTCTCGGGAAGACAACAAGAATTCATGGCCCGCACTTAAATAAAAATTTCCATTCAAATGCTTTGTAAAACCTGTATGAAATACAATGACTTGGGACCTATGTAAATTTGATATTTATGAATGGAAATGCTTTATTATTAAACGACGCGATTTTTATGCGTTGTCTATGATGTGAGTAATGTGCTATCCCGTAACACCAACTAGTCTTCCGCTGTATTGAGTTGTGTAAATTTGGGGGGTGTTACAGTTTGGTACCAGAGCTCTCATTATAGAGAACGGAAGATTTTTAAAACCAAGGTTTTGAATAAAACATTTCAAAATCTTTTAACTAAAAAATGTCTAAAAATCTTTTGACTATAACGGTGCCGAAGAATTCTCGAGTTACCGACAAGGCCAGACTGAGAAGTGTTATTTTAATATATATATATAACTTGGATTATATATATATATATATATATATATATATATATATATATATATATATATATATATATATATATATATATATATATATATATATATATATATATATATATATATATATATATATATATATATGATGTAATTATTACATGATTGTTTGATGATTATTTTGATATTTATACGAGGTATTTATACGACGTAGATTGTCACAAGGAACCCTAAATCCCCTAGTAAAATAATCGAAGCTATTCTCGTAGGAATTCTAGCTATCCTAGATCTAAACCAAGTTCTGGATATTTATGATCCCAACAAATGGTTGATATTCGTAGAAATGTTGACATTAGTTGATTGTGATATTGAAAAAGAATTAGCGAGATTAAAACTGATATCGATGTCATGACGATCTTTACTTATAGAGTGGAGTTTGACAAAACGTTACCACCTAGAAAGATGTCATCTGATTCGTTGTCACCCAATTATTAAATTTGAAATCGAAAGGGTGAATGTTGCACTTGAGGATGTCATTTGAGCCTTTACCCAAAAGCCTCATGCCACTAATACCTTTCCGAGAAGTCTAATTGAATGTGTGAGTCATTTCATACTAGTGACTTATTTGATAATTATTGTTGTAAGAGCTATAGGATTGGAAATTAAGTGTTGATCATATTGAGCTTTTATTACCATATTAAGGTCTAAGAATAAGTGTGAAAGTATTGGAAAATGAGATTGTTAAGAGGAATCCGTTCAGTCCTGTGATTGAATTATAAGGTTTTAAATGATTGTTAGTTCGTGTTAAGGGTTGTTCCTTGACCATTGTCCAATGATGAGGATGCCCAGTGTCCAATAAATAAATTGAAGAAATCTTCTTCTGAATTGGGACCGATGGATCTTCTGGGACAAGTGGAACACCTAATGACTCTTGTAGATTAGTATTCATTGTGGTATCTTTTAAAAATAATCCCTAACTTAACTGAGACATCAGTTGGTAGGATGAGTTCATGAAATTGTATGACATAGTGACACATAATGTGTTACGGTACAATTTTGACTTGTTTGTGATTAATGAAAAAGACTACCTTTGATTGCTAAATCCTACATGTATCGATGATATCTATCTTTTCTTGCTTCCTCCTAATGTTCGCATTAGTGATGCAACCATTGATCAAGTACTCATCTCGGTTTGAGCTACGTTGTGGATTATTCTTTTTGAGTGCCATCGAGGTCATGAACCTCATGATAAATTGGCTAAGCTCATTTCCTAGCATATTGTAGTTAGTTCTTGGTGAACAACTTTTCATCACTCTTTTGCAGATCACTCATTATTTTTATAAGTTAAAACAGTATTCCTTGAGAAAAATTGAATTCTCATCACTAGAAGGATTATTCAAAATGAGATTTATAAGTAATCGTTATCGAATGAAGTTGTTTATGAAACACCTTGGAAAACTTAATTGTTTCCATAACAAAGAACATCTTTGTAAATTTATTTTTGATTCTTATTTAAGAATTAAGCATGAAAATGTTTTTATTATAAACATGATGATAAAATTTTGACGAACTGAGTATTGCATCGTTAATCTTGAAATTGTATATAGTTGCGCGCCTACATACAATTTGGAAGTGACCATGCAAGGCTGATTAGTAGTCACCATGAAATTATTAATAAACACTAAATTTTCTTTGAAGATTGTGAAAGATTAAATTTTATGAGATCTGCAAGAAGTGAAAAATAGGGACATATTGATAGGGACACCTACATATGCGCCCGTACTATTTATTCTTCTGAGTCGAATTTACTCATCTGTGGGACTTTTCTTATTTGACAATTGATATCCCCTCCTTGTCCAATTTTCCCGTGGTGAGATTCTTTGGAAAAGTATCTGATTACCGAGTGTTGATACCCGATTGGATGTATCGACGTTCCTATCATTTCTTTTGATTAGATTTCATTTGAATGACCTGGGTAACGATCTGAGGAGCTTTCGAATGCGTACTTAAATTATGAAAACATGGGATATACTCATATTCGTTAATGTTTTCGTTTGTATCTGATTTCAAATTCTCTCGCATAGATTATGCGTTGACCTTACTCTTTTAATGGTAGTTGTGTCTCCATATATCCTTGAATTTGTGGAGGATTATGAGTTATTATTAGTCTGTTGAGAAATTCACATCTTATCGACGGCAATAAAACTGGAAAGTTGATAGTGCCAGTAGAATGGATTGATTGATTATGACATGACGACATTGTCTTAATTGATGGGAACTCGAATAGAATTCTCCTAAAAGATAAGATGTTGATTATCAAAAGTGATCTAAATAATTCTTGATGGATGACCATATCCTGCATTTAGACTTGAATTTATACCATGTATGACTATAAACTGATCATAGATCTTGTAATCTAGAAAGAACTTAAAAGTGAATGTATTAAAAGATGTTTCGTTATCTGAAACTTTAGGAGGTATTTATTGGTGAATTACCTAGACTTTCGCCATTAGGGCAAGTTAAATTTGGTATTGATTATCTTCCCGGTGCTGCATCTGTGGCATGTGCACTTTACGTCAGTACCATCTGAATTAAAGGAATTACCGTACAACTGAGAGAGTTGTTGGAGATAGATTTTATTCTACCAAGCTCGCCATCATGAAGAGCTATGGTGTTATTATTTCTTATATTTATCGATTATTGTGAACTGAGTAAATTGACAATCGAAAACGATATCCATGACTCGAGATGGAAGATTTGTTCGATCATTTACAAGGTTCTAGCGTATATTCGAAAATTTGATCCTCGGCATGGTTATCATCAACTTCGCGTCCGCGAAGAAGATTATCTATTCCAATCACTACATCCAGAACATGTAATGAACATTATGAGTTTCACGTGATGTCGTTTGGATTGACTAATACACATGTCACGTGTGTAGGCTGTAATTTGATAAATTCATGCTTGTGATCATTAAGGACCATTTGTTTGTTTATAAGAATAAGAATGAGTTAATAATTATTTATAGATTGCCCTGAATTGGCCGAATAATAAAAACATGTACCTTGAATATTTAACATGTGATTTAAGACTTAATCACTTACATTATTTGACCGTGTGATTAAAAGATAATGGAATCTATATTGACTCTTCAAAATTAAGAGCCCTTTTAAGACTTTTGGCTTTACCAAAAAGAAAAGTGCAAATATGTTTTGACAAATGTTTTAACAAAGGATTTTTAAGAGATTATTCCCTTATACCCAGAACATTTAACTAAACTCCTGTTTAGGGGTAAATGTTCGTGTATACCTCAAGACAACCTAAGAGGGATTGAGGAAACCATTTAAACCATGACTTGAAATTTGAAACGATAATTTACGCTTTTCAACTAAGAAAATTTTGACCAAAATATAAATAAAGATTTTTCGAACATTTACGAATCCAATTAATTATTTTCGATAAATCAACAAAAATCGTGTTAATTAAATTCAAATTATTTTGAACATTTTCATATAATTGGACGGACTAAGAAATTTAATATCTTTACATTTACGTTTCATAAAAATTGAATATTTAATATTTAATTAGTTGTAATAATTATCGACGCTTTAAACGTCGGATCAAGCCAAACTGATAAAAATAATAGTTGAGACGAAACTAAAACTTGGAAAATATGAAGAAAGAAATTTTGAATGAACACGGTCATGATAATTATTTTATAAGGAAAGGCGAATGTAGATACCGACGCATTATGTAGAAAAGATAAAGAATCACATAGGATATGTTCCTTAATAACGAAGGTGCAAAATAATTTGCCCGAACAATTTAGAAATAATTGATGCTTGTAAGAAGGATAATATAGATAATAAAAAGGGGTTCGCGGCTAATGTGAACAATTAGAATTGAGAAGCCGATGGCGTTAATTGTTTTAAAGGCCACTTGTGATTGTCTAAATATGGAGAACTGTGAGATATAGTTATGTTGGAATCTTGTAAGTATAAGTATTCTATTCCTGTCATTTCTGATTTAATGTATCATTATCAAAAGAAGTTGTACTGATGGCAAACTATGAAGGCATATACCGCCTCATACATTAGTAAACGTCTAGCTATTACAAAGGTCATCATCTGAATTTGATTCGATTTGGGTCATCGTCGACAGACTGACCAAATCTGCTAATATCATTCCTGTTAATGATAGATTCTTGATGAAGAAATTGACTCTTTTGTATTTAAAGGAGTTATGTAAACATGGTGTGCCTGTATCGATCATCTCTATCAAGACCCTCGCTTCGCATTGAATTTCTAGAAATTTGCTCAGAAATCATTGAGAACGAATCTTGATGAGAGTACTATTTACCACCCCAAATCGAAGGGACGAGGTAAAGTAACGATACAAAATACTATAAGTGTTGTTTTATGTTTGAATGATTGACCTTTGGTAATGAACCATATAATCGCTTTCCTTTGGAGAGATTATCATTGATAATTATCGTATTAGGATGGAGATCGAATCTTGTTAGGATCTAAATATTAGAGCATCTGTAAGCAGGAGTTGAGATGAAGACACCTGACATACACCCATTGTGAGTTGGACATGTCTTTTAGGTTTAAGGTTTCCTATGATGGCGAACCTAACCTTACAAAATACTCGACCCGCGAGACCTGAAATGATTGTTGAAATTAGGATCTGATTATTGACTGCCGATAGTGGGCAGGAGGTTATGTGAATATGAAATGTAGATCTTTAAGTGCCAGATGGGTAGCGAAGTTATGCCAAAAAATTTAACCATGGAAAAATGAATTGATGATCGGAAAGATCATGGGATATAAGTCCCCATTGTATGGGACCAGTGAGATGATGTAAAAGATTGGTTTGAAAGGCATATAAGCTGGATCAACCCTATGACTTCAAAGGCTGCGTGAATTATGTTTCATAAATCGAACTTGATAAAATGTCTATCAAGTGAAAGTCTAACTATTCCTTAATGAAGTTTAGATCGGCGAAAAGTTGCATTCATCAAAAACCCGTGAAAATCATGGATAGAGAAAGTAAGTCAACAATAAGCCTGATTTTATTCCCGTAGTTATGTTTGGTGAAACTCGCGTATTGTAATGGATTACACTTGTGAGAAAAGACCGAATGTGGAGGAAGTACCCACATGGCTTTAACTCTATAAGAAACGAGTAGTAAGATAAGATGATCTTTGAGGACAAAGATCCTGTTTAGGGGTAAATGCTGTGACAATCCGTCAATTTATTGTTGATATTTTATTCTCAAGTGTTATTTAAAAAGATTATTTTAAATATTATATTATGAACTCACTTATTTTTTGGGTAGAAATTTGGATTTACGTCTTGAAGTAGCATCGACTACGTCTAAACCGGAGGATTCTACGTTACGTGCTTACGTTTACATATACCGTTTTGGTGACAGTCCGACATTTCAGAAAATGAATTTATCTGTGAATATTATTTTGGAGTTTTAAATTTGTGTTGGTTCATAAACTCACAAATTTACGAGAAAAGATTAGGACTTACGATTTTAATTTAACGTCCTCTACGACTAAACCGGAAACCTTAGGATTACGTATTTACGTTTTCGAACTCCGTTTTTGATGAGACAATTATTATTAGATTCGCTTTGTGTCGTTGATTCATAATTTATAAAAACGTTTTTCGTAAAACGACCCGAGGGCACGCAAATCGAGGAAACTAGAATCGAGGAGTACCCGTAATTAAATGGGGATGAGACAAGTGGGACACTTGCCCCACCCCCACTATAACCGGCCACAATACTTCCACCACACCAATTTTGGTGTCAAGTGTAAGCTAAGTTGCTTACACATGTCTTAAGGCTTACAAAGTAAGCTACACACTACACAAAACCATTTGACTAAACCACTTCACACATACACAACATGCAAAACAACTTCATCTTTCCCTTTTTCCTCTCAAAAATGCCGTCCCACACTCCTCACAAAACACCCCAATTTGATCTTGATTCTACCATAAAATCTTATGTTATTTACACACATGTTGAAGCCCTTTTGAAACCCTATTGATTGGTGGTGATTATAACATCCAAGGAGGAGTTTCCATGGAGTCTTGGGGATGATTTTCCACAAGGTGTTCATGAAGAATGGTGGTCTTGAAGATGGTCTTGGTTATTCACAAGTTTCTCCATCAAAATCCATGTTTTGATCACAACCTACATCATCATGGTGGTATAAAGATAGTTCTTTCCATCCTCTTGTTAATTTTGATTATGTAATCATGTATTTTATTCTTAAATGTATATATGTATGATGATATATGATGATAAAAATATTATGTGGGGATTTGGTGTTGATAGATTTGATAAACATGGTTAAAAAGATGGAAAACCATATGTAAAAAGGTTAGAATCTTGCTTAAATTAGGAGGCTGTATAAAACAGTAAAGAATCTTATGATAAACTGATAAAATGGCTTGGATAAATTAATATACAGTAAGCTATGAGTCTTGTACACATGTGAGAGTTGGCCATGCAATGGAATCATAAAAATGAGTGAGATATGATCAAAATAAGTTTAGAGTGCAAATTTGAGTACACTGTTTTGGACGAATTTTATAAAATACTTAGAGGCTGATTCAACAGTAGTCATAGTAGAGTTAAATGGAGCACATATCATGTAGTTTATGCCATAAAAAGTTGGGCTTCTATCTCCATATAGAACTCTAGATATGGCTGTTTTGGTGAAAATGAAATTTAAAATCAGATTTATATAATAAAAACTTATATAATATAAGCACTCACTTATATATTTATAAAATATATACACATGAAAACCCACTAACTTATAAATATCCTTTGTATAGATATGTATAAGGTTAAATAAATGGACTCTTTATAAAAATGGTAGTTGAATAAGGTTTATAAGTTATAAAAACTATAAACATGATTTTTACGACTTTTTCGGCTATTACCGTAAAATTAATATTTTAGTTAAATAAAACTTAGACGATTGGACCCGTCTAATGTAAACTTTTATAAACTCATATACTGATATATAAACATATATAACAAGTAAAAACCGATAAAACCCGAACTATATAACATACGGACATTAACGGGCTAAGTTAACGTTATTGGACTAATAATACAACAAAATGGGCTAAAACACTTATAAACTTATTTATTGGGCTTAACCCATTTGGGCCCAACATGTAAAGTATAAATACTGATAATACAAGTATGAAATGGATTAATACAAGTTAATGAACTTATAATAGGCTTATTGGACCTAAAACATGTAAATAGGTAAAACTAGTAAACTAGTAAGAAGTTACCAATACATAAACACTAAAATGAGTGAATAAGAATGTATAAACCCACTTGATCATCATATATATAAAATCATCATATGTATACATAATTGTTATTTTTATAAAGTCATTGGACATGAGTCTAAGACGAGTATTATTTGTCTAGGTTTCCGTGATTGAAGCACGTACCGTACATCCGAATCGCCGATAACCCGCCTTCCCACCTCAACGTGAGTTCATAGCCTCACACTCTTTTAAATGTTTTTATGAAATGTTTTATAAACCCGCGAGGGAGATAACATGCTAGTTTTTATAAAATAGGACATCATTTGTCCCGATTGTTTGTTTATTGATTTGGACCCGAATGATTGTATGACCCGATTGTATGACCCGATAAATGATTAAATGACCCGATAGATGAAACTAAATGGATTATTAAAGTTAGGTTATGTCACTAAAAGTCCCATTAGCATGAATTGTGAACTATCGGGATTTGGTAGACGCTTATGCATATAATAGTACTATTTGGGGACGATCACCCCAGTTCGCGCCTTGACGGTTGATCCCCGTCGTGCCACATTGATTGGTAAGCGAATTTAGGTATGAGAAGATTTACATAGCGTGACCTTTGTGACGACACGCTAATTTAGATGGGCAAATGAGTTTCGGGCTAGCTACCCGTTTTTTGTTGTAGTAAGGTAACAATGTCATGCGGCTTATAATAATCCAATTAACGAAATACTGCTATATGCACCGAATTATGATATATTTCCTGACTAGCAATATGGGGTCTTACTATTGATATTATGTTCGTGTTTTGGTTTTATATAACCATATTCATATAACGGTTTTTATTTAACTTTATAAAACGCCATAAGACGTATTGTATGATGTTTTTACGACATTGGCTCGTATAATGATTTTTAAGGCAAATGCCTATATTATAATTTTCGATAAGGATTTGTATAAAAATGGCTTTGGCTATTTTATAGCCTATTACAAAGATTTGTACAAAATGATTTTCGGTAATAATTTTATACCGATATTATATTGATGGATTTTATTAAACTCTATGAATTCACTCGGCGTTATCGCTGACCTTTTCTTTTAACATGTTTTATCTCAGGTACTTGAAGGTAATTCTCGGGAAGACAACAAGAATTCATGGCCCGCACTTAAATAAAAATTTCCATTCAAATGCTTTGTAAAACCTGTATGAAATACAATGACTTGGGACCTATGTAAATTTGATATTTATGAATGGAAATGCTTTATTATTAAACGACGCAATTTTTATGCGTTGTCTATGATGTGAGTAATGTGCTATCCCGTAACACCAACTAGTCTTCCGTTGTATTGAGTTGTGTAAATTTGGGGGTGTTACATTTTACCATCATATTTTCTGATTATTTATAGGAATATCTTTTTGAAACTTCTTATAACAAGTTTACTTGAGGGCGAGTAGAAGTAAAGTAGGGGATATTTCATGACGTAAAATATTTGAATGTTTTTAGTAGAGATATCCCTTGATTTCTGCTTGTTTATGGAACAAACAAGACAAAATAGTGCAAGAAATTGTTTGTTTTGTATTTTTGTAGGTAAAAAAGAGCAGTAGCAGAAAACTACGGATAATGGTGCAAGGTTACACAAAATGGCACCAAAGAAAAAATATTCAAAATCATTTATGTCGTATGTGGATTTATGCCCTACACCATAGATGATACGATGACTAGAATATTCAACATTGAATGTATCTAAAACATAGATGATATTGATATCTATGTGGTAGATATAGTGAATCTGATTTGAAGCTACAAACGAAAAATTTGATGTATTATTGGAAACTGATTTGAAGTATTATTGAAAGGTGTATTAATTGAAGGCATGTGGCATAAAGGTTTTCCCCATCTACGCCATAGGTAATGTATCATAAAGAAGGAAACAAGATTATCATTATCTACACACGCAGAGGAAATATCATCTACGTCCTATATGGGTCGAAAACTATAAATAAATGGCTCAAACTCACAATACATTACTTTTCGCACAACACCCATACAGTTCTTAGGTCGATTTTGGAGGTCCTAGACTCGACCAGAAGTTACACCATTCAAAGAGAATTGTTATTTTACTCCATTTGGTTTAATCATTCCATTCCATGAATACTGTAAGACTTTCATGATGAATATGATCATTATATTTATGATGTCTTGGTGTCTTTTTTGCTATGAGTAGATAAGCACTTAAGCCTAGTTCTGAAGTTGTTATTGATGTTGTGATTGAACCTTGTTCATGTTATAACTATTTAGGATATCCTTATGCTTGTTATGCAATTCTTGTAGTTTTGTCGTGTTGAACTTATTAAAGATACTCTTTGGCCTACATGATGGGTGTATACGAACTGACCATTGAAAACTTTAGAAAAAAAGGATACTAGGGCAGGTTGGCATCTATTCTAGTGTAGGGTTCTATCGATCACCGCCTTTAGTAAGTTAAATTCGTAACAAATGAAGGAAACCTAGTGACAAGATTTAAATAGGGTTGTAATGGTAGTTATGGTTCTATCATTGTTGACTTTATACTTGGATAGTTTCTCAAAGCGATAACTAAGATTTCGAAGACATAGGTCAAGGATGAACTAAAAATCGGGCTTGTTGATATTATGACCACTAAACAATAATAACTAGACAATGGACTTAGAAACATATTAACATCTAGATAAGAATAGATTAACTAGGTTAGTACATTTTGCCCTACCGATTTTACCCTCTCAGCTTTTATTTTTTTTCTTTATATTAATTAAATAATTATAAAATCTTTTTCAAAAGTGACACCTTTTCAAATTAAATTCGAATACTCTAGCTCTTCGGACGACCACGAATTAACCGACTATACCGCAAACAATCGAGTTTTATGCCTGTTAGTGTGTGATAGGTATATCATATTAAAACGTGAGATGTTTTTATTAAAAGAAAATACGCAATAATAAAAATTGATCTCTTTTATTTGTACATCACAAATGTATTAAAATGCCTTTAATAAAGTAAAGGTTTTGAGTGTGAAAAGATGGAGAAGGTTATTAGTTTATTTAAATCCATTTAACGATTTATTAACTTTTTGAAACATCGTAATCGCAAATAAGAACATATACCTCCCTCGGAGATTCTTATTATGCATACTCTTACGGAGTTTCTAGTAGAAAATACTTTTTTCCCAACACACAAACTATCGGTATTCCAAGCTTCTACTTTTTATTATCCGCCCCATTTCTGCAACTTCACAGTTAGATTCCATAATAATGAAGTCACATCTTTCTTTCTATTTATTAGGTGGGTTATATAAACTAGCAGGGTACCCGCACGTTGCGGCTCTGGCTACCCTGAAACTAAAGATCTGCAAGTGGGATATTTTATACTTTTAGCAATAATAAACCATTTCATATATAAATAGTTTTTTAACGGGATTGTGATTGATGGTGAAAGGTATTTGTAAATCTGTGTAACATTCGTCAGAATATTATATACTGTAACATATAAATATAAAAAATCTTCTTAATTTATATGTTTACACATTTTCATACATTATAATGACCTTAAAATTTTTCTACTTTGATGTGTACGATTTAATCAAATTATTAGCAAAATGATAAGTATTTCACTAAATTTATACTAAAATGCATACATAGACGATATATGTCTTTAAAAATGCAAATTTATGAAAAACATATTGAAAGGTTCAAACAAACATAAAATTTGATATTAAACTTACATTAGTAAATAGGGAAAATCACTTAGAAATGTAGTAAACTTACCATTTTTTATGGTTCTGTGTACTAAACTATTTTTTTTCTCATTGTGTGTATTAAACTTTTTAATTTTGATTATTATGTGTATTTGAGACGATTTTGCCTTGTAAATTGACCAATTTATCCTTCAAAATTTGAAAAAAGTAGGGGTAAAATGGTAATAAAATACATACAATGATATGAATTTAAAAGTTTAATACACACAATAAGAAATAAAATAGTTTAGTACACAGAACCATAAAAAATGGTAAGTTTACTACATTTTTAAGTGATTTTCTCTAGTAAATAATATAAATAATTGTATCCAAAAAATTACAATTTATGGCAATAATTAGTTGTACACGTTGCATATTAATTTGTATTAATTTTGTCATTTAATGTTTACCGCCCACCAATTAATATGGAAATAAATTTATGAAGTTTTTGTGTTATAAATATTTGTACCAAAACCTTTTAAGGTTGTACAACTTAAAATTTTGGAGAGAGAGTACAATCTTTTTTATAAGTAGTACAGATTTGAAAAAAGTTTTAACCAACTAGAAGCTTTTTGCTAATGCTTCAATATTATAAATAACACGTCACCTTGTCAACCGAATAATCGACATCAAGGATTGAGAGAATAGTGTTTGCAGTTACTAACGGGGTTCTTTTTCTACATTAGTTTTTGAAACAAAGATATTGATTCCAGGAAGATCTGAAAGGTCCTTTCTGGTTTTTTACTATTTGCTCAAATTGTTATTTAAGGATTGTGAGATCAGTAGATCGATTGAGTGAACCTAGCTTAGAAGTTGGTCCATGAGACTAGGAAATGAAAACCATACATCATAAGTGACTGACATTAGCCCTAGCCAAATAGCGTCTCAGATGCGCTTCTTGTAAGTATGAAAGTAACAAGTTTTAAATTTGTAACACGATTTATTGGATTGAGCTAAAAATGCACGAACAAGTATGACCCTTTCGTTTATGATATAACTTTTTTGTGTTAAGCCGAGATCGTATATGGGAATTTAAGAAACCTACGATTATTCCAAACGATTCTATTATAATTCATGAGCATTAATATTGAAGCAATCTAAAACAAGTAAAATATATTGATGAAATAAAATGATTAAAAACAACACTTGGTAAGATTAGTTTGGGAATCTGATTTGGTAATGATTGTGATAAACATATAAGATCTTATGATTATGATAATTAGATGGTTAATCCAATCTATTGTTTTCAAAAACCTCAATCTTTGTCTTGACATTAGATAAAGAAAACAAGCATCATGTTCAATCACCCAATTCAAGACTAAATCCAATTTCAACTCGTTTGAATAACGGTTCGTTTCACAAACTTTTTAGCACTTATAATTATGTTTCTTGGTAAATCAAACTTCTTAAGAACTGGTCAATACAAAATATAGCTAATCCGTAGACAACCCAGCTATGACTTGTTGTTAGAAAATTCCCCTTTCGACCTATGAAATGTTGAACAACAAATTAAGTTTTGACAACCATTTGTCAAATGAAACATAAGTAATGGTTCTAAGGAAATGATTGAAATTGAATTAGACACATATCACAATCATAACCACATCATCATACCACAAACATTATCAAACCAAGTATAAAATAAAACTTGCGTCTCATATTAAACATGAACATAAACTCATAAATAAAGTCTATGAAGTCATAATCAAATGTATTACAAAGTGATATAATAGTCCTAATGATTGAGTAATGATCTCTTAGAATTTTTGAAGTAAAATTTGCTATTTGGGCTTCAAAAATGACTTTTCTTGCACCACCTTGGTCAAATCCCAATTTCAGGTTTTGTACCAAGGTATAAAGAGTTTATTTGATAAGAGACGGAGTAATTGAGCTGTTATGAAAATAGATATGAAAGTTGTGACCCCGTGGGTCTTATTTATAGTAAAATTGAAGGCTTCTCCATCAATGCTTGGCTTGGAGCCAAAAGAAAATACTTGGAGCCAAAGAAAGATATTCCATAACATGTAGTAGAAGGTTCATGTGCATTCTTTAGATGGTTCAAGAAGCTTTTGTGATATCTAGCAAATTCTGCCTGCAAGCTCCTCAATCTGCATGTGGGGCTGCTAATGAGGAAGGAGCTTATGGCTCCTGAAGCATCGTTGGTGGTTGCTGACAAGTCTATGGCCAAAGGCTGTCGTATGGCTGCTATCTCTGCCTATGGCTGCTTCTGAGTCCTTGGTACATAATGCAATACAAGTAGTATATTTATTCTGATTGAATTTTCTATGTTTAATATATTAGATGTAAGGCTTTGTATCTTCTTGAAAACACTTGTTCTAGCCCGTGGAATTGGTCTTTGAAGTCTTGTAACTTGTACATGATTCTTGAATTTTGTCGGGATTCTTCGCACTTGTAATAATTTTCACTTTTACTTTGTTTTATTTGTGTTTTTTTTGTCTTTAACTATATTTAGCTACACATAGACTTGCAAGCACACTTTGTCACAAATATCCAACAAAAGTATAGAAATATATCCAAATTACATGTACAAAAACACGGATAACGGACTAAAAACATGTTGGTTTGAGTGTTATCATCGTCTTTTGTGCAAGATCCTCTATGTTAAAAATAACCCAAGAGCTGCTACCCAGAGAACAAATGATAATATGTAAATCCCCAAATGTACCAATTAAATACATAAATCTAAAACTCATAAGTGTATATTTTACAAAGATATGTATTCTCCTACAACCGAACTCTAAAACTAATACCAAAATGTATCCATTTTGAAGTACAATTTCAAAACCAATACCATTCATAAACTAGAACTTTATGCACGAGGAAGACATACTCCCTATAAAATCTTGATTTTTATACGTATTACACATATTACAAACTGAATTAACCCATTTATAAATAATTGGTTAAAAGCTGTCACATTAATTATTTGGAATACATGATTGCAAATAAGATGTAAATAGGGGCAGGTGGAACCATATGATTAAAGTACGCTTTCAAAGTTGGGTTAAATTTAGCCAAAACACTTTTATACGACAAAATTTACAATTGTGTTATCCAATACTAACTACAATAGTATCTAAGGTATAAGAACAATCATTCTGATATATTTTAAAGCTCAGTTTGATAAACTAATCTTGCCAAATCGATAGAACTAGGGTCCCTCCACCTATCAACACATTTAAATATAAACACATTGCTTAACAAATGAAACAAGAGAAACTTGAAATTCCATGCAGTTCTAAGGTAACCACCCAATGTTAAAACTACCATGCACTATGTATACTAAAAGAAATAGTATCCATATTTCAAAGCTAGTTAAATAGTAAAATAATTTTATTCAAAAAGCTATGCTCAATAAGATTTTGAGTATCAAGATTTATTGCATTCCTTTATAAATTAGAATGCTCCAAAACACACGGGGATTTTATAATGCAGTCAACTGATTGTGACAGAATTCAATGTAGAACATAATTTCTTGTTGCGAAACGGCTTACTCTGATACTCCGTAGTAAACAATTGAATTATGTTTTTTTATAAAAGGAACGCAAACAATATCTTGAGTTGACATACCAAGTGTCTTTGAGTATTCGGTAAGTTGCTCCTTTAGACGTTCTCATCATATGAGTGATCGTGGAGAGAGAAAGTGGGGCGCTCAATCGTTGTAAGCTTTGTTACCCTTGTGAGCTAAAAGATGCTACAACAACAACAACAACCCCAACCACCCAACGGGATCTTAAAAAAGCAAAGAAAAGGCACGAAGTTGCCTGCTTATTGCATCAAGCATCTTTTCTCCATAACTAAATACATATTTTATTACATATGAAAGTAATAATTAGTTTTTCAAGGATATAGATGTAAATGTCCAAAAGAAAAAACAGGAAAGTGTTCATACTGAACAAATATTTACCTTAAGTTGATAATTTTCCAAAGGAGAACTAAAGTTTCATACACTTACAACAATTTTGAGTTTAGGGTCGCCATTTTTCTAGGGACGACTTAATCGTCCCTAGGTTAAGTGGGGGCCCACCACTTATCCATGATAAAGCTAGTTAAAGGAAGCCTGTGAGGACAAATGGGCCCACTTAATCTAGGGACGACTAAGTCATCCATAGAGTAAAAATTTTTTTCCCTTTTTATCACATTTTATTAGATAAAATTATTTAAAATTTTTCAAAATTATTTAAAATAAATATAATTATTTTTTTGTAAAAGATATTAGATTAAAAAGGGGAAATATATTGAAGAAATTTAGGGACGACTTTTTCGACCCTAAATTACATAGGGAAGTCGTCCCTAAATTTCCCCCCCCCCAATATTCTAAAAATTTCCAAAAAAATTTAAATAATCTGCTTATAAATTAAATTACCCGGTAATAAGTTATGTGAAAATATTTAGGGACGACTTTTTCGACCCTAAATTTCATAGGGAAGTCGTCTCTAAATGAAAACTTAATTTTTATATATATTTATTTAAAAAAACTTTACACACATTTAAAAAAAACTTTATACATATTTAAAAAAACTTTATACATATTTAAAAAAATTTATATATATTTAAAAAAACTTTATATTTTTTTTTAAAAAATTTATACATATTTAAAAAAAACTTTATACATATTTAAAAAACTTTTATATTTATTTTAAAAAAATTTTATACATATTTAAAAAAACTTTATACATATTTTAAAAAAATTATATATATTTAAAAAAAACTTTATATTTATTTAAAAAAACTTTATACATATCTAAAAAAAACTTTATACATATTTAAAAAAATTTATATATATTTAAGAAAAACTTTATATTTATTTTAAAAACATTTTATACATATTTAAAAAAACTTTATATATATTTAAAAAACTATTATATTTATTTTAAAAAAACTTTTTACGCATTTAAAAAAAACTTTCGATATATTCAACACGGACACTTAAATACGCGCTTAATTAAACATAGATATTACAATGATAATAGATTCATAAATACGAAAAAAAACACATCACAAACTAGTTCAAATTAAACATACAGATTAACACATAATAATAAAAAACAAATTAACACATTAAAATAAGAAACAGATTACTACTTAAAGCTAAAATTTTCCATTTTATTTAAAAGCTCATGAAGTATTGCAGCCGATTGACATGTGTGGCCTTCAGGATGCCTTTCCATTTCTAGTCTTGCCTCTAGCATCTTTATCTTTAGATCTTTGATTTTGCAATTTGAGCACTCAGTGGGTGCAGATTGAGAAGGACCTATAGAAGAACTAGGATGTGAACATTGAGGTGTTGAAGATCCAGGGAAAGATCTTATACGGAGTTCGAGATCAAAATCATACTTCCATTTAAAATATTTACATCCGTAATCTTCTTTTTTTGACTGTTACAAAGTAAAGAAATAACATGACATGTCATTTTAATAATCACACGTATTACATAAATAAAACATTAGATTGTTTACCTTCAAAAGAGGACATGCATAGTAAGTTTACCAAAGCTATGAGGTCGATGTGAGTGTCTCAACACTATATATCCCTTTCCACATAGACACTTATAAGCTTCAAGCGGATCCATCTTATGCAGAATCGGGTGGTGGTGGTGGTGAGTTTGGTATGAGAGGATAAGAGTTTGTGAGGATAAGAGCTACCATAAATAAAGATAAAAATTTAGGGTCGACACATTTAGGGACGACTTAGTCGACCCTAGCTTTCCCGCCAACATTTTCCCGCCAGCATTTACCGCCAACATTTCCCGCCAAATTTAGGCTTTCCCGTATAACCGTAACATATCGACTCATCGGTTGAACTTCTAACGTATAACCCTAGCATATCGACTCATCAGTTGAACCTCTAACATATAACCGTAACATATCGACTCATCAGTTGAACCTATAACATATAACCCTAACATATCGACTCATCAGTTGAACCTCTAACGTATAACCGTAACATATCGACTCATCAGTTTAACCTCTAACGTATAACCCTAGCATATCGACTCATCGGTTGAACCTCTAACGTATAACCGTAATATATCGACTAATCAGTTGAACCTATAACGTATAACCCTAGCATATCGACTAATCAGTTAAACCTCTAACGTATAACCGTAACATATCGACTCATCAGTTTAACCTATAACGTATAACCCTAGCATATCGACTCATCGGTTGAACTTCTAACGTATAACCGTAACATATCGACTCATCGGTTGAACCTATAACGTATAACCGTAACATATCGACTCATCAGTTGAACCTATAACGTATAACCGTAACATATCGACTCATCGGTTGAACCTCTAACGTATAACCCTAGCATATCGACTCATCGGTTGAACCTCTAACGTATAACCGTAACATATCGACTCATCGGTTGAACCTATAACGTATAACCGTAACGTATCGACTCATCGGTTGAACCTATAACGTATATCCGTAACATATCGACTCATCGGTTGAACCTCTAACGTATAACCGTAACATATCGACTCATCAGTTGAACCTCTAACGTATAACCCTAGCATATCGACTCATCGGTTGAACCTCTAACGTATAACCGTAATATATCGACTAATCAGTTGAACCTATAACGTATAACCCTAGCATATCGACTCATCGGTTGAACCTATAGCGTATAACCCTAGAAAATACGTAAAACCATAACTAAATTGAATTAAAACTATTTATATATGTAAGACAATAACGTATTTGTCAATTGTTAATATTACAAACTAAGTATAAATTACAATAATTTACTTTGATTTTTATTACTAATTTATATTATTAATTTATATTATTAACTTGTAGTATTATTTTTATTACATAAAAGGTATAAGGTAAAAATGTATGAAAAACACTTAGGGGCGACTTTTTCGTCCCTAAATATTAAGGTAAAGTCGTCCCTAAAAAACCCTCCAAAAACTTAGCAAAATTTTGGAAAAATTGGCGAAAATCGCTTTGGGTTTGAGTATTCCCGGTATACACTTAGGGACGACTTGGTCGTCCCTAAGTTACCCAAAATTGTAGGAACGACTTAGTCGTCCCTAAATTTCACACTAAAGCCGTCCCTAAACTTTAATATACGAAAAAAATAATATTGATAATACACTTAAGGACGACATAGTCGTCCCTAAGTCACAAGGTAAAAGTCGTCCCTAAATATAAGATACATATAGTATCTTATCCCTTTTCAACTTCATTCTTTATGTTAAAAAAGAAACTATACCGTACGAGCTACCATCTCCACCACCAATTCGACCACCAATTCATCTTCACCACCAATTCGATCCACCACCACACCAATCCAACCCACCACACCAATCCAACCCACCACACCACACTCGCACACGAGCACTAATCCGACCACCAGTCAACCACCAATCTGAGCACCATATGTTCATAAAGGTAATTGATTTTACAATAATGTTTAATTTTGTTATAATGTTTCATGTTTATAATGTTTAATCCGACCACCGAGCAACATATCTTCATAAAATTAAAATTGGGTAATATTTTGGGTAATGTTTAATTGAAATTGATATTGGGTTTGTTTTGGGTTTGTTTTGGCTAGTTTAATTCGACAGTAGCACCCCATCCCGCACCACCACCACCACGAAGGGTATGTTTTTTTGCTAGTTTAATTGATTTTTAGCTTATATGTTTTCGGCTTATATGTTTTTAGCTTATATATAGTTTAATTTTGTTTTTTTTGCAACTTTATTTCGTCACCACCATTGCGGCAGTCGCAACCACCACAGCCACGGCAGCAGTAGCCACCACCACTGTCGACAGTAGTAGTAGCCACCACCACCATCGTGACAGTAGCAACACCACCACAGGTGGGTGTTTGTTTGTGAGCTTATTTGATTTTGGGGATTATGAGCTTATTTGATTTCAACTTATACGTAAGAAAGCAATTTATTTTCTTTATGTAAGGCACAAGTTTAATTTTTTTTTTGATATGTTTGTCGTAGCCGAGACCCGAGTCACAACCGAGTTAGAGGGAAACCGAGTCGCAGTCGAGAACCGAGACCCGAGTCACCTGTTTGAAAGGTGTGTTTGAAAAGTGTGTTTGTCTCGATAAGCTTATCATGATATGCGCTTATTAGTTGATTTTGGATTATATTTAAGCTTTTGATTTCGGATTATATTTAGGGATTAATTGATTTAGGCTGAATGGATTTCAGCTTATATTGGCAGGAGTTTAATTTTTTTATATGTTTGTCGTAGCCAGACCCGATTCACAGTCGTAGGGAACCGAGTCGCAGCCAAGAACCGAGATCCGAGTCACAGTCGTATAAAAGGTAATGTTTTTTTTGAAATTGTTTTAGTGTTTGTTTCAAATTATATAAAATATCGGAAACAAACTAATTAATTATGTTTTTTTATGTTTGTGTTTGGTTAGCACCGGGACAGTCGGGACAACTTCCTCAGGACCTCTTTTTCTATCTTTCTATCTTTGTTTATTTCAGCCGTGACCGAGGTGTGTAATTAATATTATGCATATGTTTATTATATTATATATATGATATATGATTTTTAGTCGTTTGTAGTAAATAATTTTAGGAATATTTTAGGATTTTATCGATTAATTTCGGAAAACTCCCGTCCGAAGTTAATCAACCTATAGAAAACCCGTCCGATATTAATGTATTAGGAATTAATTTCAGAAAGTCCCCTGTTTGGGACTGCTTTTTGATGTTTTATCTCATTTAGGATATGAATGCGTATAACTAGTTTATTATTTGAGATGATTTCGATAGTGTTTCTCCTTTACTCCTACGAATATGTCTTTAAACATATATTTGGGGAGTAGAGGGGAAATTCTGCCGAAATTTTATCAAATAGTAAACCGGTTATACGCATTCATATATGGGACAAAACATTCAAAAGGTGGGTTAGTATTGCCTTCCATAGTTGCACTAGGAAGAAAAAAAGAGTTCATATTCATTTGGTTAATATGACATTTTACATATAAAAAAAATAATTTATCTGAGTATGTTTATTTGCAACGTAGTTATGACAATTGATAAGAGTTGGACCACTGTAAACAATCGTAATTCCAATGAGTTTTTAGATGGTCTTTTTGCATTCATCCAGGATTGTGAGAAATTTTTGCACCCCATCTCACAAAAGCTCTGTTGCCCATGTAGTCGTTGTTGTAACCATGAAACATTGGTTACCCTCGGCCAACTTGAGGCACACATATCCCAATACGGGTTTGACAAACGTTACACCACTTGGATATATCACGGTGAACCAATTCTTCCGTTACCTCCACTATTACCACATTCACTTGATCGGATTCACATGGATGCGTTCTTCGAAGATATTTCTACAAATAATATTCCAAATCCACCATCTGAAACTCCACCCTCTCAAACTCCACCAACTCAAACAACCGATCCTCAACCAACCCAAACATCGGGTCCTAGTAACGAGTTTGAAGAGTTACTTTCTAGGTCTACCCAAAAGTTGTACCCGGGTTGCGATATGAGCATTTTGGAATTTACATCAGAGATTTAAAACATCAAGGTTTTACACAAAATAACTGATGATGCCGAGTTTAACAAAATTCTAGCTCTTCGCCAGAAGGCATGTTCCCCTAGTAAAGGATACAATTTCCCGTCTTCATACTATGAAATAAAAAAGACATACAAAAAGATCGAGTTAGGATACGAATCGATCCATGCTTGTATAAATGATTGTTTTTTATATTGGGGATCACCAGAAAACAATGCGAGGAAAACTTGTCCAATCTGTAACGCGAATAGATGGAAAAACACAAAGAAGAAAAAGGGGACGCAATTAGTTGCCAACAAGGTGGTGTGTTACTTTTCGATAACACCTAGACTACAACGTATGTTCAACACAAAAGACATAGAAAAGTGGATGACTTGGCATGCGACCGGACAGTCTAAGGAAGACGATAAAATAAATCACCCCTGTGACGGCACAGCATGGAAATATTTTGACATGATGAAACATGAGTTCTTTTGTGACCCTAGAAACGTTCGATTAGGGTTGGCTGCTGATGGTTTTAATCCTTATGGCATGATGAGCCAAAATTACAGCATGTGTCCGGTTATATTGACAACATACAACACACCACCGTGGATATGTTTGAAAGAAACTTCTTTAATGTTGACGATATTAATTCTCGGCCCTAAATCAGCTGCAAAGGACATTGATGTTTTCTTGCAGCCTCTAATTAAAGAACTCAAAGATTTATGGGAGGGAGTCTGGACGAAAGACGCTGCTACGGGTACTCATTTCAAAATGAAAGCGGCGGTTTTATGGACCATCAATGATTTTCCAGCTCGAAGTAGTTTGTTTGGGTGGACTGGGCAAGGGTACCACGCATGCCATACTTGTAATGTGGACACTCCATCGATGCGTATCAACAGCAAAATCGTTTATGTTGGTTACAGAAGATGGTTAAGAAAAAATCATCCAGAAAGGAAAAAGTGTTTATATTGGTTATTTATTATAGCTCGTTATTAATTTATTTGATATTGTACATAAAGTCAAGTAAGGGAAATACGAGGACCTGGTTGAAACATGGAGGAAGGGGCCCTCAAGTAATGGCACGTTTAAAAAAAAAGAAAACGAGGAAAGTTATGTAATCAATATATAACTCTTTACATGCCTTAGTAACTAATTTTATTTGTTTTAAACCGCTATTTTTTCTTTCCCAGCTGAAGATGAAAGCCCTCCAAGACCAAATTAAAGCCAAGATCATCCCGCCTATGTCTGATAAAGAAATAGTGGCTAAAATCATGCCTAGTCAAAATAAGCAAAATGTGTCGAGACAAGGCAGGAAGTTACCGGGTGGTAGCAATAACACTTCTCGCAGGTTATATATCCTCAATAAAACAAAATGTAAATCAGTTGTTCATATTTATGTCTTGTTGTATATAATGACAAATTGTTGTTGTAACTTATCGCATGCGCGATGCTCCAGCTCGACCGGATTTTCTCACTCGTGATGAATTACAGCAAATGATGGAACAACATGAGCAACAGATGGAGCTTATGAGGAAAGAGAATCAGGAGGCGCAGCAACGGGCTTACTTGGCAGCGTTAAAGGCAGACGCGGCACAACAGTATAACCAGACGTCGTACCAGCATATGACGCAATATCAGAGTCAATTGGGTGAGTTTTTTCAGAACTACAACTCATCAAATACTGATCACCCAATTAAACCTCCTACTTTAGTACCCCCGTCTCGACCCGGTTTTATGCCCTCCTTAGCTCCTGATTGGGCTCACTTAGTCCAACCCCCTATCCTTTTAATCAACCATTGCAACCTCCTTCCATCGACCCATTCCAACCATCTTTTCCCGACCATCTCCAACCACTCCAACCTCCCTATACCGGCACTTATCCTATTACTCCCGTCACCACCAACAATACATTTAACCATTTTTATCGTCCCGTCTCAACCTCAACTCGTGAGATCGGCTCTACTTGACAATCCCTACCCGGAGGTTCTCGTGTAATCATGAATCCTCATCAGCACGATTACCGGTCCGTTGACGAGTTAGGCCGAGATAGGGATCTACAAAACAGTGGTGACGACTTATCAGGGGATGACGAGGGGGATCACGAGGGGGATGGCGAGGGGGATGACGAGGAGCAAGGTGACTTTTCACCTAACGAGGATGGGGAGGACGAGTAGAGGTTAGAGTAGTATTATTTCTTATTATGCATGTTTAATAAAGTTTGAGACTTGTAGCGTGTGAAACATTTGATTTAGGATGCATAAGTGTATTTGATGAATAGTGTATCGTAACGTTGGATAATTTATCTTAATATGGTATTGTAATGTTTATTGATTTGTTATTATTCTGTATTGTGGATTTGTCGAATTCTGCCATTTTGAATTGTAGATTTTTTCTGGAAAAAGTTCCCGAAAAAAATCTAGAAACTGCAAAAATGCCTAGATTCTTTTACCCCCAGGTACATCTAGGGACGACTTAGTCATCCCTAAAGTTGCCAATTTCGCCCAGAAAATAATCCTAGGGACGACTTAGTCGTCCCTAAGTGTCAAAGTTGCCCAGATATTAAACTCAGGGACGACTAAGTCGTCCTTAGGCTTAATACGTGGGCAACTTTGAAAAACTTAGGGACGACTAAGTCGCCCCTAGGTTTATATTTACCTTTTTTTTTCTAAAAATGATTTTATTAATTAGTAAAAAAAAGATTTTATTAAAAACTATTAAAAAAAAATTTTATTAAAAATTTAAAAAAGGTTATTTTTATTAAAAACCTAGGGACGACTTTTTTGACCCTAAGTTTCAAAGGGCAGTCGTCCCTAGGTTAGTCAATATTTTCAACGGAAAGGCTGTGAGACCCACTTGGTCGTCCCTAGGTTTCAAAGGGAAAGTCGACCCTAGAAATCTAGAGACGATTTTTTGGGCACAACCCCTTGGGTCGACTTAGTCGTCCCTAGGGGTTTAGGGTCGAAAAAGTGACACCCTAGGGACGAATAAGTCGTCCCTAGGATGAAAAATTGTTGTAGTGCACATTTATAATAAGTATAACAAAGGAAACAACTGTTCAAAAGATATCCATTGCTTTCAAAGGATGAAAACAAACATGTCCAAGGCACCTACTAATGTGTATACAGACGCTTGTGCTTCCAGAAAAAGTCGCCATATGTTCCCGGTACGCCAAGGTTGTGTAAACATGATCACGGGTATCCAATGATATGTTGCAAGCAAGTTGGTATAAAGAGTGCATATTCACACACCACAATCGCCATAAGAACCGCCCTGTGTGGGTACATTTATGACGTTCTTGAAAGTGATAGTATAACCAAGCGAATCGATCTCTTTCTTTGGAACACACTATGGACCTTCAACAACTTTAAAATTTTAGCTTTGATATCTTCCCTAAATTCCACACACCAGTTTCTCCTTTTCAGCCAAGGATGTTGTAAAAGGCAATGGGTCCAGAACTGATGTGAAACTAACGTTAGAGTCCAAGGTACTAGGTTCTACAAATTTAGAGGAATATAAACTTGCAGTCAACGCGAAGTTTCATCAAATGTTACTCATTTCACACTTTTAAGAGTTGCGTAACAAGTAATCTATTACATTGGTGGTTTATACCCACACTATGTCGGATCTCTATGAACTAAGATTATCTCAAGTAGAGTCTAGAGACATATCTAGGTCGTGAATAAACCAATGACATATCTTGATCCATACTTCTATATATTTTTCTTCTAGGTTGCTCCTATATTTGAATCAAACAAATATAAACCTTTTCTACCTGACATTATACCTTTGGTTTGCTTTTTTTTCATGACATGATAAGAAGACAACAACCCTTTGTGTAAGAGACTTTGGCAAATATGAGTATCGACAATACTTCGGTTTGGATTGTCTGGTCTATCACTACATGTAACATATCCATGTGTTTAAGTGCTGATTAAAAAACAAAGTTAATACGGAATTTTAACAAATGAACTTGATTATATATTATATTCTTTGAGTATTTAGATACCACAAAATCAAGACAACCGTTAGAATACAAAACCACGCTCAACAAACGAGACCAAAATTCTTTGTCTACAAACGCATTCTCGTTATCCTGAGGAGTAAACCTATGATTCACGTCGCGTTACATAAAGTCCAATATCTCCTGACGGGACAACCACTTTGGTTGTTGGCGCCCCAACCGGTCTTGTCAGATTCTGTAAACATCAGCAGTGTAAAAAGTTGTGTGGAGTGTATGTTTGAGGGCGTTTAAATGTAATTTTTAAATCAACGGTAACTAGGATGATACAAAGATATACCTCGATCCAAGATGTCAGTTGAATTTTTCGCATTCATATCCAATCACAGCTTGGTTAATCATCCCCTCATATCTATTTGAGTGCCTTCTTGTCAATGGTGGTTTAACAGTATGAGGTTGTTGCTAAAAAGGTGATTTAAAGAGCATGTTTGGGAATTATTAAAATTCCTTTTAAATTAAAGTTACTTAGGAAGAAAAAATACATACCTCGATAAAGTCAGTTAGCGGGGTTTCACCCTAGTCATCTCCAATTACCCTAGTAAAATCTGTTAGCGGGTATTTTTTGTAGTGATCTCTAACAACAACTTGGGAAATCATCTCCTTCTTTCTGTTTGAAACCTTTGTATGTTTTTGTGTGACATCTTGAGGCATTTGAGTTGGACACAACCTCTTTTTCCTTATCATTCGCCTAACAACATCTCTTCTTGATTCTTGCTCAACCTTTATCACCACCTGCTCCTCCATAGTCTCATCTAGAACCTCCACAGTCTCATCTACAACTTCCGTATCCAGAATAGGAAACACACATTGGCTCGATAACTAGGAATATAAAAAAGTGCACCTGTTTACTAGCAATATTTATTAAAACCATAATATTTTTATTGGTAGTAGATTCAACTGCAACTGATGATGTTCACACTATGGTTGTTGATGCGGATGCCTTATTAGACGGTTATTGTATGGCCCAAACCCGATTGACCATGGAGGTGAATATGACAACACTCATTTCCATGACCTTTTCCGCCAAAATGTCATACAGTTTCGCTTTTCATGCCCTCGTACTTCCCAGCAAAATGGAAAATCACGTATGCTTCGCACCATTAATAATCTAATCCATACCTTGCTATTTCAAGCTCACATGCCTCCCTCTTATTGGGTGGAAGCTCTTAATATGTCCGCTCATCTTTTAAACATATTACATTCTACTACCATTAGTAATGAAATACCATTCACGAACTATATAACCAAACACCCACATATGAACATCTACATGTTTTTGGATGCCTTTGTTATCCTCATGTTGATGTTGCACACAAGCTCGAACCCCGTTCTACACGATGCATATTTCTAAGTTACCCTGCCAATCATCGTGGTTATCGATGTCTCGACTTATCCTCTAATAAGATAATTATCTCGAGACATGTACGGTTTGATGAAGACGTTTTCCCATTTGGGACTGTCATGTCTTCTAAATAAACCTTCGTATGACTTCTTACTTCCGCCATTACTTCCAACTTCACATATCATGCCCAATCACACAACTGCTAACCAACCTAACCATCCATGTACTCCAACCTCATCACCCCCTCATACACCACCAGCTCACCAAACCAATGATAGTCCACCACCCACTGGTTTCACTACAGCCCAAACTACCCTCAACCACATGTTTCACCCACAATCCAACAACAAACTACCTCCACCTCTAACCCAGTTGTTGTCCCTTCTACGAACCAACCATCAGTTGAACCTGTCCATAACGTTCATCCCATGGTTACACGTGCAAAGTACGGTATTTCAAAACCTCTTGAAAAAATGTGTCTTAATGTTACCACTCCTTCACCGCTTCCTCGTTCTCATGTTCATGCTCTTCGAGATCCTAAATGGAAAAAAGCTATGTTAGATGAATATAATGCTTTAATTACTAACGAAACGTGGGTTCTTGTGCCCCGGCCAGCTAACGTTAACGTTGTTTGTTCTATGTGGCTTTTCAAACATAAGTTTCATGCATATGGCTCATTAAGCAGGTATAAGGCTCGTCTTGTTGCCAACGGACGAAGTCAACAGCAGGGTATTGATTGTAATGAGACATTTAGTCCGGTGGTTAAACCGGCTACCATTCATACAGTTTTGAGTCTCGTAGTTTCTCGACAGTGGCATATTCATCAGCTTGACGTGAAGAATGCCTTTCTTCATGGTCATTTATCTGAGACGGTGTATATGCACCGGCCTCCTGGTTTTATTGATTCTACTAGACCTGATTATGTATGTTACTTGAAGAAAACATTATATGGCCTTAAGTAGGCTCCTCGAGCTTGGTTTCAGCGTTTTGCTAGCTTTGCTACACGGATTGGTTTTCAGCAGAGTAAAACAAATGCATCCTTATTTGTTTATCATTATAGAACGGACATTGCTTATCTGTTATTATATGTGGATGATATTATACTTACTGCGTCATCTACATCATTGCTACAACGAATTATTGGCTCTATTCATGGCGAGTATGCGATGACAGATCTTGGCTCTCTTTATTATTTTCTTGGTATTTCTGCTCAACGGACTGCATCTCGTTTATTTTTATCACAATCCAAATTTGCTGAAGAGATTCTTGAAAAAGCTCATATGCAGCAGTGTAATCCTTGCAGGACTCCGGTTGATACTGAATCCATGTTAGGTCCTAAAGGTGACCCGGTTTCTGATTCTACCATGTATCATAGCTTGGCAGGTGCTCTTCAGTATCTTACTTTTACACGACCATATATTTATTATGCTGTTCAACAGGTTTGTGTTTATATGCATGATCCCCGTGAGCCTCATCTTGCCGCTTTGAAGAGGATTCTTCGGTATGTTTGTGGTACTCTTGATCATGGTCTTCAGCTACATGTTTCTACTACCACTCAGCTCACTGCATATACTGATGCTGATTGGGCAGGTTGCCAGTCACCCGCAGATCCACTTCTGGGTATTGTGTTTTTCTTGGGGATAATCTACTATCATGGTCTGCTAAACGTAAGAGTTACTGTTTCTCAATCTAGTGCAGAGGCTGAATATTAGGGTGTTGCTAATGTTATTGCTGAAACTGCTTGGATTCATAATCTTCTGTTGGAATTACATGATCCTTTGCATACTGCTACACTTGTGTACTGTGACAACGTCAGTGCCGTTTACCTTTCTACGAATCCGGTACAACACCAATGTACTAAGCATATCGAGATAGATATACATTTTGTTCCTGATTATGTGGCTTTTGGGCAAGTGCGTGTTTTACCTGTTCCGTCTCGGTTTCAATATGCGGATATCTTCACCAAGGGTCTCTCGAGTGCTTTATTTCTAGAGTTTCGTTCTAGTTTGATCGTCCGAAGACCTCCCGTTTTAACCGCGGGGGAGTATTAGCCGAATTATATTTAGCCCATGCATTTGTTACTATTATCGGGCTTAGCCCATCTTAGTTATCTTATTATGCAAGACTTATAAATGTATTTATATGGAATCAGGAATAATATTCAGGCATGAGGTTTTACAAATTCTAATAATCCTATCAAGCACAATTTTGTACCACATTATGTTTATAATAAATAATGCGTCTACCATAAATTTAGAAAAAGACACATTTTTTAGATAACCATTTGGTAAAATAGAGAATGAACCTTAGTTACATAAATGTTACTGGAATACATAAAAGCCTATTAGATGTTACTTTCCTGAACAGGACTTCATAGATAAATAAAACAAAAAAATGTTATATCTTCCGGCCACCATCTATTCACAAATAAAACATAGATCCAAACTAAAATTGCATGCGTCTACTAGCAATATAGCAAAAAAACACATTATTTCTATAAGCATAATCTCAACATAGAATAAACTTAATTCCGTCTTTAGTGGGAGAAACCAGATTGGCTAAGGGCGCTAGTCGTTTTGGATTTTTCAACAAGGTTGAAGGCATCTTCAAGGGTATGCATGGTTGGAATACAAGTTATGAACACAAAATTAGAAAAGTGCGTCGTATTTTTGATCAAGAAGTTGAGCATGAGTTTTTTTATATGTTGAATTTATGTGATGCTAGAAGGAGTCTACTTAAAAATATTTGTGTTAAGTGGCTTCAGTTAGCTTAAGATGTGTTTCGATTCAGTTTTAATTACAAATATTTACGTTTACGTTATATAAGATATAACTTGATGAAAAATATATGGATGTATTAAAAGTATTTTTACTCGTCTAAATTTTATTAACTATTTAATTAATAACACAAATAAAAATATTTGTGATCAAAGTTGCTCTAGAAAAACTTTTTGAACAAAAAAAATAAAAAAATAAAAACAGACACTTATTAAGAGACGGAGGGAGTAATATATATCAAAACTGTCTCATTTTCATTTTATACGAATAAAGACTCTTTAGGCCGGGCACATCAACGACCCCATGTGACCTACAAAAAAACTCCGCCACTTAGGCTTGCGACCTACATACGATTTTTATGCACATAAGAAACAACTTACGCTACCAAAAAAATACCTTACAAAAATACATTTTTATTCATTGGACTCATAAAGTAAGACAACTTGGTCGTCCTTTCCACCCATTTAGTGAATATCGAACCGACGATTTAGTTCCTCCATCAAAAGACATAATGGGATTGAATGGTGATCGATTACAAAAACCATAGATGAAATTTTATGGGTCGTGGAGTAGTACAATAGCCAGAAGTGGTGACATAGCTAAAAAGTGTAGGTTATGGCACCACATTTTCTGAGTTTGCAGTGAGCCGTGGAACTTTTGTGGGTTGCGAAGTACGGCGCGACACACCACGACGCGAGGACCGGTGTGGTGCACCGTGAAAATTCTGGCGTAATAAGCTACGACGCAGGATACATCACTATCGTACGCTGGGCTCTAAGCAAAGTGGTTTTTACGGCACGTGTTTTTTGTTTGAGAATAAAATAGTTTGAGACGGATAAAGTTGCTTTCGAAAACATTTGAGTCTTTACTTTTATAAAAATGCCATACTTATTTATCATAGTGTAAAATTCATTTTATAAATATTATTATTAGTTAGTGGGTTTTATATATTTATTTTATAATAATATTACTTGAGTGCTCATTTTATATTATATAGTTTTATTTATAAATCTGATTATCAAAATTACTTCCACAATTTTTGCCATATCTTGAGTTCTACAAGGAGATAGAAGCTCAAATTTGGGCAGCATAAACTACATGATGTGTGCTACAAATACCTCCTTTATAGCTACTGCTCAATCATCTTCTAAGTATTTCTAATAATTCGTCCAAAACAGACTATACAGATTTGTACCTCAATAGTATTTTGATCATATCTTGCTCATTTTAATGATTCCATTGAGTGGACAACTCTCCACATATGTAAAAATCATATATCTAACTGTATATTTAATAATCCAAGCCATTTTACCAAGTGATCATGTTGATACTTACTGTTTTATACAGCCTATGAATCTAACCAAGATTTTAACATCTTTTCTTGTGGATTTTATTCTTTTTTTTAACGGCGAGTTAGTAGTTAGTGATTCGAGCTTACAGTGACATTTAATTGGGCAGTGTGCAAGCCTCGAACCTTCTCCTTAGGGGATAAACCCCACTCCTGCTTCTTAATTCGGGCCCATGAAGGTTCTTGGTGAGACTTGAACTCGAGACCTCTCCAAGAATACCTCCCCAAGGTTACCCTTGGTGGCCAACTGAGCTAACTCAGCTGGTTTTTAACCAAATCTATTAACACAAAATCCCCACATAATACTTTGATCATCATTCATCATCATATGCATATACATTTATAAAGAAAATACATGATTACATTTACAAAATAACAAGATGATAGAAGAAATGATCTTGTTACCAACCAATATAGTGAAAGGTTAAGAACAAGACTTGGTTTTTGATAACCAATCTTATGAAATATCAAGAACACCTTCAAGATCACCAAGTATATGAAACACCTTGAGAAAATCAGACATAAACTCCTTTGGGAAACTTCTTTTTAGATGTTAGGATCACCTAAAATCAACATGTCTTCAATGAGTTTCCATCTTATGCAAGTTATACACAAGATCTATGGTAGAAATTTTGATCAATGGTGGTGTTTGGTGGTGGTAAATGGGACGGAAAAGAGGGGGCTAGAGAGAGAGTTTGTGTGTGGGTTTCTAGTTTGCATGTATGCAAATGGTATGAGTTAGCTAGTTTTGTGGTTTGTGGTTTTGGTTAAGCACTAAGGACATGTGTCCTTAGTGTGTATGTAAAGTTGACACATCCTTGATGGGTTGGCTAAGCCTTGGCCTCCCATAGTGGGGGTGATGTAAGTGTTAACTTGTTTCATCCTCACTAATTTACGGGTACTCCTCGATTCTAGTTTTCTCGATTTGCGTGCCCTCTGGTCGTTTTATGAAAAACGTTTATATAAATTATAATCAACGGCACAAAAAGAATCTAATAAAAATTGTCTCATAAAAACAGAGCACAAAAGCGTAAATACGTAAACCTAGGGTTTCCGGTTTAATCGTAAAAGACGCTAAATTATGCACGTAAATCCTAATCTCTTCTCGTAAATTTGTGATTTTATGAACCAACACAATTTAAAATTCCAAAATAATATTCGAGAATAAATTTATTTCCTGAAATGTCGGACTGTCACAAAAACGGTGTATGTAAACATAAGCACGTAACGTAGAGTTCTCCGGTTTAGACGTAGTCGATGCTACTTTAAGACGTAAACCCCAACTTCTTCCCAAAAATGAGTAAGTTCATAAATTAACAATAAAATAATGATTTTAAATAATACTTGAGAATAAAATATCGACCATAAATTGACGGATTGTCACAAAACATACTGACAAAGATTAAATAGATTAATCTCCAACATATTCCCCCTAATCATAATAATCTTTGTGTTCTTCAATCTTCATGTTCCTTGTTGCTTATCAGAAAAAAAGTTCAATCTTCATATTTTTTGTTGTTGCATATGATTCCTTCTTGTTGTCTGCTGCATCTTTCATAGTATGTTGTTTGTTATTGATTGCTTAAAAATGCTCCAGTTTCCTACTTTTCTTGACCAGCAGATGGTGCACCCTTCTTATCATTCATTGATAAGATTCAAGGCTCGTGTTGGGTGTTCTCGCTCACCTTGTCCGATCCAAGGGTAAGCACCAAAATATTTGCCTTCTTCCACATTAATGGGAATCCTCGCTGCCCTGGCTGTCCCAAAGTAATATAGCATTTTCTGATTCTTTCCTTGGTTCAAGGTCTTCTGCAATCACACCAAAAATTTTTGGCCAAACTGCATACCTTTTCTTGATTTCTTGTGAACACAGGCGTATTCTTCTTTCTTTTCTTTCTGTTCTTTTTTTTTGAATATGCTTCGTCCTTATGATCTTGATCATGAATTGTTGTGTCGTTTGATCCCTTCCTCTTTGATACGATGTTGAGAATTGACAGGCTCCAAACGTCCAGGATCTTATAATGATTAAACGAGCATCATGAACATCATATGAATAAATAGGAACAAAGACATGGGGGATGAACCCTAAAATAAATATGATATATAAATTGAATGGGTTACAGAATTCGTTTACAATGGAAACCTATATATACTAGAATAACAGGTATGATACAAAGGTCGATGGTTCAATAAAACCAACAGACGTGACCTTTTATAAACAACTGTTTTATAACTAACCTAACTAACTATTGGGTTTGGTCCTAAACAAAGTGCAGCCCTTTAACTTACAGAAACATAAAACATACTTAAAAACATACTGACAAAGATTAAATAGATTAATCTCCAACATAATAATAGCAAATAGAGATTTTATAATCAAAATATGGAAAGTAACAATGTAGGTGCTGAAAAGAATGGTTAGTTATGGAATATTGACAAAGACAATTCTAATACTATACAGTCTCCTGTAAAGAAAAAGTAGGTGTGAAAGGATTAGAATCTGCATTGCACGCTGATTTGAATAATTCTCCCTTTATTAGTGTCCATCGAAAGGGGTGTTAGATCATAAACTTGATTTGGTTGCTGAAAGCCGAGTTCATACAGGAAGCTTCTAGAAGGCCGAAGAAAGAACCATACAAAATATCTATGGAAATGTGTAGAATTATATAGATAAGTATGGAAAAATATTTAGTAAGAAATATCTAGAGAATGGATAAGTATGTAGTCGGAATTCTCTAGAATACCATGGAAATATCTTGTATCCGGAAGCTTCCATGGACTAGTATAAATAGGATATGTTGTAAGCATTTTGGAATATGTACTAAAAAATGTTTCAAGCAATAAACTTACTTTCCTAAAAGCTTATCTCTTCCTCTAGTATTAGCCTAAAAGGCCCCGTGTGTTTCCCAACAAACTGGTATCAGAGCTAGAGCGCCAGAAGATCGAGATGTCGAGTTCAATAAACTTGTTCGAATTTGCTTGTCTCATCAAGGATAAATATGGTAGTTGGTGTATTCGGATGAAGGCGTTACTCGGTTCACATGACGTGTGGGAGATAGTCGAGAAAGGTATTGAGAAAGTAGAAGATAAAAACTCGTTGAGTGCTGCCCAAAGGGTAGATCTGCAGAAGGCGAGAAAGAAGGATCAAAGTGCTCTTACTCTCATCTATCAATGTCTTGATGATGCGATGTTCGAGAAAGTTGCAAATGCAACCACTTCTAAGGAAGCGTGGGAGATTCTTCAAAATGATTTCAAAGGAATCGATAAAGTGAAGAAGGTACATCTTCAAACTGTTAGAGGAGAGTTCGAAAAACTCCAAATGGAGGAATCCGAATCCATTTCGGATTATTTCACTCGTGTCTTGACCATTTCAAATGAGTTGAAGAGAAATGGTGAAAGCTTTACTGACACAAGGGTGATAGAAAAGATTCTTCGCTCTTTGCCATCAAGCTTTGATTACATTGTTGTAGCCATAGAGGAGTCAAAAGACATCGACTCTATGACCGTCGATCAAGTCATGGGATCTTTACAAGCCCATTAAGAGAAGTTTAAGAAAAGAAGGGGGAAATAACCCTTAGAGCAAGCTCTATACTCAAAGGTCGCTTTCAAAGAAAGAGAAAAGAGATTTTTACATAGACGCGAGCAAGGACGAGGACGCGGTACTTTTCGAGGTCGTGGTGGTTTCCAAGGTCGAGGACGAGAATGAGGAAGAGAAGATGTTAATAAAGAAGAAGAGAACTAATGGTATACAAATAGGAGAGGTCGTGGAAGAGGCTACCAATCTCAAAGAGGAGGTAAGTCTCAAATACGATGTTATAATTGTCAAAAATTTGGTCATTATGCTAGCGAGTGTACTAGCTCAAGACAAGTGGAAGAAAAGGCCAATCTTGTGGAGGTAGATAACGAAGACGAGCTTACTTTGCTAATGGCGAGACATGGCAAAAAAGAAGAGAGGACAGAGCCATGGCATATAGATTCCGCTGCCAGTAACCATATGACGGGTGAAGAAGACTTGTTCATGGATATGGAGCAAAGTAAATGGAACGTTACCTTAGGAGAAGAGTCAAAGGCACCGGTGAAAGGAAAAGGTAAAATACTTATCCGAGCTAAAGATGGAAGTCACCAATATATTTCGGATGTATACAATGTGCCCAGCCTTTAAAGTAACATTTTAAGTGTGGGAAAACTATTGGAGAAAAACTACGATATTCATTTCAAAGATCGTAGTGCCACAATAAGAAATCCTGAAGGAAAGCTCGTAGCAAAAGTGCCTATGACTAATAACCGAATGTTCATCTTGAGCATTCAACATGATGAAGCTAAGTGCTTAAAGAACTGTTTTAAGGACCAGTTGTGGCTTTGGCACATGCGGTATGGGCATTTAAACTTTAGTGACTTAAAATTGTTATCTTCTAAAGGAATGGTGAAAGGGTTATAGATCAAATTGATCATCCAAATCAAGTATGTGAAGGATGTCTTCTTGGGAAGCATGCAAGAAGTCCATTTCCAAAGGAAGCGACGTCAAGAGCTAAGGAGCCTCTACAACTAATTCACACGGATTTGTGCGGTCCCATTACTCCACCTTCTCATGGTATGAATCTATACTTTATGCTTTTTATTGATGATTATTCTAGAAAGACTTGGGTCTATTTTCTAAATGTAAAATCCCAAGCCTTTGATGCTTTTAAGAAATTAAAAGCTATGGCTGAATAGGAGAAGGGTTTAAAAATTAAACCCATGAGATCAGATAGAGGTGGAGAATTTTTATCAAAGGAATTTAATAAATTTTATGAGGATAATGGGATCCGGAGATTTCGAATGGCTCCTTACTCCCCACAACAAAATGGAGTGGTGGAGTGAAAGAATAGAACCATTCTCAACATGGTCCGAAGCATGTTGAAAAGTAAGAAGATGCCAAAAGAGTTCTGGGCTGAAGCGGTTGATTGCGTGGTGTATCTATTAAACCGGTGTCCGTCGAAGAGTTTGGACAACAAGACCCCACAAGAAGCATGGAATGGGATGAAGCCTACAGTCTCTCAAAGGATATTCGGGAGCATATCGTATGTTCACGTTCCGAGCCAAAGGCGAATCAAGCTTGATGATAGAAGTAAGAAGCATGTGTTCGTGGGTTATGACAAGCAGTCCAAAGGATACAAGCTCTATAACCCGATCACACGGAAGGTAGTAGTGAGCGGAGACGTGGAGTTCGATGAAGAAGTATCATGGGATTGGAGCATTAAGGAAACTGAAAGGTATGACTTTCTTCCTTTAACTAATGAAGAAGAGACAGGTGAATCAAGAGAAGAAGTTCAGCAACCTGAAAGTCCTGCTCCAAGGCCAACCCAAGGTTCGCCAGCAAGTTCAAGTGAAGGAGAGCCCAAGACAAGAAGTTTGCAGGAGCTCTATGATAGTTGTAAATTCACACTCATTTAGGAAAACGAGGTAAATGTGGAAAGTATTAAACAAGTGGTTTAGGAAAACCAAGTGTTTATGACCCAAAATGGTGGGATCGTTCTCAAGGAGGCTAGTGTGTCGTGTAAAGAGATGATTAAATGTTTGTGATTATGATTATGAGAAAAGAAATGAGAAAAGGATGACGGTTACGATAAAATTACACTAAGACGAAAGTCATACACGTAAAACCGTAAACTATGACGAAATTTAAAAATTACCCTAAAAATTCCTAGAAAATTGCAATAAATTCTAAAAAATGTAACTAGAGTTTACAAAAAATCAAAAATCACTCAAACCTTTTATTTAATTAAATAATAATTTTTTAATGCTAACTAAAGCCCAAAAAATCAATTTATTTAACAAAAAGCCCAAAATGAGATTTTTCTGTTTGTAAACCTCAAAAATAACTTAATTAAACTAAAAAAAAAAATTTGAAAATTTAAAATTAATTAAAACTATTTAAAAATGTTTAAAAACTATTAAAAAACTAAAATAATTCTAAAAATTAATTAAATGACAAGAAAATTAATCTAAAAGTTTCAAAAATCCTAACTTAATGTTTTTAACCTAGGAAAAATGAAAAAGTTCAAAATATTAAAAATTAATTTTAATAATAAAATATTAATAAAATATTAATAAAAATCCAAAATTTATAAAAAATTTAAAAACTTGTAAACTAGTTTAATTTAACCTAGTTTAAACATAAAGGAATTTGAAATGACAAAAATACCCCTAATGGGCCTCCAAATGGGCCAAATAGTAAAACAGACCCCTTAATGGGCTCAAATTGGCCCAATAAGAAAAATGTTCACAAAAATGGCCCAAAACTTCCAGTGAAGCGTAAAATTCAATTTTAAACACAAAATTACAAAGGCCCAAAAGCTGATAATGAGCTTATCACAGCTTATTTTAAAACAGCTTACTCTTAATGGGCTTTTTGGCCCATTAAGCTATAAGCCAATGCCATAAGCTGTAATTTGACACACGTCCTTCTCTTGACCTCAATAAGCCTTTTGTAAAAAGAATTTTTGAATAAGCCCAAGAAATAATCCTGAAATAAGCAAAAGCTCTCTACACAAAACGACAAAATAGTCGTTTTCGTGTTCTAGGCTATTTCAAAAGCTGATTCAACTTGCAAAAGGTTTTAAATGACAAAACTAAGCTTAATCAACAAAAAAATTTCAAATAAGCTCACTCAATAAGCTGAAATAATCAATAAGCTGTTTTTGAAAAAGACAAAATAATCGTTTTCTAGTCAAAAGCTAAAACCAAAAGCTGTAAATTTCAAAACTGATTTATAAGCTCAAAATAATAAGATCTATCACAAAAAAATTAGTTGTTGCACAATAGAATAAGCTAGAATGACTTAAAAATAAGCTGTTGACCAATTTACACTAGCAGTGGCTAGCAGCAGTGGGAAAGGGTTCCTACTGCTTTGACTATTTGACTTGCTGTTTTAGAGTGAATCACTTGGTTTCTTTGGAAAATCAAGGCACCCTTACAACCAGTAGGTTGTAAGGAGTCAATAACAAACAAGAAAACACAAAATCACCTAGCCAAATGATACAGTTTAATCAATTTATGCTCAAATATGGTCCAGATATGAAACAGGCAGGTCTGGTGATATAAGCCAATGTTTAAGCTAGTATAAGCTGACCACAGTCCACCAAATGCATACACAAGCTCAATACAACTTAGTGACACACAAGTTAACTCATTTCAAACACTGATTCCAAATTATGAACAAGATTCAAGCTTATGCAAGTTACTAATGAACAATGAACAGGCAAGAACTATTTTTGTTGAACTACTTGACCATAATTCTAATTTAAAAGCCTTAGATCTATTACTCAGGTTACAAGAACTATGTTTTAACACTTGTTAGCCCAAGTCTAGTATTAAGTCTAGGTGTTCACAAGATCTCAGTCCAAAATAACCTTGAACAAACTAAATAAGCCAAGATTTTATATTTTATGTTTAAGAGCACAAGATCAGCAAATATAAGCATACAATCACCAAATTATCAAATACAAACTCAAACAATCCCCTAACACCTACTCATACTCATGCAGATTAGAACCAAATAGCAATCCCAAACATCCTTTATACTTTTTAAATCCAATTTTTACAAAGTTAAAGTATTCTCAAGACTGAATCAAGCTCAAATAAGAATCATAACATCAAATATATGAACTAAGAACCAAGTGCATGCATAAAATCACACATACACCAGCAGACCACAAAAATCACTTAGAACCAAATTCTTGACAGATTTTTCAAGAAAAGAGGGCAAACCTCATGAATGCACATCCACACTCACGAATTTTAGAGCTTATATGGTAGCTTAACAACCACAAGCTTCCAACAAGCTGCTAAGAACAACAAGGTTAGAAATAACAGATTAATAAAGGAAAAATGGAAAAATGACCAAGACCTTTTCAAGCTTGTACCCTACCCCCTTGATCCTTCCCAAACCTCAAACCTCACAACACCTTGATAAACTCTTTATCAGGGGGTTATGATCAGCTTATAGCCCAAAAAGTTCAAGTGTTTGAACAAGAACTTAGAAAACATCAGGTTCTTGAAACTTTTGCAAAATCTTGCACAATATTTAAAACCAAACTATGAGACTTCAAACTCACAAGCTTTAAACAATAAAAACAGAATATTAAGATTAGAACTTGGAATTCATCACAAAATCAAACACTTAATTCATTCACTTGAAAATAAGGCTTTACAGATTTTTGACCTAGGAATCCAAGAACAAGGATAAATGTTGTGATCCTATGCCTTTATATTGGCTACATGAAACTATAAAACTGAAAAGAAAACATGAAACCCTAGTGTATAAAGTTCCAAAATTGCCCTTGGAATTTTGATTTTTCTTGATCATGTGAAGTCTTCTTGGCATCTTGTGGAGTTGCTAGCTGGTGAGTATTGATCAAAGGGCTCCCAATGAGCTTAGAAATGAAGCTACATTGTGGATGGTTGATTCTCTACATGGCTTTGTCATTTTCCCCAAAAACGTGTGCAGGGGAGGTTTCATGGGAGCTCTTGGGTGATGTGGCAAGGGGTTTAAGGGTTGGGTTATGTTTAGTGTACCCTTAATCATAAATGTGGAGGGTATTAACACTTAATTCTTAGTAATTAAGGAATACCCAATTTGTGATAAGAACATGAAGAACATGGGTTTTGATCTGATTTTGGATTTAAATAGGTATTTAGGCGTGAGTTTAAACTTAATTAATATCAAGTTAAACCGGTGGTGAGTGGAGTGGTGACATGGAGGAATGGTGTTGTGTGATTGGCTTAAAAGTGTGAGTGGGACACGTGGTGGGTTTTGGTTGGTTAAGGTAAGGTTCCTTGTCTGCTAGCTTTAGTCCCTCAATTCCTTTCTTTCTTTCATTTCAGGTTTGAATATGTATAAATCAGATATCCTTTGAAATGGAAGTTTGGTTTTTTAGACTTTTGCCCCAAAAAGTTTTACAAAGGAATTTAAAGGACTTATTTTGCCATTTGATGATATTTGAAGGACCAGTCTTGTAATGTATTCAATCTTCAAGGACTTAACTTGTATTGTTGACTTTGTGGAGGACTAATATTGACAAGTATTTAGATATGAGGGACCATTCTTGCCAATTCTTCAAAGTTGAGGGTCCTTTTGCAATTTTGACAAACTTTAAGGACCAAACTTGTAATTATGAATATACAAGGGTTTAAAGTGTCAATTCTTCAATAATGGAGGACCCTTCTTGTTCAATATTCAATTTTTCAATGGTTTTTCTTGGAAAATCAACTCTAGGGCCCGGTTCATTGTGCGGCTTCGTTTCTCGTGTTTGTTTTTGCTTGTTTCTTGTGATCTTTTACCATTTTCTCAATATTTGTACCTAAAATACACATTGAACAAACACAAGCATATATTTTGGCACATTTTATGATATTTTATGCATTTTATGCCCGTTCTAGACGATGAGACTATGTATAAAAGCAGTCTCATCACTCTACGAGGTAACTGAAGAGATACCCCTTCTTTGTTTATATGCTGATTGTGAACCTTTATGTTTTGAAGAGGCCATGAAGAATACTAAATGGAGACAAGCCATGGACGAGGAGATAAAGTCCATAGAAAAGAATGATACGTGGGAGTTCACAATCCTTCCAAAAGGCCAAAAGGTTATTCCACTCAAGTGGGTATACAAGGCCAAGAAGAACGCCAAAGGCGAAGTGGAGAAGTACAAGGCAAGAGTTGTGGTCAAAGGCTACAAGAAGAAGCATAGGATAGACTATGAAGAGGTATTTTCCCATGTTGCTCGCTTAGAAACTATAAGAATGATTATTGCTATTGATGCCCAGTATAGGTGGAAAATTCACCAAATGGACGTGAAGTCAGCATTCCTAAATGGAGTTCTAGACGAAGAAGTTTATGTGGAGCAACCGGAAGGATACGTTGCCAAAGAGCAAGAAGGTAAAGTTTTAAGGTTGAAGAAGGCCTTATATGGACTAAAGCATGCACCCCGAGCTTGGAATAATAGAATCGACAAGTATTTCCAAGGGCATGGTTTTACAAAGTGCTTAAGAGAATACGCACTCTACGTGAAGTTTGAAAATGGAGGTATATTGCTAGCCTGCTTGTATGTGGATGATTTTATATTCACAGGAAATTCCCAAAGTATGATGGACGAGCTCAAGAATTCAATGACGAGAGAGTTCGAGATGACAGACATAGGACTTATGTCATATCTTGGCATCAAAGTGAAGTAAATTGACGAAGGAATATTCATATGTCAAGAAAGATATGCCAAGGAGATACTGAAGAGGTTCGGCATGGAGAAGTGCAATCCTGTTGGCACCCCCATTGAACATAAGGCAAAGCCTTCAAAGCATGACGGAGGAGAATCGGTAAACTCAACTCTATTCAAGAGTCTCATTGGATGTTTACGCTACTTGACGTGTACAAGACCCGAAATACTCTATGCGCTCGGATTGATTAGTCGTTTCATGGAAGAGCCTACGACAAAACACTTGGAGATTGCGAAGAGGATCCTCCGTTATATCAAAGGTACCATAGACTATGGTATGTTTAATTCAACAAGTGAAGACTTCAAGCTGGTTGGATATAGCGATAGTGATTGCTGGAAATAAAGATGATGGAAGAAGCACATCAGGATTCATGTTCTTCCTAGGTAACAATGCCTTTACATGGTCTTCAAAGAAGTAACCGGTTGTTACCTTGTCCAGCTGTGAAGCGGAGTATGTTGCTGCAACATCGTGTGTATTTCGCGCAATTTGGCTCAAAAGTATGCTGAAAGAGTTGCAAATGGAGCAAGAGGATGCGACTGTGATCTAAGTGGACAACAAATCAGCAATCAACTTAGCGAAAAATACAGTCTTTCATGATCGAAGTAAGCATATAAACACTTGTTATCACTTTATTCGAGAGTGCATTGCTAGGAAGGATGTTCAAGTGTTACATACGAGGACTGAAGATCAAGTCGCTGATATCTTTACCAACGAGCGAGATTTCTCAAGACAAAGGATGATGCTTAGAGTCGGGAAATCAAGTTTAAAGGGCGGTGTTAGATCGTAAAATTGATTTGGTCGTTGAAAGCCGAGTTCATACAGGCAGCTTCTAGAAGGTCGAAGAAAGAACCATAGAAAATATCTATGGAAATGTGTAGAATTATATAGATAAGTATGGAAAAATATCTAGTAAGAAATATCTAGAGAATGGATAAGTATGTAGTCGGAATTCTCTAGAATACCATGGAAATATCTTGTATCCGGTTCCATGGACTAGTATAAATAGGATATGTTGTAAGCATTTTGGAATATGTACTAAAAAAAGTTACAAGCAATAAACTTACTTTCCTAAAAGCTGATCTCTTCCTCTAGTATTAGCCTAAAAGGCCCCGTGTGTTTCCCAACAAGGGGTGAAGAACAAAGGATATGTAAGTCGAGATGATTCATAAAACAATGATAATTGGGCATCACATTTAAGGAAACCACTTGGGCAGATAGGGGGCGACTGGGGGGAGTAAGTGTTCCCGATAAGGCAGGTTTGAGCACGATGTATGCAAGAAAAAGTTGCATTGTCTACAAGTGTAGACATGGTCATTCGAAGATACATGGAGGTTCCAGCCAGCACAGTCCATAACTGAAGGATTATAGTTGATAGATATACTTATTTAGTATCCAGTATAAATTCACACATGTGTCCTGCTTTATATTTACACCAGCAAATGTTCAATTTTATAATCTGTAAATGATAATAATATCTTTACAATATCTTTATGAATGACAAGATTTTATGAATGTATTTAGTACTCCAACTCATAACTATTGTTTCGTCGGTTAAATTCACACACTACTAAAATACGTTATGGGTTCTAGTAGTAATATGGTTAAAATCACACACCACTAAAATACGTTATGGGTTGTAGTCGCTATGTGTTGTAAGCTAATAGCCAAAAAATATTACAAAAAAATTCAGAAAAAACCCGTGCGTGCACGGGTATTATACCTAGTGTAGTTATTAAAGTAGTTATTATAGGAAATATAGTTCAATTGTGGGTTCAGTTCATACTGGTGAATGGGTAAGGAGGTACGGAGTGTACACCCATAAGTCCCTGAACACCCAGACTCTTATAGTGGGTAACATGTTGTTCAGCATTGCTGATGATCTTTAGTGACTTAACTTTTCAGTGAGTTGAACTCTGGACTGAAGGTATTCATCAGGGAGTAACTCCACTAAAGAATTGTCTTCAGTGTTTACTCATTAGCATGTCTTCTTCAGTACTGAAGGCTTCAGCGGGAACACCCTTCAGGGGTAGCTGATGCTTCAGTGGGACTGAAGAATAGACAAACACTGGAGCTGAACTTGTACACTTGTAACAGTCTTTGACCCATTCAAGTGTAGTTAATGACCACGTTTAAATTGGTCGTGTAACAACTTTCCTGGTATTATGGAGCACGTTAAGAGGAGATTAATTGGCCGTTAACTCCTCTTAATTCCATTGACTAGTGTTTGAGTGTTGCACCTATAAATAGGTGATCATGACTTGCATGAAAAGAGATATAGAAACAAAAACACATAACAGCAAAAGGGTTAGTAATTTGTGCCTAAATCATTAACAGCATTTGGTCTTATCCCAAGTAGGTATTCGTGATACCCAGGCATTAGGGTCGAATAATTTACTTTGGAAAGTGATTACACGATTCCAAGTGATATCCGGTAACCATTGATTTGGTACGTAGCTAGGATTGATTATCTATACCCTGGTTGGAACGAAGTATACACCAACAATCAAAGTAAATTATTTTGTGATAATCAATGGCGGCTGCAATGAATCATATGGTGGCTAACTTCTCCAAACTGGACAAGTTTGAAGGGGTGGATTTTAGGAGATGGCAAAAGAAGATGCACTTTCTTCTTTCAACCATGAGTGTGGTGTATATGCTGACAACTCCTATTCCTGATGGTGGTGATGATGCTACTTTGGAGTAACTGAGGAAAATGAGCAAATGGGAGAATGATGAATATGTGTGTCGTGGTATTATTCTCAATGGTATGTCTGATTCCTTATTTGATATTTACCAAAATTCTGAATCTGGTAAAGAACTATGGGATTCCTTGGAAGCAAAATATATGGCTGAGGATGCATCAAGTAATAAGTTCCTTGTGAGTGATTTCATAAATTACAAAATGACTGATTCAAGACCAGTCATGAAACAATACAATGAACTTCTTGGAATACTTGGTGGATTTACACAACATAAAATGAACGTGGATGAGACCATTCAGGTCTCTTGTGTCATTGACAAATTACCTCCTTCTTGGAAAGATTTCAAGCATACCTTAAAACATAAGAAGGAGGAATTAACTCTTGTTGAGTTGGGCAGTCATTTGCGCATTGAGGAATCCCTTAGGGTGCTTGAAAGTGACAAGCAAAAGAGCAACAATGTTGTTGGTTCATTAGTTGTCAATATGGTGGAGCATAACAACTCCATCAGGTACAATGACAACAAGGGCAAACGTAAGCATCAGGATAACACCAAAGCAAATCCTAACAAGAAGTCATCAGTGGCTTGTTGGAAGTGTGGGAAAGCTGGACACTTCAAAAGGGATTGCAAAGGTGTTGATACTGGCAGCAAAGCTAGTGGATCAGGCACAAAAGGTTCAGTGATTGGTTCTAACAACACAACACTGAAAGGTCAGAATATGTTTAATGAATATCTCCAGATTTATTATTTTACATATGTATTTGAAGCTTATTTTGTGTAGGATGATGATGTTACGTGGTGGGTTGATTCTGGAGCAACTATTCATGTGTGTAAAGATAGATGCTGGTTCAAGACTTATGAGTCACTGAATGTTGGATCTATTCTTCACATGTGAAATGAATCAACAGCCCTAGTGCATGGACGTGGTTGTGTAGATCTTAAGTTTAGTTCTGGAAAGATTGTTAGCTTGTTTAATGTTTTGCATTTTCCTAATATTAGGAAGAATTTGGTTTCTAGTAGTGTTTTGAATAATTGTGGATATAAACAAGTGATTGAATCTAATAAATTTGTTTTATCTAAACATGGTGTGTTTATTGGTTTTGGTTATTTGAGCAATCAAATGTTCAGGCTTAATATTGAAACAACCACCAGCATTGACTTGAGTGCTGGTAGTGCAAATATTTGTTCAGCCTCTGTACCCTCCAGTAAACTGAAGGATTCTTCACTATGGCATGCTAGGCTGGGCCATGTCCACTTTAAGAGGATGCAAGATATGTCTAAGGATGGGTTAATCCCATCATTTGACATGGACACTGAAAATTGTCAGACTTGCATGCTGAACAAAATAACTAAGAAACCATTTCAAGATGTAAAACGTGAAACTAAAGTTTTGGAGCTAATCCATGGTGACCTATGTGATTTGCATGCTACTCCCTCATTAGGGAATAAGAAATACTTGGTAACATTTATTGATGATGCTTCTAGGTTTTGCTATGTTTACTTGTTACATACTAAGAATGAAGCATTAGATAAATTTAATGTATTTAAAACTGATGTTGAATTACAACAAGGAGTCCAAATCAAAAGATTAAGGACTGATAGGGGAGTTGAGTACATGGATGCTCAATATTTTCAGTCTGTTGGTATTATCCATGAAACAACTGCTCCCTATACCCCTCAGCAAAATGGTATATCTGAAAGGAAAAATAAAGTACTGAAAGAAATGGTTAACTCCATGTTATCCTATTCAAGATTGAGTCAAGGGTTTTGGGGTGAAGCTATGTTAACAGCTTGCTATTTATTAAATAGGGTTTCAAACAAAAGGAACAGAATTACCCCTTATGAACTCTGGACTAAAAGGAAACCAAACTTGAACTATCTCAAGGTTTGGGGTTGTAGGGCAGTTGTACGACTCCCTGATCAAAAGGTGAAAACCTTGGGTGAAAGAGGCATTGAATGCATCTTTGTTGGATATGCTGAGCATTCCGAGGCTTATAGGTTCTATGTTATTGAACCTAATGATTCAGTTTCAATAAACTCAATCATTGAATCAAGGGATGCAAAATTTGATGAGGCTAGGTTCTCATCAGTCCCTAGACCAAGCCTCAGGACTCCTGCTAGAGCTGAGGAGATTAGTGCTTCAGTGGAACCTGAAAGGGTCACTGATGAGGTTGTGGTTCAGCAACCTGAGCCTGAGCTTAGAAGAAGCACAAGGCATAGGACTCCAAGGAATTTTGGGCCTGATTGTCAACTATAATTGGTTGAAGGTACAAGGGATGAGGTCCCAGACCAATACTCCTATTGCTTTAATGTTGAGGATGATCCCAAAAAATTTGATGAAGCAATGAAGTCCCATGATGTTGCTTTCTGGAAAGAAGCAATAAATGATGAGATGGACTCCATCATGGGGAAAAACACTTGGGTGTTGGTTGATCCACCTCTAGGTTGTAATCCATTTGGTAACAAATGGATCTTCAAAAGGAAAATGAAGGTAGATGGAACTGTTGAAAAGTTCACGGCAAGGTTAGTCATTTAGGGCTTTAAACAAAAGTCAGGGATAGACTATTTTTATACTTATGCTCCAGTAGCACGTATCAGTACCATAAGAATGTTGATTGCTCTAGCAAGTATTCACAATCTGATTATTCATCAGATGGATGTGAAGACAGCATTCTTGAATGGTGATTTAGATGAGGAGGTTTATATGAACCAACCTCAGGGCTTCATCATGCCTAGTAGTGAGCACAAGGTGTGTAAACTGATTAAGTCCTTGTATAGACTGAAGCAGACACCTAAGCAATGGCACCAGAAATTTGATGAAGTGGTTTTGTCTAATGGTTATTTACTTAACCAAGCTGACAAATGTGTATATAGCAAATTTGATAAATCTGGTAAAGGAGTCATCATTTGCCTATATGTGGATGACATGTTAATCTTTGGTACTGACCAAGCTAAGGTTGATCAGACAAAGGAAATTTTGTCATCAAAGTTCTCCATGAAAGACATGGGGGAGGCTGATGTTATCCTTGGCATAAGGATCAAACATGAAAGTGATGGTATTGTAATTTCTCAGTCTCAATATATTGAGAAGGTACTGAAGAAATTCAATCACTTTGATTGTACTCCAGTGAGTACACCAATGGATACAAGTGAGAAACTGATGCCTAACAATGGCCAGGCTGTCTCCCAGCTTGAGTATTCAAGGGTGATTGGTTGCTTGATGTATGCCATGACTAGTACTAGGCCTGACATTGCATTTGTTGTGGGTAAACTGAGTAGGTATACTAGTAATCCTAGTACTCAGTATTGGCAAGCAATTCAGAGAGTACTGAAGCATTTGAAAGGAACAATGGATTATTGTTTGTCTTATACTGGATATCCTTCAGTATTGGAAGGTTACACTAATGCAAGTTGGATCAGCAATACTGAGGATAATTCATACACCAGTGGTTGGGTATTCCTACTTGGTGGTGGTGCAATTTCTTGGGCATCCAAGAAGCAAACTTGCATTACTGGTTCTACCATGGAATCTGAGTTTGTGGCTCTAGCAGCTGCTGGCAAAGAAGCTGAATGGTTGAGAAACTTGCTTCTTGAGATTCCATTGTGGGTCAAACCTATGACACCCATTTCTATCCGTTGTGATAGTGCAGCTACATTGGCTAAGGCATATAGCCAGATGTACAATGATAAGTCTAGACACCTAGGTGTTAGACATAGCATGATTCGTGAACTGATCACGAATGGGGTGATTTCAATAGAGTTTGTGAGGTCTCAACAAAATTTAGCTGATCACTTGACGAAGGGATTGGCTAGAGACTTGGTTATAAAGTCTGGTAAAGGGATGGGTTTAAAAGTCCATTCTAGTCACTGAATGCTAGGAAACCCAACTCCCTCCTGAGGAAACTTGGGAGCTGAGTTCAATGTGGAAAACTGAACATTCAGGGGACTGAAGCACATGTATAGCATCCCAAGGATGTGCTTGTACTTGCTGAAGGAGAATGAAGTTATAACTTCTCAATGGTTAATGTCTTTGAAAAATGTTGAAGCAAGAGCATGAACTAAAGAGGAACCACCTATGTAAATGTTGAGGTTTCGCCGCCTCAGGGAGCATGGACTTGGCTCTTACAACATTTATGAATTTGGATATGGACACATGGCTCGTAGTGTCAGGAGTTGTTATGGATTTGAAAACTTGTGTGTATGTTATCTTCAGGTATTCAAAGTAGTTGAAGGGTTCAATTCTTAGAACACCCTGATTCTCGAATGTTTGAAGTGATGTACTAAGATGAAAATTCAATCCTTAGTATATTTTCATTTATGCACTGGTTTTGTTAATGTTAATTTTCATGCAAAAGGAATTGTACTATATTGGGGAGGATTGTAGGAAATATAGTTCAATTGTGGGTTCAGTTCATACTGGTGAATGGGTAAGGAGGTACGGAGTGTACACCCATAAGTCCCTGAACACCCAGACTCTTATAGTGGGTAACATGTTGTTCAGCATTGCTGATGATCTTTAGTGAGTTAACTTTTCAGTGAGTTGAACTCTGGACTGAAGGTATTCATCAGGGAGTAACTCCACTGAAGAATTGTCTTCAGTGTTTACTCATCAGCATGTCTTCTTCAGTACTGAAGGCTTCAGCGGGAACACCCTTCAGGGGTAGCTGATGCTTCAGCGGGACTGAAGAATAGACAAACGCTGGAGCTGAACTTGTACACTTGTAACAGTCTTTGACCCATTCAAGTGTAGTTAATGACCACGTTTAAATTGGTCGTGTAACCACTTTCCTGGTATTATGGAGCACATTAAGAGGAGATTAATTGGCCGTTAAATCCTCTTAATTCCATTGACTAGGGTTTGAGTGTTGCACCTATAAATAGGTGATCATGACTTGCATGAAAAGAGATACAGAAACAAAAACACATAACAGCAAAAGGGTTAGTGATTTGTGCCTAAATAATTAACAGCATTTGGTCTTATCCCAAGTAGGTATTCGTGATACCCAGGCATTAGGGTCAAATAATTTACTTTGGAAAGTGATTACACGATTCCAAGTGATATCCGGTAACCATTGATTTGGTACGTAGCTAGGATTAATTATCTATACCCTGGTTGGGACGAAGTATACACCAACAGTTATGTACAAGTTTTTCAAGTTTGAGCTTGTAAAAATGAGTTTTCTATATCACACGGCCATATGGTTTATTGCATACAACCATATGTCTCCAGAAAGTGCTAGGTCAGTCAGTGACTATGGATTTTTTATACAGCCATATGCTCCATACATAAGTTAGGTAAAATTTGTGAAATGAGCATATATGGCCGTACACCCTGAAGAAGTGCACGGGTCAGCGAGCTATGGCCATGTGGTATTTTTCGTACGGCCATATGCTCCGGATATAAAGTTGGAAAATTTTGTGAAATGTGCACAGGTCTGAGTGTTTAGTGTTTAGGGTAGTTATAACTACATTATTTTCTGTTTGGATAATAGAATCGACATCCATATGATATTTTTCGTAAATCCATGTACTTTGAAAAAAAAACCCGGTTATACCCGATTTTTCCACCCTAATCAGTTAATTAGTAACATGTAGGGTGCCCTCAAAATCATACCCGGTCCCACTTATCATTAGATACCATAGATGCATCAAGTCAATGACGACTTGATTTGATGCATGTGGATGCTCTAACCACTTCGTCTTTGTATCAAAATTAAATGAAGCGTGATAAAACAAAACGCCAATAAAAACATCCCAATATATGAGATTTATGCATACCAGAAAGCGTAGATCGCAAGAAAAGTCGATATAAAAACATGATGGTTGTTGTGCTGGTTTCCCATGATGGTTCATGATTAAAAAATTGAAACATAAAAGCTCCATAATCATACTAGCTTCAACCCAATTTCAAAAGCTCAAGGTTAGGATTTTATAAACGGGAGTGCGAGATAGATGTTAGGGATAAAAAATGGGGATGTTTGGCATTCAACAGAAATAACTTATAAGTTCTAACGGGGACTTGTAAATTAACAAGGACTTGTAATTATAACGGGTTCAAAACAGGTCAACCAGTGCCACCAGTTCAAATCCGTAATCACCTCCGTTAGTACATAAGTTGGGAACTTTGGCAATACCGTCATATTTATTAGTAAAGAAAAAAGTAATGCTGCACAACTTAGTAAAAAGTCGCACATTCAATACATGTAGAAACAATTATCCCTTTTAAAAATAAGACCAATATGGTAACAACTAGTCTAATATGTTTAAAGACAGGCTCAGTTCGGAAACAAGCAAGTCCATTGAGAGCAACATTATCACAGCATATAGCCATTTAAGATAGCGAATATACTAAATAAATCATTATGTTTTCCATACATATGTTTAATGAAGTCTAGTCATAGATTATAAATATTAAACGCAGAGATCAACCATTAGTTAATTCAACTAAAACAAGCTACTACTACCCATAATAATTCAGAAACACCTGAATGAACATAATATCTGCTTCATCAGTGATAAGAAAACTCTTAACTAGGTCCATTTAACCCCGATATCTCCGTAAGACATAGTTTCTTTTGTGCCTTTTGGGAGTGTTACCTTAACATATCCATCAACAAATTCTGCGGTTACATTTTTTGCCTCAAAAGGATGCTCGGGATTGATTTCAACCACATCAGAGATTATTGCACAAGAAACCTTACTAATCCCAGCAACAAGGATCCAGTTTTCTTGCACCCATAAATTTAATTCATCTTTTGTGAATCCAGTAAGGTCCATCGTGACAACCAAGCCTTCTCCAGAAAGCTTCATGGTTGGATTCACCTTTCTTGGCGCCTTCCTTTTCGGTCCAAAACGAATGGTAGTATCAGTCTTGATATTCCAATCCCAGCCGGAGTTCTCTTCAATGGTCACCAGTTGCTTAAAGAACCTCGCACATGTAGAAAAAATATTTGATGCATCTTTTGTTCCAGGTGACAAAGCTGATGAGATATGGAAAAAAAAAACAAAAACCCATAACTATCATTGAAAAACCTGGTTAAAAATTAATAAATAAACAGATGTATATATATTACTAAAGAAAGAAAGAAACAGCCTGTACAGTTATATAGATCCCGTTTGGTCGGGGGGTTGTCAGAAAGGTGTATGTGAGTCCAAAACCGAGCCGCAGACCGAGAATAAGAAAAGGCAGGCCGAGGAGGGGACGAAATTGTGTTGAATCCGGTTTGGTCTGATTCGGTCCAAGGTCCACTGTGCTCAACCCTAGGTTGGTATGCGTCTAATACCACGCGTGTGTTGGGTTTATGTTAATTATATAAGTGTAGAATGTCAGCTGAAAGCAAGCCTGTAAACCAGATTTTCATTAAATAGTTTGAACAAGTAAATTAAGAAATCATGTATTACAGTTGATCTCTGAATTTATTCGAGGTATCTCATGAATAAGTTTTGGTGGTGAATTTATGAAGATCAAACAGATGGTATTGCAGGTGGTTGAAAGTGTTGTCCAAGTGTGTTGCGTACCGTATATTTGAGTAATCGGTGAGCAGTTTAAACGGAACACACACGCCCTTGACAAAATGATTGGTTCTAGAGAATTCAAGGTCCAACATCATGGGAACTGTTATAAACTTGTGAGACCAAGAGTATTCAACATGTACCAGGTATGCAGTATGCTCCCGGTTTCATATAGCTAGGTGGGTGGAGAACAATAAGACCAAGTATTTTGTGCTATCTAATAATAAAACAGAAAGTTAGTGAGAATGGTAATTATGTACTGCCACTTTGGAAGCAATATGATGTTATCTGGAAGAACACACAGTGACACAGTAGAGATGAGTCTTAAAAGCTTAATTTTTTTTGGGGGGGTTTCGAGGCTCGAAATCCCGGGGCGTCCCCGCTGGGTGTGGTTTCTTAAAAAGCTTCTGATCAGGAAGTTATCCCTATGCCTAATTAGTTTGGATGGGACTATGGTCATGAAAGGCATTGCAAAAACATAGTATAAAAAAAAAGAACCAACTCAACAAACCATAAAAACATATGAAAACCAACCTTGCTCGGGAGAGGAATCTTTGGTTGAAAAAGAGAAAAGGAAATCCTTCCAAGTTGGTGGAGAAACCGAATCAGATTGAGCTTCTTTGACCTCCAATTGTTGGGTTTTGTCAGATTTCGTGATACTAGAACTAGAACTAGAAGAAGAAAATTGACGGATTCTTGTTACCAATAATGACCTTCCGATCATAATTTTCCGACCTATAATAATCACTCTGGAACTCATTTCTTTTTTTTAGGTTGTTTTTCTCCACCGGCTAGAACAGACAGACAGACTACTAGGGTCTCTATTGTTTTGGGTTTGACCCACGATAACGGAAAACCGAATTAAACCGAATCCGAATTCGATCTGAACCGAAATAAAATTCGGGTTGTGTTTCATAACCGAACCGAACCAAACTACGAATTTAGTTTTCGGGTTGGATATGGGTTTAGCAGTCGAAATGCTAAAGTTATACAAATATATATATTTTATATATATTTATAATTAAAAAATAATTATTAAATTTTATTCTTAATATAAAAATACATATTTTATATACCAGAAATAATTTTTTTTTGGTTAAATATTTAAATAATTATGTAAATTTTATTAAAAAAATCAGGTAGGTCAACCCGAGAAACGAACCGAATTCAAATTCGTTTTTCGGTTCGGTTTTTTAGTTGATCCAAGAAAAAAATTAACCGAATAACCTGAAACGAACAACCCGAAAATCGAACCAAAGGACACCCCTAAAGACTACAAGTGGATCGGTCTTTCTTAACACTTCACCAGGATCAGTTTTTATGTCGGGTCGGTTTTTGCTTCTCTCGTGCAATCTTATTGACCATTACACAATAGGAGACAAAACTGTCGGTGCCCAATGTTGGGCTCCAAACTGTCTGATGATGGGTTGTTGTTGATTCGTTTCGTGGGCTTTCTAATGTTTGGTTTTTTAATGGGCTGCTTTATATCTATACTATTTTATAAAAGATAAGTCATTCTATTTTCAAAAATCTTAAAAAAAATAAACCTCTAATATTTCTTTAAAAAAAGGTGTGTTATTAAAATAAAAAATTAAGCTTTCATCACACACATAATGTAAATTAAATGTCTTAATTATTATATAAGATTGTAACCGACCAACATTTACACAATCCATTTAAAAACTTGTAACAGCCCCTCTAAAACATTATTATAAGTAGGAGTGCAAGACCTTTGTTTAGTTGTAAATCTCAAACAAACTACACCCCAACCCTATGCCTCCCCTTTCCTTCTCTCACTAAGTTAAAATCGTTTCTCTTATAAATTTGTATTTACATGTATAGATTCTCACATAAGTTTCTTTTCTATATTGCAGATTGAGTTGCTCATGAATGAGAAGGCCACACCATTCATATATTTTTTTGCATTTTCTAGGTATTTGTTAATATGGCAACCTCTCAATTCTTTAACTTTCGACTCTTTTGTTCGTGTGATCATCAACAACATCAATTTGTTTTTTTTTATACTTTTGGTGATATATCTTTGAAGAAAAAAATCGACAATAATCCTTGCCCTGAAGGAAGCCAAGGTACATACCACTTATAGTAAAACTTTATTCAACGTTATTATTTATCATTAAAGTTCATGTTTCATATTATGAAATATGATATTTAAGAATCTGAAGAGAATATATGTAGTTCTGATCGTAAGCTTCATAATAGAAGTGTGTGCATCCTCCTATGTGTATGCAAAAAGTTACATTAATGTGATTTTTCTTAGAAGTTAGTGAGAAGTCAAGAACGATTACAGAAGTGATTTCTCCAGAAGGTTTGGTGTTAGTAAATTGATTCTAGATTTGATTAGAAATAAATATTCAAAATTTGTTCTGTTGTAAGTTATCCTTTATATTTTGTTTAGTTATTCGTGGAAAGTAAAACGATCGAATATACGATTTGGTTTAGTTTCAGTTGTTACCAAAAGGTTGGCTTCTGTTTTATTATAAACTTTTAAGCTTGATTCATTTTAGTATAAATTTTTAGTTTTTATACTTAATGCATTTTGGTTTTGTAATATACTTGGAAAATATAATTAAGGTTCAATTAATGTATACTTATTTCTTTTTGTTCCACAATATCAATATCAAAATGTTAAAACATGCATGTTTCGTGTTACAAGAATTTGTGTTTTCATTTTAGTATCATATATCTATAATAAACCAAGTTTTGTTGTATCCTAAAAAAATATTACAAATAAAATTACCTAAAGAGACTTTGAGGAATGATATATAATTATATCTTCGATGATCATAACACTAAAATAAACAAAATGAAACTGATAATACTCGATATGTTTTAATGATCTTAAAATTCGAAAATCACTATTATACAAAGTGATTTTTGAAAATCACTATTATACAAAGGACATAATTAAGTTAAAAAAGGACCTAATTATAAACTCGGAGTAGTTGCGTGAATGAATATCACCATCATTAATGTTTGAAACTAAAACATGAAGGTGATGGTGAAGAGAAGGGCTACATGCTTGCACTCATGTCATTAACTCTTTTTAGTGACATTTTAGCTTCTTATTAAATATATTTGATGTTTTTACAATCATATAAATTAGTAAAAATAAATATATCTAAAAAATATCTTAAAAATATAACTCTTGATCTTAAAAGTGAGGTAATTTCTTCAAAGTTTAAAAGAATTGTGTTTGTCATTTTGCATTGCTGGAGACAAATGCTTGTCAATAAATTCGTTACTAATCTCTATTTTTACCACTTTATAAAACATTTAGGCCATTGTCTATAGTTAGAAGTCTTAAAAAAATTGTTATCTACACATTTATTTATCAAAAAATATACAATCCACTAAATCTCGAACATTTACAAATATATGCTATTGCACAAATAAATGCTTTCAATGCAATCAAATAAAACGTGTGAGAATTAATTATAAAATTAAATTTTCATATAACCACAAAATATTAAAGGTACGGTCAACAATTTCGTTTATTAAAAATCATAATACTAAAAAGCGTTTCATAAAAGTAGCTTTCGAAAACTTAATTGGTCAAAACTTGTCTAATATTTGATCACCATATAAAAGCGACATACATCAACAAGTTAACTTATATCACACTATCATACTATCATACTATCTTATAAAATAGATTAAACACTCTCTCTTCATTTAATACTAAAAAATTAAGTAGTACAACAAATACAACATAATGTACAACATATTAGTGCAGCCAAGAAAATGTTAAGTAATACAAGATTTTAATGCATATGTACAACTTTATATCTCTAATATATACAAAGCATTTAATCATACTTAATTAAAACATAATTAATAATACAATTAGAACACTCAATCACCACAATTTACAAGCAAAACAACACATTGTACAAATCTCCTCTATCATATTTTTCTTCCTTTTTCCTTGCAATCATATGTACAAACCACTTTTAGGTTGATCTTCTCATTCAAATGTTCAAAAGAGATTATGTTAATTATTGCGATTAATTAAGTTACGAAAATAAAGTTACACATATTACATATTACATATACGCCACAAGTAATAATATCCCTATATCAAAATTACGTTTTTCAGACATCTTTTTAGGCGAAAACTATCGTCATCCATAAATTATTGTTATGAAAGACGAATAACCGAATAACATTCACTCTCAAGGAAATTTAGTCACAGGGTACCCGTCGCCGCATCGCGCGGGTACCCTGCTAGTTTTAAGTGACACATAAAAGGAGCGTGACAAACATAATATAGTAGCCTTGAGGATGTTGTAATATAATTAAGTTTAAGTTGGGGGAGTGGAGGGGAAATCCCAGTCCAAGCTGACAAAAACCCACCATTAATTTGCCATTCCCCCTTATAAAATCCCACGGGTGGGTTGTGCTTTGGTAGTGAGAAACTCACCACTGGTGGGTTTTAAAAGTGGTGGGTCCTATTGCTTTTTTTATTTAGGTTGGGAGAGTAAGATATTCATGGTTATAAATAGCGTAAGGCGTGTCGTGGTGGCATGTCCAAGCTACACGCTTTAGCGGCTAAGGCGAAGCTTTAGCGTTTTTAAAGCGCGGCTTATAGCGGCACAACATATAAAAATATATATTTGTTTTATCATATTTTAATATTATATTTATCTTATGTTCATAATAAGTGTTATACGTAATAACTAAAACTATAAAACTCTCCTTACATGTAACAATATTCATATTTTGGAGTTAAATTCAAAAAATTACCGCACATAATATTGTATCGCGCCTTGCCATATTGCGTAGCGTGGAGGCCACGCCTCAAGATTTAGCGCGCCTTAAGGCGGGCTATAGCGAGCTATTTAGAACTATGGATATCCTAGTGGGGTATATTTTTATATAAAGTTGGTATGAGGTGGAGGTGAGTTTTTTTTCTTTAATACCCTTGAAAGGTGGGTTTTAGGTGAGTTAGTGAGAGGAGTGAGAAAGCTGAGGTGGCGGTGGGTTTTGGAGGTGCCACTCCCCCAGTCTTAGAAACAAGATTATGTCACAAGCTCACAATACTACTCATTATCGTTTTGATATCATCATTGTATCGTGAATCACATGCGTATGACATTTTAAAATTAAACAATGTGTATGATAAAAGCATTTTTTTTAATTCTCGATATGCACAAAATTATAATCATGAAAAATACGTTGTCAAAAAGTGTTGCTCTCCAAAAAAAATTATTACATGGTATTTACAGTAGCAAGCGCGAAAAGCTTGCTAAAATACAATGATTGTCTAATCTAAAATACAAGTATCTCTCTCTATAAAAAAAATTTCAGTCACAAACAATTAGACCTCAAACATTTCTTATAATGAAAAGATTTATTTTTTGCTTTTGGGGGCCAATTTGAAAGTTTCTACATTGTTTTTGTTTTCTAAGTGGGGGCAATTCGAATTTAAGATGCGATGCATTTTAATAAAGTGATCCTAATTATTATTTTTTGCACTAAAATTTGATTTTTTTACGAGTCATGGGGGCGACGCTCCCCGTACCTTGTAAATAGTTCCGCCCTGCCTATAATTATATGTGACCTCGTACCAATTAACCCTTACTACAATTTTATGATGTGTTTGAACGAATCATAACAATTACGACAAGAGACAAAAGTCACTACGTCTGTTTGGACCTCGCGATGTGGGATTATTTAAAGCAAAAACGACAAGAGACAATAGACGTTTATAGAGGAAAAGTTTACTAGGAATCTGCATACTTTATCAAACAAAGGAACAGGCTATATATAGCCATACACATATAACTAACTTACATAAAAATAGCAAAAGTCTAGTACTTCCTAAAGTATCTGCTCTTGATCACATCAAACCAACGTGTATATGCAGAATACTCGGTCTAATCTTAGACTAGTTCACAACCAGACCATTTATCATTTATTCAAATTAAATACTTAAAATACTTAGATAATAATTCAAGATTAACCCAACAATCGCCCCTTTAATCTTGAATCGCACCCTCACAACAATGTCGGTTCATCCTCGTGGATCAAGTTCGCTTCATTATCGTGGTTCTTCCACTTAGTACACTCATAACCTAAGTGTCCAAATTCTCCACAATCAAAACATCAGAACCTACATTTATCACCACCTCTACCCGTACCTCTTCCTTGACCTCTTTCACTTCTAACATAACTTCTTCCACGACCCCCTCCTTGTCCGCTACTTTCACCATACTTATGTTCAACCATCAAGACTCGGCCTTGCTCATCCTCGTTTTCACCCTGGCCTTTAACTCTTTCTTCAAACGCCTTGAGTCTTCTAACAGCTTTATCAAAAAACATCGTCTCCAAATCGAAACATTGTTCAATTGAGGCAACAATTTAAAAAAACCGGTTTCGGCATCGAGTTAAGCAATCTGTTAACTAAATTAGCTTCTTCAAGCTCATAACCAAGAGATCTTACCTTAGATGCTATACCATTCAGTTTCGCCAGCTCTTACACGATCTACACCCAAGTATCGTAATTTTAAGCCATCCCACACCTTCTTCGGGTCCGTGTGACTCGACATTTGCAGCACTATCTCTTCCAGTATCGCTTGAAATAAGAAGGCAAACGCTTGTTTCAACTTCTTCTAATCCGGTTTCGCACCTAAATTCCTTGGTTCGACAGTCTCTCATAAACCGTGAACATCCATGACCGCCTTCATTTTGACCGCCCATGCCGGATAGTTTTTCGCTGTCAAAACTGGATATTGATACGTCACCGAACCGGCTTCTTTCACTTAGACCAACGCCATTCTTCACTTCCTTCCTTTTTTGGTTATACCTGCCGTGTCTTCTTTCTTTTCTTTCTCACGATACTACTTTCTTCTTTTCTTTCTTTCCTTCTTTCTTTCTTTCTTTCTTTCTTCTTTCTTTGCTGACCAAAATCAGCTTTTTTTTTCTTTCTTGTGAGGATCTTATACCATGCTCTAATATCAAATGTTGGTTCAGGCCCAGGTTGTACACACAACACACACACTTTATATATGAAAAAGGGTTAAAGACGTTTACAGAGGAAAATATTACTGGGAATCTGCATACTTTATTAAACAAAGGAACAGGCTATATATAGCCTTACACATATAACTAACTTACATAAAAATAGCAAAAGCCTAGTACTTCCTAAAGCATATGCCCATGATCACATCAAACCGACGTGTATATGCAGAATACTCGGTCTAATCTTAGACTAGTTCACAACCAGACCATTTATCATTTATTCAAATTAAATACTTAAAATACTTATATAATAATTCAAGATTAAACAACAGAATTTACATCGACGGATTATCGAACTTCGGGAGAGCCAAGAGACCCAAAGACAAGAATGATGATGGAAATTTTGGTCAAAATCCTAGGAACCGACCATGCATTAGTTCCTGAACGACTAATAGAGTTGTTAATTTATACATTTTTTCGAGTTAATTTCTCTTTATATTTGTCATAAAATGCTTTAAAAACGTTTTAATTTTTTTCTTTTTAGCATTTTATCAAATTGGAAACACGTGAAACAATTGGGATGTATTTGAAGTGTTTTTCAAGAATTTTAAAGATCATAGTGAAGTATGGAGGTGTAATTTAAGTTAATATTTCGTGGATTTCTCAAGCCATAATGAAAGTTGTCAACAAAAGCTATAGACGTCGTCATGATTTGTATCCGACATTTTTGCATCAACCCTACAAATGAAGTCATAAGCTATACCAGACGACAAACAACTTATCGACAATAAAAGCCCATAAAAGATTTGCGGGTCCGACGACGTTGCATGTAGAATGTGACACCGTCGCAATTCATACTTTATATATATGACCCCTTGTAAGCATACAATTCGGGTAGAACTTTAAGGTTAGCTTGGAGCAGCTATTGTGGATCGATTTTAGGGTTTCAAAACCCTTGAGAACTTCATTATATCACCCGTATCAATTGAATAACGACATTTCATTCATTTTCGTTAATCATTTCTATGTGTTTGATGATCGTGTCTTCTGTTTTTCATCATGTTTTATGATAGAGTAAATTAATTCTTGCTTATCAATGATTACATGAAAGCTATGATGTGATCTTTGTATGTTTGTTGATTTTTGATTGATTTTGTGCATGTTAGGCTTTAGAAACCTAGACTAGATCTTCGTATCATAACTATTAATATCTAGGGAAACATGGGTGAATAGATGATGTCGCTATCATTGATTCATGCTATATGTCCGTTATAGTGTTATGCATCGACCATAGTATTTACTTGTGTGTCGATTAGGCGGATACATTTAAGTGTTTGTTAATACATGCGTGTTAATACATGCGTTAAGAAGTAGATCTATGATTTGTCTATGATTCTAGGTTTATGAGTTTGTTACATAAACGATTATAGTTGCATGCGTCAAATGGTTAGTATCTAGAAAACGTCGCCATACCACTATGTTAGGTTTTATTTATTGCGCGCATGACTTGTAGTTACTACAAACGAACACACTTACATATTTAATCAACAATGCGTGACGGGAAACAAACACGTTAGGTGAACATTATAGTAAATGGTACATAGTTAGGTAGACGAATTCATTTAACTAGTGAAATTCTATGACATTATATTAGGATTAAAGAGTTAGTAAAAACCCTCTTTGTACCCCGATAATTTTAGTACATTCATAAAATATAAAAAGAATAATCCTCTCAACTCTAGACTTTCGGTACGTTCGACACCGACCTCGCATACTATTCCTCGAGAAAAGAATAAAAACTCTTAGTCCTTACCTATTCTATACTACACGATCGGATACACTTCCTCGGGGTTGTAAAACTCTTGTGGGACCACTTCCTTTTTCTATAGGGACGGTCACCCGCATCAACAAGGTAGAAGGCTACACACAATTGGTGAGACTAGGGGTGTTAAATGGGCCAACTCAACCTGACTCAAACCTGATAAAGCCTTATAAAGTCGTGTTCGTTCGGATCCAATTTAGCTTATTAGGTTTATCGGGCTAATTTAAAAAACCAGATAGCTTTATATTTTTGGGTTAGGCTCTTAACTATATTGTTATCGGGTTATCGTTTGACCCTATAAACTCGATAAGCTACAAAAACACATTAAGAAAATGGGCTAATTACCCAAATAGACTTTTCATGAAGTCCTTTTTCCAAACTAACCCAACTTTTTTTCATTTTCCCAAAATAGACCTATGCGACTTATGCTACCCTATGCAACCGATGCTACCTTATGCAACCTAAGCGACTTGTATTTTTTCAAAAACAAAGTACAATTTGTGCAAGAAACAAGTACAATTGTGTAAGGTACCTTTTTATGCAACTTTGAATTTATTATTATGCAACTTTTTATTTATATTATTTTTATAACATATTTTTATTATATTTTATTTATTAAAAATATTATGCTACTTTAACAAAAATTATGCGAATTCTGATAATGGTGTAAGAATGTGTAAGAATGTGTCATTGTACTTTTTAAGCGACCTGTACTTATGGTGTAAGAATGTGTAAGAATGTGTAAGTGTATATTTTAAACGACTTGTACTTTTATAATTAATTATTAAAAAGGGTTTTTGTTTTTATAAAGTATTAAATGTTTATAAAAAAACAATGCATTATTTAGTTGTACAATTAGCTTGAGATACTTGTACAATTAGCTAATACCTTGCCTCTCCCCACCCCTAATTATATCCTTTACAATTTCATCACCCCCATCCCATGCAGATCTGTAACCCCCTCCCCTAACCTCCATTAACAATTCAAACCTAGAAAAAACCCCAAAACCATCGCCACGTTCTGGTTTTTAGATCCTCCATTTTTTATTCCCAAAATCTAATGAGGTTAGCACCTTTGTGAATGACATGGACAGACACACAAATCTCAGTTATTCGGTATGTTTTGTTCATGTGGATCTTAATTAATGATCGGCGCCTCTGGCAATATTAATGGATTTTGGTAGCGCTCGTCCTGCTAGAAGGGAAATCCGCTCTCGATGAGAGGCACTTGATTTGTAATCAATAGTTAGTTGAATGGATTTTTTTTGTCAGGAGTAATTACACCAAACATCTTGACAAAGTTTTGAAGGAAGCTGTTGCTGCTGAGTTTTATCCACAAATCAAATTTATGCGAGTAAGTTGGTTTTTTTAAGATTGTCAATTGGAAAAGGACTGGTTTTTTTTGCAAAATGTTTGTATATTACAAATGATTTTAAAACTAAATTGTGAAAAAGGGCAGGCTGGATAACTAGTAAAACAACATATGGGTCAAAATAGGTAGTTTTTGGTATGGTTCAAAATGGGTCGTGCTGGACTGACCCGCAATACTTTTTTCCAGAAACCTTTAATCTTTGTATGTTATTTTTCATGTCTGGCCCATTATAGATTAAACATAACCTTAATTGACCTATTCACAAGTAAATGGAATGAAATGGCCTACTAGTAAAGACTTTAGTACATTATTGACCACATCCCTGAGTTGTTGCTCTAATTTCCACCAATGTGGTGAAGTGTATTGTTCGAAAATTTACGTTAATTGGAGAAAGCTACTTTTCATACTGATATTGTGCTTTTGCTAAGTTCAATTGTTCTCTCAGAATCCTCTCGAATTGATCTTGGTTCTAAGTGGAATGATTGTTCTTGGGTACTAAAAAGGGGAGTGATTTTCTAGTCTACTAAAAGTTTTAAATGTATAAAATGTAAACTTAAATTTGAAAGCAATTAAATTAATAACAATTAATAAAACTTGAATTAAAATTAAAATTAAAATTAAAATTACAATTAAAATAAAATATATATATGAAATGGAGAAACAGAAAGTAACCCTTAAAAATACTCAAAGAAAATTGATTCGGAAGTAACCTTGATTCGGAACTATTGATCCGGAACTTTTCACCCGGAAGTTTATCCGGAACTTTCTTCGGAAGTTTGATTCGGAAGTTGGTTCGGAACTTCTGGAAATAAAGATTGATTCGGAACTTTTGCTCATCCGGAACTTGTTGTTTATTCGGAACTTTTGCTCATCCGGAACTTTGTTCGGAACTTTCACTCGGAAGATTGATCCGGAACTTTGAGTCGGAAGTTTATTCGGAACTTTTGACTGATTCGGAACTTTTAAAAAGAAAACTCATTCGGAAGATTTTAAAGGAAATTTATTCGGAACTTTTCAAAGACACATTCATTCGGAACTTCTTACTCATTCGGAACTTTTTGAAAAACTATTCATCCGGAACTTTTTATGTTCATTCGGAAGATTGTGTTCATCCGGAAGTCTTAGTTCATTCGGAAGTTTTAGTTCATCCGGAACTTAATGTTCATCCGGAAGATTTGGTTCATTCGGAACCTGGGGAATTTCAAGAACAGTAACTTACCCGAAGAACAAGGAAAACGATTTTAATGCCAAAAATTACCAAGTTTCTAACGAAAAACTTAAACAAACTAATCACTAAGCATCTACTAACCATAAACTACAAATCCCATCAATAAAAACGCAAATCCAACAACTTTTTAAAATCAAAATTCAACTAAATAAGAACTTAAGAACTAGAAATGAAAGATGATGATGATCAAGATGAAATGGAAAGATTAAACAAGAACTTGTATTGATGATTAATGTTTTAACAATCACAAAACAAAGATTAAAATTACAAGATTGAGAAACAAAGATCAAAATCACCAAACACCCTAGTGGTGTTGGTGATGCTACGAACTAAAAGGGAGAAAAAAGCGGGGAAAAGAAAAACTAAAAACTAACTGCAAAGTGTGTGAGGGGAACCCTTTATATAGGTGTTCCCTTTGGTTGGTGAGTGGGCTTTCTCCCGTCCTTCTTGTCTTCTCGTCTTTTCAGAAAAGTTGACGATTTCGATTCTGATTCGGGATTTGTCGTCGATTAAATTCAACTCGTCTTTTAATTTCTTCGTTTAATAGACTTGAGTTTCTTCGACTTATGTAAATCTTCCATCTTTGGTCCTTTTCTTCGATAAATCTTCGAATAGGCCCAGTGACTTCAAATCTTTTGCATCTCTTGGACAATAGACTTCATCTTGAGTCCTTTTCTTCGGTAAAACCCGTGCAATCCCATGTTTTCTCCAATATTCATCCGGTTGGCTCTGAAAACACAATAAACACAAAAACCACGCATAATTCCAAACAAATGATATTAAATACGCGTTTTGGTCTCGTTTTATCCAGAATTAAGTGGTAAAAGGATGGGTGTTTACACACCTATCAAATCCCATACACTTAACCATTGCCATGCCCTCATGCAATGCTTAGTGATAAAGCAATTTTACACTTTTCTCATAATTAATCAACCTTGGCCTTATTCAAATACTATAAACAAAAAATTAAAGTACTAAAAGAAATTAAACTTTAAAGGAAACAAAAGGATGGAAATAACTTGCAAAGAAACCAATGACTTACATTAGGGCTTTGGTGCTGCGAAGATTTATCACCCTCAAGTTTCACGTTCCCCAAACTAAGCTTAAAAACGAGATCATTGTTATTATAAGTTAGTAAATCAAACACTTACACACATTGCTTAATTATATGCTTAAACTCCCTTATTCCTAGGTGTATCTCTTGTATTTTATTTTTGTCTTAGAATGATCATGAAGATGTATTTTTGGACTTATTTCGATAGTTTATTTAGGCTGAAAGCAAAGTAGGACGATTTGATCAATAGTTAGCTGAAGGACAAAATCTCTTAAAACTGCTTCTCGGGATATCAAAAAGTTCATATCTTGGCATAACTCGGTTCACGATTTGAGACCTTTCTCGGGCCGATATTTGGCATGTACTTCATACTTCATATCTTCGAGAGACGTTCTTGAGATAATGGTCTTCTCATCGTAATAGAGTTTCTTCACTTTGGAGACTTTTGAGGGGTACTCCAACTTTGTTGACCACGACTTCATGATTATTCTTCAATCTCTAATTGGGATTTTGAGATACAACGATCCGCCTCCTTTTCGGACTTGGATCTATTTATCCTCATACCTTGTTAGGGTCTTTTCGGATAGACTTCTCCATGATCTTTATGGGAGTTGATTGCTTTTCGTCGTGAGTCTTGATCCTTCATATTGACTTTGGGAATAATGCTTTTCACATCACCTTGGATCTTTAGCAATAAGATTGAATCCTCATGCCTTGTTAGGGCCTTTTCGGACTCGCCAATCTTCGCGCCCCGCTTCATAAGTTATGCCTTGGCTATGAACTCTTATCATTACCGAGCAACTTTTAAACGATCTTGGGCTAGAAGCTAAGTAACTTTTCAAATCGTACGACCTTACTTATTGCAGATAAATTATTAGCAAGTGATGGGAGAATAGGCAAATAATTACACCAAGTGAGCTTGTGCAAGAATACCGACTTATAATTGACTCTATCATTTCTCGTCCTCCACAATTTAAAATCTCAAGTAATGAGACTCGTGGATACTTAGCCTAATAAACCAATTAAGGTCTACATGGTTAAGGATACTAGCTAGAATAAACTTGGATAAGTCTATTCGGGTTGAGTCAAAATAAACGCAACGGGCCTAATATGTCAAAGATTTCTAAACTAGCTACACCATTTTATTAAAATTTGACTTTATTGCGGGATATATACATACGAAAGCAACGATAAAAATTTAAAAATTACAACTTAAATGGCCAAAGTTAATAAAAAATTTGAAAAATGTTAAAAAATATGATTTTCCGGTTAAATGAAGGCATTTTCATGGAAAAGTCCACTTAAAACTTCGATAGAAGTCCCCCTACACTTAAGATAAACATTGTCCTCAATGTTTAAGCATGTGGGAAAAGTCTCCCCTACACTTATGACATTGTGCACGTTGGTTAACTCAAGTTAAGGAAGAGACGACTAACGTGATCAATTTCAAATGTGAGTATGAAGAAAATTGAATCACGATAGTTGAGAGATAGAACCGGATTTCGGATAACACGGGAGCACGGTTCTTCAAAGGTTCCAAAAGTGCATTCATCCCTGTAATCACATCACCATACAAATACAAACACCTATGTAGGTCCCCCTACACTTAGGAGGTTAAAACATAAAAGGATAGATACTCGGGCTGCCTCCCGAGGAGCGCTTGTTATTTATAACCGAGTCACGAGCCTGACTCGACCCAAAATTAGTTCATGGGGAACGTGGTGAGGGATGGAATCACCTCCTGAGAGGTGTCCTCACCAAATTACAACTTCACTCGTTGGCCATTCACCTTAAAATTAGGCCCATTAGGTTGAGCGAGCTCGAGAGTACCATATAGAAAAATTTGGGCAATGGTGAATGGGCCGGACCAACGAGATTTTAGCTTGCCCGAAAAGATTTTCAACCGAGAGTTAAAAAGTAAGACTTTGTCTCCAACATGGAACTCTCGGTTCTTAATCTTAGAATCGTGAATGAGCTTAGTCCTTTCCTTATAGATCAAAGAATTTTCATAAGCCTCATTATGGAGTTCATTCAGCTCATTGAGTTGGATCTTGCGTAGGTCGCCGGCTTTGTTGATATCAAAATTAGCCCACTTCAAGGCCCAGTAAGCCTTGTGCTCCAACTCAATGGGGAGGTGGCACGCTTTCCCGTACACGAGACAATATGGTGTACAACCAATCGGAGTCTTGTATGCGGTGCGAAAAGCCCACAAAGCATCATCAAGTTTATCAGCCCATGAGGCACGATGCTCTCCCACGGTTCTTTCCAGAATTCGCTTTAGTCCTCGGTTGGATATTTCAGCCTGGCCATTAGTTTGTGGGTGGTAGGCTGTGGAAAGACGATGATTTACACCATACTTAGCCATGACTCTTGCGAATTGGTCATTGCAAAAATGAGTCCCACGATCACTTATAATGGCACGAGGCACACCGAATCTAGCGAATAGAGCTTTCAAAAAGTTACAAACCACCCTTGCGTCATTAGTAGGTAAAGCTTTGGCTTCAACCCACTTTGAAACGTAGTCAACGGCTACAAGGATGTATTTGTTTCCTTTAGAGGAAGGGAATGGCCCCATAAAGTCGATACCCCAAACATCAAAGATTTCACATTCTTGTATGAAATTCTGAGGCATCTCGTCTTTATGTGTGATCGTGCCTTGTTTTTGGCAAACTTCACATCGTTTAACCATATTGTGAGCGTCACGATATATGGAGGGCCAATAAAATCCCGAGTCAAACACTTTTTTGGCGGTGTAGTTGGGACCAAAGTGACCACCGGTGGGTCCTTTGTGGCAAGCATCAAGGATTTCTGAAGCTGCCGGTCCATCGACACATCGACGGATAATCAGGTCGGCACACTGTTTGAATAGGTAAGGGTCGTCCCAAAAGTAAGTCTTAATGTCGGTGAAGAACTTTTTATTTTGTTGGGACGTCAACCCTTCCTTGAGAATTCCACCCGCCAAGTAGTTTGCAAAGTCCGCAAACCACGGGGTTTCATCAGAAGTCGAATTTATAGACATTAAGGTCTCCAAGGGAAAAGAATCATTGATTTCTTTGTTCGGATGATCCCCTTGGTAAGGATCCTCAAGTCTGCTGAGATGATCCGCGGCTAAGTTTTCAGCTCCTTTTTTATCACGAATTTCGACTTTAAATTCTTGGAGAAGCAAAACCCAGCGAAGAAGTCTTGGTTTGGAATCTTGCTTTGTCAACAAGTACTTCAACGCGGAATGATCGGTGTAAACGATAGTGGTGGAAAGGACAAGATAGGGGCGAAATTTTTCAAAGGCATAGACAACAGCTAAAAGCTCTTTTTTGGTTGTCGTGTAATGCAATTGTGCCCACGTCATTGTCTTGCTAGCGTAATGGATTGGTTGGAAGTGTTTTTTCACTCTTTGGCCCAAAACCGCACCAATAGCAAAGTCACTAGCATCGCACATCAACTCAAAGGGAAGCTCCCAATTAGGGGTAACCAAGACGGGTGCCTTAGTTAGCTTATCCTTAAGCGAGTTGAAGGCTTCAAGACACTCTTTGGAAAAGATAAAAGGAGTATCTTTTTCCAAGAGGTGGGTCATCGGGCGAGCGATTAGAGAAAAATCTTTGATGAATCGACGGTAGAAGCCCGCATGACCCAGAAAACTTCTCACACCCTTCACGGTTGAAGGTGGAGGCAGCTTAGCGATAACATCGACTTTAGCACGGTCTACTTCAAGACCGGCTTTGGAAATTTTGTAGCCTAGCATGATGCCTTCTTTTACCATAAAATGGCATTTTTCCCAATTTACAACAAGGCGAGTGTCTTCACACCGCTTAAGCATACGTTCCAAATTGGCAAGGCAAGAAGAGAAGGAATCCCCGAAGACCGAGAAATCATCCATGAAGACTTCCATGGTTTGCTCAACCATGTCATGGAAGATAGCTAACATGCACCTTTGGAAAGTCCCGGGGGCATTGCATAAGCCAAAAGGCATTCTTTTGTAAGCAAATGTGCCATAGGGACAAGTGAATGTTGTCTTCTCTTGATCTTGGGGATCGATGGGTATTTGGAAATAACCCGAGAAACCATCAAGAAAGCAGTAATATTCATTACCCGCTAAACGTTCAAGCATTTGGTCCATAAAAGGTAGAGGGAAATGATCCTTTCTCGTGGCATCATTGAGTTTGCGGTAGTCTATACAAACTCTCCACCCAGTAACGAGACGAGTGGAAATCAACTCGTTGTGTTCATTGGGAACAACGGTTATTCCGCCCTTCTTGGGCACACAATGGATTGGACTAACCCATGGTGAATCCGAAATAGGGTAAATCATACCCGCATCAAGAAGTTTGATAACCTCTGTTTTGATGACTTCATGTATTTTTGGATTCACCCTTCGTTGGCTTTGAATTGTGGGCTTAAAGTCGTCCTCCATGAGAATTTTGTGGGTGCAGAAGTGAGGATCAATTCCACGAATATCAGAGATTTTCCAAGCAATAGCCTTCTTATGATCTTTAAGCACGGCAATGAGGCGAGTTTTCTCTTCATCTTTCAAATCCTTCGCGATAATGACTGGTGACTTCTTCTCTTCTTCAAGGAACGCATACTCGAGATGGGGTGGCAACTCCTTAAGTTCTAAATCCAGAGGATTTTCGACGGGATGCGTATTCAAAGTCGGAGTATCGATAGCAATAACCGTGGGAGTTGGAGGAGAAGGATTGTCTTCGTTGATAAGGTTGTCAAAGAAATGCATGTCTTCATCCCCATCGGTGGGAGAATCATTAGTAGCTAAATTCACATCTCCCATGGTGGCTTCAAGATTGTTCCAAAACAAATAACTTTCTCCAAATAGAGACAGCGATGAATCAATAGAGGAAATGGTTGCAACATTGGGATGAGAGGTAGGAATACTCTTACAAGCATCTTTGAAGTGTTCTTCACAAGCCTCATCAAGAACGTCAATACAATTAACACTCTCGTTGGAATAAGGTTGTTTAGACAACTTTCCCATGTTGAAGACGATTTTATCGTCACCCACTCTCATGATAAGCTCACCGGCTTCAACATCGATGAGAGTGCGACCGGTCCTCAGGAATGGACGACCCACGATCAAGGGAACACGAGGGTCCATCTCGTAGTCGACGACGACGAAATCGGCAGGAAAAGTGAATTTGTCGACTCCTATAAAGACGTCTTCGGCTATCCCCACTGGATAAGCAACCGTACGGTTAGCTAATTCCAAAGTCATTTTGGTGGGGACTAGCTCAGGGAGAGATAATTGCTTCCAAACGCTTAGAGGCATGAGATTAATACTGGCACCTAGATCGGCTAGGGCCATGCAATTCTCTACTCCCGGGAAATTGCAAGGGATTAAGAAACGACCCGGATCACCAAGCTTGGTTGGCAATTTCCTTAAGAGCACTGCAGAGCAATTCTCATTAAGTTGGGTGTTGGCAATATCGAGAAGCTTTTCCTTGTCACTCAGAAGATCTTTAAACATTTTCGCATACTTAGGCATGTGAGCGAGAGCCTCAGCGAAGGAGATGTTAAAATTCAATTGTTTGAACATTTTAAGGAAGTTCGAAACCTGAATATCATCCTTGCTTTTCAGCTTCTCTTTCCTCAACCTAGATGGATAAGGTATATTGGAAGAAGAGGAAGGCTTTGGGAGAATAGGATCACTCACATCCTTGGGTGGAGGAGGGGTAGAAGGAAGAGGTGGAGAAATTGGGGAAGGAGAAGGATGAGGAATAGGAGCAGGTGACTCGTTTTCCTTAGTCACAACCACCGGTGGAGGTATAGGAAGCTCGGGTTCCTTGGTACCTTTACCACTGCGAGTAGTGATTGCTTTCATCTCCCCTCTTGGATTCGCAACGGTGTTACTCGGAAGAGTACCCGAAGAAGAGGGTTGATTACCTTGGAAGAAACTAGCCATCATGTTCTTCAAGTCATTTGTGGCTGTCCAACGTATTTCTCATGTCGGCTCTCAAATCGTTCCCTTGTTTGACCAGGTCTGCTTTCAGGTTGAGCACTTCTCTCTGAATATTTCCCACGATCACATCGTTAGTCCTCATATAAGTTTCCACATCTTGGTGAAGAGCGGTGGGTTGGTTGGGAGGAGCATTATATGCGGGTGGTTGATAAGCAGGTTGTTGGTAAACTTGGTTGTTACGTTGAGGTGGTTGTTGCTGTTTGTGAGGTGGGATGTATGGTGTACGAGGTTGTTGTTGTTGTTGAGGAGGGCGGTTGAGGTTTTGTTGTTGGTTTGGGTTGTTTGGTGGAAAACCGGGTGGTGAGAGGTAGTTGTTGGAGCGGTAGCTAAGCAAATTACGGTCACCTTGAGGTCTAGCTTGATAAGCAGGTTGAGGATATGTGCCATATGCTGCATTCACATTCTCAGCAGGGTAGTCTTGGGTGGCGGTACAAGTGGTGTAAGAGTGAGGACCCCCGCATATCTCGCATGGTTGGTTAACAGCACTGACTTGAGCATTTTTAGCGTTGTTGCTGTTGTTGTTGTTAACGGTGTGGGTAACAAGCGATTCAAGAAGCGTAGTGATTTTGTCAAGTCGCTTGTCGCTGTCACTAGTGCTAGCACTAGCGACATTGGTCCGAACACTCTTGGTTTGCACACGAGACTTATTCTCACTGATATCCCAAGCAGCATTAGAAGTCTTAGCCAAAAGATTACCCCCCGAGGCACTGTTTAGTGAATCTTGGTCACTCATGCTTAAACCATTGTAAAAAGTATTAATTTGATGTACTTTGGTAAAACCATGTTGTGGGCATTTTCTTAAAAGATCTTTGAAACGATCCCAAGATTCACTGAACGACTCATCGTACTTTTGTTCAAAATTTATGATTTCATTCCGCAAAGCGGTAGTACGAGAGGGTGGGAAAAAGTAATTGATAAACTTGGTCTCCAAATCCGTCCACGAGAGAATACTCTGTGGCGGTTCCTTAGCAAGCCAATGCCGGGCTTGTCCCTCTAAAGAAAAGGGAAAAAGTTGTAGACGGATAACCTCTTGTGGAACACCATTGAACTTGACCGTGTTAGTGAGTTGTAAGAATCTCTTGATGTGGTCATGTGGATCATCAATGGTACGCTCCAAGAATGGTTGAGCAGAGACCATCTGGATAAAGCCTGATTTGAGCTCAAAGTTGTTGGCTGCAAACGCTGGTATAACAATTGGATCAGTGTTGCCATCTACATGAGCTTGTAGCAGTTCAATCATCGGTTGATTATCCGGTTGAGGCTCATTGTTGTTGTTATTATTCATGTTGTTGAAAGGTGGGTTGTTGTTGTTATTATTGTTGTTTAGAGGTGGTATGTTATTGTTGTTGTGCACACCGGCCATGTCTAAGTGATCGACAGGCTCGGGCTCTTGATAAGACGTGGATCGAGTGCGCATACACCTGCAAAAGAACTAATAAGCGAAAAACAAAGCAAAAATATTTTTGGTTTTTTTATGTTTTTTTACTTTTTAGGACTTTTGAAAATTTTATATTTTTTAGTGTTTTTGAAGATTTTTATGAAAAAGTAACGTTCACGGGGAACGGATCCCAAAATCCAAGTTCTCACAAAAAACTTTTGATCTTAACGAGAAGAGCCGGCAGCGGCGCCATTTGATATTGTGCTTTTGCTAGGTTCATTTGTTCTCTCAGAATCCTCTCGAATTGATCTTGGTTCTAAGTGGAATGATTGTTCTTGGTTACTAAAAAGGGGAGTGATTTTCTAGTCTACTAAAAATACGTTTTTACGTATATTACGTATATTAGAAAATAAAAGGGGAATGATTGTGGGTCGTATTTGTTAGAAATACGTTTTTACGTATATTAGAAGTATCGGTCACTCCACAATATTATTTATGTTGTAATAGCTCGTAGTTAGTGTTACTTATTAAGTTAAGTAAGAAACCGACCCATGGGCTTGTCATGGGTCGGCCCAAGCCCAAATAAGGGCCTTGGATTTAAATACCCCTTTCCACCATGGAAAGGGGTTGGTTGTTGATTTTCACTTTTCTCATTTTGAATAAAAAGACACATAGTTTCTCTCTCACTTTCTCTCTCTAGTTTCTCTCTCTAGAAATCTTCAACCCACTTCATAGATTCATAGGTTATCAAGATTCTATATTTGGTATCAAGAGCTATGGGGTGATTTAAGGTAATGATTTGTGTTATTTTTTAGTTTTTGATTGTATTAGTGTTCTTTAAGAAGATCCATCTTAATTCTTGGAGTTTTTGGTGTTTTTGTGATTGGGATTAGTAGATAAGTATTAGTTTTTACTTATTTTAGTTGAAATCACAAAACTTTTTGGGTAACTTGGTAAAAATCTGGGTTTTTTCATCATTTTTTGATCGACTGTACTCGAACAAGGTTACTGTTTCCCAGATAAAAGTTCCGAACCAAAAGTTCTGGATCAACAAAAGTTCCAGATCAAAAAGTTCCGAACCAAAAGTTCCGGATCAAGGAAAGTTCCGGATCAAAAAGTTCCGAACCAAAAGTTCCGGATCAAGGAAAGTTCCGGATCAAGGAAAGTTCCGGATCAAGGAATGTTCCGAACCAAAAGTTCCGGATCAAGGAAAGTTCCGGATTAAGGAAAGTTCCGGATCAAGGTAAAGTTCCGGATCAGGGGAAAGTTCCGGATCAAGGAAAGTTCCGGATCAAGGTAAAGTTCCGGATCAACGGAAAGTTCCGGATCAAGGAAAGTTCCGGATCAAAGGAAAGTTCCGGATCAAGGAAAGTTCCGGATCAAATCTTCCGAACCAAAAGTTCCGGATCAAGGAGTTCCGAGCCAAAATCTTCCGAATCAACACTTCCGAATCAACAAAAGTTCCGAATCAAGGGATATTTTACTTGTTTTTTCGACGATTTTTTAGAGGATTTAATCTTGGTTTCTTACAACAAAAACTCAACACAATTCACAAGCTTTACTTCACTGCTCGATCAACCGATAATCTTTGTCTCTTTGAAGTGAACAAAATGAATCCGAATTCATTAATGCCTCAGATGACATCACTTACGGACATTTCCGTCATTACGGGAACGGATAATCGCCCTCCAATGCTCATTAAAGAAGTTTTTGAAGCATGGCAAGGCCGTATGATGTCATACCTTAAGGGAAAACCGATTTATGGGAGGCTTATGGTTAAGTCAATTCTAAATGGTCCACTTGACTATGGTACCATCGTGGTTAACAATGTGACTCGACCAAGAGAATTTGAAGAACTTACACCAGCTCAACAACTTGTTGCCGATGCAGACGAAAAGGCTCTTCAAACCATTCTCCAAGCTCTTCCATATGACATCTATCGAATGGTAAGTCAGTATACGGTGGCAAAGGATTTATGGGAACGTCTAAAGGTGTTGCTACAAGGTACGTCTCTTACCAAACAGGAAAGGGAATGTCAGTTGTATGAGCTGTTTGATAGATTCACGTACAGCCCAGGGGAAACGCTTCACGACTATTACTTCAGATTCACTACTCTCATGAATGATCTGAATGTATACAATCTCGTGATTGCTCCATTCCAGGTTAACATCAAATTTTTGAATACTCTACCTCAAGCTGAATGGGGTGAGTATATTACCGATGTTAATTAACCAGGGATTTGCATAAGTGCAATTTGGATCAACTATATGCTTTTCTTCAGCAGCATGAGAAACATGTGATCATACACCGTTCGCCTCGAGGTATGTACCCTGATTCATTAGCTTTGATGGCGAATCAACCAAGCTGTCACACAACAACACTCCTTATATCTTGGGACATCAAGCCTATCATCCATCACCTTACATGACACCAACCTTCCCCCAATACTCGATTCTACCGCAACCACCCACCTCACATCAGCAACAATATCGGTTTAATGTACCTTCATCACAATATGCTTCACAACCTCACCCAGCAAGCATAATACCCAAGTATTTCTTTTACTTTTAATGCTATCACACGTCTTAAGTCTTAATTATAATAAAATATAATTACTACTAGTGAAAACACACTTATTTGGAATTTCCAAGCATTATGTGAACATATTTTCATTCTTTTTTTAGTTATTTTGATGGTGTATTTCAGGTTGAGTGTCTAAAATATATTGGATTCTGTATGACACGACAAATGAAGGATTATCCATTTATAGAAATGTTTCATAGCCCAGCACTAGTAAGTTTATACTGTTTTTTTGTCTAACATTCTCTCCCTATACTTTGTGTTTTCTTCTACAAATTGTGGAAACAATTATGTTGCAGGTATGGATATGATTGGAAATGGGAAGAATCAAATAAAAACGTGTTACGAACTCATACAACTGTCGTGTCCTCCAGGATGTTGTATACACTTGCACAGGTATAAAATATTTTGCTTTTCCTAAAGAAATCTCTAAGAGAAAAGATGCATTAAGAAAAATGGTTTGAATCTAGAAACAAGATGTTCTATGTTGGGTCTTTTATCCTTAAATGCTTCGGCTTGGAGTTGAACTGTTTATTTGGCTGCACAATAATCTGTTAACTGATATATTTAGCAGAAACCTTTTGAATCGAAGAAGTACTACTCTATTGATCAGGTTTTCAGAAATGAAGCTGTTGATCGCACACATCTTAGTTTCATCAAATTGAAGGTATCTATTGTATGACTCGTGATGTTAGAATAACATTGTAGGTATGTCTCAGTATTATGATATTTCTTTTACTTATTGTTACAGGGCTAATATGCGACCGTGGACTAAGTCTTGGACATCTTGAGGGCGTACTACATGATCTTTTCTCCCGTTTGGGTAACGTTATTGATATGAAAATACATAATTTTTGAATTGTGACACTAAATTTGAATAATGTTTTAATAATATTGTGCCAAGGGTTGCAGGAAATAAGTTGCATTTCAAGCCTGCTTACAATCCATACACTGAACCCAGCATGGAAATATTTTGGTAGGTTAACATCATTGTCGATTAATAAATTGATGAATTTGTGACTTCTGACAAGAGTATTATCTGATTTGGCAGTTATCATGAAGGCTTTAAGAAATGGGTTGAAGTAGGAAATTCTGGGATGTTCAGACCTAAAATGTTACTACCTATGGGACTTCCAGAGGATGTTAGAGTTATTGCTTGGGGTCTTTCCCTTGAACGGTATGTGCAATTTATATTCTTTTTATTTTTCTGAGTTTAGTGTTAAACAATATTTATTTGTGAATTATCAATTCTATAATTATCAGTTAATGACTGATACCACACAACTATCTTTCATTTTCGTAGAAAATGTGACTTATAAAAGGGACGGGTTTGGTAACGATAAAAACGGGTCAGGTCAAATGGGCAAATAAGTGATGTAGGAGGTCTAACGTCTCTTAGCATCTCATTTGACCTGATGGAAGCCAAACCATAACCCATAGCAACTGGCTTAAATCTTTTGCTTATCTAATTATGTATTCTACTAATATATAATTATGTGAAAAGGGTATTATATAGTCTATTTTCATTACAATTTATAAATACAATTGTTTTGACACCAGGCCAACTATGATCCTATACGGCTACGATAACATCAGAGATCTCTTCGGGTCCAAGGTATGCGCGATTACTTTTGAGCGTCAAAAATCATTGAAACAAAATTGCCATGATTTAAAACTTGGTTTGGTTTTGTTTATGTTTATTCAGGTGGACCTGGGTCTTATCAAGAGAAACCCAATATGAAAAATTGGCCTACAGTCCCAGCCTGATGATGAAGACGTCGCTTAATACATGTAATTTTTGAAATATACAAAGTTTTGGCACAAAATACCGCACATTTCTAGTCTCTTATTGTTAAATACATTGAAGGTCAGAAATAGATTTAGTCTTGTTTAGTAATTGACAAGTTTTTTTGTATCATCACTTTACTTGATTTGTTATCTCATTCGACTTTATGATGTGCCCTCAGCATTAAAAGCCTTATCTCTGTCATGTCCTACACTAGATTAGCCGCCCATGCTACCAAGGATTGGACCGTGAATTGACATATAAACATGTTTTATGTTACTCGATCAATGAGTCTTCTTGATAGCAATTGATAAACAATTTGGTCATCAACACATATGGTCTCTACAATTCCCAGTCATTCTTGTGAGATGTTTTTCCACAACAAAATTTCTTATCATAGACTATATTAATGAGCGTTGAACAAAACTCTTTTTTCAGTTTTATTACTTTTTATAAGTCATGTATGAAAATTTGAAATCATCCTTTACGAGACTATCTATGCGTTTTGACGACAAACAAGTGGTGGCCGGGTTAGAAGGGCACAATTCGCTAAACATGCTCGGGCTAAACAGGCAAAAAAACATATAAAAATGTGAATTTTTTTTAAAAATATACAATACTTGATTAAAAGTCGGGAAAAAACATTAAACATAAAAAGATCCGCCAAATGATCAGTTTGGTGTTATACATACGTCCATTAAAGCCCATCTAGTGTCTTACGTGTGTGGTCATGGAGTCCATCAATAATAATAAATGAGCAAACTGTGCGCAATACTTTTAAATTAAAAGTACTCATAATAGACAAAATGAGTAAGAATTGTCACCTCTACAACAAACTACCGTCTTTTTATAGTGGCTTTATTGAACTATGAGTCCCACATTGGACAAAATATAAAATTTTGCATGTTTAATATGTCTAATATGCACATGTTGCATAAATTAGAAATAATATTAAGTCATAGATATCCGACAGTTTCATGGTTGTAAACTCGTCATTCACAGTGCCGCTTGCCTTAACTTGAAATATAAAAAGTTACCAATGAAACAAATGTTGGTTAGGGTAACACAGATGAGACCAATGTTGATTACTTTTTTACGCAATTAACCTAAAAATCATAGATATACATGTTAAACAAGTTTCATGTTCATATATGATTTAACATTCAAAGTTCATCATGCATAGGTTGTCCTAAACCAAAATTTAAAGTGAATCCCACAATAAGTATAATCCAGCAAGGACAATCATAACAGAATCAAATTTTGAGGTAATTCCTGACTCCTGGATGACATAAAAAGGACAACCTTGCTTTTTATGTACCTTGTTTTGGGGTATTTATTACCTTGTTAGAAGTAAATTCTTCGGAACTGCAATGATAGTTGTCATTATCCTATTGGCTACAATTCCTAGAGGATTCAACCCCTGAAAAGTTGATGGGGGCGTTTCTCCTGTGTTATGTTGATTGGGAGCTTAAATTCATCAAGGGACCAATTTGGATTCTAAAAGCTACAAGTTCGGGCTTGACTTCACTTTATAATTTACTTCTACAATTATTCTGACAATTTAAGTTTTGTAAAGATTTTCTAATTTGCGGAGGTTTATATGGGGCGAAGGAAATTGGCTCCTTATGTGGGTCAAAGACAACAACCCCTCTTTTTAAGTACTGGTTGAGGTATGTTTTTACAGACGGATTCTGATCAAGTACCTGCATTTTAAGAATGCAGTTCCAAAGTCCAAACACCTTTTTCTTACTATTCAAATACCCCCATTTCACGATATAAATTGGAAATCATATGTTGATTATCCGGGATAGAGTGAACGTGAAAGCCGGTCTATAGCTCCCCGAAAAGAGAGGCATCTTTTTGTTATATGCTTCGAATAAACTATTTTTCTCGGACGGTATTGTTTGATTTTGATCAGATTCTATATCATGAGCCCGGACAAAGGTCCGCACCAACTTGGAATTTTTAATCTACAACCGGTGGATAAAGTGGAAGACATGGTAAAGAAGGGGAGTCAGGGACGTAGACGGAGAAATCAAAGTCACAAAATATGCTTACATCAAGATGAGGAAAGAGAGACGGTATTTTAAAAGCACGCACATTAGGGACTCTCATATTGATTCTTCACTTCGACCTCCGCCGAACAAAAAAAAAAGGATAAAATGATCATTTACTCAGGAGGTTTGGGGTTTAACAAATTCATTATGATCATTTTTTTTATTCGGTAGAGGTGCAAGTGAAAAACTAATACGAGAGTCCCTAATGCACGAGCTTTTAAGATGTCGTCCTCTTTTCACATCTTAGCACATCTTGTTTCTTAGTTTCTCCATGTATGTCCTGACTCTTCTTTCTTACCAGGCTTCTATTTTCACTTCCTGTTGTAGCTTAAAAATTCCAATTTGGTGCAGACCCTTTTCCAGCTCATGATATATAATCTCTGATTATTCTCTTCAAAATTGAGCAATACCGTCTAATTAACATATGATATCCAGTTTATTTCATGAAATAGGGTAACTTTAATACGCATAACTCAAACTATTCTTTCTATGAAACTAAAGTTATACTTGTAACATTAGCATTTGTTAGTGCACTGAAAACACTACATTGTTAATAGAAAACCGAAAATTTTGGACAAATCGGGTCAACCAAACACAACGAAAACCTATTTTAATTTTTTAACCAACCCACCGATATCTACAACTAATAGATGATTATTCAAACCTGTCAAGAACATCTTTGCGTTTCATTGTTGAGAGCAAGTTACGAGTCCGCCCTAGTAATGATCGATGACCCTTATTCACTCTCTGCTTTCTTTAACACTCCTGTCGATTCCTCTACATTTAACAAAAAAAGGCACCTTTAAATTGCTTATTAGTGTCAAGATTTGTTCAAGTCGAGTGCATATTACATATTACTTTGAATTCGTATCTAACTATAGGTGGTGTTTGGATTTGTCTTTTGAAACTATCAGATTACTATCTTTACTATAATCAGTAAACAAGAATAAAAAAGTGAAATATTAAGACCAATAAAACCCTATACACCCAACAGTCCTAAACGATGTCCCAAGCCTTGTTAGTATGCCCATGTCTTTCACCATAAACACACTATTCTCAAAGAAAACAGTACGGCAATCTAATCCAATTCTTACCTTCGCGTCATAGTTCGGCATTGGACCAATCTCCATTGGATCCATCTCTATTACGACATTGATTTAGACCGGATTGAAACCGCACATTATCATGTTCAATACAGATTTGGGGATCGATATTAATTAGGGCGATTATAGATTATCATGTTCAATGCAGATGAATAGTGGGGTAAGGATCGGGGAAGAAGGGTTGATTGTCAGGAGTGGTTAAATGTGGGTGTGTGTGTGTGAAATGGTGGGTTGGGTGAGAGTTTAATGTGGGTAACTGTGTCAAAAAGTTAGTACATGGTACATTAGCATAAGTTTAGAAAAAGGTTGAATAAAAAAATTTAAGTATAAATAATATAAAATGTTTTTTTAATGATTCAAAAATAATAAAATTAAGTTTTAATTAATTAAAAAATAAAGTCGCATAAAAAAGTACCATTACACACTTCTTACAAAAAAGAGTACTTTTTTTAGATGAATAGTATTTTTATTAATTTAAAATTAAAGTCGCTTAGGTAGCTTAAAGTTGCTTAGGTAGCTTAACGTAGCATAAAGTGACATAAGGTGGCTTGAGGTCGCTTGGGTATTTTGACAAATGCACTTCAAAAGTGGTCTGGGTAGTTAGCCCTAAGAAAATCTGCACTTCTTGAATTAAGTCCCTTTTGTCATTCTCTGTTGATATTGATTCTTAATAAATAGAATTTCCGACACAAAATATGTTAAATTGCATCTTAAAAATTGGTTCTTGTGCATTATGGATTGCGTCAGTGACTTACTCATTTTATTTTAATACTTTTGTTGCGACCTAAGGAAAAATAAGATGCCATTGCCAATTAAACTAATACCTAGCTACATGTAATATACCGTGTTTTTGTTCGTTATATATTGGGCCAAAGGACATACTAGTGTCGTATTCTATGTTGTGTGGTAGTTTAACAAAATAAGCAAAATTTACGATAAGATTAGCATGCAATCTGTGAACCCAATAAACTAAACCCGATACTCGACAGACCTGAATCTGGTAGACTTGATACTTTATCGGGTCGGTCTGTGGGTTAATTTTTTCCCAAACCCGACAGATCCGACCCGATAAGCCCTCTAACCCAACTCGATAACCCGTTTGACACCCCTAGTGATGTATGTGGCGGAAAATAATCAATAGTTGTCGATTATTATCAACAGTTGATCGCTGCAAACATTAATGTAAACCTGCCCACTACCTCGAACCCAGTCAGTTCATAAGTGATGTTGAAAATGATGACTACCTTGGAGATGAATAGGCCGGGAGGTATTTCTTTTCGGTTGGTTGTTGAACAATTTTTGATTTTGAAGTTTTTCATTGAACAATACTGTTTATATTTTTGTTGAACTTTACGTGGGGCGAAGAATAACTACTTAAACGTTTGTCAATTTGAAATGTGATTTGTGTGTTTTAGTTATTGTTTGTGTTGATTTGGAAATTTTAAAAATTTGTTTGCATATTCTACAAACAAGCGATCACCATGCGGTTTAAAAAATGCAAGCACCTTTAGGTACTACATACACGAGGCGACAAAAGGTTGTCGTTAATTTTTCTTGGTAACTTGTCAATGGAATTATAGTAACCATTTATAGCCGCTAAAACAGTCGCTAAAGATTTTGGTCAATAAGGCAAAGGACTTTTAGCAACCAAATGTAGTCACAAAGAGTGGTCGATAAACATTTTGGCAAATTACTCAAGAGTTATATGTCTACATGTAATCGCTAAAGGTTTTATATAAAAGCTTGGACAAAAGTCAAAAATCCGAAAAGTTAAAAGTAAAAAAAAAAGTTAACCCAAACCCTCACTAAAGTAAAAATTGTTGTCGTTAAATTAAAACTATTAGCCATGAGATTATAAAGACGGAGTTTATTGATATCACGTATTTTTTATATAAGTTATAGTGACGACATTTTAGGCTTTTAGAGATGACGTGCATCATTTTTTGATGAAGAAGTTTCCGATGAATCAATAGAGATGATGTATTAGCTTTATGTTAGAGGTAGTTTATTTATTAGCTTTGTGTTACGATGAATAAATTAGTTCATGTTTCAAATAGTTCATGTATCATCTCTGAGTTTGTATAATAAAAGTTTATGGATCCAAATGTGGTTACAAAAGTAGTTATGTACAAGTTTGTCAAGTTTGAGCTTGTTAAAGTAGGTTTTCTATATCACAGGGCCATATTGTATGGCTAAAGACTTTTTACCATTTTTAAAGCTTTTCATAAAGTCTTTTTTTCATTGGATCAATACTTTTTGAATTCTTCAAGTCTTTTACAAAAATGTTACTCATTTATTAAGCTTATTATTAGATATCATAGATGCATCAAGTCATTGATGACTTGATTTGATGCATTGTAGATGGTCTAAGTGATAGAACTTTGTCGATCAAAATAATCTGAGAATCGTGTCAAACACTTTCACATCAAAGTATTTTGATGATTCTATCGAAATCTTCAATCGGATAAAACTCAGATTCGAACTGAGATTGTGGTTTTGTTGTTATGAACGAAACCAGACGCATAGAATGAATAATTGACCGCGCTGCCCCTTGGACCATGCTAGGGCCGTGCCGCCCCTTAGACCCTGCTAGCAGGGGTGCTACCCCGGGAGTGAAGACCCCGTATGATAATCATAATAACGTGATACAAGTGTGCACTCTGCACAACCCACAACTTGATGAATATTTATCACGATTACACATTAGTCAACTAAGTCAATCTATTACACTTAAATTATATTGTTAACACAAAATCACCAACACAAACCAACGTCTTTGTATCAAAATTAAATGAAGCGTGATAAAACAAAATGCCAATATAAACATCCCAATATATGAGATCTATGCATACCAAAAAGCGCAGATCGCAAGAAAAGGCGCTACAAACATGATGGTTGTTGTGCTGGTTTCCGATGATGGTTCATGATTAAAAAATTGAAACATAAAAGCTCCATAATCATACTAGCTTCAACCCAATTTCAAAATCTCAAAGTTGATAAGTATAAGGACATGGATATGTTTAGGCTATGGAGAAGAAGCATAACTCAGAAATTAGAAATCAAGTCAACGAACAGTAAAAAGAAAATAAAATGAAGCGTGATAAAACAATCACTTGTCTTCTCTTTACCCATAATGGAATTCTATGCTTATCAACCATTATAAAGGAATACCAGATTATTGTAGATTTGCAGAGATAGAAAGATGTGGTGGTGGGAAGTCTAAAGTGCCGGCGACGGCATCATGGAGATGCAATTGGTGGTGGTGGTCAACGAAGATGGGAGGAAGAAGGTCAATTGGGGGTTTCGAGATGTGGTGAGTAAGATGAATGGTGTGGGCGGCGCATGGAAGCGGTATGGAGGTGAGGAAAAAGAAGGTTAGGATTTTATAAACCGGAGTGCGAGATACATGTAAGGGATAAAAGATGGGGGTGTTTGGCATCAACAGAAATAACTTATAAGTTCTAACGAGGACTTGTAAATTAACAAGGACTTGTAAATATAACGGGGTCAAAACAGGTCAACCAGTGCCACCAGTTCAAATCCGTAATCACCTCCGTTAGTACATAAGTTGGGAAGTTTGGCAATACCGTCATAGTTATTAGTAAAGATAAAAGGAATGCTGCACAACTTAGTGAAAAGTGGCAAGTTCAATACATGTAGAAACAATTATCCCTTTTAGAAATAAGACAAATATGGTAACAACTAGTGTAATATGTTTAAAGACAGGCTCAGTTCGGAAACAAGCAAGTCCATTGAGAGAAACATTACCGCAGCATATAGCCATTTAAGATAGGGAAGATACTAAATAAATCATTATGTTTTCCATACATAGGTTTAATGAAGTCTAGTCATAGATTATAAATATCAAACGCACAGATCAACCATTAGTTTATTCAACTAAAACATGCTACTACTACCCATAATAATTCAGAAACACCTAACTAAACATAATATCTGCTTCATCAGTGATAAGAAAACTCTTAACTAGGTCCATTTAACCTGGATAGGTCCGTAAGACATAGTTTCTTTTGTGCCTTTTGGGAGTGTTACCTTAACATATCCATCAACAAATTCTGCGGTTACCTTTTTTGCATCAAAAGGATGCTCGGGATTAATTTTAACTGCATCGGTGATTTTATCACAAGAAACTCTGCCCATTCCAGAAACAAGGATCCAGTTTTGTTGCACCAATAAAAGTAGTTCATCTTTTGTGAATCCAGTAAGGTCCATCGTGACAACCAACCCTTCTCCGGAAAGCTTCATGGTTGGATTCACCTTTCTTGGCGCCTTCCTTTTCGGTCCAAAACGAATGGTAGTATCAGTCTTGATATTCCAATCCCAGCCGGAGTTCTCTTCAATGGTCACCAGTTGCTTAAAGAACCTCGCACATGTAGAAAAAATATTTGATGCATCTTTTGTTCCAGGTGACAAAGCTGATGAGACATGGAAAAAAAAAAAACCTATAACTATCATTGATAAAACCTGGTTAAAAATTAATAAATAAACAGATGTATATAGATTACTAAAGAAAGAAAGAAACAGCTTGTACAACTATATAGAGTCCGTTTGGTGTCAGAAAGGTGTATGTGAGTCCAAAACCGAGCCGCAGACCGAGAATAAAAAAAAGGCAGGCTGAGGAGGGGACGAAATTGTGTTGAATCCGGTTTGGTCTGATTCGGTCCCAGGTCCATTGTGCTCAACCCTAGGTTGGTATGCGTCTAATACCACGCGTGTGTTGGGTTTATGTTAATTATATAAGTGTAGAATGTCAGCTGAAAGCAAGCCTGTAAACCAGATTTTCATTAAATAGTTTGAACAAGCAAATTAAGAAATCATGTATACAGTTGATCTCTGAATATATGCGAGGTATCTCATGAATAAGTTTTGGTGGTGAATTTAAGAAGATCAAACAGATGGTATTGCAGGTGGTTGAAAGTGTTGTCCAAGTGTGTTGTGTACCTTATATTTGAGTAATAGGTGAGCAGTTTAAACGGAACTCACACGCCCTTGACAAAATGATTGGTTCTAAAGAATTCAAGGTCCAACATCATGGGAACTGTTATAAACTTGTGAGACCAAGAGTATTCAACATGTACCAGGTATGCAGTTTGCTCCCGGTTTCATATAGCTAGGTGGGTGGAGAACAATAAGACCAAGTATTTTGTGCTATCTAATAAGTAATAATAACACAGAAAGTAAGTGAGAATGGTAATTACGTACTGCCACTTTGGAAGCAATATGATGTTATCAGCAAAGCTTGAAGAACACACAGTAGAGATGAGTCTTAAAAGCTTAATTTTTTTTGGGGGGTTTCGAGACTCGAAATCCCGGGGCATCCCCGCTGGGTGTGGTTTGGTTTCTTAAAAAGCTTCTGATCAGGAAGTTATCCCTATGCGGCATAGGGATAACTAGTTTGGATGGGACTATGGTCATGAGAGGGATTGAAAAAACATATAAAAAGAAAAGCACCAACAAACCATAAAAACATATGAAAATCAACCTTGCTCGGTAGAGGAATCTTTGGTTGAAAAAGAGAAAAGGAAATCCTTCCAAGTTGGTGGAGAAACCGAATCAGATTGAGCTTCTTTGACCTCCAATTGTTGGGTTTTGTCAGATTTCTTGATACTAGAACTAGAACTAGAAGAAGAAAATTGACGGATTCTTCTTGTTACCAATAATGACCTTCCGATCATAATTTTCCGACCTATAATAATCACTCTGGAACTCATTTGTTTTTTTTAGGTTGTTTTTCTCCACCGGAGTCTTTCTTAAAACTTCACCAGGATCATCATCAGTTTTTATGTCGGGTCGGTTTTTGCTTCGCTGGTGCAATCTTATTACTCTATATATATACTAAAGACCATTAGACAAAACTGTCGGTGCCCAATGCTGGGCTCCAGATTGCCTGATGATGGGCTGCTGTTGCTTCGTTTCGTGGGCTTTCTAATGTTATGTTTTCTAATGGGCTGCTTTATATATAAGCCAATTATGAAGATTTTGACCAACCAAATGGATGATATATCAAACCTTACAATTCTAACGCAAAATGAATCATCCCTACGGACGGACTACTAGTATTACTTTCCTGTTGGATGTTAGGATAATTTCATATTTATTTTATATGAAACTTAAAATGCCATATTTACTTAATTTACAAGTGAAAAAAAATACATAAAATATACAATAACCTTAATGTATGTTTGGAGAAATATAGAATTTTGATGTTTAAATTGAGGAAATATGAAATGGTTCCTATCTTCTAAGTGCTTTCATATACAAATAACACGATCGTTTATAAAGTTAAATAAGGATGAACTGCCCACATTTCTTTAGCAACTTATTTTCGCAGCCAAGAAAAAATCATACACCCCTCGAACCTTGTTTAGGCTAAATCACATTGCCAATATGTTATTTATTGTTACTCCATCAGATTTGAATTTATAGTCTATGTTTCTTTTTTACGAATTAATTGTTCACTACTAAAGTTTGAAAAAGAATTCTAATCAACTTTACTATATTACTCTTTTTTAAATTTATAATTACAAACTTTGAAGAACATTTCAATTAATTAGGTTAACATAGAACTATCATTTTGTGTGTGAGAGAGAGAGAGAGAGAGAGAGAGAGAGAGAGAGAGAGAGAGAGAGAGAGAGAGAGAGAGAGAGAGAGAGAGAGAGAGAGAGAGAGAGAGAGAGAGAGAGAGAGAGTAATAAATGCATTTTTACAAAAAAAATTCTTAAATTGTGTCTTTTTCGGAGGACAATAATCTTTGGACGGAGGGAGTACAATGCTAGCTTTAAGGCTCGCCTCTTTGGATGTTCATTCAATTGCACTGTGATAGCAAAGTATCCAATCATACACTCGAAATGTACACAACTCTAGGCATACTAAGGGATCTGTTCTAGAAACAATACCGATACCAATGTACCAGAAAGGCATTTAACCTCACATGTTAATAATAACATGCTAAGGATAAAGATCTTTAGATTTTACATAAGTCTTGAATCTATTTTTCAAGTATATAAAATTGTCGGTTTCGAAAAGTTGTGGTCTTTTCATAGATTGTCCTTCTAGATATTATTTAGAATCTATAGATTGATCCAAGCTGTAAATACAATATATTTTAAAAATGTTGAGTGATCCATGCTCTTGATATCAATTATAGAAACTTTAAGGGGGTTGAATAGTCTCCCAGTTATAATTACGTTTTCAAAAACTTTACTTGTTAAAAAAACTTAGATTCGGGTTTTATGTTTAATCACTTGCCAACAATATGAATATATAATAAAAACAACTAACTACGATATAGACAATATAAATAAATGAATTTAAAAAGAAAGAGAGAAAGAAACGACCAAACCACAACACCCAGAATGATAGTAGTTCGGCTATGAATCACCTCTTCACCCTACTTCACTACTCTAGTATATGACTCGATATTTCGCTATGTCAACAAGCTCCTTTAGGCGAAAAAAACCCGTACAAGAGTAGATTACATCAATTTTTGACACTAAGCCACATGTCGAGTTATAATCCTAGGTAGAATCAATCTATCACACAAGTACTTCCTCGCTTATGAAACACAATCATGATCATACTCTAATAAAGATCTCACAAAATCAGACAAGATCACAATGGATTACACAAGGTCTCACACAATCACACTCAAAATATATGAGACTTGGGTGATGAATTAAATAAAACAATTGCTTGACTTTACCATATACTATAATTACTTGTCTTTTCTATGAATAGTTATTATCACCTGATGATGGGCTGCTTTATATTGTTTGCTTCGTTCGTTGGCTTTCTAATGTTGGATTTTCTAATGGGCTGCTTTATATAGTTAATATATAGCCAATTATGAAGATTTTGACCAACCAAATGGATATAGGAAACCTTACAATTCCAACGCCAAATGAATCATCCCTACGGACTACTAGTATTACTTTTCTGTTGGATGTCAGTACCTTTTTTAGGATAATTTCATATTTATCTAATATGAAACTTCTCTAAGCCTACCAGTGTGAAATATATATATTTAGGGCGCCGACAAAACAATTTAAGGGACTGACTAGACTAAGTGCTCTCCTTTTCTCCATTCTGGTAGAGGTGTTTCTAGGGCAATTTTTAGTTGGTTAGGAGGTGGAAATTTTGAATTTCAAATTTATATGTTTTAATAAGAGATTTATTTTAATTAGAAAAACTTTTGTAAAATTTTTATAGAACTTTAATGGCATTTATAAAATACAAGTTTTATCCCTTTCATCGTATAGCAAGTTTATAACTTATTTATTCATACTTTAATTGATAAATGTCGAAATGTGAATTTACGACTAATAACTTGCTTATGTTTGATTTTACGTAGAATGTTTTCTACACACTGTAATCTTCAAAACCTTAAGAGATCGAAAAATATAAATAACGTTACTAGTGAGTTTATACACGTTTCTCTCCATTTTCATAGAAGCAAAAAGGCTTCATCGATAACTAGAGAGAAAGAATTCGAAAAAATAAGCATTGGATTCAGCTATAGATGTTTGCTAAAACAAGTTAAAAACACACATGAATATGTATATTCTATAACAATTGTAGCATATATGACAAATACTTATGAGATAATAGAAAGAAGATATAACTTCACTAATATCATCCATCATCATAATTTTTCAAGCATAACACCATTCACTCATGAGAAAATTTGGCACAAAAACATGCCATACACTTATTTGATTAATAAATAAAAAACCTAGAAATACAGGTTAGAAATAAAGACCTAATACATAAACCACACTATTTATATTAAATGGGCTACTAGAAAGCTAATAAACGTGTCAAGGACTTGTCATAAAAAGGTGATGAAATTTTTATTTGAAAAACTAAAGGATTATTTATGGTGACTTTGGTGGATCGGAAGTGGTTGGTGGTACGAAAGTAGTATGAGGTGGTGTGGTAGTTTGTGGAGGTTGGATTAGAGCATACTTAATGTAAAGAACCTGGGGTTTAGTTCATATCTTAGGCCAAGGACGTTGTTATGATTATGTATGCAACAAATACAAAAATTTTCATTATACTTCAAAGATTTAAAATGGTATAGGGTTACCCTTGATAAGGGATCGAAGTATAGGAGGTAATGGAGAAGGTGTCTGGTAAGCTATGTTTGATGGTGATATTGGTGAAACTATTAAGGTGATGTCCAGAGGTTCATATTCATTGGAAGTTTGATAATGTGATATCGTTGATGGTGGTGATTCAGTGGAGCTTGAGTAGAGTTTGGTGGAAGGAGAAGAGAGAATTAGAAGTCGTAATGCCAATTACTGATGGTGTTTTGGTTGGTGTATTTGATGCATCGGAGAATTTAGGAGATGATTGTGGTAAGGGTTTTCATTTGTGTGAGATCATTCAACAATTTTCTTTGTGGAATGATTGTGAATTTTGTTCTTTTGTTTGTGTTTGACGTTGATGTTTGAGAGGATGCGATATTTGGGATGTGTTGGGATTTTACAACTAGTTAACCATTTAACTACGAGTGCGCAGCGAAATGGATCTAGTTTAGTGTTTATAATTAACACATAAATAAAGCAATATAAATACTAACCTTTTAGTTTAAATGATAAAATCAATTAAACGGGTCTTGATCTTGGACCATGAAACTAAACGGTTAAAATACCGTCTCTATAGGTTGCTCACACACACGTCAAATGAGCACGTTACGATGCTAGTGGTTGCTTCACAATTAGAACAACAAAAAACTAGTGTTCTTGTTCGAGGTTAAAAAAAACTGATTCGAATACTATACGTCCGAATGTCTTTTTCTAAAAGAATAGCATATTTTGATTTCTAGCCTTTTCAAATAAAGCAAAAACACCTTTAAGTCTTTGTTGTATTTGACCAATGGGTGACAAAAAGAAAGACAGAAGAATATGAATTGGTAATCGGTAGCCTTTGCTTAAGTTTTGTATGTCACTACAAGAAAGTAAAGAGCACATGTATATATATATATATATATATAGTTTTAGTCCTTGGTGCAAAAGCAACAATAAACTATAATAATACATATATATTGTGGTCATTAAATCTTTCATTCTTATCTCTATAAGATACAAAACAAAACAGAATATCCCTTTAATTTTATAAAGATCTTATGACTTTATTAGGAGATATCAACTATCCCATATAACCGATTCTTATGTCTAACTTTAGACTAAATAATATTTCGTATGGAATATCAAAATATTACTAGTACTTGTCTATCTTTTAATTTAACGGGTATTTATTAGTTTACAACGTCTAACGATTAAACTAAAACGTTAAATAAGTTTTGTGAAACATATTATATATTTAATAAATATAAACGAGTTACATATATTAAATATATAATAAACGTACTCTTCGTGTTAAGTGTGTGCCCCCGATAGGCTCACTCATTTCTGATGGCTAAACGATCGCATATCTCAACAGCTTCCACTTGTGAGAGTTTAAGACATAGTACGTCTATAATTAAGTATCTAGCAACACTTTATTATAACCAGAAATGATTGAGGTATAGCTTCAAGAAAAATATCTCAAAAGTATAAATGTATACGATTATGTGACTTGCTAATAAACATCCCTTTGTTACTAGTATCATTAAACCATGGATATGGATCCTAACTTATTCCATATAGTTTAACTTTAGTTTCTCGTTATAGAAGTTAATTCAGATATGCCAAATATAAACAAGTATCATCTTGATTTACTCTTTGGGTGCGGCCACACAATTATCTGATTAATTCTGGAGAGGGCCCAGTGGTACTAATCTGCACTATATCAAGTGGAGGAACAAATTCTATATTGACTGCAAGTGTCTGTGGATGCTGCTTCACAACACTTCCAACTATAGCCTTTATAACTAACTCTTGCGAGCTAGCGTTTAACATATAATCAAGAAGCGATATTCACACATGCACAACTTGTTTGCATCTCAAGTCTAAGGATGACTTAATCACCATTTTTGAAATCTTACTCATGACAAGGATCCAAAAGTAACGATTCGGAAGTTCGGGGTGTCCAATATGCATCCCTTATGAATAACACATGAGTTTGGCGGGAACCGTCCATATATTCAATGAATATAACCAACACTCACATTTGTCTTAATGTAGACAATATTCCCATATTGCTAACCGATAATGGACATATTTAGAATAATAAAATATTCAAGGATTAAACATACAAATATAGGATAACAATAATTATATGAATGAAATCAAATATCAAGTATCTTTATTCATCAGAAAGTAATAACTGTCTTACCATCCCAATTATCCAAATACTAAAATAGATATGCATGAAACTAATTTAGCAAGTTGAAGTCAAATGTTTCCAACATTCTCAACTATTCTTAACAAGAAAGCTAAATAGTTATCTAAGTAAAGTTTCCGAATACTTGTTTCAAATTTCACAATTGTGAATGATTTGAAGAACAAGATGAGTGTCTCATCCTACATGCTCATACTATTGCAAGTGTCGTAGTATGAAGATATTGTCATACCTTGTATTAGGTATTCAAAATCAACGATATACTGACAGTCATCTTTACAGTTTCTTAAAATGTAAAGTATTCTTATTCCTTAATGTGTAATGCAATAATGCTCATTGATTGAGCATACCTAGTTAGCAGATTTATTATAATTAATAAAATCTCACTTTACTAGAATTGATTACCCTCTAGCATCAATGTACACATATAACACTATGCTTTATAATTAGTAAACATTTGTATTAACAATAATCTAAATATTCTCAATTAGATATTGGTTTTGTCATCTCACTTTGCTCTTGTACAAAAATGACAACAAGTCATATACACAATAATATACATAATGAATCCTTAGTTAAAAACATAATATTTCCATTCGTGTAATTAATTATGTATAGTGAAATATATCATTCAAGACTTGCTTCAATGATGTATTGCATTGTGTTTGACTTAATAACCGCATATGCTTATTTCAATAAACATTTATTCCAAAGTCATTTGTTTTATTCCATAAATTCTCAAATGAAGTTTCATTCCAATATTAAGGATTATCATCTAGCTTAGATGGAATGATATCTTCTATATGTTATACAACATATGAATTTAAGAAAAAACATAGTGCTCCCACTTAATATCAAGTGTACTCGAAACTATCTAAATTTAAACAAAATCATATTGTAACTAAATTCTAGATTTAGCTCCTAGATGCATGATTTATTCCATAATTGGATTATCTATCTTGTATACTCAATAAAGATTTTATAGACTTATAAACCTTTTGATTATACATCATCTTTACTAAAGGAATCATAAAGGAGAATGCTATAAAGCTTAATTCCATATACATAGAAACATATATGACAATCAATTATCTTTATTTAATCAATGCGTGTATGGAAGAATGATTTAATCATAGTCAATTGCTTGAGTATAATTAAAAGCTTCCTATTCTTAGCCATGCATTAATTATGTATACCATTTTGTCCTTGTGAGTCTTTCTTCAAAAGAAACTCCTTCCAACCTCATATGTTTATAATTGGGAGAAACATCAATCAAATTCAAAAGATTGATTTTCCCTTTAAGGACTACATCTTATCATTCATATTTCTAAAATTTTTGTCAGATTCAAGATATGATAATATTCGTTAGCAGTTAGTAGATTACAAAGATCTCCTAACTTATATTCCTCAGCATTGATATTAAAATATAAATCAAGTGATGAGGTATCTTTGCAGATTTATGAATGAGAGTAACATTTACTTTGGTTTGACATTTTCATGCTCAACCAAAATATGACATCAAGAAGTGGATTTTGAAGGTGATGTATTTGGCTCTTGAATATCTTCAAGATTTTTTATAACTCCCACTTACTTTTGTAAGTAGAGATCATTCTCTACATACTAAGTATTTAAGCAACAATAAATTATTCTTAATAGAGAGACTACAAAACACATTTTAAATTCTTATCTCAAGTTTCTTAATACTATGCTTCAAAAGATATTAACAAGTTAAAGAACTTAATCAAGACATATTGGGATTTCTCCCAAGAATCCTATTTAGGGTTTCTAGTATGAACCCTAATTCTTGTATCACTCTTTTAACCAATAACCTTAGGAAAGATTTGTGTTACGTCAAGCTAGGAGGAACACCAAAACTACAACCGTCAAGCTAGGAAGTGTAGAAAATCGAAAAACCTAAAAGGTTTAAGGATTCGATTGGTTCGAGTGGAACAACCGAAAGTCCCTAATAAATTAGGGGTTTTCAATTTGTGGGTTGTCTTGAATACCTTTTAGGTTTGAACTATATTGAGTGTATCAATGACACACACAATTTTCTAACCTTGGTAGATCATGGAGGTAGAATAATTAAAGCTATCATAAATCAAACTATATGAATATAGTTTGTTTCAACTCTTTAGACATACCATAATAATTTGGTATTCTATGAGTATTGGAATTGTGAGACTACATCAGAATTCCATAGATAACTTAATACTCTTTGGATTAAATACTTGTCAATTGGGTCATGCCAAATTACAATATTCGTATTTTAAATCCAGGTGCATGCTATAATGTATATTTCTTGAAGAATGTGAGAACCATGTGTTTCCAAGAAGACATAGGAGTTCAAGAATTATATGTCCATTTGTTTACAAGAAAACAGAACATATCAAGTATACATTATAAGTCTTTGAATAATTCAAAGATCTTATGTTTATGTGTTAACAAGAAGACATAACTATTTTACTACATACTTTATGTTATAAGTCGGTGAGTAATTCAAGGACTTAATAATTATGTGTTATCAAGGAAAAACATAATTATACTAAGTAAAGCAATCATGAACGCAAACTCTTGAGTTCAATAGTAATTTCAAGTTAATTTTATACTTCAAAATTATGATTATTATATCTTAACCATAATTGTATTTACTATAACATGTAGTAAATTACCAAAGTAGCTTTCCACTATATCATGACACTGAATGTAGTAGGACAACAAACATCTTGTATGTTCAAGTCCTAGTAGAATTATTAGCTTTCTTACATTTTGGGCAAATGAAACTAATAATATGTTGTTCCTTGCACACACTTTGCAATTTCTCCCACTTGTGTAAGGCACAACATCATATCATGTAGACAAGCAATACAACATGTGCTTGATTGTGTAAACAATATGATAATGTCATTGACACTATAAGTAGATTTAGAACCATAACTTTAGACAAGGAATTATGGATTATTATTCTATAGATAACGTTTCAGAAGGCGACATCAGAAAGGCAGCGTGTTATCTTATAAAATAAAATGCAATCTCCTTGAAGCAATGGTTGTTCATGTTTTGAAGTGATAAATTATTTCAAAGCAAGTTCGAAATAATATGGATGACTAAGCAAGAAAATAAATCTTGTAGCTCCTACTGAAATTGACAATATTACATGGATATTATTTCAGTAATAAACTGCAACGCTCCCACTGGATTTGTCAACATAAGAGATGTTACATCACCAGTAAAAAGTAAATAGCAATTTATTGACTTCCTTATCTTTGAAAAATTCCTACAAGTATACATTTACTTAGGTATTTGAACAAAGTATATGAAATTATACTTGTGTGGATGAGGGACTAGCCGTTCATGCTCTCAATTAACTTGACTATTTAGCATGCAATTCCTCCTTTATCGTCTACATAGCCACAAGGGTATTTAGCACTTTAAGGAATAACAAGAGTCCAAGAAAGATACCTAGCTAAGTGCTAGTAAATTCTTTACTCTTTGCGGTTTAAACTCATACATCGTGACAAGTGCAAGATGTCATTTATTTTGGTAGCTATAGACTTTAGATACACAAAATATGTTATCTTTCAATGATTTCAGAACCCGGTTAGGATATGAAATATCAAAAGTGAGTTTAAATGCAATCGATAATGATTCGATTATGGTCCTATCTTATTCTTGTCAACTAATGAGAAGATATAGGAGCAAGTCTCGCTTTTCTTACCAGGAAAAGAGACCATGTTTGTTTTCTATAAGAAAACAACTTTAGTTTACGAATTATGTTGCAATAACACAATTAATCGGAACACTAGAAAGTTAAATTTCGTATTTTCGATAATAAAATTCTTAATAGAATTAACTACCCAATTAATTACTAATAAGACTAAGATCCTACTTGCACTCCCACTCAATATTAGAGGTCTGACCGTCTAATATCAAGTAGGGCAATAGGTAAGCGTCGAGCCTTAATTGCATTACAAGTGCAACTCTTAGATTTATGAGACGATTCATGAATATTATTGTTGTAGAGTGTTTGGATGGGATGTTCTCACAACTCTTTCGAGTACCAATGAACATCTCAAACAAACTTGTTCTACATGTAATAAACCATGAGTATGTTTCATCTCATCTTATGCCTCGGGTTCCGAATCTGACCGAGAACTCGATTTAAGTCGTACCAATTTAAAGCATGCAATAATTGGCAAAGGTCTGACCAGTGACAAAAATCGCCTTGGGTGCATAATTCGTCCTAGATCTGACCAGATGACGAAAAAAGACTACAAGTGCTACTAAACTGGATGGCATAGACTTCAAAATTCAAATAGGTATCACATAAGTTTTTAGAAAACAAATGTCAAAAACGTGTAAAAGATGCATGCAATCATCTTTTAGCACAAGTTAAGAAAAACCTTTTGTTAACTTTGATTTAGGTGTGTTTACCGCGGGAAAAGATTAAAGAAGGATCAAACCCTATATCCTACTCTTCATGCGCCCGAGGGCGCAAGTGCTTGGGATAATTATCATATAGATGCCGAAACATGTACATGACACGGGAAAAGATTAAAGATCGTTCAAACCCTAGATAGCTTGACTAGAGCACGTAGTACAATATCAAGTCCACCATTAGTAAATCACAAAAACATGATGTTTTTAAGTATTATAAACCAATTAATCTTGCAAATCACGTCGTTGAGAAGATAGTTTATAAGCCATCATTACGGTATGTAAGCCCAACTCGAGTGACAATATGATTTCGCAAAATAATTAGATTATAATAAAAACAAGTTTCATATATCTTATGTCCATATTAATATTTGTTCCAAAAAACGATTTTTAACAAATAACACGTAGCCGATTCGCAAGGAAAAAGTGTATTAATATGATATACTTTTAAAGCTAGTTTCGATATAAGTAGAGATCCGTTTTTATGATTCCTAGAATCTTGAATTATTACGTTTTGCAATTCATAATGGAAAACAAATAAGCACATAAAAACAGACAAGAAGGGGTAGAAGCAGAAGACAGGCTCTATATGAAAGCAGTAAATCATATAAGATCCAATATCTCAAGTGAGTCTTCCCCAATTTGAGGATCAAAGACCCTCACCAAGTTGCTAGGTACTTGGTGACGAGCATGCATCACAAACGTGATTGCTAAAGTCTTTGACGGATAATAAAATTTTGTTTATTAACCAATTTAATAAACCTACCCAATTTTATTAGATCTAGATCAAGATTAAAATTTATGGCAAGAATGCATGTTATTGCCATAGAAAATAAAATAAAGCGAGTATTTAAGCGGATCTAGCGTGTTTATTCTATGTGTAACCCATAAACACCAAAGGATTTGGCTCTGATACCACTGTTGGGATTTTACAACTAGTTAAACATTTAACTACGAGTGTGCAATGGAATAGATCTAGTTTAGTGTTTATAATTAACACATAAATAAAGGAATATAAATACTAACCTTTTAGTTTAAATGATAAAATCAATTAAACGGGTCTTGATCTTGGACCATGAAACTAAACGGTTAAAATACCGTCTCTATAGGTTGCTCACACACACGTCAAATGAGCATTTTACGATGCTAGTGGCTGCTTCACAATTAGAACAACAAACAACTAGTGTTCTTGTTCGAGTTAAAAAAAACTGATTCGAATACTATACGTCCGAATGTCTTTTTCTAAAAGAATAGCATATTTTGATTTCTAGACTTTTCAAATAAAGCAAAAACACCTTTAAGTCTTTGCTGTATTTGACCAATGGGTGACAAAAATAAAGACAGAAGAATATGAATTGGTAATCAGTAGCCTTTGTTTAAGTTTTGTATGTCACTACAAGAAAGTAAAGAGCACATGTATATATATATATATAGTTTTAGTCCTTGGTGCAAAAGTAACAATAAACTATAATAATACATATATATTATGGTCATTAAATCTTTCATTCTTATCTCTATAAGATACAAAACAAAACAGAATATCCCTTTAATTTTATAAAGATCTTATGACTTTATTAGGAGATATCAACTATCCCATATAACCGATTCTTATGTCTAACCTTAGACTAAATAATATTTCGTATGGAATATCAAAATATTACTAGTACTTGTCTATCTTTTAATTTAACGGGTATTTATTAGTTTACAACGTCTAACGATTAAACTAAAACGTTAAATAAGTTTTGTGAAACATATTATATATTTAATAAATATAAACGAGTTACATTTATTAAATATATAATAAACGTACTCTTCGTGTTAAGTGTGTGCCCCCGATAGGCTCACTCATTTTTGATGGCTAAACGATCGCATATCTCAACAGGATGAATAAAGATCAAATGATAGTAAACACGAGTCAATAAAATTCCATAAGGCATAAGAGTACTTGAGTGATTATAGTTATTTAAGATATGCATGAGTATGAAGTATGCGAGATTGAAACATTGTTTTATCATAAGATAATACATTAAGTGGCATGATGAGGCAGAGATATGATTGCACATTTCTCCAAGACACGAGATATTATTTCGAAATATATTGTCCCGTAATTGCACCCCGAGTCGAAGATCGTGTTTGTAGATTTTATTATGATTGGAGCTTCTAAAAGAGAAATTGATTAAAGTTAGAGTTATTTTGAAGATGAGCTTTGATCATAATTACGGATTGGACATGAGTAATGATATACATTTTCTCTTTCCCGAAGAGTTAGAGATATTTTATTTTTAAAAAGTAAAATGAAAGGAAGTTTTTAATTAAATTATAAAACTAATTAATATTAGTTACAAGAAATTGAATAGATGGTCGACATAAAATAATTTGTGTTTTTTAAATATAGTTTTTCTTATAAGTTTTTGTCAAAAACGCATTTTGATTTAGGTGAAATTCAATAACCTAAAAAATATTGGACTTCGAAAACCTTCATTTATATTTGCATAAAAACATTTCGATTCTTGAATAACTGCTCTATCATAGAATTTGAATCATGACAATTTAAGCATTAGGAGTGGTTGGAGCCTAAAAGCTCGTGCTAAGCAAAAAATAAATGGCACGTTGAATAAATTAGGTTTAACACAAGACATCTTTTTGGCATCACATGTAAGAACTCGTATTTTTCCAAATATTATTTTATTCTTTTATTCGTGCTTCTTGAATTTTCCAACGTATTATATTTTCTTGTATTATTATATGTACATCCTGAGATCATAATAATTTTAATAAATTATACTTTATACGTATTTACCTATCACTGATAATACTTTACTTGAAATTATAATATTTTTTTTATTTTTCCATATTTATTTAAATCAAAATTTTTGATTTAAAATCACCCGTGTAAATTTTACAATGAGTTTACTCAAAATCAATGAACAACAAGAACTTCTAATGATCGCGATACCGACGGATGCCCAAAATTTTACATTTTATTATCGATTATTTTGATAATTAATATTTTCGACGATTTTGTTTTAATTACTTGTTAAGTGTGTCGGGAAATCATATTATCATAATTTATGACGTATATGAACTTTTGAAAAGTATTTTTACGAAATCCGAGCCCCGTAAGTATTTTCAAAATTTACTAATAGTCATTTTCTTCCCTTTAAACTATTAAATTGCTTTTAGGTCCAAAACTATTCAATTAATACAACTTCTACCCTAACCATACTATATAAGCAAAAATTCACCAACTTCTCTCATTTACCTTCATTTAAAAACACACACAATGGAAGATTTTTCTCCGCTTTTCTTCTCTCTACATTTCCGCCACCCCTAACCTTCATAAAAACACCAAAATCTTGATTTGTAGTTTGAATCCTTTAAAACCAAAACAAGACCCATCTCTAAAATCAAAAGGTGATTCTGTTGATAAAAAAATACTCACATGCATCAAGTTTTCTAGTTTTTATGATTTTTATGGTTGGAATGGGTTGGATCTTCATGCATGTGATGATCATGCTATGATCTTCATGTTTTGATGATAAATTTTTTTTATTTTTTTTATCTTTGATTTGGTTAAAATTTGACATGCAAGTGTTTTAGGAGTTACTTGGTTGATGGGTATGATAGTAGGGTAATATTAGAGGTATGGATCATGTTAAAATGGGTCAACATGTTGATTAGATATGATTTCTAAAAGTGTATATTACATCAGTAGGTTAAGGTCAGTATTTTGTGTGTTAAAGTTTGGATATAGGTTGAGATTATTTGATTTTGTTGTAGAGTTTTTCGATAGCTTCGTTTTGGTATAAGGTAGGCCTTCTAACTCAAAACGAGGATGAAGTTACGCTAGTTTGATTATTCGTGTACCGGGAGACAAGTATCGGCATAATCCGAATTTGTTGTCGATAATTGATCGAATCTCAGGGACTATAAAATGAGTTTTACACATGGTCACGGGCTGTTCTCAGGTCCTAAACTTATCATTTTGAGTCTATTTTCAAAGCCAATGGTCGGTTTTTCTAATGATAAAGGTTAGGATGGTCAAAACTGTTTCACAAGACAAGTATACAAATCTGTCCGGTTTTTCAAGTCTAGAAATGTGTCGAGCAGGTGGTTCTAAAATGTAAGTAATTGAATGAATTTTAAACTAAGTTTTATACAGGTTACAAGTGACCATGACACCAAGTTTTATCGATAACGGACAAGTCTAGATAGGGTAGATTGGTGTGTATATTTGAAGTGTACATGCTGATTTGTATTTTGGACACGTAGTTCAATACTTGTGTTGCATGAGTTTGAGTATTCACTATTGGACATGGTGACTTACTCAAGTGTTTAGTCATTATATAAATGACTTATTTACTGGTCCGAGAGAAGTAAAGGAGTAGTTTGACTTGCGTTGACTTGGCGTCTTATGACGGGTCAATTTCAAGAGTGCAAGTGTTTAAACGAGTAGTGTTGGATAAATGGGATAATATGGATTCATTTGGTTCATGTCATTAGTCATGAAGTATGAATACTTTGAAAATATTTAAAGTCATATTATACTTGGTATATATCGATATTTGAGTTTGGGTCTTAATGCGCGCCATATTTTGATAGGTTGTGATTTTTGTGTTTACCGGGTATCCATATCGTCGGTGATCGTCTTACCACTACCGTTTCTACTCAGCTTCTGATTACCGTGATTCACTTACCTCGTGGCTAAGGTGAGTTCATAGCCCCTTTTTACTTGCACATTGTTTCTAAACGCGGGGTGAGATTTTACATGGTGGAACACATCCATTTAAAAACTGTATGCTATCTAGAACTTGTATGCTATCCAGACTTGTATGCTTTCCAACAATTTTCATTGATATTATTGTTTTTAGTCAATTGCCTTAAGTTTCCTCTCTTGATCATGAACCGTTAATTTACTTGTGTTGCTAAGCACGAATGTTGTGGGTGGATCCATCGGGATTGACAATCCCCGTCCCAATTACCTTGACGCATTTAACATTTGATTTGTTACATGAGTATTTAGGCTGAATACTCACTAGAGGAACTTACACTGAGTTAAGTTTTGGTTCATGAACTAAATAGCAATAATAATATTTTGGACTATGGTTAATGATCATAACCATTTTCCCTATTTCTTGTTTACAAATGAATGCTTGTGTTCCACACCTTTACTACAAGACCTATGGATATCCCTCTACGATTTTACATGTTTAATCTTAGGTATTAATACTTAGCTTTGCTTGGATGGGAGCCCGCAGGATATTATCGCAGCTTGGAGATTTCTGTGATACTTTTAAAGTTTGGTTTTGGTAAAAACTGTCAGAAGTTTATTATGTATTTTGGTAACTATATGTTATAAATCATGATGAAATAATATATTTTTCCGCTTATAAAACTTTGGGACCTTTGTATAAGAACTCTGATATTTTATGATGTAATGTATATGTTTTTATTACGTCAGCTTTGTGTCAATAGTAATTCATTGTTTCTTGTACCATGACGTGTTACCCCCTTGTTGCCTAGTTGTTCCATGCCTGATTCTGGGGGTCTCATAGATTGGTATCAGAGCGGTGGTTATAGGGAACTGACTCGTTTTCAAAACTTAGCCTATAACCGAAAGTTCAAATATTTCATGTTCCTACGTGTCAGACACAGAATCTGCCATTGCTGTTTGATATCTGCGCGGGTAACTCTCTAATCCTTAGTATTTACTTTTAATTATCGTTATAATATTTCATCTCGTTATTACATTTTTAAATATTACATTACCCTAATGACGATAATTACTATGTCTTTTCAAAGCCTTCGTGCTTCATGAATTATCATTAAATATTACTTGATTACATATGCTCTTTCTATATTTCTTGAATTCTTGTTCATGTAATCTTGATCTTGTTACCGTGATTTTATCTTGTTATAACGTTACATACTTATATTCAGAGCGCGTATGCTGCCGACTTTTCATACTCACTTTTCTGAGTACTATTGCTATCTTGTTTATACGTGATACGACTGACCTTATATACTTTTACATTTTGAAACGCCTATTTTTCTTGACTCACTGTTGCATGTTGTGCATACTCTCGTGATAACATTGATTGGATTAAGAAGTGTTTCTTTCAATGAAACTTCCGATTTTCATTTTACTACCCTATTCGTTACTTCCATTGTTAAACCTCTCTAAGATATCTATTTAGATATCCAAATTGCTTTTCGAACATTCGTGACTGGATGTCTAGTCTATAGACCATTGTGTAGCTCAATGTGCCTCCGAAAAAGAGTAATGGACATCGTGTGAGTCACACATCTCGAAGCATTCCTCGAATCAATGTTGATTACTATTTTGGGTTTTCGTAACCTTGATTGACCTTTACGTCACCGTTTTACACGAAACTCGAACATCGATTAAATTTTATTTCATTTACTACTCTACGTTTCGACTTAAAATTACAACGTCCGTTTTTACCTTGAAAACATCATCGTCATCTTATAATTCATCCTCTATTATGTGACGATTGTTTGGAATATGATTCTACTTCTATAAACTAGTAACCTCCCTTTTCATTAACCCTCCTCGCTCCAGGAGTGCGACTTGTTAATGTTCCGATTCTTTCTCGGTATGTCTTGTGATTTTGAAAAATCACGCCACCAAGAGACCTTCCTGCATTGCATCTTGAAATCGAAGACACAGATATCATGCGCCGTTTTGATTTCTTAGATTATCATTGGTATTCATAAACCAATTTTTATACTATGTTTTCTTTACATGCTTAATTATGCAATTTATTCTCTTTCGTCTTTATGGAATCCACAAGTCATATGTGTACATTAATTATGTGTTATTATGAAAGTAAATTTAGTTTCAAGGTGGGTCGAAAAATATACTTTGTGCAGAAGATTTACAGATAATTTAATGATGTCGAGAAAATATTTTTATTAACTTTAGACATAAAAGTATGTTTCTACTTGTTGAGACGTTCGTTTAGGGCATAAAATTTGACCCAAAAATCTTAAAAACGAGCAAGTTACGCTCATTTCAAATTGTAAAATTTAAGAACTTATTTCTGCCTATTTCAAAAATATCATTTTGTTAACAAATTTAATGCAAGTGCATTTTCGTCCATTTTTTATCCGTTTCAAGTCTCGAGTAAAACTAGAAAGTTGTTCAAAACATCGTTTTACACCAAATTACTTTAGACTTCGAGTCTTAAAAAAATGTCAACTAGTGAGTTAATTGGTCTAGTGAGACCCTAAAAGTCAAACTTAAAGGTGAAAACTGATAGAATTTAAAAATATGGTTCAAAGCGTTTTTGAGTACGTGTGAGCTAAGCTTTAACTAATGATATTTTACAACTCAAAACATTGATTGCGTTTGAAAACATTAAAGATAGTAACTTTGAGTTCGGTCATACATACGGATATCTTGAACTTTTGGAACCAAGTGAGTTGATAAACTAGTGATGAACTATATGTTTTGAAAAATGTGTACATTTTTATGCATTAGTATTTACGTGTTAAATTCCTAAACTTTCCTAAAATAGAAACTTTTCGGAGTAATTGTACTATCTGTTAACTGATGTCCTACTTTCTTAAAAGCATATTTATGTCAAATAAATTACGATGTGAACACATATGGATTCCTTTATCTCTTCTTTCATAAATGACTTATTTGTCAATTTATATTATCTTCCTCTAATTCTAACGTAATACTGATTTGGGCCGAGGTTTGAAGTTCTTGTTTTCATATCTTTCGTTATCATTTTGACACGTGTCTCATGACGAATCCGGCTAAGCCTTTTTAAACCTTATCACCTTGTAACTATGTTTCATATTTTCTTATCAATTACTCTTTACTACTCTCATGTAACCTACTCGCTATTATGTAAGCTATTATCGTGTCACCATATAAACTCAAACTGGTGTTGTTGGCAAATCATTTTATAAAATATTCCACTTGGGCCTTATTAAATACTTGAATGTTACCTTACAAAATTAATTTATATTAATTTTACAATGTGTTTTCACAAATTGTTCAACAATTGGTCTTGTAAAGAATTCTTGTAACAATAAAATTGATGACTTAAATATCTAGCCAATTAGTTACTAGCGAAAAGTTTCATAAATTATTTTGATTTCGTTTTTACAAATGGCACCATATACATATTTTAAATCATATGACATGTAATACTGGGTTGACGAAGCTGAGCATCGCATTGCTAGCCCTAAATTAAGGGTCGTCCTGATCACCTATGCGTAATTTAGAAGGAGCCATGAGAGGCCGAATAGTAGTCACTGTTAATGCAAAGCAATGCCTAAAAACATTGTTAGTTTTAATTAATTTTCTTAGTTTTGATACCGACAAATTACAAAAACATTTATTGTCAAACACAATCATAAAACGAATTATCTAACAAACATTATCATCCAGGTAATAATCATTACACTAACATATCTTAATCATGTTTAGTGATCATAAAAGTGATTAGCCTTAAAACTAACTTTTGTCAAATGTAACAAAAGATTTTTAATAAACTTTATTTTTAAGAAAATGTTTTATTAAAATGAAAATGTAAATTTGAATATGGCATATTCCAAATGCCATGAGAATATCCTTTGAAGGTTTAAACAACCTCAGATATTTCAAATTCACTAAAAGACAAAAAAGAGCGGAGTCTAGTACCCGCGGTTCCTTAAGTGCCTACGCGGTTCCCTATTGATAAGGAACCGCCTAGGTAGATAAGGAACTGCCACCAGATAGCCGTTGGGATCTTATCTCCTATAAATAGTGGATCAAACCTGCATTTTCATCAACCCTTTTTAGACATCTCTTTCAGCCTTCTTTCTCTTATCTAATCCTTGTCATTTGTAAATTATCACTTAAGTGTTAAGTATGTTTACTCATGATTATCCTCTTGATCTCCTTCTTTACCTTGCCCAAAGAGAAGATCACTCACACACTTGTGATGTGATTAAAGATGAAGCATTAATGAAAATCACCTTCTCCTAAAGATCTAGTCATGTTCATCATTTGTTTATTTGTGTCTTGTGTAGATCCAATGTATTTGTAAATACTTGGACTAGTTTTGTTCATCCAATCTGTATGTTAATACTTGGATTAGAGTTTTGTAAATCCATTGCACATGTGTGTGCTTGGATTTGTGTTGTGTAGATCCAAGCTACATGTGTGTACTTGGATATGTTTAGTTGAGTTGTAATTAGTTGTGCTAGTTATCACTAAACTATAAAGTGATGTGGTTGTGTCTTGTGAGTTCTCACTAAACTATAAAGTGATATGTAGTTGTGTTATGTGAAGTTCTCAGTTAGCTTCAATGTGAAGAGTCGTGAAGATTGGTTCTAGCTTTGTGTTGATCCCTTTGGTTGGATCTATATTCTGTTAAGAATTAGTATAATAGTTTGTAATCAAACTAAATCACTTTGAGCACTCTTACTAAACACTAAATAAGTTATGCGGAATCTAACTTATAAAGCACAGAAGAACATAATTACTTTTAACTATTCGATTCTCTTATTAATCGACTTGTATGAGGTACATGAAAGACATTGTACCTATGTTCCTTTTATAGAGTAAGGAACCCTAGAAACCTTAGAATATCCTATAAAGATAATTATATCACAGACGATATATTATCAATATTCTAACTATTTAGGTATATCACATAAGATATACTCTAACTATAACTATGACATATCTTATACAAAGATATATTCGTCCTAATCATCAAAGCAGTACTTACTATATAAGTAGCAGTACTTACTATGTACCGCGTTAACACTAACGGTACTTACATAACACTAACAGTACTTCAAATACACTAACGGTACTTGACACTTAACAAATAATTCTCAACAATCCTCCCCTAAACAAGAAATGATAACTTGTTGTCTTCTTGTTTCTTTTGTACTGGATGTATTAGAAATACATGTCTTCAGTCTTTCCTTCATCCTTGGATTGAACTTGGTAATTTGTATTTGCATCCAACTGAATGTAGCCAAACACTTCATATGTAGATCTTCTTCTGATAAGATAGTCTTCAAACATCATGAGCATCATCTTTGTGTTCAAACTATGATCTTCTTGTTTCTTCTAAACATTCATTCATCTTTGCAGAATCAGTATTTGTCTTCTTGAGTTTAGTCCTTGAACTCTTGATCATAAATCTTCCACTTGATTTGATGATAACAAAACCTTCTAAGTATTATATCTTTTAATACTTCTTTGTCTGCAATCTTCATACCTGAAATAAAACAGTTAACAAAAAAACACCAATCTGTATTGGCTTCATGATTTTTAGCAAATCACCAGCTATCAACGGATTTGATAAATTCTTTACCAGTTAGCCGTACACTCTGGAATAGCCAATACTTTATTCACATAGAATAAGGTGTAATGAAAACCTTACAATTTTTGGTAAATTGTCAACCATCAACGGATTTGATGAAGTCTTTACCTAGTACCGTTTGTCTAGGACTAGCTAACTCTTTGTCTCGAAACAAGGTAAGTGTGACAATCCGTCAATTTATGGTTGATATTTTATTCTCGATATTTATTTGAAAACATTATTTTAATATTACAATATGAACTCACTTATTTTTGGGAAGAAATTTGGATTTACGTCTTGAAGTAGCGTCGACTACGTCTAAACCGGAGGATTCAACGTTACGTGCTTACGTTTACATACACCGTCTTTGGTGACAGTCCGACATTTCAGAAAATAAATTTATCCGTGAATATTATTTTGGAGTTTTAAATTTGTGTTAGTTCATAAACTCACAAATTTACGAGAAGAGATTATGACTTACGATTTGATTTTAACGTCCTTTACAACTAAACCGGAAACCCTAGGATTACGTATTTACGTTTTTGAACTCCGTTTTTGATGAGACAATTTTTTTAGATTCGTTTTGTGCCGTTGATTCATAATTTATAAAAACGTTTTTCGTAAAACGACCCGAGGGCACGCAAATCGAGGAAACTAGAATCGAGGAATACCCGTAAATTAGTGAGGTGGGACAAAATACATTATCCCACCCCACTAATACACATGGGGCGGCCAAAAACTCACCAACACACCATTTGATGTGTCAAAAAGTTAGCTTAAAACTTACACATGTAAGTTAAGCTTACAATGTAAGCTTTCCATCTCAAAACCACTAGCAACTTACCACTCTCCTCATTTCCACCCATGCAAAACACACACTCTCTTCCTCCTCCATTTGTGCCGTCCCATATCTCAATCAAAACACCCCATTCATACAATTTTAACCACAAACATATGTTATAATTAACATATGTTAATCTCCAATCAAAAAGATGACGATTGGTGCAACTTATAACATCCAAGGAGGAGTATTTATGGTGTCTTGGGGCTGATTTTCCACAAGGTGATCATGAAGATTGATGGTCTTGAAGATGGTCTTGGTGATTCACAAGTTTCTCCATCAAAATCCATGTTTTGATCACAACCTACATCATCATGGTGGTATAAAGATTGTCCTCCTCATCTTCTTGTTATTTTTGATTATGTAAACTTGTATTTCTTTTACTTATGTATATGTATATGATGATTAATGATGATTAAAAGTATTGTGTGGGGATTTGGTGTTGATAAACATGATTAAAAAGGTGAAAAACTATAAAGAACAAGGCTAAAATCTTGCTTAAAAATGTTGGCTGTATAAAACAGTAAAGAAACATGTCATGAACTGATAAAATGATGAAATAGAATCCATTTACAGTAAGCTATATGTCGTGTACACATGTGAGAGTTGGTCATGCAATGGAATCATTGTAATGAGTGAGATATGATCAAAACAAGTTTAAGGTACAAATCTGAGTTCACTGTTTTGGACGATTTGTAGAAAATACTTAGATGATGATTCAACAGTAGCTATAGAAGAGTTAAATGGAGCACATATCATGTAGTTTATGTGATAAAAATTTTAGCTTCTATCTCCATATAGAACTCTAGATATGGCAGTTTTGGTGAAGAGGAAAATAAAAATCAGATTTTGGAAATTAAAGTATAATACTATTATATATGCACTCAAAATTATATAGTATAAAATGTAAAACTAAAACCCACTAACTCAAGGATTTTATTTATATAAATATGTTAAAGGTTAAATAAATGGATAAATTATAAAAATGGTAGTGGAATAATATTTATAAGATATAAAAACTATAGACTTGATTTTACGCCTTTTTCGGCTATTACCGTAAAAATTAACGTTTTTGCTAAATAAAACTTAGACGGTTGGACCCGTCTAATGTGAACTTTATTATACTGATATATAAACATGTATAACAAGTAAAAACCGATAAAACCCGAACTATATAACATACGGATATTAACGGGCTACGTTAACATTATTGGACTAATAAAACAACAAAATGGACTAAAACACTTATAAACTTATTTATTGGGCTTAACCCATTTAGGCCCAACTTGTAAAGTTTAAATACTGATAATATAAGTATAAAATTAATTAATACAAGTTAATAAACTTATAATAGGCTTATTGGACCTAAAACACGTAAATAGGTAAAACTAGTAAACTAGTATAAAAGTTATCGACACATAACACTAAAATGAGTAAACGAGAATATGTAAACCCACTTGATCATCATAATATATATAATCATCATATGTATACATAATTGTTATTTTTATAAAGTCAATGGACATGAGTCTAAGACGAGTATTATTGTCTAGGTTTCCGTGATTGAAGCACGTACCGTACATCCGAATTGCCGATAACCCGCCTTCCCACATCAACGTGAGTTCATAGCCTCGCACTCTTTTAAATGTTTTTATGAAATGTTTTATAAACCCGCGAGGGAGATAACATGTTAGTTTTTATAAAATAGGACACCATTTGTCCCGATTGTTTGTTTATTGATTTGGACCCGACTGATTGCATGACCCGATTGTATGACCTGATAAATGATTAAAGGACCCGATAGATGAAATAAAATGGATTATTAAAGTTAGGTTATGTCACTAAAAGTCCCATTAGCATAAATTTTGAACTACCGGGAGTTGGTAGACGCTTATGCATATAATAGTACTATTTGGGGACGATCACCCCAGTTCGCGCCTTGACGGCTGATCCCCGTCGTGCCACATTGATTGGTAAGCGAATTTATGTATGAGAAGATTTCCATAGCGTGACCTTTGTGACGACACGCTAACTTAGATGGGCAAATTTGGTATCGGGTTAGCTACCCGTTGTTGGTTTAGTAAGGTAACAATGTCATGCGGCTTATAATAATCCAAATTAACGAAATACTACTAGACGCGCCGAATTATGATGTATTGCCTGACTAGCAATACAGGGTCATACTATTGATATTATGTTCGTGTTTTGGTTTTCATAACCATATTCATATAACGGTTTTTATTTTCATACAACGTCATAAGACGTATTGTATGGTGTTTTTACGACATTGGTTCGTATAATGATTTTTAAGGCAAACGCCTATATTATGATTTTGATGAGGATTTGTATAAAATGACTTTGGCTATTTTATGGCCTATTAAAATGATTTGTACAAAATGATTTTCAGTAATAATTTTATACTGATATTATATTGATGGATTTTATTAAACTCTATGAATTCACTCGGCGTTATTGCTGACCTTTTCTTTTAACATGTTTTATCTCAGGTACTTGAAGGTAATTCTCGGGAAGACGACAAGAATTCATGGCCCGCACTTAAACAATATTTTCCATTCAAATACTTTGTAAAACTTTGTATGAAATAATATGACTTGGGACCGATGTTGTAACACCCCACTTGGATAAGTGGACCGTTACGTGTATTTATGGCGTGTCATCAAAGCATAAGGTAAATGTCCTAAAACATTAACTGACCATAACGGAAATACCGGAATCAAACATCGGCAATCCAAACATAAGCCCAAAACATGAAAAATAAAATACTGAAAGAAAGGACTAAACAATGTCCGAATAAGCAGAATACTGTAAGAAATGCGAAATGTAAGAAGTCTGGATAGCTTCCATCCAAATGCACATGCGCTTAGAATCCTAAAAGCGTCCCGGTGTACCTGCCGTTAGAACATGAAAGGAACTACGGCTGAGCATAACGCTCAGTGAACGGATATAGAGCATGATAAGAATAAACTGAAAGAAAATAGGCGATAGAATACTGAAGCTGTAAAACTGATATGTAACATGTGGTAGAACTCTGCATAAAATCTGAGCAATCTGGTTCATATATACTGATACTGAAATATAACAATTAATTCTGAAAACATGCATTTACTGTATTTTATTTGCCAGAGCTTATATAGGTCACGTGCTGTAACAACCGTGCATGAATAACTGGAGGGGTGACCTCGTCATGCTGTAGAGGGGTGACCTCTAAATAACTGTGCTGGGTGGAGGGATCAGCTCCAATGTGAAGGATGTAGAGCACACACCACATTCACCCTGATAAACATGAAACACTTATAAGCCTAGGATGCATCCATACGCCCCACTAAAACATACATATAAAAATGGCCAACTGAACATGAGTGGGACGATGCAGGATATCACTCTCCTGCATGTGAGTCACGACACCGGTGCCTCTAGTGCCGTGGTTACGGTACCTCCGTAACTAGTACATAAACTGGTCGTGCTTGTATATAATGCTCAGGCAATTCATTTAGTTATTAACATGATTTCTGGTAAACTTAAACATATACTGGGGAAAACATTTGGCGGAAGACGGGGAATCCTAATCATGCATAGAAGGGAAGTCCTTACTGAAAGGACGAGAAATCCGTACCTCTTGTCCAGTACCGACTGAAAGGAAGACTGAACGAATACTACTCGGGCTTCACGCGTGCTACATAATTATAAGACGCGAGTAAGTTAACTGGTATCCGTTATCAAATTTTCTGGTCTTATTGGTTTCTTATATTTATTTTAATGTATTAACGTTATACTAATGGTTACGTACAATGTATATCTGTCGGTGATTAATTTCATAATAAATATTTCGCTAATATAAGTACGTTCTTAATTTGTTTAATTCGTTTTCCCAAAATATACCCTTTTTATATTTTATAAAACCAGTTTATATTTAACTTACTAAATGCATTTTACAACGTTTATTTCAAGTAAACTCATAAAAAAAAAATGAGATTTAACAGTCCCAAACGCACTCTTAACTGTTTTAAAACCGGTTGCCAAACAGCCCGTTACCCCTGTAGCCAAACAGCCCTATATCCTGTTTAAAACCCACTGCCAACCACCCCGTTAGTGTAAACCCCAAACCAAACCCTAATGATTTGCGGCTGGTTGTGCAGTCAATCACCGAGAGTCTTTTGACTCTCGGTTTGTGTGCCAAACAACATAACAACATCCCGACATACAGCCCAGATCATAAAATTCATAAAACATGTTTAAAACCCAAATGAATCGGATTAAAAGAACTAAATAGAACGAATTAGGGTTTATGCAAGCTTACAAATCGTTTAGGGTTTTAGATAGCAACCCTCGTCTTTCTTGATTTCTGGATTAAACACACTATCAATCTTCTTGTTTCTTGGTTTGGGTCGTGGCAGGGAAGGAGAGAACACAAAGAAAGATAGGCGGCTGCTTGTTTGATTTTTAGGGTTTCTTATGTGTGTGTTTTGTGTCGGCATAGAAAATAAAAAGGATACTCTCCCGTCTGTTGTTATTTCCTTCACACGGGCTTGGCCCAGACTACGAGTTGCGGCGCAATACACATCAGTTGCGGCGCAACAAATGAAGGGGCTACGGATCATAGTGCTGCGGATCATGAGTTGCGGCGCAAGACACATCTGTTGCGGCGCAATAGAAGGGCCGACAGATCATGGTGCTGCGGATCAAGAGTTACGGCGCAAGACACATCTGTTGCGGCGCAACATATGCTGCTGGCAATTATCCCGCGTAAAGTAATAATAAACCGCGTATTTATAAATTCTCGATTTAAAATACGGGTTTTACAATTCTTCCCCTCTAAAAGAAATAATTCGTCCCCGAATTAAAATGCGGCGTACTGGGTTTTACAATTCTTCCCCTCTAAAAGGAGAAATTCGTCCTCGAATTAACGATGATAAGCTGATGAAGTTATAAGAACTGAAGAACACGTAGACTGAAAAGACAATTAAGCTGAAGGATAAATTGTCTTCTAATTAAGACATAATGCTGCTGTTAGGTATAAACCTGACATGACTGAAATTATCATGTAACGTGACATGGCTTAAGAGAACATGGAACGTGACATGACTGAAAGAACATAACTGGATTTTTTTTTTTTTTTTTTTTTTTTTTTTTTTTTTCGAAGGCAAGGGAAAGAGAGATCCGGATGGACTCCTCCGTTTCGAGTGGCCTCCCGCTCGAAACGTTTCCTTTAAAGGTCTAACATACTAAATAAAATCTTGGTCCTGTTGACCCTGTCCTGATGATGCTGACTGGTTTCTGGTTCCATACTTAAGATGGATTTTCTGAATTTGATAGACTGAATAACTATAGCATGTACGATATATGAAGCAGTACGTACAATTATCCTGAAAAGATAATATTTATATCTCTGAGTAAGCTGTTAAGAATATATATTGGGACGAACTACGTGAACAATTGTGAACATGCTAAGTGAGCAATTGTGAACGTGGTTCGTAATTATATGAGGAGCGCTGGTATGGAGTTAGAATATGATACGCGAATCATACTGTGAACGTGATACTAGAACATATCATGAACATAGGCTGACTGAGGAATGAATGCCAAATGATACGGCCTGAGATGTGAAACGTCTACCTGGTTATGGAGTAGTTGTGCTAAACTTGAGTCTAATTTCTCAAGCTTTCTGTAACCGTACCCGGTAATAAACTGAGAAACGTGTATCGTGAAATGGCACACGAACTTGAACGTGAACAACGTTATGAACGCTAACGTGAGCTTAAATCAGGAGATAGCATAGAAGATGAACTGATCAGCATCATACTGCGAATGAGACGTAAACGGGAACGTGAGAATAAACATGAACTTAAAGTAGACGTAAACATACACTTGATCGTGAACGTGGATTCTGTCTGATATGATGGTCAATGGAATGCCTGAAATCGTACGATTTACTGCTAAATTTTTAAAATTTCTGCAGATCTGCTACTACGTGATCCTTTCGGATGAAAGAAACGCGCAGGCTGATTACATGATTGGCGATAACTTAGATAGCATCATAATTTCTCTGAGTCTGTGGTAAATTGATTACAATCTCCATGGAGTCTTGTCTTTTTTCGGTCTAGAGTTTCTACTTGTAGTGATAGCATGTCGGTGTTCTATCTTGAACCTGCAGTAGGTCAGGCATCTAGATATGAACATAGTTGCATTAATGTGTGATGCGGATTCTATCAGTGTTTGTCTGGGATAATGGAACATTCTGGTGGAAATCTTGTTGAATAGTCATAGAAGAATTTCTAGTGATGACTGTCGGCAATTTCTGCGGTAGCAGTCAATTGAGTTCTAGAAATTTTATACTACGTTCATAGTCGTCAGTCGGGACCATCAGGTGATGGCCTTCACCTTCGCAGGATTGTCTGGAATTTCTTTCTGTTGAAATAGGGTGGTTCAGATATGCCACCTTGTTCATCTGAAACATACATCTAGAAAGCTTGCGTATATAATTTTCTCCTATCGGAGAATCTGCGGGGTCGTGAAAAGATGATTCCCATGTCCTTCTCTAGAATTTAGGAGATCAAAATCTTGTCAACGAATGTACTGCCAAATTTGTCTGAGAATTCAAGGAAAATTTATTCATACATTTTCATGCTATAGTTGGAGCATTAGGGAGTTCAGAAGTAAAATTCAAAAATTTTTAGAGTGGCTATAATATGTGCAACAACGGTCTGAAGATCATCATGTTCTTTCCTCATCACTGATGGTAGCATGATCTTGAATTTTCCTGGAAGGATGTTTAAGACACCTCGTAGTAGGTTAATTAAACTTTCTATTCGTGGAATGAATATCGATTTGGAAAGGTGATCTGATAAATTTTTCGATGGGGCGCTAGGGCGAATAAAGCCTAGTTTTGGTAACTCTTGCAGCAATTGCTGCAACTCTTTTAATCGTAGCTAGAGCCCTGTAATAAAGAGTTTTGAAAACAGGTTCTGTTCTTGAGGCAAGCTCGATGTTAAATTATGTCTCATGGGTAGGCATGAATTTCTGGAACACCTTCTGGAATGACATCGGAAGATTTTTAGGATAATCTGCTGGTCATGGATTCGAGGGATTTCAGAAGTGAATTTATAACTGATAGCCAAAAGTCTTCGTAATTATGTATTGGTAAGTCACGCGCTTGTAAGGAAGAAACAGCTTGTACCGATTTTTTTCTGGCAAAATATATAATGAATATATTTGGGATTTAATAAGACGGATCTCGTCGTTAACTGAAGGGAAAACTTTAATAAATATGGTGGTACTGTTGAGTCCTTTCTGGGTGAGAGGCAGATAACTACCTGGTTTGAGATAAAGCTGACATAGGGATACATGAAGTGGACATGGAGACTTTTCACTGAATGGGTTCGTCTGTAACCTCACAGAGTGAATACTGCGTGTTTTACCTGAGTAATAATCTAGTGGTGGTAACTGAATTTTAATGGTCTGATTTTATGCGTGGCATAACAGAACGAGTATACCCCTTTCTAAAAGATACCCTGAATCACTGAGGGTCTTGCCTGGAACATACTAGAACTAGGAGCTCGGACTCGTACTCTGAGAAGATATTCGTATGACGTGTATCATGACTGGTGCCCTGATATGTGTCCTCCGAAATGATACCTGAGAACTATGTCTTGACTGTTGTCTGGACATGTGTTTTAATGGGTGAGTCTGAATAAGATTAAGGATTTATGGTAACTGTTAGGGTTGGCGGACCGGTTAGACTACTGACCTCTTGTATTGTTGGTCATGTCCGTTCCGGAGTTCCGATGGTTACTGACTGATTAATTATAATCACGGTGATTGTCACCACTGCTTTGTCTGTCAACTTATGACGGTCATTATCATGACCGTGATTCATGTGACTATTCTGCTGAGTGGCCGGCTGGGTTCCGGTTCCCACTCTTCTGAATGAAAGTTGGCTGGGTGAAGTGTGACATCTAACTGAGAAGGTAATAGCATAAAATCGAATGGTAGCGTCTGATGGTTGAATTTATTCTTGTCAGAAATTTCAAGTTTATAGTTTTCGTCCTCGTTCCGCGGCATCAGCATCTTGAGAAATCTCCAAGGTTCAGCAGCATCCGCATCGGTGTGGTCTTCAGAGTGTTAGCAGCATCAGCATCTGGTAAAATCTTCAACTCACGAGCAGCATCAGCACCTGGTAGAATATCGACAAGTGGGAACGTCCGCGATGTTTAAGGATCGATTAGAAATATCCATGGATTAGGGTGCCTGGAGTACACCTGAACTACTGTACATGAAGTACAAAATGAATACTGCACATGGAGCATATCTGAGACGCTGTACCTGGAGTACACGTGAAATATTATACATGGAGTATAACTGAGACACTGTACATGGGGTACATATGGAATACTGTACATGGAGCTGGTGGAAATTTTATGGGATGATCGATACTGGTGTCGCTTGTCCGACATTATCAAAGAAATAAATTGATTTAAACGGTAGTAAACTGAACTGAAATGGGTAACGTGATAGCCTGGTAATTCCTGTGTAGACTTAATGATGGTTGTATAGAGGCTGAAAGTATGATTAAACAGAGTTTCATCAATGTTCAGTATGAAGACAGAAGACATGATTGATAAAGACCAGAACATGATTTATCATGAAATAGGATTTTACTGTAATCCTTCTATATTTTTGCCTGAAGGCATCATCACCTTGTTGAAAACATAATCCTCGTAAGGAGACATGAAACTGAATCATCATGTAGATGACATCAACGTGGGGGTATGAAAATTTGACTGTTATAAGGAACACAAAAAGTTAAATCAACTGAGGTGTAATATTAACTGATGTGGACGGCTATGGTTCAATCCACGTACTTCAAGGAAGGAAACATGAGACTAAGTATGGGCTATTCTGGTTCGATCCATACTGGTCAAAATTTTCTGAGAACTGTCATGTATGGAAATTTATAATCTGGTATTAAATATGGATGGCTGAAGTCCAATCCATACTTGTCAAAGTTTATAGAATGTCATGATATGACAAAGGTGAACAACTGTGGATCGGTTCACAAGACATCATTCGACTGAAAAGCATGAAATTTGACTTGAGAAATGGTGAACGTTTATGGCTGGTTCACCAAGTGATATTTGACTGAAAACATGAATCTGTCATGAGTAAGGGTAAACGCCTATGGTCGGTTTACCAATACAAAATCTGAACGGCAAGGGTGAACGCCTATGGTCAGTTCACCAACACGAAAATTCGCTAAAAAAAAAGCATATGCGACTAAATATGGCTAGTTATGTACCAACCTTTTACTTAGTCAAAACTTTAAGAAAAATTTGACTGATAAATGAAGAAAACTGACTGAATAATCCATGTGAAACATGAAAGATAACAACGCCAAAATCTGGGAAGTTCCTGGTGACTACCCACTAGTCACAGGTCAAGTTTTAGAGCCTACAGGTCGAACCTTGCGCTCTGATACCATAATTGTAACACCCCACTTGGATAAGTGGACCGTTACGTGTATTTATGGCGTGTCATCAAAGCATAAGGTAAATGTCCTAAAACATTAACTGACCATAACGGAAATACCGGAATCAAACATCGGCAATCCAAACATAAGCCCAAAACATGAAAAATAAAATACTGAAAGAAAGGACTAAACAATGTCCGAATAAGCAGAATACTGTAAGAAATGCGAAATGTAAGAAGTCTGGATAGCTTCCATCCAAATGCACATGCGCTTAGAATCCTAAAAGCGTCCCGGTGTACCTGCCGTTAGAACATGAAAGGAACTACGGCTGAGCATAACGCTCAGTGAACGGATATAGAGCATGATAAGAATAAACTGAAAGAAAATAGGCGATAGAATACTGAAGCTGTAAAACTGATATGTAACATGTGGTAGAACTCTGCATAAAATCTGAGCAATCTGGTTCATATATACTGATACTGAAATATAACAATTAATTCTGAAAACATGCATTTACTGTATTTTATTTGCCAGAGCTTATATAGGTCACGTGCTGTAACAACCGTGCATGAATAACTGGAGGGGTGACCTCGTCATGCTGTAGAGGGGTGACCTCTAAATAACTGTGCTGGGTGGAGGGATCAGCTCCAATGTGAAGGATGTAGAGCACACACCACATTCACCCTGATAAACATGAAACACTTATAAGCCTAGGATGCATCCATACGCCCCACTAAAACATACATATAAAAATGGCCAACTGAACATGAGTGGGACGATGCAGGATATCACTCTCCTGCATGTGAGTCACGACACCGGTGCCTCTAGTGCCGTGGTTACGGTACCTCCGTAACTAGTACATAAACTGGTCGTGCTTGTATATAATGCTCAGGCAATTCATTTAGTTATTAACATGATTTCTGGTAAACTTAAACATATACTGGGGAAAACATTTGGCGGAAGACGGGGAATCCTAATCATGCATAGAAGGGAAGTCCTTACTGAAAGGACGAGAAATCCGTACCTCTTGTCCAGTACCGACTGAAAGGAAGACTGAACGAATACTACTCGGGCTTCACGCGTGCTACATAATTATAAGACGCGAGTAAGTTAACTGGTATCCGTTATCAAATTTTCTGGTCTTATTGGTTTCTTATATTTATTTTAATGTATTAACGTTATACTAATGGTTACGTACAATGTATATCTGTCGGTGATTAATTTCATAATAAATATTTCGCTAATATAAGTACGTTCTTAATTTGTTTAATTCGTTTTCCCAAAATATACCCTTTTTATATTTTATAAAACCAGTTTATATTTAACTTACTAAATGCATTTTACAACGTTTATTTCAAGTAAACTCATAAAAAAAATGAGATTTAACAGTCCCAAACGCACTCTTAACTGTTTTAAAACCGGTTGCCAAACAGCCCGTTACCCCTGTAGCCAAACAGCCCTATATCCTGTTTAAAACCCACTGCCAACCACCCCGTTAGTGTAAACCCCAAACCAAACCCTAATGATTTGCGGCTGGTTGTGCAGTCAATCACCGAGAGTCTTTTGACTCTCGGTTTGTGTGCCAAACAACATAACAACATCCCGACATACAGCCCAGATCATAAAATTCATAAAACATGTTTAACACCCAAATGAATCGGATTAAAAGAACTAAATAGAACGAATTAGGGTTTATGCAAGCTTACAAATCGTTTAGGGTTTTAGATAGCAACCCTCGTCTTTCTTGATTTCTGGATTAAACACACTATCAATCTTCTTGTTTCTTGGTTTGGGTCGTGGCAGGGAAGGAGAGAACACAAAGAAAGATAGGCGGCTGCTTGTTTGATTTTTAGGGTTTCTTATGTGTGTGTTTTGTGTCGGCATAGAAAATAAAAAGGATACTCTCCCGTCTGTTGTTATTTCCTTCACACGGGCTTGGCCCAGACTACGAGTTGCGGCGCAATACACATCAGTTGCGGCGCAACAAATGAAGGGGCTACGGATCATAGTGCTGCGGATCATGAGTTGCGGCGCAAGACACATCTGTTGCGGCGCAATAGAAGGGCCGACAGATCATGGTGTTGCGGATCAAGAGTTGCGGCGCAAGACACATCTGTTGCGGCGCAACATATGCTGCTGGCAATTATCCCGCGTAAAGTAATAATAAACCGCGTATTTATAAATTCTCGATTTAAAATACGGGTTTTACAGATGTAACTTTGATATTTATGAATGGAAATGCTTTATTAATAAACGACGCGATTTTTATGCGTTGTCTATGATGTGAGTAATGTGCTATCCCGTAACACCAACTAGTCTTCCGCTGTATTGAGTTGTATAAATTTGGGGGTGTTACAGTTTGGTACCAGAGCTCTCGTTATAGAGAACGAAAGATTTTTAAAACCAAGGTTTTGAATAAAACATTTCAAAATCTTTTAACTATAAATATTTTTCTAAAAATGTCTAAAAATCTTTTGACTATAACGGTGCCGAAGAATTCCCGAGTTACCGACAAGGCCAGACTGAGAAGTGTTCTTTTAATATATATAACTTGGATTATATATATATGATGTAATTTGATTACCTGATTGTTCGATGATTATTTTGATATTTATACGAGGTATTTATACGACGTAGATTGTCACAAGAAACCCTAAATCCCCTAGTAAATTAATCGAAGCTATTCTCGTAGGAATTCTAGCTATCCTAGATCTAAACCAAGTTGTGGATATTTATGATCCCAACAAAATGGTTGATATTCGTAGAAATGTAGATATTAGTTGATTGCGATATTGAAGAAGAATTGGCGAGATTAAATCTGATATCGATGTCATGACGATCTTTCCTTATAGAGTGGAGTTTGATAAAACGTTATCACCTGGAAAGATGTCATCTGATTCGTTGTCATCCAATTCTTAAATTGAAATCGAAAGGGTGAATGTTGCAATTGAGGCTGTCATTGGAACCAGTACCCAAAAGCCTCATGCCACTAATACCTTTCCGAGAAGTCTAATTGAATGTGTGAGTCATTTCATATTAGTGACTCATTTGATAATTGTTGTTGTAAGAGATATAGGATTGGAAATTAAGTGTTGATCATAGCGAGCTTTTATTGCCCTATTAAGGTCTAAGAATAAGGTTTAAAGTATGGGAGAATAAGGTAGGATATCGTATTGAGTATAAGTTGGTTGAAATTTGAATGAAGTAAAATTTAACCCGAATGGAATATGAGATTGTTAAGAGGAAGTCGTTAAGTTCTTGGATTGAATTATAAGGTTTTAATTGATTGTAGGTTTGTGTTAAGGGTTGTTCCTAGGCCATTGTCCACTAAGGAGGATGCCCAGTGTCCAAGAAATAAATTGAAGAAATCTTCTTCTGAATTGGGACCGATGGATCTTTCAGGACATGTGGAACACCTAATGACTCTTGTAGATTAGTATTCATTGTGGTATCTTTTAAAAATCCCTAACTTAACTGAGATATCAGTTGGTAGGATGAGTTTTGAGAATTGTATGACATAGTGACACGTAATGTGTTACGGTACAATTTGACTTGTTTGTGATTTATGAAAAGACTACCTTTGATTGCTAAATTCTACATGTATCGATGTTATCTATCTTTTACTGCTTCATCCTAATGCTCGCATTAGTGATGCAACCATTGAGCAAGTACTCATCTCGATTTGAGTTACGTTGTGAATTATTCTTTTTGAGTGCCATCGAGGTCATGAACCTCATGATTATTTGGCTAAGCTCATTTCCTATCATATCGTAGTTAATTCTTGGTGAACAAGCTTTCATCACTCTTCTGCAGATCACTCATTGTTTTTATAAAGTTAAAACCGTATCCTTTGAGAAAATTGAATTTTCATCACTATAAGGATTATTCAAAGTGAGATTTATAAGTGATTGATGTCTAAATGAAGTTGTTTTGAGACGCTTAGGAAACTTAATTATTTCCATAATAAAGAAAACCTTTGTAAATATATTTTTGATTCTTATTTAAGAATTAAGCATTAAAATGTTTTTATTATAAACATGATGATAAAATTTTGACGAACTGAGTATTGCATCGTTAATCTTAAAATTGTATATAGTTGCGCGCCTACATACAATTTGGAATGGACCATGCAAGGCTGATTAGTAGTCACCATAAAACTAATGAATAAACACTACATTTTCTTTAAAGATTGTGAAAGATTAAAATTTTATGAGATCTGCAAGAAGTGAAAAATAAGGACATAGTGTTAGGGATACCCACATATGTGCCTGTAGCATCTATTCTTCTGAGTCGAATTTACTCATCTGTGGAAATTGTCTTATTTGACAATTGACAATTCTTTCTTGTCCGATTCTCCCGTAGTGAGATTCTTAGGGAAACTATCTGATTACCAAGTGTTGATACCCGACTAGATGTATTGACGTTCTTATAATTTCTTATTATTTGATTTCATTTGAATGACCTGGGTAACGATCCGAGGAGCTTTCGAATGCGTACTCAAATTATGAAAACATGGGATATATTCATATTCGTTAAATGTTTTCGTCTGTATCTGATTTGGAATTCTCTCGCATAGATTATGCGTTGACCTTACTCTTTTAATAGTAGTTGTGTATCCTAATATCCCTGAATTTGTGAAGGATTATGAATTATTATTAGTCTTTTGAGAAGTTCACATCTTATCGACGGCGATGAAACTGAAAAGTTGATAATGCCGCTAGAATGGATTGATTGATTATGACATGACGACATTATCTTAATTGATGGGAACTCGAGTAGAATTTCCCTAAAAGATAAGATGTTGACTATCGAAAGTGATCTAAATAATTCTTGAAGGATAATTTTATCATGCATTTAGACTTAAAGGTATACCGCGAATGGTTGTGAATTAGTCATAGATATTATAATCTAGAAGAACCTAATATGAATTTATTAAAAGATGTTTATCTTATCTGAAACTTTAGTAAGTAATTGTCGATGAATTACCTAGACTTTTGCCATTAAAGCAAGTTGAAATTAGTATTGATTATATTCCCGGTGCTGCACCTGTGGCGTGTGCACTGTACGTCAGCACCATCTGAATTTAAAGAATTATCGTACAACTGAGAGAGTTGTCGGAGAAAGATTTTATTCTACCAAGCCTGTCATCATGAAGAGCTATGGTGTTATCATTCCTTATATTTATAGATTACTGTGAACTGAGTAAATTGACAATCGAAAATGATATCCATAACTCGAAATGGAAGATTTGTTCGATCATTTACAAGGTTTTAGCGTATGTTTTAAAGATTTGATTCACGGCATGGTTATCATCAACGTCGCGTCCGCGAAAAAGATTATGTATTCCAATCACTACATCCGGTACTTGTAATGAACATTATGAGTTTCACGTGGTGACGTTTGGATTGACCAATACACATGTAGCATTCATAAATTTGGTGAATCACGTGTGTAGGCTGTAATTTGATAAATTCCTGCTCATGATCATTATGGACCATTTGTTTATAAAAATAAGAATGAAGTTAATAATTAATTATAGATTGCCATGAATTGGCCGAACAATTAATACCTGTACCTTGAATAGTTAACATGAGATTAAAGACTTAATCCTTTACATAAAATGACCATTGGATTAATGACGGTAAGGTATATGCATATAGACTTTTCAAAAATTAAGAGCCCTTTTAAGACTTTGGATTTTACCAAAAAGAAATGGAAATATATTTTGACAAATGTTTTAACAAAGGATTTTAAGGGATTATTACCATATACACAAACCATTTAACTAAACTTCTGTTTAGGGGTAAATGTTTGTGTATACTTCTAGACAACCTAAGAAGAATTAAGGAAACTATATAACTTATTACTTGAAATTCGAAACGACAATTTTTGCTTTTCAACTAAGAAAATTTTGACCAAAATATAAACAAAGGTTTCTCGAACCTTTACGAATCTTACTAATTATTTTCGATAAATCAGCAAAAATCGTGTTAATTAAATTAAAAATTATTTTGAACATTTTCATATAATTGGATGGACTAGGAAATTTAAGAATCTTTACGTTTACGTTTCACAAAATATTTAATAATTATTATTTAATTAATTGTAATAATTATCGACGCTTTAGACGTCGGATTGAGTAAAACAGATAAAAATAACAGTTGAGACGAAACTAAAACATAGAAGATATGAAGAAAGAAATTATGAGTGAATTTTGGTCATGATAATTATATCATCAGGAAAGGTGAATATAGACATCGACACATTATAAAAAAAAAAGATAAAGAATCAATTAGGATCGTGTTCCTTAATAATGATTGTGCAAAATAAATGGCCGAACAATATAAAAATAGCCGATGATTGTAAAAAGGATAATATAGATAATAAAAAGTGGTTCGCGGCTAATGTGAACCATTATAATTGAGAAGCCGATAGCATTAAATATTTTAAAGGCCACTTGTGGTTGTATAAATATGGAGATTGTGAGATATAGTTACGTTGGAATTTGTAAGTATATATTTATGACTAAAAGTATCTTTGTCTGAAGAAGTTGTACTAATGGCAATTATGAAGGCAGACATCGCCTCATACATTAGTAAACGTCTAGCTATTGCAAAGGTCATCATCTGAATTTAATTCGATTTGGGTCATCGTCGACAGACTGACCAAATCTGCTAATATCATTCCCGTTAATGATAAATGCAAAGGAGTTATGTAAACATAGTGTGCCTGTATCGAACATCTTTATCAAGATCCTCGCTTCGCATCGAATTTCTAGAGATTTGCTCAGAAATCATTGAGAACGAACCTTGATGAGAGTACTATGTACCACCCCAATCGAAGGGACGAGGTAAAGTAACGATACAAAGTAATATAAGAGTTGTTTTATGTTTGAATGATTGACCTTTGGTAATGAACCATATAATCGTTTTCCTTTGGAAGGATTATCCTTGATAACTATCGTATTAGGATCGAGACCTAATCTTGTTAGGATCTAAATCTTAGAGCATCTGTAAGCAAGAGTTGAGATGGAGACATCCGACATACACCCATAGTGAGTTGGACATGTCTTTTAGGTTAAGGTTTCCTATGATGGCGAACCTAACCTTACAATATACGCGACCCGTGAGATCTGAAATGATTGTTGAAATTAGGATCTGATTATTGACTGCCGGTAGTGGGCAAGAGGTTATGTGAATATGAAATGTAGATCTTGAAGTAACAAATGGGTAGCGAAGTTATGCCACAATTTTTAAACTTGGAAAAATGAATTCATGATCTGACAAATCATGGGATATAAGTCCCCGTTGTATGGGACCATTGAGATGATGTAGAAGATTGGTTTGAAAGGCATATAAGTTGGATCTACCCTAGGACTTCAAGAACTGCGTGAATTATGTTTCGTAAATCGAACTTGATGGAATATCTATCAAGTGAAAATCTGATTGTTCTTAGTAAAGCTTAGATCGGCGAAAAGTTGCATTCATCAGAAACCCGTGAACATCATGGATAGAGAAAGTAAGTCAACATTTAGCCTGATCTTATTCCCGTAGTTATGTTTGATGAAACTCGCGTATTGTAATGAATTGCACTTGTGAGAAAAGACCGAGTGTGAAGGAAATACCCACATGGCTTTAACTCAATAAGAAGCGAGTAGTAAGATGATCTTTGAGGACAAAGATCCTGTTTAGGGGTAAATGCTGTGACAATCCGTCAATTTACGGTTGATATTTTATTCTCGATATTTATTTGAAAACATTATTTTAATATTACAATATGAACTCACTTATTTTTGGGAAGAAATTTGGATTTACGTCTTGAAGTAGCGTCGACTACGTCTAAACCGGAGGATTCAACGTTACGTGCTTACGTTTACGTACACCGTCTTTGGTGACAGTCCGACATTTCAGAAAATAAATTTATCCGCGAATATTATTTTGGAGTTTTAAATTTGTGTTAGTTCATAAACTCACAAATTTACGAGAAGAGATTAGGACTTACGATTTTATTTAACGTCCTTTACGACTAAACCGGAAACCCTAGGATTACGTATTTACGTTTTTGAACTCCGTTTTTGATGAGACAATTTTTTAGATTCGTTTTGTGCCGTTGATTCATAATTTCTAAAAACGTTTTTCGTAAAACGACCCGAGGGCACGCAAATCGAGGAAACTAGAATCGAAGAATACCCGTAAATTAATGAGGTGGGACAAAATACATTATCCCACCCCACTAATACACATGGGGCGGCCAAAAACTCACCAACACACCATTTGATGTGTCAAAAAGTTAGCTTAAAACTTACACATGTAAGTTAAGCTTACAATGTAAGCTTTCCATCTCAAAACCACTAGCAACTTACCACTCTCCTCATTTCCACCCATGCAAAACACACAATCTCTCTTCCTCCTCCATTTGTGCCGTCCCATATCTCAATCAAAACACCCCATTTATACAATTTTTAACCACAAACATATGTTATAATTAACATATATTAATCTCCAATCAAAAAGATGAAGATTGGTGCAACTTATAACATCCAAGGAGGAGTATTCATGGTGTCTTGGGGCTGATTTTCCACAAGGTGATCATGAAGATTGATGGTCTTGAAGATGGTCTTGGTGATTCACAAGTTTCTCCATCAAAATCCATGTTTTGATCACAACCTACATCATCATGGTGGTATAAAGATTGTCCTCCTCATCTTCTTGTTATTTTTGATTATGTAAACTTGTATTTCTTTTACTTATGTATATGTATATGATGATTAATGATGATTAAAAGTATTGTGTGGGGATTTGGTGTTGATAAACATGATTAAAAAGGTGAAAAACTATAAAGAACAAGGCTAAAATCTTGCTTAAAAATGTTGGCTGTATAAAACAGTAAAGAAACATGTCATGAACTGATAAAATGATGAAGTAGAATCCATTTACAGTAAGCTATATGTCTTGTACACATGTGAAAGTTGGCCATGCAATGGAATCATTGTAATGAGTGAGATATGATCAAAACAAGTTTAAGGTACAAATCTGAGTTCACTGTTTTGGACGATTTTTAGAAAATACTTAGAGGATGATTCAACAGTAGCTATAGACGAGTTAAATGGAGCACATATCATCTAGTTTATGTGATAAAAATTTGAGCTTCTATCTCCATATAGAACTCTAGATATGGCAGTTTTGGTGAAGAGGAAAATAAAAATCAGATTTTGGAAATTAAAGTATAATACTATTATATAAGCACTCAAAATTATATTGTATAAAATGTAAAACTAAAACCACTAACTCAAGGATTTAATTATATAAATATGTTAAAGGTTAAATAAATGGATAAATTATAAAAATGGTAGTGGAATAATATTTATAAGATATAAAAACTATAGACTTTATTTTACGACTTTTTCGGCTATTACCGTAAAAATTAACGTTTTTGCTAAATAAAACTTAGACGGTTGGACCCGTCTAATGTGAACTTTATAAAACTTATATACTGATATATAAACATGTATAACAAGTAAAAACCGATAAAACTCGAACTATATAACATACGGATATTAACGGGCTACGTTAACATTATTGGACTAATAAAACAACAAAATGGACTAAAACACTTATAAACTTATTTATTGGGCTTAACCCATTTAGGCCCAACTTGTAAAGTTTAAATACTGATAATATAAGTATAAAATGAATTAATACAAGTTAATAAACTTATAATAGGCTTATTGGACCTAAAACACGTAAATAGGTAAAACTAGTAAACTAGTATAAAAGTTATCGACACATAACACTAAAATGAGTAAACGAGAATATGTAAACCCACTTGATCATCATATATATATAATCATCATATGTATACATAATTGTTATTTTTATAAAGTCATTGGACATGAGTCTAAGACGAGTATTATTGTCTAGGTTTCCGTGATTGAAGCACGTACCGTACATCCGAATTGCCGATAACCCGCCTTCCCACATCAACGTGAGTTCATAGCCTCGCACTCTTTTAAATGTTTATATGAAATATTTTATAAACCCGCGAGGGAGATAACATGTTAGTTTTTATAAAATAGGACATCATTTGTCCCGATTGTTTGTTTATTGATTTGGACCCGACTGATTGCATGACCTGATTGTATGACCCGATAAATGATTAAAGGACCCGATAGATGAAATAAAATGGATTATTAAAGTTAGGTTATGTCACTAAAAGTCCCATTAGCATGAATTGTGAAATATCGGGAGTTGGTAGACGCTTATGCATATAATAGTATTATTTGGGGACGATCACCCCAGTTCGCGCCTTGACGGTTGATCCCCGTCGTGCCACATTGATTGGTAAGCGAATTTATGTATGAGAAGATTTCCATAGCGTGACCTTTGTGACGACACGCTAACTTAGATGGGCAAATTTGGTATCGGGTTAGCTACCCGTTGTTGGTTTAGTAAGGTAACAATGTCATGCGGCTTATAATAATCCAAATTAACGAAATACTACTAGACGCGCCGAATTACGATGTATTGCCTGACTAGCAATACAGGGTCATACTATTGATATTATGTTCGTGTTTTAGTTTTCATAACCATATTCATATAACGGTTTTTATTTTCATACAACGTCATAAGACGTATTGTATGGTGTTTTTACGACATTGGTTCGTATAATGATTTTTAAGGCAAACGCCTATATTATGATTTTGATGAGGATTTGTATAAAATGACTTTGGCTATTTTATGGCCTATTAAAATGATTTGTACAAAATGATTTTCAGTAATAATTTTATACTGATATTATATTGATGGATTTTATTAAACTCTATGAATTCACTCGGCGTTATCGCTGACCTTTTCTTTTAACATGTTTTATCTCAGGTACTTGAAGGTAATTCTCGGGAAGACGACAAGAATTCATGGCCCGCACTTAAACAATATTTTCCATTCAAATACTTTGTAAAACTTTGTATGAAATAATATGACTTGGGACCGATGTAACTTTGATATTTATGAATGGAAATGCTTTATTAATAAACGATGAATTAGCCCACTATGAGTCTACTCTATTGCATTAAAAAAAAATAGATATATAATTATTCGCGATTTTTATGCGTTGTCTATGATGTGAGTAATGTGATATCCCGTAACACCAACTAGTCTTCCGCTGTATTGAGTTGTATAAATTTGGGGGTGTTACAGTGAGTTAGAACCATATAGTTTTTCGCAAACTATCAGCTTACAACGGATTTGATAAGTCTTTACCACAAACCGTTTGCTTATGGACTAGCCAGTTCTTATGTGTGTTAGACATGGTGAACTGAGAACCATTTATGAAGTGTGACTGAAAGTCAAACACTTAAGATTCTTTCTCAGCTTCTTCCTCATCTTTCAAATCCTTGATTTGTTGTTTAACCATTCTGATCAACTCCAAAGCATCAACAGACTCTTTTGTAACCTCCAATTGTTGTTCTAACATCCTTTCCAACAATTTCCTTTTGAAGGGATAAGTCTTCTCTTGCAACATATAATATGTAACATCATCTGCATCCAAAATATGCAATCCACATGACCTGTAATATATCCAGTAACTAGGAACCTGATTCTCTAATTCCTTCAACATTTCTTGATCACATTTGTGTGGCTCATACATAAAGAGAAATTCCCTATAGAATAGTAATACTTCAGTTTTACCTGCACTGGCATCTTCAACTAACATTACAAGATCTTGAATATCTTGTCTATCCAGAATGTGAAGAATATCTTCCAAAAGTCTGAATATCCTTTTTGTGCCATCAGATCTCTGAATTCCATAAGCTTCAAGTCCTTGATCTATAGAGTAAATCCACTTAACAATGGATGCTCTTTTTCCAAAAATCTCTGTATCAAAACATTGATCTTCAAAGTTCACAATCTTCAAGTACTTCTTTAAGCTCTCATCATCATCACTATCTTCTGCTGTAGTTTTAGCTCTCTTAGCTTTCTTCTTTAGCTTTGTTGATCTTTTCCTTTTAACACTCTTGGAAATTCCTTCAAGTTCTGTTGAACCCTCTTCCAAGCTTGTATGTACCGTTTCCTCAGTATGTACTGTTGTATGTACTGTTGACTATGTATGTACTGCTTGTACATTTTCAGTCTGAGCAATTTCTTGAGTTTCAACTCCTGCATTCATCCTTTGAGCAGTCTCTTCCTCCCTTGAACTTACTTTCTTCTTTCTATTCTTCCTCACATAAGTGGTTTTGATAGGTGGAGATGTACTTGTAGGTTCAGTAGTACTTGGCTAAATTCTAGGAGTACTACCAAATTGTCTTTGTTGTTGTAGACGTTTCTTGAATTCTTCAACAGCTTTCTTGTCTGCTTCAGATCTAATCTCAACAAAATTCAATTCAATCCTCTTACTTTGCTCATACAAAGTCTTGATTTCTTCAAAAGTTTTCTTGACCAGCTGAATATGAGTAAATCCTTTTACTTTCTTTAGAAATTTCATCATTTGACTTCTAATCTGCATAGTAGTTGGAGGCTTAATCTTTTCTTTCCTTCTCTTTTCAGCAAAGAATCTTTGTTGCTCCCTTACCTCCCCTCAACATATGCAGCATGTTATTGGTTGAGCATACCAATGTGTGTCACCAGGAATTCGAATCTCTTTGTATCAAATGCCTTGGTCAACAAATCAGCTACATTGTTGTCTGTATGAATCTTCAAGACTTGAATAAGCTTTTTGTCATAAGCATCTCTTATAAAGTGATGTCTTATTTCAATATGCTTAGTCTTGGAGTGAAATACTGGATTCTTGACAATGCATATAGTACTTTCATTATCAATGTAAATCTTGGTGTTCATGAAATTGAACCCATAGTCCAATAATTGATTTTGAATCTAAAGTACTTGTCCACAGCAATGAGCAGCAGCTACATATTCAGCTTCAGTTGTAGAAGTAGCAACAATGGTTTGCTTCTTACACTACCATGATATGAGTCTTCTACCTAGGAATTGACAACCTCCTGTTGTGGATTTCCTATCATGATTTGCTCCAGCATAGTCACTATCTGAGTAAGCTTCCAATTCAAAGGTGGAGTCTCTAGGATACCATAATCCTAAATTAGGTTGACTTTTAAGATATTTAAAAATCTTCTTCACAGCATATAGATGTGACACCTTTGGATGAACTTGGAATCTTGAACATGCACACACAGCAAACATTATATCTGGTCTTGAAGCAGTAAGATACATCAATTAACCAATCATAGACCTATAGAGATGAATGTCAACATCCTCTCCATGTTCATCTTTTGATAAAGATTTCTTGGCTTCAAAAGGTGTGCTTGTACTCCTTGTATCCATACATGAAAATTTCTTTAAGATTTCAGCAACATATTTATCTTGGCTGATAAATATTCCATCTTTCCTTTGTTTGACTTGTAGTCCCAAAAAGAAAGTTAGTTCTCCCATAGAACTCATTTGAAATCTTCCTTTCATCAAAGCTTCAAACTCTTCACACCATGTCTTCTTGGTAGAACCAAAAATGATGTCATCAACATAGACATGAACTAGAATTATGTCTTTGCCATTTTTCTTGACGAACAGAGTTTAGTCAATGGTTCCTCTCCTATATCCATGTTTTAGCAGAAAGTTGGATAAAGTTGCATACCAGGCTCTTGGAGCTTGATGCAGACCATAAAGTGATTTGATAACTTTGTAGACTCTATTGGGGAATTTAGGATCTACAAAACCTGGAGGTTGTGAGACATATACCTCCTCTGAAATAGTACCATATAGAAAGGCACTTTTCACATCCATTTGATAGAATATAAATCCCATATATGATGCAAAGGCCAAAAATAACCTAATGGCTTTTATCCTTGCCACTGGTGCAAAAACCTCATCATAGTCTATCCCTTCTTCCTTGTTGGAAATACGTTTTTACGTATTTATGAAGGATCGGTCGCTCCAATGATAATTATGTAATGGGCTCGTGATCTATTTACTTTATGTATGGTCCATATAGCCCACATGTAGGGTGGGCTATATATAACCCCTCCTAGCATGTTAGGAGGGGGTTGTTGATTCCATTTCACTTTAATCATATTTTCCATTTTACTTTCTCTCTCTACAATTCTCTCCCTTCTCTCCTTTCTCTCTCTAAACCTTCATCTAATTCCTTCATTTCTTCTTTATTAATCAATCAATCAACCAACCTAATCCACCAAATCAATGATATAGAATAGGCCATTAATTACGTAGACCTTCAATTGGTATCAAGAGCCATGGTTAGTTTGGTTTATTCTTCTTTTATTTTGTTTGATTTTGGTGGGTTTTGATTTAATCATGCTTAAACTTTAAAAAGTTTGTATTTTTTATAAAAAGTTTGTGTTTTTATGTGTTAAATCATATCAAATCTTCAAATTTATTTACTTTTTAGATAAAAAATCACAAATTTTTATATAAAAATCAAATTTTTCTTATATAAAACATTAAAAAGTTTGTGTTTATAAAAAAGTTGGTGTTTTTTTTTTTTTATAAAAGTTTTTGTTTTTCTCTTTTTAATTTTGTGTTTTTATAAAAAGTTTGTATTTTTTCTTTGTTTTTTTTTTTTTTTTTTTTTTTTTTTTTTTATCACAAATTTAATAATCAATTTATATAAAAAAGTTGGTATGTTTTCTAAATTTTATCAATTTATATAAATTTTTATCAATTTTTATCCTTTTTTATTTTTTATTTTTTTAATCAGGTTATTATTTACATTTTTATTAATCAGTTATAATTTTTGGTCAGTTTTCAGTTATCAGTTATAATTTTTGGATTTTTCTTAATTTTTTGGTCAAACTACCTAATTGGTCAACTGTCCAAAGTTTCTGGTCAATTGTTTCTGTCCAAAATCAGTCCTGCTATCCAAAATCAAGGTTTTTGTCCAAAATCAATCTGCTATTGTCCAGTTCCGGGTGAAGATTTTTTCGAGTAACCTAAAAGTTCCGAATCAATAATTAAGTTCCGAATCAAGCAAGAAAACTTCCGAACCAAGAACTTCCGGATCAAGCCAGAAGTTCCGGATCAAGAAGTTCCGGATCAAGAACTTCCGAACCAAGAACTTCCGGATCAAGCCAAAAGTTCCGGATCAAGAAGTTCCGGATCAAGAACTTCCGAACCAATATCTTCCGGATCAAGAACAACTTCCGAATGAAGCAACAATATTCAAATTAAACGGGCAAATCATCGTCTTTTCAAAAAGACTCATTCCCTCTCGACTCAGACAAACACCCTCGACACACACTCTCTCTTTTTACCCTAACCCATACTCTCGAATCTTCACACACTCGACACTAACATACACAACCAAACTCCTCTCGTCTCTCGACCATACATCACTCAACGAAATCAACTCTCGACTCATCCCTATACCCTCAACAAACCAACCATTCTTTTTTTTTGACCATATACTCGACTCAACAAACCAACCAACACTCTCACCCTCACACCCAACAGTACTCTCGACCCTCTCGACATCCTCCTCCCTCACCAGAATCGACACCCTCCTCTGACCTCTCGATAACACAAACAAACACACCCTCACAACACCTCTCGTATCTCTCTCTCGACTGACACACTCCCTCCCCCTAAACCATCTAGACTCTCGACCCACCCTCACCAGAAAAGACTCAAGACTCTCACCCTAACCAGACTCGGACACTAGACTCGCAAGACTCCACACTCAACCAACTCTCACACCATCTTCAACACACACCTCTCGTCTAAACCCCTCCCTCACACCCACATTCAAAACAGACCTCGAAACAAAAAACCCACAACACTCTCGACATCAAACCCATTTTTTTTCAGTTGTGACACAAAAAACTCCACACTCAACCCCACCCTCGCTCGACCATCAACTAATCCCAACAAAGATCCCTCATTTTTTCAAATCACAACTCAACTCTCACAAGACAAGAACGACACTACAGTAGAAGAGAGAGACAAATCAAAACAAAGAAAAATTAACAATACCTACCTGAGATCTTTATATAAAGATCTTAACGCCATAAATTTGTTTTGATCATTGAACACCAGGGTGTTTTTGATTACGTTGGTGACTGTAAATTAAAGAGAGAGATTAGATTGAGAGAGAGATTAGGTCTATGTTCTGTGTGTGTGTTTTTTAGTTTAGGAGAGAGAGAGAGTTATCACGTTTTTGAGATAAGTGAGGCGGATATATCAACGCGAACAAGTGGGCGGTGGAGGCTTTGTATTGGGCCACGTATTTGTTGGTTGACTGAGAAAACAAAGGGTTGGGATATCTTATCATGTTTGAAGCGTGTATTAAATTCGACGGAGTAAACAAGGAAATTTTTTTGGGGACACGTTTGAACGCATTATTTTGTTTATTTGATTTAACTTTTCAGATTTTTTAATAATAAAAATTATTTCTTTATTTTATTGAAAACATTAAATCAGATCTTCCATAAATAATTTAGAGTTTTTTATTTTATTTTATTTTATTTTATTTAGATTTTATTTAGCTTATTTTGAAAACGTTAAATCAATTTTTTATTGAAACGTTGGGTATAATTTTATTTTATTTCTTTAAAGAAAACGTTTTTTAGATTCTGTTTAGTTAAATTAATTTTCTTATATTTAAACATTTTTAAAATTTTTAGATATTAATTTTTAGTTTGGATATTAATTTTTATATCAACTATTATTTTAATTTTATTCAAATTTTTATTTTAGCAAATTTTATTTATTTATTTATTTATTTATTTTTTTTTTTTTTTTTTTGATATTAAGTCATAGTTGGGACAAAGTAACGTGACCAAAGTGCCGTGACAACGTGAGAAAGTGCCAAGGTTTATTTTGCTGACGAATTTTTCTTCGGGTATTACTATTTGAAATTAACGACGGCTTTTTCATCGCTCAGTAATCCTTAACGTCATTCTTTCATCGAACTTCAATGGAATCGTTGCTTTCGACCCCTCAAGAGGGAGAGTTGTATTTAAGGCAAAACGAAGTTAAGAAAAGTGGCATCACCTCCTTTCAACTACTCCAGTCTCATCTTGTCACTCTTTCGGGGATTCAAGGAGGGAGTGAATTTGTGACAATCTTTGGACAAGATCGTCATATATTCATCGACTCAATTTTCACCGCTTTGACCCAACTCGCCGAGCAACTCAACCATGGAAACTTTAATCACTCTGCATCGGTACTTGCCTATAAGGCTCTTGTGACACACCTCACGCCTTTCCTCCAATTTAATATCATCAAGCCTGAAAGTTCAATGATTTGCCAATCGTTTCTTCGAGATACACATACCGAGCTTCGAGTTTTCCGTGATACGATTGTGAAACTCATGTCATCGGTCTCGTCTTCGATATATCAAAGATCACAACTTCAGCAAGTGTATGTTAATGGAGTGCAAGACTCTTCGATGCAAGAGGAACCTGATCATACGGTTGACAACTTGGAGCCTAAAGATGGCAAGAGCACGGAATCAGGAGCACAACATGATACCAGTGGTACGTCAGGGAATGTTCACGAGATTTCTCTTGATGACACCTTACCCATTTATGACGAAGAGCCTGCAAACATGGTACAATATGATGTTGGTTATGATGTATATGCTGATGACATGCCGCATATTGAGCATTCTGAACCTAATTATGACAAACATGGGATGGACAAGAGTGATAGAAATACCACTTATGATTCATCCGATGTGAGTCATAATGGGGGAGAAAGTGTCCAAAATGCTATAGTTCATCATGATAAATGCTTTATAACTACCTCGTTAACTGATTCTGGTTCTAAGATTAAAGAGCTCGAAACGATCGTAGCTCGGCAATCAAAAGATCTTGAGGATGCCAAATTTGAATTTTCTAAGAAAACGGACAAATTTGAAACATACTTCGAAAAACTTGAAAAGTCAAACGTTGTTCTTGAAAGAAAATTGGATCAAACTGTTCTAGATTCTAAAGCTGAAAAGGATAATTTTTTGAAACAAATTCAACTGCTTGAATCTAAGTTGGCATCCCAAGATAACGTGCTCAAAGAAAATGAAACATTAAAGGCCCAATTACAGGAAAAGGTTTTTGCTATAGCTGCGTTGAAAAACGAGTTAAGGAAAAGTAAAGGACCTAGTGTGGACACTAAGCTTGAAAAACCATCAATCTTGGGGAAACCGCCTACAAATCAGTTAGTCAGACAACCGATTGTCAGACAACCTACTGCATTTAGATCCGAGCGACCACAATCCTCGAGACCGCGGTTTGCCTCCCAAGTTGATTTGGTTCATCTTATTAGACCAGTCACTCCAGCAACTAGGCCCAATGTGATCACTCCAGCTTTAGCAAGACCAAATCATATGATTGCCTCTAGTTTCCCTAAAAATACCAAGACCACGTCTAGAACTAGTTCAAATGACGTTTGCCATGAACCTGATCTTAGGGAAGCTAAGCAAAAGACACATGTAAGAGATAGGAATTCCAAACCCAGTCAGATGCCTTCTAGTGTACCCAACACTGCTAACCGTAGCATGTCCAATCCTAGGAGCATCAATCAATCATCTAAGGATTCTAGATCTTACTCGGACATTAAATATGCTACTTGTAAAACATGTAGAAAATGTGTCTTTACGGCAAATCATGATGCTTGTATCAAAAAATTGCTTAATGAGGTGAACTCCCGTGCTAGACTTAAATCTCAGTGGGTAGCTAAAATCAAACCCTTTGGTAAGATGTGGCGCCCCACTGGTAGAACTTTCACTCTTGTAGGAAACGAGTGCCCTTTAACTAGGATAGTCTCCGATTCTACAAAGACTACTAGGGAGGAAATTGCAAAGGATGATACATCACTTAAGCCTGAACTTAAGATTTTCTATAAAAGGAAACGATTGCCAACTAAGACAAGTGAATCATCCCCTCAGGCCACCTCTGACACAAGTAAAGCCAACTGTGAACCCCCACGTGCTTCAAAAATAGATATCTCTAACCCATGCAAAAGTATACAAACTCCTAATGAGAATGCAGGTACCAAAGTTGATGTTCCAAAAGAACGAAGCGGTCCAATCGTTGTGTACCGTTCAACTAAGGACACTCTTAGAGTTTGGTTGCTGAAGAAGCAGATATCAGAAAAACAAATGTCTCAGGGGATTCATGGTTAAGCTGCACAAGGACTTACAGTCACATAACAGACTGTAACTCGATTCTCAAAGAAAGGAAAGTTCATCCCGATGATGACTTATCCTAAAAACGAGAAATTCATTTTTCTCGGGCATGAGCCGATATCAAAAACATTCCAAGTTTTTAAGCTCATGCATTATGGCTCCTCGTTAAATGACAGACGACGACCCGGACTTCAGAGACAGGGAAGTTTATCTACGCAACGATAACTTACCCTCTTAACAAGAAATTAATTTTTCTTGGACACGAGCTTACCCTAAAACCATTCAAAGGTTTTAAGCTCGTGTAAATGGTTTATCATTAAATATCAGATGGTAACCCGTGCATCAAATAAAGGAAAGTTTATCGCCGATGATAAACTTATCCTAACAACGAGAAATTAAGTTTTCTCGGGCATGAGCTAAAATTAAAAACATTCGAAGTTTTTAAGCTCATGCACAATGACTTACAGTTAAATGTCAGACTGTAACTCGAAATTAAAATAAAGGAAAGATTATCGTTTATGATAACTTATCCTCTTAACGAGAAATTCACCTTTCTCGGTCATGAGCTTGTATTAAAACATTCGAAGTTTTAAGCTCAGAAAGGAAAGTGTATCTTTTAAATAAGAGAACTTTTCCTCATAACGAGAAATTAACCTTTCTCGGTCATGAGCTTTCCGTTAAAACAGTCAAAGTTTTCAAGCTCATGAAAACGACTTCTAAGTAAATGTCAGCTTAGGACTCGTCCTTCAGATAAAAGGAAAGTTTATCGCCGATGGTAACTTATCCTTAACAACGGGAAGTTCACAACTTCTCGGACTTGAGCTCGCTTTTAAGATATTCAACATCTTAAGCTCAAGTAATTGTTTTTTAAAACTTTGAACACAATTTTTCGAGAATTTCTCAAAAGGTTTTTCTAAATCTTTCAAAATTGTGTGTTCAAAAACGTTTTGATAAAACGAGCATGTCTTCTGGAATCGATAATATTTACGAACCTAGAAATGTCATTCAATAATGACACGGGGTTGTAAATAAAGTTCGAGCAGAAGTTTAAAAGTTTTAAAACATGCTCCATATGGTTTGCTATTATTTCAGATAGCAACCCGCTTTTTATAATCAAGTCAAGCATTTCACCGGAAAGCTTTGACTCAACAACGGGAATTAATTTTCCCGGGAACGTGACGAGGAGACCAACATTCGTGCACAAGAACCATGTGAATCTCTCATATGATGTTCTCTATCATTCAGGTCCTACCTCGTACATTGCTAATCTTGTGAATTCATTATTATATATGATCTTTGCACGTAATAAATACCTTACACTTGTGTTTAAAAGGTATTTAATTTACGTTTCAAGTACACCCTCATTAATTTGAGGGGGAGCTTGTTAAACTCATGAAGATAATTGGATTTGCATTTTTCTTCCCAAATTTTCTTAAAATGCTATTAAATCAATTGATATTAAAAACATCGATTGGGTTAATATTTTTAATATGGGGGAGAAAATGTGATTTAATATGGGATATGATCAATCATAAATGGTTTGACTTAACGTGTTAGCTCATCCCGACATGTGCGAAATGTTTTCGAATATCGTAGCATATGTTAAGGGGGAGCAAAATGGATTTGCACTTCAAAATGGATTTCATGGTGACATACACTTACCCAAAACATCTCTATTCACGACGGTGAAGATTGTGGTGACATAAGGATGGTAGGATAGGTTAAAGTCCAATGATTTCTCTAGAACCGGAGGAATCTTCCCAAGGACATTCCATAGCTAGAAATAGTAGTCCTTAGGAAAGATGGAGAAAGATTGTGAACGTAGCTGAATGCCGACCAAGTACTTAAGTTAGCACTGGAACAATCACAACAAGGTGCTAGTGATGACGTATTGGTAAGCATTGAAGGGGTTGAAGAATGAAAAAGAAATGTAAAGATAAAGGGTGTAAAGAAAGAAGCCCTCCTTACAACTTTAGGCAGAAACCGGGTCAATACATATGCTATTGAGGTCATTTTTGCTAATGATTCTCGGTATTGAAGAAAGACATCATGGACCCAGTGATGCAATGCACAACCCTTCCCAGCTAACTCAAATATCTCTCAAAAGGTATTTGTTTTAATCACACGGAGATCAACACATTATCTATTGATTTATTCACTCCGAATAAATTGGTATTGAAAAGGTGGCACTCCTCTCCAGCCTCCGATCACTAAAAATCCAAAATGCACGATCGAGTCTAGAGCCATTTGAGATCATCAAATATCTCATTAGGACACACTTTCATATCCCCTTGCTTCTTCACACACTGTGAAAAGTAAGAAAGTTCTTAAGAGTCCTACGCAAAATCTTCATGATCTTGCCTGAACATCCGAGTAATACGAAAGTATTTACAATGAAGATGGAAATCCTTCTTGAGCGAATATCAAAAAGCTCATGGTAGGTGACTTGTGCGATTCTTTATGAATCAAACTTGTGATAACTGGAAAGCAACAGTGGTTTAATTCTTAATTGAACTTAAACTCGTTCCAGGCCTCTTCGCATTATCATATGATCTTGCCAGAACACTCAGAGTGACTCTTTATTGATCACAGTGACGAGTGGAAATCCTTCTAGTGTTAACATCAAACAGCACTTGGTAGGTAACTTGCAAGATTCTATATGAATCAAGCTAGTGACAACTGGAAAGCAACGATGGTGCGGTTCTTAATTGAACTTCACTTGTTCCAGGAACATGAATTGACGGCTTCAAATCATGCGGATAATATTATCCAAATGATCCACTCTTTACGTTCGCAGTCTGCTTTGGACGGTCGAGTAAAGAGAACGGGTTTACCCGCGAAATCTTGTCAAGGAGGTTCTTTATTGAAACTACCTGCCACAAGTACGATATTTAATATCGTCCAACGGTCTTCACCGACCGGAGGTAAAATGCTACCGAATTAGAATGAAATGTTCAAAGCCATTTCATCCGTGTATACTGTTTGTTGCTAACTGTCTTATGCAGCGTAACAAGAAGGTGGCATTGCGGTGTACAATCCAGAAGAAGTCGTCACCACATGCTTATACTACATACATTTAGTACTTCAACAAATTCAAGAAAGCCTGAAGGTCAAGTCTTCCGCTGTATCAAACTCTGAAGCTTTCAAGAATTTAAAAGTATAAGTATGTGGAACATGAAGTCACAAAGAGGCAAATATCACAAGTGAAGAATGCACAAGGTCAAGGCAAGGAAACATGCTCATGACTAAAGTCAAAGATCACATCAAGCATATTCACAAGAACAAGATCGAAGACTCAAGCATAGATGCTAGGTTTAAGATTTTGTAAAAAGATGTGACCTCCCTTAGGGGGAGATTGTTGGAAATACGTTTTCCCTATAAAGTCTCGGTCACATCTTAGTTAGCATAGATCACGAGTTATAGACTATTTAGAACTTTGTTTCTTGGAGCGACCTCCCTTAGGGGGAGATTGTTGGAAATACGTTTTTACGTATTTATGAAGGATCGGTCGCTCCAATGATAATTATGTAATGGGCTCGTGATCTATTTACTTTATGTATGGTCCATATAGCCCACATGTAGGGTGGGCTATATATAACCCCTCCTAGCATGTTAGGAGGGGGTTGTTGATTCCATTTCACTTTAATCATATTTTCCATTTTACTTTCTCTCTCTACAATTCTCTCCCTTCTCTCCTTTCTCTCTCTAAACCTTCATCTAATTCCTTCATTTCTTCTTTATTAATCAATCAATCAACCAACCTAATCCACCAAATCAATGATATAGAATAGGCCATTAATTACGTAGACCTTCAATCCTGTCTGTAGCCTTGAGCAACAAGTCTTGCCTTGTTCCTCACAACAACCCCTCTTTCATCCTTCTTGTTCTTGAAGACCCATCTTGTACCAATTACTCGTTTTCCCGAGGGAAGATCCACAAGAATCCAAACCTTTTGTAGCTCAAATTGTGGTAATTCTTCTTGCATGGCATCCACCCAACTTTCTTCATCAAGAGCCTAAGATATATTTTTAGGCTCTACTTTAGATAAGAAACAGGCAAACAAATAATGCTGAGTATCTTTATGATTTGTTCTCTGCTGTTGTTTGACATAACTCACTAGTGCATGAGTTTCAATATTGGTTTACAGTTGTCTTCTGGTTTGTACAGCAGATTTTAGATCACCAATAATCTGAGTAGCAGGATGGTTGTTGTTAACTTTATGAGTGGGAATAGAACTGACTGGAATTTCAGTTTCCAAATTGTTGAAATCAATTACTGCACCCTGCTCATCATAGGAAGCTTTGGAGAATATTCCTTCAGCTGGACTGGCATATAAGTCTTCATCGTCCAATGCTTGCAAAATCTCTTCTAGTGAGTCAGCAGATCTAGCAGTTTTTGACTTAGCAGTACTTGCAGATGAAGTACCGCATGTATAGTATATACTGCTGAGTGTTGTGACTCAAAAGATTCTTCTCCTGAATGCTTATTAGCAGATGTAGCATTCTTTTCTTGATCTTGAAGCCTCTGAATCTCTTGGGAGGCTTGATCATCATTCGATGGCATGGTTTACTTCTTGGGAGTTGCAGACATGGGAGTGATAGTAGGCATATTTGGCACATAGATGTGAGCATCTTCATCTGATGAAGAAAAATCTTCTTGAGTACCTGCATTAGTCGCACTTGACTCCTCACTTGCATTGTTAGTTTGACAATCTTTTTGTAAAGAGTAGTAATCCATGGAGTTAGTTAGATAATCTAAATCAAACATCCAAGCATAACCTATTCCTGGAACATTGGGTTTATTTTCTAAGAAATTGACATGAGCATTTTCTTCAACTTTCTTAGTTGCCAAATTTTAAACCCTATATGCTTTACTTTGCAATGAATATCCTACAAGATATCCTGGATCAGACTTTCCATCAAACTTTCCCAAGTAATCAAGAGTATTTAGTATGGACACATGACATCCAAATGGTTTTAAATGACTTATGTTAGGCTTTACATTAGTCAAAAGTTCATAAGGTGTTTTGTTTTGAGGCTTAGTTACTAGAACTCTATTTAACACATAACATGCAGTATTGATTGCTTCAGCCCAAAAGGTATTTGGCAAAAGTGAATCAGCCATCATAGTTCTAGCAGCCTCAATTAATGTCCTATTCTTCCTTTCAGCTACTCCATTCTGTTGAGGAGTTCTAGGATTACTAAATTGCCTCTTAATTCATTTAGACCTACAATTCATCAAAATCAGCATTCTTAAATTATGTTCCATTATCAGTCCTAATGATTAAAACCTGTTTAGTGAACTGCTTTTCAACTAAAGTGATAAAATCCTTTAGTAATTCACTTGTTTCACTTTTAAGGGCTAAAAATAAAACCCAACTGAATCTACTATAATCATCAGTTATGACTAGACAAAAGGTCTCATAGCTAATGCTTCTTATATAAACTGGACCAAATAAATCCATATGCAAGAGATGCAAAGGTTTTGTCACAGTATTTACAGTCTTGGTCTTACAAGAGGCTCTATGTTGTTTACCTTTTTGACAAGCAGCACATGTGAAATCATTTTGAAAAGATTTGTTAGGTAGACCTCTAACCAAATTCCTTTTTACCAATCTATTAAGATTCTTAAAATTCACATAACCTAATCTTCTATGCCATAAATTTGACTCATCTAAAGAAGCTTATGTAATACCACCTGTTGGAGTAATAGTATGAAGATTAAAGGTGTACATATTTTCTTGTCTGGGTACTTTAAGCAGTATTTGAGATTCCTTGGGCATCTCAAAATCTTTGGACAACACCAAGCAGTCTTTGTCTGTGAATAGCACCTTGTTCTTCTTATCACACATTTGTGATACAGAAAAGAGATTGAACTCATTCAATTATTTCACAAAGAAGACATCTTCAAATTCCAACTTTCCTGTGTTGATTTTCCCTTTGCCAGTGATTCTAACTTTGCTACCCCCAAAGGCTACTGGACCTCCTCTGAATTCTTCAAATTCAGCAAGAAAATCTTTGTTCCTTGTCATGTGTCTTGAGCATCCACTATCTACAATTCCTTTATCTTTTAATTCATCAATGAGATGCCCCTGCACACAAATAAAACTTATTAGTTTTTAACAGGGACCCAAACCACATTTGGCTCGGATCTTGTGGGACCTACACATTTTAGAGTTTGTACTGAAGCATTCCCAGTAATGCTACTTTTACTCTTATACTTCATGGTTTGATTTATGTAGTATGTGTTTTGACTTCTTTGACTTAAGTACTGCTTTAGCGGTACTTGCTTTAACACATGGTATATCTCTTTTAGGAACCCACATTTGTAATGATTTGTTCTTGTCCTTACTTCTAGGTGCTTTAACTTTTTCAAAAACCTTTTTAGAAGTCTTAGAGAACATTGGTTTTACAGACTTTAAACCAACAGTACTTGAATTTGGTCTAGCAGTACTTGTAGATTTAGGCTTGCCGGTACTTGGTTTACCAGACTTTAAGGATACAATTCCTTGCTTCATAAGTACTGCCCTAGGAACACAACTTTTGGTAGGATTGTTTTTAACCTATTTAACTACCCTTGTGTGATCAAACTTAGGTTTGTCATCTTTAAGTTTCTTTTTCCTATTACCCTGTGCCTTTTTCCCATTACTGTTTTTCATGACCCTTTGTGTAGCCTTCTGTTTCACAATTTTATCTTCATGTAAGATACAGTCTTTGTTAAAATGACTTAGAATACCACAAACATAACATCCTTTTCTTCTTAAAGAAGACCCAAAAGGTTGTTTTGACTTTACTTTTTCAAAACCTAGCCCAGCCCTTTTGTTTTTAGTATGTTGTTTATTGTTTTCCTGTATCTTGCTAGGAGTTTTTACCTGCTTGGGAGCAGAACTAGTCTTAGATTCCTCAGAAATAAAGTTATTCATTAGAGGTGGATAAACAATATTCTTGGTCACATCAGTATTTTCTTGAGACACAGTACTAGAGTTAAAGACATTATTAATCTTGGGATCTTCTAACTCTATACTAGTATCATTACAAGGGGGCATGAAAATTCCAGATACTGGTGGAGGAACTGCCTTCATTCCTTCAACATAACTATCATTTTCAGGTGTATTATCTACCTCACCAGAACTATCAAAAATCCCTTTTGATAAGTCCTTGTTGGTTAAGGTTACCCCAGGTTGATCCTCAATATATCCTAGGCCTGTTTTATCATACTACCCCATTTATGAATTAATCAATTTTCCCAATCCCTTAGAGGATTGTTGCCATTGACTAATTACTTCCCTCTCTTTACAAAGATTGGTTTTTAAAGCTTTATTTTCTGTATTTATTTTTAAAAGTTGTCTTTCAAAAGCTTTTATTTCCACATCTTTTTCCCTCATTTGAAGAGTCAAAATCCTAATTTTCTCTTCATAGTTTTGTTGAGCCTTTTTGTACAAAACTATATTATCTTCAAGTTTAACAACACCCTGTTTGAAAGCCTCTACTTCTACAGTGCATGTGTTAACCTTTTGATACTGTTCCTCTAGTTCTACTATTAGACTATTAAATTTAAGAATACAATCTTTAGAACAAGGGTGTACCTCAGTATCTTCATGAGAGAGAGCCATTAATCCAAGCTCTTCTTCTTCTTCCTCTTCTGCCCAATTCACCACTCCATCTACAGTAACCAATGCTTTGGTTCCTTTAGGACTCCTGCTGTTTCCTCTTGGAAAGCTTTCAGTTATTCTTGGACTGGTTCTATAGCTGTTCTTGGACTTTAGATTGCTTGTTTCAGCTTTATCTCTAATGCATTCTCTTGTAAAGTGTCCATTCCTTCCATAGTTATAGCATTCAACTTTAGGCTTGTCATATCCCAATGGTTCATTAGGGTCAACAGTCATTTTTCTTCCAGTCTTCTTGAAGAACCTATTAGATCGTACTGACACCATAGCAGCTTGCCATTTAAGATCCATATCTTCAACATCAGCATCATCCATTTGGAACAAGTCATTGAGAGTTAATCTTGGCATGTTGTCTTGTCTAGCAAAGAATAAGAAGGCATCATTGTCACTAAACAATGGTAAAGACCTTCCATGTGGATTTTGAGAGATCATAGGACTGCTTTCAATACTTTGTGGGTAAGTACTGCTTGTAAGTCCTCCAGTGGTATTTGTGAAGTAAGTACCGCTGCTAGATCCACTAGCGGTATTTTGAAAGTAAGTATCGTTGTTCCCATCTGACACAAAAGCCAATTTGGACTTTGAAGCAGTTGTTGTCTTTACTTCAGTGCCTTTTACATCCATCTCATATGCTCTAAGATTGTTGTAGAGATGATCAAATGGAATTGTTTCCAAATCATCTCTTGTGATGAAGTGCATAGCCATTGCTTTCCACTCTGGTGGAACACTTCTTAAGAATTTTAGATTAGCTTCTTCATTAGGGATTACTTGTCCATAAACTGCTAACTGAATAAGCAACTTGCTGAACCTTCCATATCCACCATGGATTCCCTCCATACTGGTAACTGAAAAGTTATCAAATTCTTGCTTAAGAACAATCTTTTTGATTTTCTTAGATTTGTCATTGCCTCCAAATCTAAGTTTTATAGCATCTCACATAGCTTTGGCATCTTTATAATGATGAAAGTTTGGTAGAATGTCTTTAGAAAGATCCATAGCCAAAGCAGTTCTGGCTTTTCTTTCTCTGATCTCTGCTTGTATCTACTCAGCAGTCACAACAGGTAGAGCATAACATGTACCGTCTAGCAACCAGTGTAACTTCTTTGGTGTGTTCCCATTCTTGATAACTTGCCACACAGTATGATCTGTGTGATTCAAGTAGTGTTCCATTTGCATAGCCCAAGTCTCATAATTGTCACCTTTGAGAACTGGGAGTTTAACAGCAGACAGAGTATGAGAAGGTGTTGGTGTAGAGGTAGCTACATCATTCACGACTTGAGCACCTTGTGTTGGTGCAGGATGCACAACTTGTGGTTGTCCTTGTGGTAGAACAGGATCAATGTTCTGAACATCATCTAAGTGAGCATTAACACCATCTGGTTGAGACATTGAGATTTGGTATGTGTGGAGTGTATAGGTTCGTGTTCTTCTTTTTCAGAGTTTCTCAACAAGCTCTGATACCACTTGTTGATCCCTTTGGTTGGATCTATATTCTGTTAGGAATTAGTATAATAGTTTGTAATCAAACTAAAACACTTTGAGCGCTCTTACTAAACACTAAATAAGTTATGCGGAATCTAACTTATAAAGCACAGAAGAACAGAATTACTTTTAACTATTCGATTCTCTTATTAATCGACTTGTATGAGGTACATGAAAGACATTGTACCTATGTTCCTTTTATAGAGTAAGGAACCCTAGAAACCTTAGAATATCCTATAAAGATAATTATATCATAGACGATATATTATCAATATTCTAACTATTTAGGTATATCACATAAGATATACTCTAACTATAACTATGACATATCTTATACAAAGATATATTCGTCCTAATCATCATAGCAGTACTTACTTTATAAGTAGCAGTACTTACTATGTACCGCGTTAACACTAACGGTACTTACATAACACTAACAGTACTTCAAATACACTAACGGTACTTGACACTTAACAAATAATTCCCAACACTTTGGATTAGAACTTGACATCTAGCCTTGTGTCGGAAAATGGTGAAGTAGGCAACGTTGTGAAGATTGGTTCTAGCTTTGGATTAGAACTCGACATCTAGCCATATGCCGTAAAATGGTGAAGTGGGTGACGTTGTGTAGATTGGTCCTAGCTAAGATTAGGTCTCGACATTTAGCTTAGTGTTTGAAAATAATGTATGCAACATTGTAAGGTTTTCTCCGCCAAGAAGGTAGCTTGTGGATATAGTGGAAATCTCGAGTAAGGTGTACTCGAGGAGTGGAGTAGAAACGAGGATAGAGCCTTATTGCCGAACCACTATAAATCTTGGTGTCTTCATAGTAGGTTGTTTCTTTCCTTACTCATTACTTAAATTCATTATCATTATACTTACTATACATTGTTAATGCATTATAATTGAACCTAATCATTATGCAACTAGCTTTCAAGTAAAAGATAGCTTTGTGCACTCACCTAGTTGAAAGGAATTTTAATTAGGAGATAAACCGATGAGAAAATATTCAACCCCCCTTATAGTTTCTACAATTGGTATCAGAGCGATGGTGACACAAGATCTTTGAAGTATATTGTACTTTAAAACTTGGATCGATCCATTGTCTCCTCAAATTAGAAGCTTAAGTTGTACTAAAGATTTTCTTTGGTCAAAACTATTTTTTTGTTGAAAATAAGCCTTTTAAAATTGTTAATATTGCATCTCATTTAGATTTGTAGTATTAATGCATTTTAGATTTACTCTTGAAATGTATCTACTAGTTTGCATCTTGTTTTGTGTAGGTACTCATGAAGATAAATCATTCTATTGATTATGGATTGAGTTACTTACACTTGTAGAAGACTGATCTTCTTTGATTTCCAACATCATTGAATGATGATATCAAGATGGGTAGGAGTCATCCTAGTCCTTAAAGACTTAGTAGTCACTATTAGTCATAGTTAGGCTTTGCATTGGTTCAATGAAAGCTCGGAATGCAATTTGTGGCCAAGGTACGCTTTCGTTCTTCCACACGCCCTATTGATCACTCTTTTGATCATTAATTGACTATATGCTTGTTCTTGGCATCCTTGCCTTGACATTTATTTGTGGTTTGTGATTCTTTCCTTTTTCCTTCTCAAATCTTTATTGCTTGGATACTTGACTCACTATGGAGATGTAGGGTGAGTTAGTAGAAGCTTAAAGTATCAAACATGATTTCCATAGTTTGCACCCTTACGGTTAGTAGGCCCAATATCATGTGTATCTTGTGCAATTAAGCTCATCTCTAGGATGATTAGTGAATCCCTTGAGATACTAAAATACTTCATTAAGTTGTAGGTGAATTTTACACATTTTGAATTGAAATATTACAAGGATATTGTTATGGTTAATCCTAGCAATAATTATCTGATCATGTGGGAGAGAAAGTGAATCTATACTTTGCCCATGTTTTGAAATAGAATAAGACTACTCTTGAAAATGATCTTATTATATGCATCAAAATTTCTTGGTATAATTCATTACCAAAGCCGTTTAGACTTTCACCAGAAAGGCACGTCTTAAACCACTATATAGGACACAAGCTCTTCGCCTCCTCAATTTGAATAATTTCATTTGTATCTTGAGCAATGTTCTTGGTCTTGATTGACTTTCATTGACTCATCTCCCCTTTGCTTCTTTGCTACGAGTATTCGTTTGTTCGTTTCGGTCTTTTCCTATCTTGATTCAACTCATAATCCTTCGACTAGGCATTATTACCTAGTGTTGTGGTGGTCCAATGATATCCTAAAAGGTTTAAGATATATTTTTAAGTAATTTAAAAATTTTGGTTTTCAAAAATTCTTTGTTTTTCTTTGATAAAAACTGTCCACTGTAGGCGGTTCCTTATCTAACGCGGTTCCAATGCGCGATTCCTTATTGATAAGGAACCGCGGGTAGAATCTTCGCCAGAGCGCCAGTTTTATTAAAATAACCTTTTCAAACAAAACGCTCTCTCTCATTCACACACACAGCGACGAAAACACCCAGTTTTCCACCATTGTTGTTTTTCCAAAACCTTCAATTACTCAAGATTAATTGATTTCGATTTGTGGGTTTCACTCATCCTTCATCAAAGATCAATTATATGTAAGTCATTTCTTTCAATTTCATCTAATTTTTTATAGGGTTCAAACATTCATAATTGGGGTTCTTTAAAATTGACATTGAATTAGAACCTTACTAGGAATAAAAGTTCACATAGTATTGTTACTATGATTCCTTAGGTTCATATTCATTGAGATTTCACTAAAACCCGTTTGTAGAACAAATCCAAATTTTGACTAAATAGTTTGGTTGATTGATGAAATTGATATGAACCCATGAACAAGTTGGTAATGGCATTGTTAAATTCTTACCTAAAAACCTTGTTTTGAAAAACCAATGTTCAAGTTCATTATTGATCTTACATGGTCAATATTTCATTGTTAATGATGAACTAGGAACATTGTGAATATGAGAATGATAAGGATTAAACCTTGGTTTGTCAAGAGATTGATGAAACACATTCTCATCTTTTTGTTTTTTGTTTATATGTAACATATGAGTAATTGGGGAAATATGTTTATATGTTATTTTTAGGTACTATCATGACTTTAGGATATCAAAATGACCACCTACTTACTAGAAGATACATCCCTAATCCTTCTTTGTCAAATCAAACTCGCTCTTTTCAAAACACTTATCACAATCTTGAATCTCGTTGTTTCCATGAAGGACGTATTGTTCCTTCTAACCTTCTTGGACTTGACTTCATTTGATTCATGTTCAATACCATTGGCTTTAATTGTTTGCTTGATATAGATGAGCCAATCTTTCCTTCTTTCCTCATGGAATTCTTTAACTCGTTCAAACTAATGTGCATCAACAATGGTCTATCTATAAGATTTTCCATCAAGGGGAAAACCTTTGTTTACACTCTTGAGGAACTTGGTACGATTCTCGGAGTTCCATTCGAAGGTCAATGTAGGTTCACCGATGCTTGGGGTTTAAACCACTTAGAATCGTCCCCTAATGATGTACATTATGTGACAGAGAGTCCTTCGGCTTCGGCCATCTCACGTGCCCTTGCTACACCTCGTGAACATCCTATTCTTGGTAATTTTGAAGGATAATTTCATGCTCTCACTCCTTGGGAATCACTAACTAGCGATCTTAGTGATTTTATGATGCTTTAGGCCGAAATCATTAGGGAAAATGCAATGTGTTTGGTTGGTGACCGCAACTATGTGGCCGCTTGTCTTGCACATATGTTGTATTGTGTTGCTACCACCACTCCATACAACCTTGAATTTTTCATAGCTAGAAGGATAAGATTTGTTCTCAATGGATCTCGTTCTACTCTCCTTTATGCCATGATTCTCTCAAGGCTTCTTAATAGAGTTCTTCTTGATTCTCCTCCTCTTATTCCTTCATCTTTTCACTCCGTGGATCGAGTCATGCTTCCTATTGAAGGGAATGTCTCTTCAGTTCCTACACATGATTCAAATAAAGATGAAAATGTCTCTCAAGTCAATTCTCTTATTTCTCGTTATGATTTGTCATCATCTATCTCTCAATTGTCTTCACAAGACATTGATTCAGACTATCAGTATTGTCTCAATCTTCATCTTCAAGATCAAATCAGAAGTGAATCAAGGCAAGGAGGAAATGCTCATAGATTAATGATATATACCACTCTTGTGTGACTAACATGTGTGTAAACATGTTTGGATTCTTGAACTTTATCTCCTTTATCTTTATTCTTAGGTTGTTATGTATTCTTTAACTAACAATTTGTGTTTGAATTATCTAGTATATTAATCCTAATTATCCATGGTATCAATATTTCGATTTGCATGGCTCTTTGCATCTTGTGTGTTAGATAGCCTCCTAGTTTTTGATTATTAGTTCACTTTGGCTTGATAAACCTTGGTATAAATTATGGGCTAGCAAAAGTTTGAGGAAGTGCTATTTTTGAACACCTCTGGTCGCGTGTCCATATCAAACCCGCGGTTCCTTAGTGATAAAGAACCGCGAACCTACGTAAGGAACCGCCTAGTACTGTTTCAACAGAATCTTTGCTTTACACTATTTTCTTTAATCTGTGTAAAGCTTTGATAAAACTTTTGCAAAAACCTGCACTTTCCTAAACTAGGCTACCGAATTTCATTGTTCACATAAAATGATTTTAACCTATTACTAGTTCAGATCATCCCCTTCTTTTCTTAAACCCTCTCTTGTTGATTGTGTTCTTCATCCCTTCAACTCTTCTCTAAACCTCAACATACAACCATGGTATCCATTAGAACATCCAATTTCTCCAAAACCACCTCATCCAAAAGAAGCCTTAAGATGAAACTCAAGTCCCCTAAACTTGGCTCTCCATCTTCTCTCAAACCAAAAAGTGAAGCCTCACCTATTCTCATCTCTTCATCACTTTCACCACCACTTGCTTCATGGAAAACAAACTAAACCTATGGTACTAACCATTCACATGGTTCTACCTCCTCTTCATTCCAATCAAGAATGAATGATTTTTCCTCACCACTCATTTCTAGTCCTCCCTTGAATGTGAATGCTTAACCTCAACCTCGTCAAAGAATTCCCTTTGTGTTTGAGCCTCTTCCTTTCACTCCACCAAACTCACCCATCTCACCCATATCACCCTTGGATACCGTTCCTTCTCCTCATCCTCCTACCTTCAACACTCCTCTCTTGGGTGTTCCCATTTCCTGTTTCTTGGGTGATCCAAACTTATTTGATTTTTTCATGCACAATGGAACCAATTGTCCTTGTTGCTTGAACAACTTTCACCTCATTGATATCCTTAGGTTGGAGATGATTGGGTCTCACATCAATTTGCAAAGCTTCTTGTTTAACCTATTTGCTAATCCTCCTCCTCCTAGGAGATGAATGATGGTTTTCAAAATTAACATGCTTTTCAAAGAAGGTCAAGCCAAAAGAGGACTATGAGTTCAAGACCTAGTTTTAGCTATCTTTGTAGTAGTTAATTGCCTTTTTATTTCGTGTATTTCCTTTATTTTCCATCATGATTTTCTCATATGGATGTTTTATGGATTTTGTTTTATGTGTTTTAATCTATGTGATCACATTAAACAACTTCAATTTATTTAAAATTGAACCTAAAGTTATCACAACCTCTAAAAACATGACTTAAAATTGGACCAAAATGTTATCTAAATATTTTGTCACCCTTTTTCAAGACATTATTTGTTAATGTGTTGCTATTATGCAACCCTAGCATACTCTAGTGCTAAAAGAGGTAAAAATCCAAGATTTGTAAAATTTTGAAAAAAGTCTTATTTTTCTCCAAAACTTTTGAAAATCAAGGTTTGTTGTCCTCTGGACGCGGCTCCTTAGCCCCCAGGCGGTTCCATGTCGATATGGAACCGCGGGCTATATTAAGGAACCGCGCAAGCCGTTCTTGGCTTATTTTTGATCTTTCTTCTTTGACCACTGTCTTGGTTAAGATTATTTGTTTACCCAATTTGGCTAAACATTTCCTAAAACCTTTCTTTTTCATTTCAAATCTTTGCCTTGTCTATTTTCTTTAAATTCTTCTCTTTTGGGGGTTCTTTCCTTAATCCCTCATAATGCCTAATTCTTCCTTTCCTAACCATGACATTTCTTTGTCATAAACTTCTCAACCTGAAGCTTCTTCTTCTAAGCTTTCAAAGAAACCGAAAATGTCAGTTCGACTCATTTGGATAAAAAAACAAGAATCGTCATGATTCTTCTTCTCCAAAATCCTCCAAGAATTCCTCCTTCTCCCCGATTCAATATTGGAATGAGACTTACTCTATAAATCCAATTACCGGAGAAAAGGAAATTCTTCCACCACCACCAAAACCTTTCAACTCTCCTCAACTCAATGACCTATCTTCTTTCCCTAATCTCACTAGGCATTGTGGAAACATCGCTTATCCATTATCTCCCTCTCCACCAACCTCTAATTTTGATGGACCTCCCCCCATTTAACGACTTTGTTTTCCACAAGCTAAATTTCCTTGAATTCCTCCTCACTCGACCCCCTCTCAAAGTTTTCGTTCCCGTGAACAAAACTTCGAATGATGCTTCGTCATCTTTCTTTTCCTACTAAAGGCACATTTTGCACTTTAGTTGTTTGAGTCAATAATACTTAAGCAATCTTGGAAGATTATCACTATTAGAGTAGTTTATGCTTTGTGGTTTATTTTACATATTTTTTGCTTTAAATATTCATATTGTGTGTATGAATATTTCTCTTGTATGTTATTTCATATTTGTTTAATATGAATGTTATGTGTGTTATCTTTCCCACTAATTCTATTTCACACATCTGTTAAAGAGTTGATCATGGTTAAAACTTAAAATTAATTATGGGTGATTCCATAAATTCTAAATTTTAACCCCCTGATACTTTAAATCATCTTTGATTGGTTTGGATGTTTCTTTTCTTTCTTTATTCCACCAATTGAACTATGATGTTGTCAATACACACTCTTTGGACATACTTAGCAAATGCTTGCTTCTAATTTGATATTTCTTTTCCTTCTACCTCTCAAGTTAGTTAGTAAGTAGTGCACATACATACATTGGTGTTTGTTTTCTTCCTTTTAACCTTTGTGTAGCATGTCACCTTAGCTTATTTACTTGGTGCCCTAAGCAAGGGGGAGTAATCACCAAGGGGGAGCTACTAGCAAAGTCCGATTCTTTTCTTCTTCAAAGACTTGTGCTAACCTTTTTGCTTCGACAAAGGGGGGGGGGAATGATAGTGATAAACTCGTTAATAATTCAAATAAACTTGTGTTTTACGTAAATGAGTTTATAGTTTGTCGTAATCAAAAAGGGGGAGATTGTTAATGCAATGCAATGGCTAAAAACATTGTTAGTTTTAATTAATCTTTCTCACTTTTGATCACGACAAATTACAAAGACATTTATTGTCAAACACAATCATAAAATGAATTATCTAACAAACACTATCATCAAGGTAATAATCATTACACTAACATATCTTAATAATGTTTAGTGATCAAAAAAGTGATTAGCCTTAAAACTCACTTTTGTCAAATGTAACAAAAGATTTTTAATAAACTTCATTTTTAAGAAAATATTTTATTAAAATGAAAATGTAAATTTGAATATGTCATATTCCAAATGCCATAAGAATATCCTTTGAAGGTTTAAATAGCCAAAGATATTTAAAATTCACAAAAAGACAAAAAGGAGCAGAGTCTAGTACCCGCGGTTCCTTAAGTGCCTACACGGTTCCCTATCGATAAGTAACCGCCTGGGTAGATAAGGAACTTCCCCCAGATAACCCTTTTTGGACATCTCTTTCAGCCTTCTTTCTCTTATCTAATCCTAGACATTTGTAAATGATCACTTAATGTGTTAAGTATGTTTACTCATGATTATCCTCTTGATCTCCTGCTTTACCTTGTCCAAAGAGAAGGTCACTCACACACTTATGATGTGATTAAAGATGAAGCATTGACGAAGATCACCTTCTCCTAAAGATCTAGTCATGTTCATCATTTGTTTATTTGTGTCTTGTGTAAATCCAATGTATTAGTAAATACTTGGACTAGTTGTTTTCATTCAAGCTATATGTGAATACTTGGATTAGAGTTGTGTTAATCCATTACACATGTGTGTGCTTGGATTTGTGTTGTGTAGATTCAAGCTACATGTGTGTACTTGGATATGTTTAGTTGAGTTGTAATTAGTTGTGTTAATTCTCACTAAACTATAAAGTGATGTGGATGTGTCTTGTGAGTTCTCACTAAACTATAAAGGGATATGTAGTTGTGTTGTGTGAAGTTCTCACATAGCTTCAAAGTGAAGAGTCGTGAAGATTGGTTTTAGCTTTGGATTAGAACTCGACATCTAGCCTTGTGTCGAAAAATGGTGAAGTAGGCAACGTTGTGAAGATTGGTTTTAGCTTTGCATTAGAACTCGACATCTAGCCTTGTGTCGTAAAACGGTGAAGTGGGCGATATTGTGTAGATTGGTCCTAGCAAAGATTAGGTGTCGACATTTAGCTTAGTGTTAGAAAAAAATGTAAGCGACGTTGTAAGGTTTTCTCCGCCAAGAAGGGAGTTTGTGGATATAGTGGAAATCTCGAGTAAGGTGTACTCGAGGAGTGGAGTAGGAAGGAGGATAGAGCCTCATTGCTGAACCACTATAAATCTTGGTGTCTTCATACTAGATTTTTTCTTTCCTTACTCATTACTTACGTTCATTATCATTATACTTACTACACATTGTTAATGCATTAGAATTGAACCTAATCATTATGCAACTAGCTTTCAAGTAAAAGATAGTTTTGTTCACTTACCTAATTGAAAGGAATTTTAATTAGGAGATAAACCGATGAGAAACTATTCAACCCTCCCCCTTCTAGTTTCTACAGTCACCTTAAATTTTGGCCAGGAACCAACTTTTAACTTGTGTTTCTAAAAAAGTTAGATAAATGAAAATTTTGAAAACTTTTACATCTTATGCGAGTAGCAGCAGTTCGTGACTCACACATATGAACCCTTATCTTTTCTTGAACAAAGTACACGCCTCTAGCACCTATTCAATGAACATTGTTTTACTTGTTACCACATCTTCCTCATGATATAATTCTCGTTACCACTCATCTAATTTTTGACCATTGATACCAGACTTGAAAGTTTCAATGTTGTTATGCTTCTACATCAATAACCTTCTCTATCTATTTTGGTAAACCTTTGAAACGTCTCTGGATGCGGATAATGATTTATGAATGATTTTGTGTATTTGTCATAATATGTGTTAGACTCTATCATCTTGAATTTTATTCGTGTAAACCATGTGATGACTTCACACTCTCATTGCTAATGTTGTTCATTTTACTGGAATTACTCTCAAGTGACTCCTTAATAATTTTCTGTGATTCAAAAATTTATTGTGTGGCTTTTCTCTTTCGATGACCATCGAGAACTTAATAAGCCGTTGTTGGTGGCACCAACTGCACTCAAGAATTGATGACTTGCTATAATACTTTGTTTCTTATTATTCTTATCATCGACACGTCTATTCTATCACGTTTGTTGAGAATTGATACGAATTTCGTTTCATTACCTTCTACTATTGCTTGTATACTAATTGTTGATTATTATTCGTTTCATACTCGTTTGCTATCTTGGCACCTTTTGAAAATCCGAACATGTCACATGTTTACCAATTGATGCATTAAACACCTTCTTGGATTTCTAAAAAAATTTCTAAATTTTTTAAGAACATTTTACACACTTTATCAAGTGTTCAAATTACCAAAATAATTGCTCAAGATAAATGTCAGATTTATGCATCCTCTTTGATAGATTTATAACTAGGGTTTAAAAGGATGTCAAGCTGTTTCTAATAAATTATTTGATTATATCATACTTTATTTTCAACCTAATGAAACTATCGATTTAAATTATAATTTCTAACAATGATTCTAAATAATTTGGAAATTTAATTTTCTCTAAATGGTAACAATAAACTTGAATCTTTAACAATAATTTCATTCGGTTATCCAAACACTCTTAAGCTGATCGAAATAATTAAATGAACTGAGTTACTTTTGGCTTTGAAATCCTGATCAAGAAAAATATTTAGCAACTGCGTACTAACTCATTTTATATAGTTTGATTTCAAATCACTAAACCTTGTAAAATTTTCTTTTAATCAAGAAAATACTTAAGCTAAACTTGAAAGTAATACAAAATCCTAAACAAGTAATTGTGACAACTTGCATTTTAAATGGTCATATGTAATTCAATTTTCCCCTTCTATTTCTCTTGTAATCAGATTGTTACATTTTAAAATTGTCATGTTTTATAGTTGTGCGATTTGAGACTCCTTGTTGATTAACAACCTTGATTCATTTTAGCGTACCTTGTTCGTTTAATCAATTCTTGAGTTCATTATATCTCTTGATATTTCTCCATACTGGAAGGTCATTATTCTAATCCAAGTTTGAAAATCTTATTCGGAAAGGAGTTAAGAAATTGAAGCATAGTGAATTCTAATTGTTAAGGTACGCCGTGGTGCAGAAATTACCTGAGAAACAATGAATCAGTTCTAAACTATGTACCCCTTAAGGGGGTAGACTTTAAGAACTCGTATTTTTCCCGGTATTATTTTATTCTTTTATTCGTACTTCTTGAATTTTCCAACGTATTACATTTTCTTGTATTCTTATATGTAAATCATGAGATCATGATAAATTTAATAAATTATACTTTTTAAGTACTTACTGATCATTGATAATACTTTACTTGGAATTATAAAAAATTTATTTTATTTTATTCTGTTTATTTAATTCAAAGTTTTTGATTTAAAATCACCCCGGGTACATTTTACAATGATTTTACTCAAAATCAGTGAACAACGAGAACTTCTAATGATCGTGATACCGACGGATGCCCAAAATTTTACATTTTATTATCGATTGTTTCAATAATTAATATTTTCGACGATTTTGTTTTAATTATGTGCTAAGTCGTGTCGCAAAACCATATTATCATAATTTATGATGCATTTTAACTTTTGAAAAGCATTTTTACGAAACCCGAGCCCCGTAAATATTTTCAAAATTTACTAATAGTCATTTTCTACACTTTAAACTATTAAATTGCTTTTAGGTTCAAAACTATTCAATAAATACAACTTATGCCCTAACCATACTATATAAGCAAACATTCACCAACTCCTCTCATTTACCTTCATTTAAAAACACACACAATAGAAGATTTTTCTCCCTCTTTTCTTCTCTCTACATTTCCGCCACCCCCAAGCTTCATAAACACACCAAAATCTTGATTTGTAGTTTGAATCCTTTAAAACCAAAACAAGACCCATCTCTAAAATCAAAAGGTTATTATGTTGATACAAAAATCACTCACATGCATCAAGTTTTCTAGTTTTTATGATTTTTATGGTTGGAATGGGTTTGATCATTATGCATGTGATGATCATGTTATGATCTTCATGTTTTGATGATAAAAAGTTTTATTTTTTTTATCTTTGATTTTGTTAAAATTTAACATGCAAGTGTTTTAGGAGTTGTTTGGTTGATGGGTATGATAATAGGGTAATATTAGAGGTATGGATCATGTTAAAATGGGTCAAAATGTTGATTTGATATGATTTCTAAAAGTGTATATTACATCAGTAGGTTAAGGGCTATATTTCGTGGGTTAAAGTTTGGATATAGGTTGAGATGGGTATGGGTATGATAGTAGGGTAATATTAGAGGTGTGGATCATGTTAAAATGGGTCAAAATGTTGATTTGATATGATTTCTAAAAGTGTATATTACATCAGTAGGTTAAGGGCTGTATTTCATGGGTTAAAGTTTGGATATAGGTTGAGATTATTTGATTTTGTTGTAGAGTTTTTCGATAGTTTGTTTTGGTATAAAGTAGGCCTTCTAACTCAAAACGAGGAAGAAATTACGCTAGTTTGATTATTGTGTACCGGAAGACGAGTATCAACACAATCTGAATTTGTTGTCGATATTTGAGTCGAATCTCGGGGACCATCCGGATTGACAATCCCTGTCCCGATTACCTTGACGCATTTAACATTTGATTTGTTACTTGAGTATTTAGGCTGAATACTCACTAGAGGAACTTACACCGAGTTAAGCTTCGGTTCATGAACTAAATAGCAATAATAATATTTCGGACTATGGTTAATGATCATAACCATTTTCCCTATTTCTTGTTTATAAATGAACGCTTGTGTTCCACACCTTTACTGTTAAACCTATGAATATCACTCAACCTTATGTTGACGATTTTATATGTTTAATCTTAGGTATTAATACTTAGCTTTGTTTGGATGGGATCCCGCAGGATATTATCGCAGCTTGGAGATTACTGTGATACTTTTAAAGTTTGATTTTGGTAAAACTGTCTGAAGTTTATTCTGTATTTTGGTAACTATATGTTATAAATCATAATGAAATAATATATTTTTCCACTTATAAAACTCTGAGACCTTTGTATAAGAACTCTGATCTTTTATGATGTAATGTATATGTTTTTATTACGTGAGCTTTATGTCAATAGTAATTCAGTGTTTCTTATACCATGACGTGTTACCCCCTTGTTGCATAGTTGTTCCATGCCTGATTCTGGAGGTCTCACGTCACATTTATAAGGTAGTGACTGGCACGAGAAAAAATGATGTCAAATAATAAAACGTGATATAATTGGTCCACATATATCATACTTTATTCCAAAAGACAAAAACAAAACATTATTTTTTTTGACGTAGCTGGTGCTTTTGGCGCAAGACCCCTTAGCTTCAAGTCTAGTGTGATAAGTCAACGAAAATTTCGTGCCACATGCTTTGGCACCCTTTTTGACACCACTGTATCGTGCAATTTTAGAACGTATTCTATCTTATTGTCTTAAAAAGGATTAATCATGAATATAAAGTGAACAAGTTATACCATATGTAACTAATGCTAGTTTAGCTACTCTAAAATGTCATTTTTACAGTCATAACTAATAGACAAACTTTTTTTGGTTAAACTTTGGCTTAATATTGGACATTGTAAGCCAACTAATCTCATAACCATTTTTTTTGGATCGGTTAAAGTCGACGCAAATGAATCTCCGTAACAAAATTGTTATATAAATATCAGTCATATTACTGCGTGTTTATGATAACGCTTTTCGGGCATACATCAGTGGAACCAGTGATAGTGATTATATCAAACGGGTATTGACATATTATAGTATTGATAATGGTGCCTCGTTTACATTAATTTATTGTTAAAAGGAGTTAAATGTGACAATCCGTCAATTTACGATTGATATTTTATTCTCAAATATTATTTGAAAATATTATTTTAATGTTACAATATGAACTCACATATTTTTTTTTGGGATGAAATTTGGATTTACGTCTTGAAGTAGCGTCGACTACGTTTAAACCGGAGGATTCAACGTTACGTGCATACGTTTACATACATCGTCTTTGGTGACAGTCCGACATTTCAGAAAAATAAATTTATCCGTGAATATTATTTTGGAGTTTTAAATTTGTGTTAGTTCATAAACTCACAAATTTACGAGAAGAGATTAGGACTTACGATTTTATTTTAACGTCCTTTACGACTAAACCGGAAACCTTAGGATTACATATTTACGTTTTCAAACTCCGTTTTTGATGAAACAATTTTTATTGGATTCGTTTTGTGACGTTGATTCATAATTTATAAAAACGTTTTTCGTAAAATGACCCGAGGGCACGCAAATCAAGGAAACTAGAATCGAGGAATACCCGTAAACTAGTGAGATGGGACAAAATACATTGTCCCACCCCACTAGCTTATTATGGACGGCACACAACATCACCACACCACACTTTGCTAGTTAAGTTAACACTTGTCCAAAGTAGCTTACCTTTGAAGCCACTTTCTCCTAAACAACCTAACTCAAAACTAGCAACTTCTCATTCCATCTTTCCATACATGCAATACCACACACAAACTCTCTCTCTAGCTCCATTGATGCCGTCCCATTTTCTTAACAAAACACCCCTTTCATACAAATTTTAACCACAAACATATGTTATAATTAACATATGTTAATCTCCATTCAAAAAGATGAAGATTGGTGCAACTTATAACATCCATGGAGGAGTTTTCATGGTGTTATGGGGCTGATTTTCCACAAGGAGTTTCTCCAACAAAAACCATGTCCAAATCATAACCTACATCAACTTGGTGGTATAAAGATTGTCCTCCTCATCTTCTTTTTATTTTGATTATGTAAACATGTATTTTATTTCCTATTGTATATATTTATGATGATTATATGATGATAAAAATGTTATGTGGGGATTTGTTGTTGATAATCATGGATAAAAAGGTGAAAAACCATATGAAACAAGGTTAAAATCTTGATTAATTTACATGGCTGTATAAAACAGTAAAGAAACATGTTATGAACTGATGAAATAATGAAGTAGGATCCATTTACAGTAAGCTAAATGTCTTGTACACATGTGAGAGTTGGCCATGCAATGGAATCAAAATAATGAGTGAGATATGATCAAAACAAGTTTAGGGTATAAATCTGAAGTTACTGTTTTGGACGATTTTTAGAAAATACTTAAAGGATGATTCAACAGTAGCTATAGAAGAGTTAAATGTAGCAAATATCATGTAGTTTATGTGATAAAAATTTGAGCTTCTATCTCCATATAGAACTCAAGATATGGCAGTTTTGGTGAAAGTGAAGTTAAAAATCAGATTTTGGAAATTAAAGAATAATACTATTATATAAGCACTCAAATTATAATGTATAAAATGTAAAAGTAAAACCCACTAACTTGTAAAACTTATTTATATAAATATGTAAAAGGGTAAATGGATGAATAACTTATATAAATAGTAGGGAAATAATGTTTATAAGTAATAAAAACTATAAACATGATTTTTACGACTTTTTCGGCTATTGCCGTAAAATTAACGTTTTTGTTAAATAAAACTTAGATGGTTGGACCCGTCTAATGAAAACTTTATAAAACTTATATACTGATATATAGACATGTATAACAAGTAAAAACCGATAAAACCCGAACTTTAGGGCATACGGACATTAACAAGTTAAATAAACATATTGGACTAATAAATGGACTAAATAGGATAAAAACTTGTAAAAAGAACTTATTGGGCTTAAACCCATTAGGGCCCAACTTGAAAGTTTAAATACTGATAATATAAGTGTGAAAAGGATTAATAAGAGTTAAAGAACTTATAATAAGTTGATTGGACTTAAAACACGTAAAAAGGCAAAACTAGTAAACTAGTATGAACGTTATCGACACATAACACAAAAATGAGTAAATGAGGATATGTAAACCCACTTGATCATCATATATATATAATCATCATATGTATACATAATTGATATTTTTATAAAGTCATTGGACATGAGTCTAAGACCGAGTATTATTTGTCTAGGTTTCCGTGATTGAAGCACGTACCGTACGTCCGAATTGCCGATAACCCGCCTTCCCACAATCAACGTGAGTTCATAGCCTCGCACTCTTTTAAATGTTTTATAAATGCTTTATAAACCCGCGAGGGAGATAAAATGTTAGTTTTTATAAAAGTTTGGACATCATTTGTCCCGATTGTTTGTTTATTGATTTGGACCCGACTGATTGCATGACCTGATTGTATGACCCGATAAATGATTAAAGGACCCGATAGATGAAATAAAATGGATTATTAAAGTTAGGTTATGTCACTAAAAGTCCCATTAGCATGAATTGTGAAATATCGGGAGTTGGTAGACGCTTATGCATATAATAGTATTATTTGGGGACGATCACCCCAGTTCGCGCCTTGACGGTTGATCCCCGTCGTGCCACATTGATTGGTAAGCGAATTTATGTATGAGAAGATTTCCATAGCGTGACCTTTGTGACGACACGCTAACTTAGATGGGCAAATTTGGTATCGGGTTAGCTACCCGTTGTTGGTTTAGTAAGGTAACAATGTCATGCGGCTTATAATAATCCAAATTAACGAAATACTACTAGACGCGCCGAATTACGATGTATTGCCTGACTAGCAATACAGGGTCATACTATTGATATTATGTTCGTGTTTTGGTTTTCATAACCATATTCATATAACGGTTTTTATTTTCATACAACGTCATAAGACGTATTGTATGGTGTTTTTACGACATTGGTTCGTATAATGATTTTTAAGGCAAACGCCTATATTATGATTTTGATGAGGATTTGTATAAAATGACTTTGGCTATTTTATGGCCTATTAAATTGATTTGTACAAAATGATTTTCAGTAATAATTTTATACTGATATTATATTGATGGAATTTATTAAACTCTATGAATTCACTCGGCGTTATCGCTGACCTTTTCTTTTAACATGTTTTATCTCAGGTACTTGAAGGTAATTCTCGGGAAGACAACAAGAATTCATGGCCCGCACTTAAACTATATTTTCCATTCAAATACTTTGTAAAACTTTGTATGAAATATAATGACTTGGGACCTATGTAACTTTGATGTTTATGAATGGAAATGATTTATTATGAAACGACGCGATTTTTATGCGTTGTCTATGATGTGAGTAATGTGCTATCCCGTAACACCAACTAGTCTTCCGATGAACTGAGTTGAATAAATTTGGGGGTGTTACAGTTTGGTATCAGAGCTCTCGTTATAGAGAACGAAAGATTTTTAAAACCAAGGTTTTGAATAAAACATTTCAAAATCTTTTAACTATAAACATTTTCTAAAAAATGTCTAAAAATCTTTTGACTATAACGGTGCCGAAGAATTCCCGAGTTACCGACAAGGCCAAGACTGAAGAAGTGTTATTTTAATATATATAACTTGGATTATATATATATATATGATGTAATTTTATTACAAGATTGTTTGATGATTATGTTGATTTTTATACGAGGTATTTATACGACGTCGATTGTCACAAGTAACCCTAAATCCCCTAGTAAATTAATCGAAGCTATTCTCGTAGGAATTCTAGCTATCCTAGATCTAAACCAAGTTGTGGATATTTATGATCCCAACAAATGGTTGATATTCGTAGAAATGTAGATATTAGTTGATTATGATATTGAAAAAGAATTGGCGAGATTAAATCTGATATCGATGTCATGACGATCTTTCCTTATAAAGTGGAGTTTGACAAAACGTTATCACCTGGAAAGATGTCATCTGATTCGTTGTCATCCAATTCTTAAATTGAAATCGAAAGGGTGAATGTTGCACTTGAGGCTGTCATTGGAACCATTAACCAAAAGCCTCATGCCACTAATACCTTTCCGAGAAGTCTAGTTGAATGATCAAGTCATTTCATATTAATGACTCATTTGATAATTGTTGTTGTAAGAATTATAGGATTGGAAATTAAGTGTTGATTCATATTGAGATTGTATTGCCTTTACAAGGCCGAAGAATAAGATTGAAAGTATTGGAATATGAGGTAGGATATCGAATTGAGTATAAAATTGGTTGAAACTTGAATAAAGTAAGATTTAACTTGTATGGGATATAAGATTGTTAAGAGGAAGTCGTTAAGTTTTGTGATTGAATTATAAGGATTTAATTGATTGTTGATTCGTGTTAAGGGTTGTTCCTAGACCATTGTCCACTAACGAGGATGCCCAGTGTCCAAGAAATGAATTGAAGAAATCTTCTTCTGAATTGAGACCGATGGATCTTCCGGGACATGTGGAACACCTAATGACTCTTGTAGATTAGTATTCATTGTAGTATCTTTTAAAAATCCCTAACTTAACTGAGATATCAGTTGGTAGGATGAGTTCTGAGAATTGTATGACATAGTGACACGTAATGTGTTACGGTACAATTTTGACTTGTTTGTGATTAATGAAAAGACTACCTTTGATTGCTAAATTCTACATGTATCGATGTTATCTATCTTTTATTGCTTCATCCTAATGTTCGCATTAGTGATGCAACCGTTGAACAAGTACTCATCTTGATTTGAGTTACGTTGTGGATTATTTTTCCTGAGTGCCATCGAGGTCATGAACCTCATGATTATTTGGCTAAAGCTCATTTCCTATCATATTGTAGTTAAGATCTTGGTGAACAACTCTTCATCACTCTTTTGCAGATCACACATTGTTTTTATAATATTTAAAACGGTATCCTTTGAGAAAATTTAATTTTCATTACAATAAGGATTATTCAAAGTGAGATTTATAAGTGACTAATATCAAAATGAAGTTGTTTAAGAGAAGATTTGGAAACTTAATTATTTCCATAACAAAGAAAATCTTTGTAAATTTATTCTTGATTCTTATTTAAGAATTAAGCATGAAAATGTTTTTATTATAGACATGATGATAAAATTTTGACGAACTGAGTATTCATCGTTAATCTTGAAATTGTATATAGTTGCGCGCCTACATACAATTTGGAATGGACTATGCAAGACTGATTAGTAGTCACCATAAAACTAATGAATAAACACTAAATCTTCTTTAAAGATTGTGAAAGATTAAAATTTTATGAGATCTGCAAGAAGCGAAAATAGGGACATAGTGTTAGGGACACCTACATATGTGCCTGTAGCATCTATTCTTCTGAGTTGAATTTACTCATCTATGGAATTTGTCTTATTTGACAATTTGTAGAATATTGATAATCAATGAATCTATGAAGGGGTTTGTTGATTTCTAGAGAGAGAAAGTTAGAGAGAGAAAGTGAGAGAAACTATGTGAAATTTATTAATATGGAATCAAAGAAATGACAACAACCAACCCCTTTCCATGGTGGAAAGGGGTATTTATAGTTCCAAGTCATAAGTGGACTTGGGCCGGTCCATGACAAGCCCATGGACCGGTTCTTACTTAAGTTAATAAGCAAATAATAACTAATTACTAACTACGAGCTATTACAACATAAATCATATTGTGGAGTGACCGATACTTCTAATATACGTTAAAACGTATTTCTAACAATCTCCCCCTAAGGGAGGTCACTCCACGTTACAAAGTTCTAAACCTAGCATACTATACTAAGTCTTCGTTCTTTAGCTCGTAGTCTTTTCTTCTTTTCTTTCTTTTGTTGTGAATATGTTGATTTGATCTTTTTGGCTTTGACTTGAGAGCATTGTTCTTTGGCCTTTCACGTGCGATCTTTGCCTTTCTTGTGAACTTTGCCTCCTCGTGACTTCATGTTCCACACACTTACGTCTTTTTGTTGGATTCTTGAAAGCTTCAGAGTTTGATACAGCGGAAGACTTCATCTTGTACTTTCTTGAATTTTTGTTGCAAAAGACATAAGCATGTGGGAACGACTTTTACAGGTACACCGCAACACCACCGTCTTCACTGGTACACAGCAACGCCACCGTCTTCAACAGGTACTCAGCAACGCCACCGTCTTTAGCAGGTACACAGCAACGACATGAATAAAATGGCTTTGAACATTTTATTCTAATTCGGTAGCATTTTACCTCCGGTCGGTGAAGACCGTTGGACGATATTAGATATCGTACCCGTGACGGATAGTTTCAATTAAGTAACTTCCTGACAGGATTTCGCGGGTAAACCCGTTCTCTTTATTCGACCGTCCAAAGCTGACTGCGAACATAAAGAGTGAATCACTTGGATAAATTATCCTTGTGATTAAAAGCCGTCAATTCATGAAACCTGGAACAAGTGAATTTCAATTAAGATTTTCACCATCGTTGCTTTCCAGTTGTCACGAGCTCGATTCATAAAGAATCTTGCACGTTACCTACCAAGTGCTGTTTGATGTTGACACTAGAAGGATTTCCACTCGTCACTGTGGTCAATAAAGAGTCACTCTGAGTGTTCTGGCAAGATCATATGATAATGCGAAGAGGCCTGGAACGAGTTTAAGTTCAATTAAGAATTAAACCACTGTTACCTTCCAGTTTTTCACAAGATTGGTTCTAAAAGAACCGCACGTGTAACCTACCATGAGCTTGTTTGATGTTGGCTCAAGCAGGATTTCCATCTTCATTGTAATACTTACGTATTACTCGGATGTTCTGGCAATATTACAAGAATATTGCGTAGGACTCATGAAAATCTCTTACTTTTCACAGTGTGTGAGAAAGCAAGGAATAAATGGAAAGTGTCCTAATGAGACTTTTGATGATCTCTTGGCTCTAGACTCGATTGTGCGTTTTGATTTAGTGAGCGATGACTGGAGAGGAGTGCCACCTTTTCAATACCAGTTTATTCGGAATGAATAAACCAATAGATAACGTGTTGATCTCCGTGTGATTAAAACAAATACCTTTTGAGAGATATTTGAGTTAGCTGGGGAAGGGTTGTGCATTGCATCACTGGGTCCATGATGTCTTTCTTCAATACCGAGAATCATTAACAAAAATGACCTCAATAGCATATGTATTGACCCGGTTTCTGCCTAAAGTTGTAAGGAGGGCTTCTTTCTTTACACCCTTTATCTTTACATTTCTTTTTCATTCTTCAACCCCTTCAATGCTTACCAATACGTCATCACTAGCACCTTGTTGTGATTGTTCCAGTGCTAGCTTAAGTACTTGGTCGGCATTCAGCTACGTTCACATTCTTTCTCCATCTTTCCTAGGACTTCTAATTCTATCTAGGGAATTGTCCTTGGGAAGATTCCATCGGCTCTGATGAATCATTGGACTAAACCTATTCCTACCACCCTTTTGTCACCACATCCGTCGTGAATTAAGCGTGTTTTGGGAAGGAATTGCCATCATGAAAAATCATTGAAAATCACCTAAGGTACTTGTGATATTAAAATCAAAAGTTTTGTACCTTAGGTGTTTTGATCATCAAAAACGCTCCCCCTTAACACGTGCTTAACACATATTAAGTTGGATTATCATTAAGTCTTTTTCATCTTTTAGCCAAGTATCACTTACGTCTCCTTAATCCCATTTTCTCCCCTTATCCAAAATGTTAACCATTAATATTTGGGATATTGAATGGATTAACCGGTCTTTGGGTAAAAAATGAAACCGATGTTTGGCCGTAGAACAAGTTATTGCTCCCCCTTAAGTTAATAAGGGATAGTTGTAGTGCTTTGGTATGACATATTTTGAAAGATTTAGAATCTCGTGAGAAATTCTTGAAAAGTTATCATACCTTAACACTACACCAAGCCATTCAAGCACATTATTCACAAATTTACATATTCACAATTGAAAACCAATATAAAGTGACCTGAGATGTACGACCCATCAGATGGATCGTTGCAGTAGCTTGTGGTGCACTAAATACGGTCTTCCACCCACGAATCTTTCCAAGCTCCTCATCAATCTACGTTCACGGAGCTTTTGATCGATCTTTTTGATCACATACTTTGCCATCTGCCGGTAACCCGGATGCCAATCCTCCGTCATCTCTGGCAAAGTCCCACCCAAGTTCAGATGCTCCAACTTTCCTCTGACTTGTAGAAGAGTTCCATCACTATACTTGTGAAGCTCACCCACCCTCATAAACTTCATCAAACCTCGACTGTTCAAGTAGAAAATGCCGGAATTCGGGACAGAAATGCCGGTATAGGGACATCTTTCTACATGTTGAGGTAGCACTTGATTCACAGGTCGGGTTAAATTGAGCCTCCTCTGATAGCTTTCGACTCCCAACTGAAGATCCTCAACTCGTGACTTGATGACAACGCTTCGTGTGAACATACGAAGTGCTGTATTCAAAGCAATCAGGTCTTCACGAGGAATGTGAGTAAGTTGATCTCGGGTCATCAGAAGCAGCATATCTTCAATATCCTCAAGGCGAATGATGGAAAAATCTCCTTGCTGGATTTTGTATTCCCTGTCATCCTCCCTTTTCAAGCGAATCTCCGTCACATGATAGTAGCCGTTCTTGGCTTCAGTTTTTATTCCTAAGATGCTGGAGATGCGGATGTCGGATCTAACATTGCTTCCAGAATTGATCAAGCAGCAACACCTGTACGCCCTTCGGACTCGTTCGTCCCAATGAGATGCACCTATGACAGCATACATATCATAATTACGATTCATTTTTGGGACCCAGAGTCGATTTACCTTTTCCTCGATGAAGGGTATTGTCCCCCAGTTGGCAGCTTTCAGCAAAGTCAGGGATGTTGCGTACTTTGATGACCCCTTCATAAGATACTCAAGATCATTGGTGACGAAGAAGTCAAGAGTAATCTGATTATCTTGAGCAGGATCCATTGGAGGTGGAGCTCTTTCTGATTCATGAAGTCCAGGCCGTTGAACGGTTTTCAAAGCCTTCAGGATCTCATCGGCATAGTACTCGAGCTCCATTCGGGGTAATCGGGTTTTGGCACGCAGTCTCTTATCTTTCAGTGCTTTCTTCACCAAGGATGGAGTAACCGAAGTCTTATACTCATGAGCAAGAAATGCACATAAGTCAATCGGACTTCGGATACGGAGATACAGCACATCTTTGTCAGCATCTGTGATCGGATCATATTGTGCTGCTGCCGTGATCCAAGCTTGTGGTGGTGCAGACTCGTCTATCTCCAACGTGTCTTCCCAGGCACGAATGCTTGGTTCAGGAACCGTAGATTGTTGTGCTTGTTGTAGAGGAGTTGAAGTGCGAACATCTGTTGGTTCAGTTTCAGGCATGTCAGCAGTGTCTTGAACTAGAGAGTGTTGTGCAGCTTCGGGTTCCGTCACTGATTCTGCAATCACAGGAGGAACAACAGCAGAACTAATGGGGTTAGTGGTAATAGGTACAGATACAGCGATAGAGATACCAGGAACCGATGACGCTGTAGTGGCATTCACATCGTGGCGCCACTTCGTTCGTCGTGATTCCGAGGATGTCGATTTGTCCTTCTGTGCTGCATCTTTTGTGGACTTGGTTCCAGTCTTAGTAGCAGTCTTCTTGGAGCTGGTAACCTTGTCTCCCTTGTTCGGTTGTTCACCCCCATCATCATCCTGATTGTCATCCCCGTTACTACCCCTAGCACTCTCCTGATTCTCATCACCACCATCATCGCCATCATCATCATCCTCATCCTCGTCATCATCCTCATCATCCTCATCATCATCACCACCCTCGTCATCTTCTTTATCCTTTTCACCTTCTTCTTCTTCTTCTTCCTCTTCTTCACCCGTACCCTCTTCTTCACTCTCTTCCCTTTCTTCCTCAGGTAAGATGTGATATAGTACCACACTTCCAAATGTTTTGAATAATCTATCATCCTCCATGATAGCATCATTCAGGGATTTATATAGAGCCCGTTGAATCCTCGACTTATCATACGACCCAAGTTCCACCATACGAGCCTCAAGGATCTTCTTCAATTCAAAATCCGTCAGGTCATAAGCAATCTTATAGGCGGCTTCTGAAGGGTTGGATGATTTGACCATCAAGTTGTCAGCAGCAAGTGTCTTCAACTCATCGCGAAGTTTAGGCATTAAGGATTCAACGGATTCTTGCACTCTTTCTTTCACAGATGCTTCAAGTGCTTCTTTTTGTTCCTTATATTTATCCCTCATCGCTTGAAGTCTGGTAATACGTGCAACATGCTTATCAGCCTCAGCCTGCTTAACCCGAGCAAGTTCTTCTGCATGTGCTTTTCTAGTCAACTCCATATCTGAAGCGAACCTAGCAATCATCTCCTCTTGGGCTTTCCTAGATTCTTCTTCCCTCTGAGCTCGTCTTTGCAACTCTTGGCGAAGTTCCTCCATTTCGCGTTTGTTAGTATCAAACAATTCGGCCATCACTAATGCAGCCATTGCAGATGTTGCAGAGCTGCTGTGGGTTGACTGGAGGGGCTCGGTTGTTACTGCTGTACTAAGGATGGGGATTATGGGTGGTGGAAGAAATGGTGTTGAAGCCGGTCGGGTTGGTAAAGGTTGTATGGGTGGAGGTTGAGTTGTTAAGGGTTGAGTTGACACCACGATCGTAGGAGCAACAGTCTCTTTTTCCAAGCTTGCTGTAATAGGGATTGATGGCTCCTTCGAAGTGGAATAGTGTTCAGGTGACCCAAACTCATCAACATCATGCGGTTCCTCGTACTCATCCTCGATATCTACCCTCGCACCTGAACCACTACCGCCTGTATCTTTCCTACTCCTTTTAATAGCAATCTTCATCATTTTTTGCTCGGTTTTATCAAGAGTAGGATCAACAATATCTTCTTCGTCACGTAGACGCATCAAATCCTTACCCTTTCCCTTCTTACCCTCTGACTTCTTCTTCTTGGGTTCGGGTTCAGGTAACGCAGCTGGTTGTTTGCGTTTACCTTTACTCTTAACCGTTGTGGATGAGTCTTCTCCAGTTTGAAGGTTTGCTTTCAGCCTCTGGATTTCTAATTGTAGTAGCTTGTAATCTGCAGAACCTTTGATTTTATCAGAGAGAAGGTAATCAGGAACAGGACCCGGAATCACACCAATAGACGGTCCTTCATGCCTCAGATCTACAGTATCATCAGCTTCTTCAGTGTGATAGCGACCTCCTGCACGCCTATCAATAGTAGCATCAAGCTTCATAAAATAATTTATGATGAGCTTAATAAACCGAGGATAAGGGAAGAAGTTTGTCTTCAGCTTCTTGTTGTGGAAGAGTTGAAAGGTGAATTCTTCCCATATCAACAAAGCATAATCTGAATTCGCAGCTTTGTACATGCCATAGAAGAGGTTCATTATCGGACTGCGCAGTGCGTCATGGCCACTTGTTTTTGGTGTAAGACATTTACTGAGAATACCCATCAATGCTCTCCAAGGTTGTCCCACCTTAGCAGTTGTAAACTCAGATGCAACTCGTATTTCCGGACATCCAAGTGCGTCAAATAACTCCGCGAGTTCATCTTTAGTAGGATCCCTTGAGAAAGACATGCCCTTGGGTGTATCCCGTATACCAAGAATCTTACGGAAGTCCGAAACTGTGAGTGTCTGCTGCTTGTTGTCGATGGTGAAGGTGATCTTGTTCGAAGTGAAATCCTTGGTTGCCCAAAATTCAAACATATACTCATAAGGCACCGAGGCTGTACTCCTAAGGGCGTTCTTGAAATGAGAGTTATCAAGAATGGCTATGGCGACCTTAAAACCATGGTGAGTGGATTTAGAAACTTGCTTCAGCCTATAGTTGTTGGGTATAAACTTAAGGGTTCGGGCTTTAGCAATATCGGCTTCTCTAGATTCTTGGATTGCTTGTACCGTTGGATTAGTCATTGTATCTGCTTAAGATAAGACATGAAAGGTTGATGCACAAAAGCATATAGATATATATCATTCTTACTTCTAAGCATGACACATCTCATAAAACAACAAGTACATATATAGCATGCAAACAAGAATAATCAAACAACTCATCCGGAACTTTTCTTCATTCGGAACATTTTCATCCGGAACATTCTTCATTCGGAATTTCTCCTCATTCGGAACTTCTTCATCCGGAAGTTTTTCATTCGGAACTTCCTTCATCCGGAAGTCCTTCATTCGGAACTTCCTTCATCCGGAAGTCCTTCATTCGGAACTTCCTTCATCCGGAAGTTCTTCATTCGGAACTTCCTTCATCCGGAAGTTCTTCATTCGGAACTTCCTTCATCCGGAAGTTCTTCATTCGGAACTTCCTTCATCCGGAAGTTCTTCATTCGGAACTTCCTTCATTCGGAAGTTCTTCATTCGGAACTTCCTTCATCCGGAAGTTCTTTCATTCGGAACTTCCTTCATTCGGAAGTTCTTCATTCGGAACTTCCTTCATTCGGAAGTTCTTCGTTCGGAACTTCCTCATTCGGAAGTCCTTCATTCGGAACTTCCTCATTCGGAAGTTTTTCAGAAGAAATCCTTCATTCGGAAGTTCAAAGCCATGTTCATCCGGAACTTTTACAAACGAGGCTTATGATGATTAATCTAGCGCGTTTGTGAGTTTCTAAGGCAAACTAAGGCAATATAAACATCATTTAACCTATTCCGAGCAAATCCCACCATAAATCCTTAATCAATTTAGCCTAATTTAATCAAAAACCCTAAGTGGATTAGACTGAGTAATTGAGCATGTGTAACAGATTTATATGATAAGAAATGAGGATTAGAAGTTAACATATTTGATGTATATACCTTAATTATACGAATGAATAGGAAGAAATGATCAGACGAAGGTTTTGAATGCGTGTTTGTGTGTGAAACAATGGCGGCAAGTTAAGATAAACAGTGGAAGTGAATAGTGAGGGGCGGGGTGGTTTAAGTTTTGACTTAGGTCAAAAATTTGCCAAGTTTCAACAAGTGACACTTTTAGTCCCTTAGTTTTCTATTCATTTCCTTTTTGTTTCCAACTTTTCCATTTCACTTAACTCCTGTTTAACGTACACACAACTTAACAAACGCATCTATTAGCATCTCTCCAATATCTAAAAGCCATGCCTATCACTTAGAACGAACACTAGTCGTTTTCTAAAGCAAACCACTCAATTACCATGAAGCCCTTAATTTTCACAATCACTTTTGAAAATCAATTTTAATGACGAAGATGATTTTACTATTTTCTCCCCCTTAAACGATGACCCGTTTTCTATTTAAAGAGCTGTAGTCATTGTTTAAAGAGTCAAATAGTGATGAAAGCATTTCCAATTTATCTCTTGAAAAATTTTGATTCGTGGTTTTAATAAGATTTCTCTTATTTTAACAAATTAATGCACTGAGACGTACACAAATTCGTGTTAGACCAAGTTATAAAGTAAACTTGATCCCTTTGCATGATTTGGCTTGTAAATCACGCCCGAGAAAATTAATTCCCGTTCTGAGCCAACGTTTTCCAAGGAAATACGTGACTTTAATATGAAAACCGGGTTGCAGTCTGAAATAACTACAAGCCATAATGGGCATGTTTTAAAAATGTACAACTTTTATACGGACTCTATTTATGGCACCGTGTCAATATTAATCGACATTTCTAAGGCCGTAAATATTACCGTACTAAAAGACATGCCCGTTTTAAAACGAAAAATATTTTTGGTTTTTCTTGATTTTATAATTTTTATGGTTTTTCTAGGTTTTATATTTTTTATGGTTTTTGTTGGTTTTATATTTTTTATGGTTTTTGTTGGTTTTATATTTTTGTATTTTCTTTTTGTGGTTTATATATTTACGATAATATACATGATCACAACCAAAGGATACTCTGAATAGTTTACCACGACTATTCAGCTGATTCTTCTGCCAACTCTTTGAGAGTCGCTGGGGTGAATGATTTCATGCCAAGCTTGTCGATCAAAAACTCGATTCGTCCTCGATCTAAGGCTTTGGTGAACATATCCGCCAGCTGGTACTCAGTAGTGACAAAATACAGCTCGATCACTCCGTTCTCCACCTGCTCCTTGATGAAATGGTAGCGAATGTCTATGTGCTTAGCCCGGGAGTGTTGAACATAGTTGCAGCAAAGGGCAATGGCGCTCTTGTTGTCACAATACATCGGGATTTTGTTAAATCCAAGACCGTAGTCAGTTAATTGTGATCTCATCCAAAGGACTTGAGCACAACAACCGGACATGGCGATGTATTCAGCCTCCGTGCTAGAAATTGCAGCGCTTTTCTGCCTTTTTGAAGACCAACTGATCAATCTATCTCCTAGGAGTTGCACAGATCCAGAAGTGCTACGCCTCGTATCTTGACATCCAGCATGATCGGCATCTGCGTATGATATTAAAGCAATCGAGGAATCTTTCGGATACCATAGACCACGATGAAGTGTTCCTTTTAGATACCGAAAGATCCTTTTCACAACATGTAGGTGCTTTTCGGTAGGCCGAGCCTGATACCGGGCACACATGCATACAGCAAATTGCAAATCAGGCCTGCTAGCAGTCAGATAGAGAAGGGTGCCAATCATTCCACGGTAAAGTTTCGGATCGACAATAATCCCATCCCTATCTTCATCTAACTTGGATTTCTCCACCATTGGAGTGTCTACGGGGTCACAATTCTCAAAGTTATATTTCTTAAGAGATTCTAGAGCATATTTGGATTGATTAATAAAGATGCCTCTGGGATTCTGAGAAATCTGTAATCCTAAGAAAAATGAGATTTTTCCCATCATCGACATCTGAAAGCGTGTGGACATTATCTTCTCAAATTGTTTAGACAATTCTATGTTAGTGGCAGCAAAAATTATATCATCAACATAAATTTGTACCAGAAGCATGTCGTTGCCGTCCTTGAGAGTGAATAGAGTGGGGTCCACTTTGCCTTTGGAGAAGCCTTCCGACATGAGATATGTTGACAGGAGATCATACCACGCGCGTGGAGCTTGTTTCAACCCATAGAGAGCCTTCTTAAGCTTGTACACATGGTTAGGAGACTCCGTACTGACGAACCCATCCGGTTGACTAACATAAACCTCTTCCCTTAGTTCGCCGTTCAAAAATGCCGTCTTCACATCCATTTGATAGACGATCATGTTCATATGAGCAGCAAACGCAAGGAATAGTCTAATTGCCTCCAATCTAGCCACAGGAGCAAAAGATTCCTCAAAGTCTATACCCAAGGCTTGTTTATATCCTCTAGCGACCAATCTTGCTTTATTCTTCAATACCGCACCCATCTCATCAAGTTTAACCTTATAAACCCATAACAAAGTAAGGATGTTAACCTTGTCAGGGCGAGGAACCAATTCCCATACTTCTAGTCTTTTGAATTCATTGAGTTCCTCCTGCATAGCTTCGATCCAAGATGATTGGGTCATAGCCTGCTGCCAATTTTTGGGTTCAACTTCAGAAAGAAATGCATCAAAGTAACAATAAAGTGCACTCTCTTGTAATTGATGGCGCGTAGAGACTGGTCGATCTAGATCTCCAATAACATTCCTAATTGGGTGATCTTTTGTCCATTTAGTGCTATGTTTTTCAATCCTAGGTGGTCTGGAGTGAACAATAGATGGAGCTTCTTCTGAGGTAGACGCGGCTGAAGGGTTTTCAGGGATCGCTACACCAAAGAAAGGAAGCTCTTGCAAGTGAGCATATTCCAAGTCGTGATCAGTAGAATCCTCTTCCACATCATTAGGCACAAGTAGGGGTGATGATTCAGTTGTAGTTTGAGAATCACTTGGTGAAGGTGCATCCGGTTCAATGTGAATTGTAGATGCATTAGATAAAGGTTCATTAACTTGAGCAACTACTTCAGGTATTGGAGCAATTACTACAGGTGCTGGAACTTCATCAGTCGGGGGATCGAAGAATTCATCAAACAACGGTTGAAACAGTTTATCCCACTCGGGCCTTGATGGTGGTAAAAAGGATGTAGAAGTAGGATTGTTGGGAACTAATCCGGAACTTATAGCACCGGTTCCCATCTCATGAAGCGCGGGTTCAGAGCTGTGTTGCTCAGAAGCCATCGCTGTCAGCTCGTCGAAATCTGCGTCCATAGTTTCTACAATCTTGCCAAGACGACGGTTATAGATTCGGTATGCTCTTTTGGACGGTGAGTAACCAATGAAAATACCTATGTCGGCTTTTGGTTGAAGCTTACCCAAGTTCTCACTATTGATGTTTGGATAACACAGAGCACCAAACACATGGAAAAATGAAACATCGGGTTTGCGGTCATGTAGAAGCTCATAAGGTGTTTTTCCATGGCGTTTCCGAATGATAGAACGGTTTTGGGTGAAACATGCAGTAGAAATAGCCTCTGCCCACAAGAACAATGGAGCGTTCGCATAAATAAGCATGGTCCTAGCAGCTTCCATAAGTGTGCGATTTCGTCTTTCAACGACACCGTTTTGTTGTGGAGTGCGTGCAGCGGATGTTTCATGTGATATACCAACTCCTTCATAATAATCACGAAGAGTCTGGTTGACGAACTCTGTACCATTGTCTGTACGAATACGGCAGACAGTGGTATTCAAACGTACCTGAATGAATTTCAGAAAAGTAATGATAGCTTTCGGAGCTTCATCCTTTGTACGTAGAAATCTAACCCATGTAAACCTTGAGAAATCATCCACAATGACGAGAATGAATTTCTTACCGCTCACACTTTCAGTTCTCATCGGTCCACAAAGATCCATATGCAAAAGATGAAGTTTTTCTTGATTAGTGTCTTCAGCTTTGGGTTTGTAAGATTTCTTGGTGCTTTTCCCCCTTGAACACGCGGAACATAAATGATCCTTGTGAAATTTAAGCTTGGGAAGACCACGAACTAACTCGTTTTTAGCCAGATGATTAATAGCATCAAAATTAAGATGAGATAATCTGCGATGCCATAACCATGACTTGGTCTTAGAAGCTTTAGAGAGAAGACATACTGGAGAAGCGGCCATCATGTCTTGTAAGGACAAAGTGTAAAGATTTGCACCACGAGATCCCTTCAACAAATCTTTTCCTTCCAAGTTGCGGATGAAACAAGTGTGTTGTCGAAAAGCAACCTCAAGGTTTGAATCACAAAACTGTCCTACTGAGAATAAGTTATGACCAAGACCTTCAACATAGTATACCCTAGAAATCGTCACGTTTCCAATCTGATATTCACCATACCCCATAATCTTTGCTATATGATCATTCCCAAATTTAACCGTACCAAGAAACTTGCTGACGAAATTTCGGAGCATCGAGCGATTTCCGGTCATATGTTTTGAACAACCGGAGTCCAAATACCACAGGATGATTTGGACCACCTGAAAATATCACCACACAAAGACAATGTAGAGGTATCGGAATCTGAGTGTTCCTTGTTATTAGCAGGTACAGATTTAATAATCTTAGATTTGCTAACTCTAGGTTTCTTAGATTTCCTAGCCTTCTTCTTCTTAATTGGTGGTGTAGATTCTAATTGGCTCAAATCCTGAGGTATTTCTACACTGATAGGCACTATAGTGGGGGCTGACCTAATTAAAGGGCGCTGTTTCCATACTTTAGTGCGAGTGTTCCTAACTAAAGGACGCTCAGACCTAACTTCAATGGATGCATTCCTAGTTAAAGGGCACATTTTACCATCTAGTGTAAAGGTCCTACCAGTGGGACGCCATTGCCAGCCAACTTGGGCACGAGTTCTACCCGTTGGCTTCCATTCAAGACCATTCTTAATAGCATTCATTTCATTAACGTGATCAATCAGACACAAATCATGACGCTGTGAAAACATACATTCATTACAATTCCAACAATTTAAATCAGAATTCACGAATGGTTTAGGCTGCTGCACAGGCGCAGAGCTTTTAGTCTTAACATGCTTCATCTTATTTAAAACTGAACTAGCATTCCTATTGTGGACTTCTACTTTCTTCTTTGTGGCACTACTAGTGGCGGGCTTGATCTTATCTTTCTTGAGTGGCGATCCTTTAGCCTTAGTAGTCGCTTTTAATCCTGTAGAAGGCAAATTGGGAACATTAGCAGCAGATTTTAAAGGTGTCTTACTTGATTGTGCCAATGACGGTTTCGCTCCTGGAGTCTTATTAAATGGAGTGACAGCAATGGGCCTATTATTAAGTAGTGCAGAACCTGGTGTACCTATGTATTGTAAATAAGCCAAGCAATATTGAACTCGCTTAACATATTCATGAGCCGAATAATAGTCACTACTTGAGGGATCTAAGGCATAAAGATCGTCTAAAATATCCCTAAGAAGATCGACATGCTTAATGGCATTCCTCATATAATCATCATAGGTAAGCTGGTTTCTCTTATGAAGCGGATTCTTATAAAGCACTACTTTCTTGGTTGTTGGAGCACTAGTGGACGGTGCAGAGTCGGTAGCTAAGTTATCAACAACTTCTTGTCGGGTGAGAAGAAGTGTCTCCTTTAACTCAGCCAAAACCATATTTTTGTCTATGAGCAGGATGTTCAAGTCAGAGATTTCCTCGCACTTTTGGTTCAGTTGTTCAACATAATAATGTTGCTGTGCCGCATTAAAAGCGAAGCGTTCTTCTAGTGAACCATAAAGAGCGGATAGTCCCTGCCTAGTCCGATCCATCTCCCCTAGAACAGTTGATAGTCTAATTTCTAAGACCTGGTTTTTAGACTCTGCGGCCTCTAGTTCCATTCTTAATGTTTCCTTTGATGATATCTCTCTCTTCAATCTCATGATTTCTTCCTCTAATGTCTTAACAATTGCAATCATCTTGTCACTATTCTCAACACCGTTTTCACAAACATTTGATATCAAAAGATTTTCATTTTGAGCTTGTTGTTTTAATTCTAAAGATATACAATGTTGTTCTAGTTGATTAAAGCGTTGAGAAAGTAAATTATAAGAATCTTGTAGCTTTAAAAACTCAGCGTTAGATTCGTGACAAGAATGATTATCTACCTCATTTACAGTTTCAGCAACATTTACAGAAATATCACAAACATCATCACAAATATGCACAGCATCACAATTCATCATAGCGGATGTAAGCTCATTCGAATATTTAACATTTACAATAGTAAGCACATCACACGAGATTACTTCGGACAAGAATCGGTCATATTCGGTTGAAATCTTTTCCTTTTCAATTAGTTGCAGTTCGTAAGCGGTGTCCATTTCATAAAACACTTTTTGAACTTCACCAATTTCAAACTGAAGATTTTCCTTAAGAGATGCAAAACTTCTTTTTAGACTTTCGACAAACGGATTGATCTCAGTTTTAAACACCTCGTTCATGTGTTCGAAAGCCCATTCTCCGGCGTTTAAGCCATTTGAAGTCGTACATTCCAAAATAACCTTGTCAAAGTTAGTAAAGTATCGGTTAATCTCTTGCAAGTTTAACCATACAGTGCTAACTGGTGGAAGATTCTTTGGAATTTCCTTAGGACCTTCCATGTTGACAAGTGTAGGAAATGTACTAGGGCTTTCTTCCTCTATCATGTAGGTTGGTGCTGTAATGAGATCTTTATCCATATGGAAGCGAACTCTAAAATCAGTTTTAGCAAGCTCCTTATTCATTTTAAAATAATCACAATCGGGATATTTTGCTGAATTGTATGACCGATCCTCATTAACTAGATCCTTACTTGTTCGATTATTGGGAAAAACAATCGGGTCTAAAGCCAATCCTAATTGAGTTGCATTATAAAGTCTAGGACTATGTCTTAAAGCTTGTTTTGCATATCGTAGATTAGGGGGAAGGCCTTTTAGACGTGATAAGTTAAACTCTTTAAACGAAGCATCAAATAAGTGAACTAGTTGTGAAGCAGCGTATTGTCTTAACAGCAAGTAGTCTAGACTTCTAATCTTATTAGTAGCATTAATCTCCATTTCAGTCTTCTTAGATTCGAGTAATTCAAAATCAGTTTGAAGTTTTTGAAAATTAGTGACCACTAACTCCTTTTCTTTAAGTTCATTAGACAGATTTGCTCTTAAGTTCTCTATTTCGTGCAAATGACCCATTTGTTTGTTTCTAAAGTGATCATATTCGAGATTAGTGAGAACACTAGACGAAGGCACTAATTCCAAAGTTTGTACTTTCTCATTGCTTAAGGCAAGCTCATCAGACAAATTCTTATTCTTAGCTAAGGTTTCTAAGAGTGCAGCATTCATTTGGCTAAGTAATGTAGCAGGAACCATGACCAAATCTTGTTGAGCAGGAGTAGGCGTATGCGAACTGGGTCCCGGTTGTGATTCACTCAAAGTCTGGGAACTCACATTGATATTGCTATCATTGTTTGTCTCCTCGTTTGAAGGACTCACCACCGAAGATTCATTCGAGTCAGCATTCTCTTGCACAACTTGATGTGGTTGAATACTAGCATCAGTGGTATTATCGGTGGTATTAATAAGTACCTCAGATTTCTTATCTGGCCCTAAGCTGGAGAAAGTTGCCATGAAAGCAGCCTTTGCAGTTTGAAAGTCATCACAGTCGGAATCATACGCATCAAGATCATCGGCTTGGTAAGCTGCATTCTGCGTAGTGACGACGTCTTGTTCAGCAATCCCTGGGTCAGCAAGAAATGCAAGCTCCTCTTCATCAAGTTCCCTTCCTTGCGCCTGAGCATTTACCAGATAGATCTTTTCTGCAAACCACTGTCCATCCCTTCTCCTCTTGGGTTTCTTACAATCCCTGGACATATGACCCTCTTCTTTGCAGTTGTAGCATGTGATCATTCTCAACTTGCCTGTATTAGCCCGTGGAGGATTATTGACCATTGGAGCAGGAGCAGGATTGGCGGTGCGAACATTGGTTGAAGTGGAAGTTCTCCCCTGATATGGTTGAATTGGCTGAACCATTACCCTGCCATTCTCAATTGTAGCTTGTTGGCGAGAATTGGATGAATTCCTCAACTGATTGTTGGTAGGAGCTGATCCTCTGAATCCTCGTTTGCTTAAAGTTCTTGTGAGATAAGCAGACATAGTAGTTAGCACTTCAACTGGGTCAGCTCCTTGTTGGAATACAGGAACTGGGACTTCCTCATCATCACAATAAAGTGCTTGATCTGGATAAGCTGCATAATCAGTAGAAGGAATACTCATTTGATCAGGGTAGCTTGTCGGATATGCTGCATAAGGTGCAACATTTGCTGGATGAAGTTGTGAAGCATACTTTGGTGAGGGTGCATTGAACCGATATTGTTGCTGATGTGAGGTGGGTGGTTGTGGTAGAATCGAGTATTGGGGAAAGGCTGGTGTCATGTAAGGTGATTGATGATAAGCTTGATGTCCCAAGATATAGGGTGTGTTGTTGTGAGACAAGCTTGGTTGATTCGCCATCAAAGCTAAGGAATCTGGGTGCATACCACGAGGAGAACGGTGCATAATCACATGCTTCTCATGTTGCTGAAGGAAGGCATAGATTTGATCTAAATTGCACTTATGCAAATCCCGGGTTAACTTCACATCGGTAATATACTCACCCCATTCAGCTTGAGGTAGAGTATTCAAGAATTTGGTGTTAACCTGAAATGGTGCAATCACAAGATTGTATACATTCAGATCATTCATGAGTGTGGTGAATCTGAAGTAATAATCGTGGAGCGTTTCCCCTGGGTTGTAGGTGAATCTATCAAACAAATCATACAGCTGACACTCCCTTTCTTGTTTGGTGAGAGACGTGCCTTGTAGCAACACCTTAAGACGTTCCCATAGATCCTTTGCCACCGTATACTGACTCACCATCCTATAGATGTCATGGGGAAGAGCTTGGAGAATTGTTTGAAGAGCTTTTTCATCTGCATCTGCAACAAGTTGTTGAGCTGGAGTAAGTTCTTCAAATTCTCGTGGTCTAGTCACGTTGTCAACCGTAATGGTACCATAATCGAGTGGACCATTCAAAATCGATTTGACCATAAGCCTTCCGTATGTTGGTTTTCCCTTTAGATATTGCATCATTCGACCTTGCCATGCCTCAAACACCTCTTTAATAAGCATCGGTGGACGGCTATCAGTTCCCGTTATGATCGATATATCCGTAAGAGATGTCATCTGAGGCATTACTGAATTTGGATTCATTTTGTTTTTCTTCAAAGAAACAGAGATTATCGGTTGATCGAGCAGTGAAGTAAAGCTTGTGAATTGTGTTGTGTTTTTGTTGTAAGAAACCAAGATTAAATCCTCTAAAAAATCGTCGAAAAAACAAGCAAAATAACCCTTGATTCGGAACTTTTTGTTGATTCGGAAGTTTGATTCGGAAGATTACCTTGATTCGGAACTTTTTGTTGATTCGGAAGATTACCTTGATTCGGAACTTTTGGGTTGATCCGGAACTTCTTGGTTCGGAAGTTCTTGATCCGGAACTTTGGCTTGATCCGGAACTTCTTGACTCGGAAGTTCTTGGTTCGGAACTTTCTTGATCCGGAACTTCTTGACTCGGAAGTTCTTGGTTCGGAAGTTTCTTGATCCGGAACTTCTTGGTTCGGAAGTTCTTGATTCGGAACTTCTTGACTCGGAAGTTCTTGGTTCGGAAGTTTCTTGATCCGGAACTTCTTGGTTCGGAAGTTTCTTGATCCGGAACTTCTTGATCCGGAACTCCTTGATCCGGAAGTTTTGCTGAATGAACAGAAACCCCTTACGATGAACAGTCGAACAGTAAAAGTTAAGATTAAGCCCAGATTTTGACCAAATAACCCAAAAAGTTTTGTGCTTTCGACTAAAATAAGTAACAACTAATACTTATCCACTAATCCCAATCACAAAAACACCAAAAACACCAAGAATCAAGATGATTTTTCTTAAAGAACACTAATACAATCAAAAACTAAAAAACCACACAAATCACCACCTTAAATCACCCCATAGCTCTTGATACCAAATGTAGAATATTGATAATCAATGAATCTATGAAGGGGTTTGTTGATTTCTAGAGAGAGAAAGTTAGAGAGAGAAAGTGAGAGAAACTATGTGAAATTTATTAATATGGAATCAAAGAAATGACAACAACCAACCCCTTTCCATGGTGGAAAGGGGTATTTATAGTTCCAAGTCATAAGTGGACTTGGGCCGGTCCATGACAAGCCCATGGACCGGTTCTTACTTAAGTTAATAAGCAAATAATAACTAATTACTAACTACGAGCTATTACAACATAAATCATATTGTGGAGTGACCGATACTTCTAATATACGTTAAAACGTATTTCTAACACAATTGACAATTCTTTCTTGTCCAATTCTCTCGTAGTGAGATTCTTAGGAAAAGTATTTGATTACAGAATGTTGATACCCGACCGGATGTATTGACGTTCTTATCATTTCTTATGATTTGATTTTCATTTGAATGACCTGGGTAACGATCCGAGGAGCTTTCGAATGCGTACTCAAATTATGAAAACATGGGATATATTCATATTCGTTAAATGTTTTCGTCTGTATCTGATTTGAAATTCTCTCGCGTAAATTATGAGTTGACCTTACTCTTTTGATAGTAGTTGTGTCTCCAGATATCCTTGAATTTGTGAAGGATTATGAATTATTATTAGCCTTTTGAGAAGTTCACATCTTATCGACGGCAATGCAACTGGAAAGTTGATAGTGCCCGTAGAACGGATTGATTGATTACGACATGACGATATTGTCTTAATTGATGGGAACTCGAGTAGAATTCCCCTAAATGATAAGATGTTGATTATCAAAAGTGATCTAAATGATTCTTGATGGATGACCATATCCTACATTTAGACTTGAAATTATATTGTGAATGATTGTGAACTAGTTATAGATATTGTAATGTAGAAAGAACATAATATGAATTTATTAAAAAAATATTTATCTTATCTGAAACTTTAGGAAGTATTTGTTGGTGAATTACCTGGACTTTTGCCATTTAGGCAAGATTGAATTTGGTATTGATTTTATTCCCGGTGCTGCACTTGCGGCTTGTGCACTGTACGTCAGCACCATCTAAATTAAAGGAATTACCGTACAACTGAGAAAGTTGTCGGAGAAAGATTTGATTATACCAAGCCTGTCATCCTGAAGAGCTATGGTGTTATCTTTCCTTATATTAGATTACTGTGACTGAGTAAATTGACAATCGAAAACGATATCCATAACTCGAAATGGAAGAATTGTTCGATCATTTACAAGGTTCTAGCAAATTTGATCCATAGCATGGTTATCATCAACTTCGCATCTGCGAAAGAGATTATCTATTCCAATCACTACATCCGGTGCTTGTAATGAACATTATGAGTTTCACGTGATGTCATTTGGATTGACTAATACACATGTAGCATTCATAAATTTTGTGAATCACGTGTGTAGGCTGTGATTTGATAAATTCATGCTCGTGATCATTAAGGACTATTTGTTTGTTAATACGAATAAGAATGAGTTAATAATTATTTATAGACTGCCCTGAATTGGCCGAACAGTGTAAACCTGAACCCTGAATAATTAACCCGTGATTGAAGACTTGAATCTTTACATGATTTAACTATGTGATTAAAAGGATAATGGAATATAAATTGACTCTTCAAAAATTAAGAGCCCTTTTAAGACTTTGGATTTTACCAAAAAGAAATGGAACTATGTTTTGACAAATGTTTTAACAAAGGATTTTAAGGGATTATTCCCTTATACACAAACCATTTAACTAAACTTCTGTTTAGGGGTAAATGTTTGTGTGTACCTTAAGACAACCTAAGAGGGATTGAGGAAACCGATAAATTATGACTTGAAATCTGAAACAATAATTTTTGTTTTTCAAACTAAGAAAACTTTGACCAAAGTATAAACCAAGGTTTTTCGAACATTTACGAAATCTTACTAAATATTTTCGATAATTCAACAAAAATCTTGTTAATTAAATTCAAATTAATTTTGAACATTTTATATAATTGGTCGAACTAAGAAATTTAAAATCTTTACGTTTACGTTTCATAAAAATTGAATACTTAATATTTAATTAGTTATAATAATTATTATTTAATTAATTGTAATAATTATCGACGCTTTAAACGTCAGATTGAGTAAAACGGATAAAAATGATAGTAAAGAAGAAACTAAAACATAAAAGATATGAAGAAATAATTTTGAATAAATACCGTTATGATATTTATTTCTTGAGGAAAGTGAACGTAATTACTGACACATAATATAGAAAGAATGCCTGATTGAATGATGGACATGATAATTATATCATCGTGAGAAGTGAATATAGATACTGACGTATTATACAAAAAGGATAAAGAACCAATTAGGATATATTTCTTAATAATGAAGGTGCAAAATAAATTGCCGAACAATATAAAAATAGACGATGTTTGTAAGAAGGATAATATAGTTAATAAAAGGGGTTCGCGGCTAATGTGAACCATCAGAATTGAGAAGCCGATAGCGTTAAAATGTATAAAAGGCCGTTTATGGTTGCCTAAATATGTAGATTGTGAGATATAGTTATGTTGAAATTTGTAAGTATAAGTATTCTATTTATGTCATTTATGACTAAAAGTATCTTTGTCTGAAAAGGTTGTACTAATGGAAAATTATGAAGGCAGACATCGCCTCATACATTAGTAAACATCTAGCTATTGCAAAGATCATCATCTGAATTTGATTCGATTTGGGTCATCGTCGACTGACTGACCAAATCTGCTAATAACATTCTCGTTAATGATAGAATCTTGATGAAGAAATAGACTCGTTTATTTAAAGGAAGTTATATAAACATAGTGTGCCTGTATCGATCATCTATATCAAGATCCTCGCTTCGCATCGAATTTCTAGAGATTTGCTCAGAAATCATTGAGAACGAACCTTGATGAGAGTACTATGTACCACCCCAATCGAAGGGACGAGGTAAAATAACGATACAAAATACTATAAGCGCTGTTCTATGTTTGAATGATTGACCTTTGGTAATAGACCGTATAATCGTTTTCCTTTGGAAGGATTACCATTGATAATCATCGTATTAGGATTGAAATCGAATCTTGTTAGGATCTAAATCTTAGAGCATCTGTAAGCAGGAGTTGAGATGAAAACATCCGACATACACCCATTGTGAGTTGGACATGTCTTTTAAGTTTAAGGTTTCCTATAATGGCGAACCTATCCTTGCAAAATACCCGACCCGCGAGATCTGAAATGATTGTTGAAATTAGGATTTGATTATTAACCGCCGATAGTAGGCAAGAGATTATGTGAATGTGAAATGTAGATCTTGAAGTGCCAAATGGGTAGCGAAGTTATGCCACAATTTTTAAAACTTGGACAAAGGAATTCATGATCTGACAAATCATGGGATATAAGTCCCCGTTGTTTGGGACCATTGAGGTGATGTAAAAGATTTGGTTTGAAAGGCATATAAGCTGGATCTACCCTAGGACTTCAAAGACTGCGTGACTTATGTTTCGTAAATCGAACTTGATGGAATATCTATCAAGTGAAAATCTGATTGTTCTTAGTAAAGCTTAGATCGGCGAAAAGTTGCATTCATCCAAAACCCGTGAACATCATGGATAGAGAAAGTAAGTCAACATTAAGCCTGATCTTATTCCCGTAGTTATGTTTGATGAAACTCGCGTATTATAATGGATTACACTTGTGAGAAAAGACCGAGTGTGGAGGAAATACCCACATGGCTTTAACTCTATAAGAAGCGAGTAGTAAGATGATCTTTGAGGACAAAGATCCTGTTTAGGGGTAAATGCTGTGACAATCCGTCAATTTACGATTGATATTTTATTTGAAAATATTATTTTAATGTTACAATATGAACTCACATATTTTTTTTTGGGAAGAAATTTGGATTTACGTCTTGAAGTAGCGTCGACTACGTTTAAACCGGAGGATTCAACGTTACGTGCTTACGTTTACATACACCGTCTTTGGTGACAGTCCGACATTTCAGAAAAATAAATTTATCCGTGAATATTATTTTGGAGTTTTAAATTTGTGTTAGTTCATAAACTCACAAATTTACGAGAAGAGATTAGGACTTACGATTTTATTTTAACGTCCTTTACGACTAAACCGGAAACCTTAGGATTACGTATTTACGTTTTCGAACTCCGTTTTTGATGAAACAATTTTTATTGGATTCGTTTTGTGACGTTGATTCATAATTTATAAAAACGTTTTTCGTAAAATGACCCGAGGGCACGCAAATCGAGGAAACTAGAATCGAGGAATACCCGTAAACTAGTGAGATGGGACAAAATACATTGTCCCACCCCACTAGCTTATTATGGACGGCACACAACATCACCACACCACACTTTGCTAGTTAAGTTAACACTTGTCCAAAGTAGCTTACCTTTGAAGCCACTTTCTCCTAAACAACCTAACTCAAAACTAGCAACTTCTCATTCCATCTTTCCATACATGCAATACCACACACAAACTCTCTCTCTAGCTCCATTGATGCCGTCCCATTTTCTTAACAAAACACCCCTTTCATACAAATTTTAACCACAAACATATGTTATAATTAACATATGTTAATCTCCATTCAAAAAGATGAAGATTGGTGCAACTTATAACATCCATGGAGGAGTTTTCATGGTGTTATGGGGCTGATTTTCCACAAGGAGTTGATGAATATTGGAGTTCTTGAAGATGGTCATGATTATTCACAAGTTTCTCCAACAAAAACCATGTCCAAATCATAACCTACATCAACTTGGTGGTATAAAGATTGTCCTCCTCATCTTCTTTTTATTTTGATTATGTAAACATGTATTTTATTTCCTATTGTATATATTTATGATGATTATATGATGATAAAAATGTTATGTGGGGATTTGTTGTTGATAATCATGGATAAAAAGGTGAAAAACCATATGAAACAAGGTTAAAATCTTGATTAATTTACATGGCTGTATAAAACAGTAAAGAAACATGTTATGAACTGATGAAATAATGAAGTAGGATCCATTTACAGTAAGCTAAATGTCTTGTACACATGTGAGAGTTGGCCATGCAATGGAATCAAAATAATGAGTGAGATATGATCAAAACAAGTTTAGGGTATAAATCTGAAGTTACTGTTTTGGACGATTTTTAGAAAATACTTAAAGGATGATTCAACAGTAGCTATAGAAGAGTTAAATGTAGCAAATATCATGTAGTTTATGTGATAAAAATTTGAGCTTCTATCTCCATATAGAACTCAAGATATGGCAGTTTTGGTGAAAGTGAAGTTAAAAATCAGATTTTGGAAATTAAAGAATAATACTATTATATAAGCACTCAAATTATAATGTATAAAATATAAAAGTAAAACCCACTAACTTGTAAAACTTATTTATATAAATATGTAAAAGGGTAAATGGATGAATAACTTATATAAATAGTAGGGAAATAATGTTTATAAGTAATAAAAACTATAAACATGATTTTTACGACTTTTTCGGCTATTGCCGTAAAATTAACGTTTTTGTTAAATAAAACTTAGATGGTTGGACCCGTCTAATGAAAACTTTATAAAACTTATATACTGATATATAGACATGTATAACAAGTAAAAACCGATAAAACCCGAACTTTAGGGCATACGGACATTAACAAGTTAAATAAACATATTGGACTAATAAATGGACTAAATAGGATAAAAACTTGTAAAAAGAACTTATTGGGCTTAAACCCATTAGGGCCCAACTTGAAAGTTTAAATACTGATAATATAAGTGTGAAAAGGATTAATAAGAGTTAAAGAACTTATAATAAGTTGATTGGACTTAAAACACGTAAAAAGGCAAAACTAGTAAACTAGTATGAACGTTATCGACACATAACACAAAAATGAGTAAATGAGGATATGTAAACCCACTTGATCATCATATATATATAATCATCATATGTATACATAATTGATATTTTTATAAAGTCATTGGACATGAGTCTAAGACCGAGTATTATTTGTCTAGGTTTCCGTGATTGAAGCACGTACCGTACGTCCGAATTGCCGATAACCCGCCTTCCCACAATCAACGTGAGTTCATAGCCTCGCACTCTTTTAAATGTTTTATAAATGCTTTATAAACCCGCGAGGGAGATAACATGTTAGTTTTTATAAAAGTTTGGACACCATTTGTCCCGATTGTTTGTTTATTGATTTTGGACCCGAATGATTGAATGACCCGATTGTATGACCCGATAAATGATTAATGGACCCGATAGATGAAATTAAATGGATTATTAAAGTTAGGTTATGTCACTAAAAGTCCCATTAGCATGAATTGTGAACTACCGGGAGTTGGTAGACGCTTATGCATTTAATAGTACTATTTGGGGACGATCACCCCAGTTCGCGCCTTGACGGTTGATCCCCGTCGTGCCACATTGATTGGTAAGTGAATTTATGTATGAGAAGATTTCAATAGCGTGACCTTTGTGACGACACGCTACTTTAGATGGGCAAAATTGGTATCGGGTTAGCTACCCGTTGTTGGTTTAGTAAGGTAACAATGTCATGCGGCTTATAATAATCCAATCACCAAAATATTACTGGACGCTCCGAATTACGATGTATTGCCTGACTAGCAATACTGGGTCATACTATTGATATTATGTTCGTGTTTTGGTTTTCATAACCATATTCATATAACGGTTTTTATTTTCATACAACGTTATAAGACGTATTGTATGATATTTTTGCGACGTTGGCTCGTATAATGATTTTTAAAGCAAATGCCTATATTATGATTTTCGATAAGGATTTGTATAAAACGACTTTGGCTATTTTATGGCCTATCAAAACGATTTGTACAAAATGATTTTCAGTAATACTTTCATACTGATATTATATTGATGGAATTTATTAAACTCTATGAATTCACTCGGCGTTATCGCTGACCTTTTCTTTTAACATGTTTTATCTCAAGTACTTGAAGGTAATTCTCGGGAAGACAACAAGAATTCATGGCCCGCACTTAAACTATATTTTCCATTCAAATACTTTGTAAAACTTTGTATGAAATATAATGACTTGGGACCTATGTAACTTTGATGTTTATGAATGGAAATGATTTATTATGAAACGACACGATTTTTATGCGTTGTCTATGATGTGAGTAATGTGCTATCCCGTAACACCAACTAGTCTTCCGCTGAACTGAGTTGAATAAATTTGGGGGTGTTACATTAAAAGACTGTGAGAAATGAACTAACGGAGAAATAGTAGCATTTCAGCAAGAAGTGGAGGAGAAAAAGAACAAAAGATATATAGTTGTAATATGTGTTATGTTATCGCTTCCCATGTTCGATATAGTGAATTCGATAATTTTTATAGATTAAAAGATATCTGAATTTAAAAATAATTTTTATTTTTATAGTTAAAAATAATGGTGATCGATCGATTAGAAAAACCAACCATTGCAACGGATGAAGAATGGTTAAAGATGAATCTTTATGGGTTGTTAAGTAGAGTGGTTTTTACAGTGCGTATTTTTTGTTTGAGAATAAAATAGTTTTGAGCCGGATGACGTCGCACCACGAATAAACTATATTGCATATATAAAAATAACTTGTAAAGCAAATTTTCTTAATAAAATGATATTACGAGTTGTGTGTATTTAAATCAATAATTCTGTTGAAGACAACAACCAGTTGGAATGTTTGAGAGAAAACAAGCATCTAAAATCATAGTCAAAAAATATTATCACGTAAGTTATAGCAACACAATGCTATGACACATTGCAGTGAGCTGTAAAAAATGGTATTATACGACTCAAAAGTGATACAATGGATCAACGCATACCCAATTCTATCAATGTAAAAAATAAAATTAAAACGCGATAAAATAGTTTTGAGACTGATGAAATCGTTCCACGATCAAGTATATTGCATGTATAAAAAGTGACTTGTAAACCAAATGTTCTTAATAAAATGATATTGGGAGTTGTTTTATTATGTAATTAAATAACTTTGTTTAAAACAGTAGTTGGAATGTTTTAGAGAAAACAAGCATATAAAGAAGCTAAGTGTGTATTCAACCAATGACCTAGTAGTTTATTTTTTATATTTGTGTCCGTACCTCTTAAGTTATTCTAACTAGGAACGAAATGGTGAATCGTGTCCATACTGATCAAGTAGGTAAGGGGATGATGTGAAATGACTTAAGTCCACACAAAATCTGCAAATGAATTGGCGGCAGCTTCCATCATTTCAATATAGGGAAAAAGACATTATCGTAAAAATCTCACCCCTAGAGTTTAACTGAAGTCAAGTGAAAAGAAAAAGACTCATTTGGTTATACAAATTGCACAAATTCTCTAACTCCATTACTTTATTGACATGTGTCAATATCAAATTACAATAATACCCTTATTCAATCATATTTTTGTTCTTGTTCTTGTGTTTGTCTTTCCTCTCTTTTTATTTTCTGTATTCAACCAACTTCAGATCAAAAAAACAAAAAAAACCTCTCAAATGAATTCCAAGAAAGCTCCACAAAATGGAAAATACGTGTTCGCTAAGTTTCATACACCATACATGTATCAATTCTGTTTCATCACGTCTTATATGGTTTCTTCTTTGTCTTCCGAGTTAAAGCTCACAAAATAATAGAAACTACTCGTTCGTTAGGTTCACGCAATCACGCGTATGTGATAGTATCAAACTACGGATTCAACCCCATGTTTAGATAGTTATACACGAGCTAACAAATTGATATAACACGAGCTAACAAATTGACACACATGGCGGCAACAGAAAATGTTTCAACCTTCTTATGGAGTCGGAGATACACAACATGCAACGATTTCGCCTCATGATCATATTGATCCAAATCACGACTATTATAAAGCCATATATCCACTAAATAGGAAAATACTTGTTTGTTGGTCCTACACAATGAAACCCAAACTATGGATTCCAAACCTTGGTCAAATGGTACGGTACTACACAAGCTAATAAATTGATACACATGGCGGCAGTAGAAAGAGTTTCATAAATCGTTTCATTCTTTATGGTACAAGAATATCGACGTGAAACTACAGGTTAATGAACAACGACCCCGATCTGGCACATGGAAAGCTCCCGGTTGATACTCTTCGACATAAAACATATAATACGGACTTGAAAGGCATGATCGAGATCGTTCACGGTTGTAAAAATAACGTTATTAATGGCAGCTAGGGTTGATTTTTGGTGGCTGCTAATGTTTCGACTAGTTTGTTGGAAAAGAACTCAACCAAGATCAAGAGATCCGTTGTATGCTTACCTCGCCGAAAATAAAATGATACAGAGTGCCATCTCCGAAGGTTAAGATGCAAATCGTTTGTTGGAAATACGTTTTACGTATTTATGAAGGATCGGTCGCTCCAATGATAATTATGTAATGGGCTCGTGATCTATTTACTTTATGTATGGTCCATATAGCCCACATGTAGGGTGGGCTATATATAACCCCTCCTAGCATGTTAGGAGGGGGTTGTTGGTTCACATTTACACTTAATCATTTATTCATCTTACTTTCTCTCTCTACAATTCTCTCCCTTCTCTCCTTTCTCTCTCTAATCCCTCATCTAATTCCTTCATTTCTTCTTTATTAATCAATCAATCAACCTCATTAATCCACCAAATCAATGATATAGAATAGGCCATTAATTCCGTAGACCTTCAATTGGTATCAAGAGCCTTGGTTAGTTTGGTTTATTCTTCTTTTATTTTGTTTGATTTTGGTGGGTTTTGATTTAATCATGCTTAAATCATAAAAAGTTTGTATTTTTTATAAAAAGTTTGTATTTTTATATGTTAAATCATATCAAATCTTCAAATTAACTTACTTTTTAGATAAAAAATCACAAATTTTTATATAAAAATCAAAATTTTCTTATATACAACCTTAAAAAGTTGTGTTTTTATAAAAAGTTAGTGTTTTTTTTATAAAAGTTTTTGTTTTTCTCTTTTTAATTTTATAGTTTTTATAAAAAGTTTGTATCAAGTTTATCAATTTTATAAATTTCTAAATTTTTATCAATTTTATCAATTTTTTCTTTCAAAATTTGTATTTTTTATTTTTTATTTTTAGTTTATCAATTTTCGTTTTTTTTATCCAGATTTTCATATATTTTTCTATAATTTTATCAATTTTATCAATTTTATCAATTTTATCAATTTTCGTTTTTTAATCTGTTTTTTCTATAATTTTATCAATTTTTTTTCTTTAATTTTTTAATCTGTTTTTTTAATCAGTTTTTAATCTGTTATCAGTTTTTTTGTTTTGTCCTATCGAATCTGTTTTCTGTCATTTTTCCTGGTCATCTGGCATTTTTTGTCCTGTCCAAACTGTCCAAAGTTTCTGTCCATCTCAGTCCCATCAAATCTGTCAAAAAGTTCCGAGTTCCTATTTGGTATCAAGGTTTTCGAGTGAGCCAAAAGTTCCGGGTGAAAGAACTTCCGGACCAAAAAGTTCCGAATCAATATTTAAGTTCCGAATCAAACCGAAAACTTCCGAATCAAACTCTTCCGAACCAAATTGTTCCGAATGAACAAAACATCCGAATCAACAACATCCGAATGAACAACATCCGAATGAACAACTTCCGAATCAATTTTTAATAAAAAACTTCCGAATCAATTGTTTTGAAAATCTTCCGAACCAAACACTTCCGATTCGGAAGTCTTCCGAATCAAAATCTTCCGAATCAAAATCTTCCGATTCGGAACTGTTCCGAACGAAACAAAGTTCCGAACGAATCAAAATCTTCCGAATGAAGCCCATTCAAATTAAACGGGCAAATCATCGTCTTTTCAAAAAGACTCATTCCCTCTCGACTCTGACAAAACAGACTCTCGACCACTAGACTCAACCACTCACCAAACTTCGACTCAACAAACAGACTCCCTCTCACCCTCTCGACAAACCGAGACCAAAACCTTGACTCTCATCCCTCGACCGACTCAAACCAAAAACAGAAACCAAGACTCACACCCTCGACATACCCATCCCTACTCTCGTCTCACAACAACTCATTCGACTCAGACCCATCTCACAACACCAATCAACTCTCGACTCAACACACCCACCCTCCACCCTCGTCTAAACACAAACTCAACCCAACACCCTCGAACCGTCACACCCTCTCGTCACGTCCCCTAACAGTCCCACACCCATTCTCTCACAACTCTCGACACCACTCGCCTGACAATACCACTCACCCACAAACAAACACACCCTCACCCTCTCGACACTCACTCGACCATCACCTTTACCCTCACCCAAGACTCTCGTCCCCTTACACCCTACAAACCCTCCCACAAACCAAATCCTCCCTCACCAGACTCGACACCCCATCACAATCTCTCGACACTGAAACCCAACTCATTTACCCAAACCGACTCTAAACCCAAAAACCCTCACAACACAACAGAAAGACTCAACAGTAGAAGAGAGAGACTCGAAAACATTAAAATTAAAAGAAAACCTTACCCGAGACCCATACAGGATCTTGAAGTCGCCTTCTTATTATCATCGTGTGCTTCGATTCAGATAGGTTAAAATTGTGTGAGATTGGGCTGCAAATCTGGTTATTTTGAGAGAGAGATTAGGTCGTGTGTGTGTTTTTTAGTTTAGGAGAGAGAGATAGATTTAGGTTAAGATATTTGAGTGGGCGGATATAACAAAGCATTCAAGGATAGTGGGGCGGTGGAACGTTGATAATTGGTCCACGTGTTGATAATTGGAACGTTGTGGTTTGACGGAGAAAACAAGGGCTGTTTTTTTGGGACACGTTTTTTTGTCAAAAGTTTTTATATAACGTTTTTTTTTTTTTTTTTTTTTTTTTTTATATCAGATTTTTTTTTAATTTTCTATTTTAGTTAAGTATTTTCCGAGTAAAACATTTTCATTTTGTTACACGTTTCATTTTTTTTTATATATATCAGAAAATGATTTTTTAAAATATATCACATTCTAAATATATCAGATTTTTTATTTTTATTTCCTTATTCTATTTTGGTTAAATTAATCCTTTTTCTTTTAAAATATCACATTTTATTTTAAAAATATCACATTTTATTTTATTTTTCTTTTTCTTTTATTTTATTTCAAATTTTTTATTTTGAAAAACTTTTTAAATATTAGGATTTATTAATAACAAAGTGACGGGATTTTATTTGACCGAGAAAATTGGCAACATTTGAATTTTTTTAGTGGCTACGAATTTAATCGGGGTTAATTTATCTTCGTTTGAGCCGACAACAATTGTGGCCGGATTTCAAGAAACACGTGACGAGTCAAAGTGACGAGCTTCATTTATACCATCAATCGAGGAATTTTAAGTATTATTTACGGGTCTTTCGTTTTAATCGATCTTTAATGGATTCGTTCGATTCGACATGTCAAAAGGGAGAATTGTATTTAAGGCACAACGAAGTTAAGAGAAGTGGCATCACCTCCTTTCAACTACTCCAGTCTCATCTTGTCACTCTTTCGGGGATTCAAGGAGGGAGCGAATTTGTGACAATCTTTGGACAAGATCGTCATATATTCATCGACTCTATTTTTACCGCTTTGACCCAACTCGCCGAGCAACTCAACCATGGAAACTTTAATCACTCTGCATCGGTACTTGCATATAAGGCTCTTGTGACACACCTCACGCCCTTCCTCCAATTTAATATCATCAAGCCTGAAAGTTCAATGATTTGCCAATCGTTTCTTCGAGATACACATACCGAGCTTCGAGTTTTCCGTGATACGATTTTGAAACTCATGTCATCGGTCTCGTCTTCGATTTATGAAAGATCTCGACTTCAGCAAGGGTATGATAATGGAGTGCAAGAATCAATGCCGCAGATGCAAGAGGACAATTGTCATACGGTTGAAAATTTGGAGCCTAAAGATGGCAAGAGCACGGAATCAGGAGCACAACATGATACCAGTGGTACGTCAGGGAATGTTCACGAGATTTCTCTTGATGACACCTTACCCATTTATGACGCAGAGCCTGCAAACATGGTACAATGTAATGTGGTTTATGATGTATATGCTGATGATATACCGCATCTTGAGAATTCTGAACCTAATTATGACAAACATGGGATGGAAACGAGTGATAGCAATACCACTTCTGATTCATCCGATGTAAGTCATAATGGGGGAGAGATTGTTCAGAATGCTAAATATCATGATAATTATCCTATAACTGCTTCATTGATTGCTTCTGATTTCAAGATTAGAGAGCTCGAAACAATTGTAGCTCAACAATCAAAAGATCTTGAGGATGCCAAACTTGAATTTTCTAAGAAAACGGTCAAATTTGAAACATACTTTGAAAAACTTGAAAAGTCAAACGTTGTTCTTGAAAGAAAATTGGATCAAACTGTTCTAGATTCTAAAGCTGAAAAAGATAATCTTTTGAAACAAATTCAACTGCTTGAATCTAAGTTGGCATCCCAAGATAACGTGTTCAAAGAAAATGAAACATTAAAGGCCCAATTACAGGAAAAGGTTTTTGCTATAGCTGCGTTGAAAAACGAGTTAAGAAAAAATAAAGGACCTAGTGTGGACACTAAGCTTGAAAAACCATCAATCTTGGGGAAACCGCCTACAAATCAGTTCGTCAGACAACCGTCTGTCAGACAACCTACTGCATTTGGATCCGAGCGATCACAATCCTCGAGACCGCGGTTTGCCTCCCAAGTTGATTTGGTTCATCTTATTAGACCAGTCACTCCAGCTACTAGGCCCAATGTGATCACTCCAGCTTTAGCAAGACCAAATCATATGATTGCCTCTAGTTTCCCTAAAAATACCAAGACCACGTCTAGAACTAGTTCAAATGACGTTTGCCATGAATCTGATCTTAGGGAAGCTAAGCAAAAGACACATGTAAGAGATAGGAATTCCAAACCTAGTCAGATGCCTTCTAGTTTACCCAACACTGCTAACCGTAGCATGTCCAATCCTAGGAGCATCAATCAATCATCTAAGGATTCTAGATCTTACTCGGACATTAAATATGCTACTTGCAAAACATGTAGAAAATGTGTCTTTACGGCAAATCATGATGCTTGTATCAAAAAATTGCTTAATGAGGTGAACTCCCGTGCTAGACTTAAATCCCAGTGGGTTGCTAAAATCAAACCCGTTGGCAAAATGTGGCACCCCACTGGTAGAACTTTCACTCTTGTAGGAAACGAGTGCCCTTTAACTAGGATAGTCTCCGATTCTACAAAGACTACTAGGGAGGAAATTGCAAAGGATGATACATCACTTAAGCCTGAACTTAAGATTTTCTATAAAAGGAAACGTTTGCCAACTAAGACAAGTGAATCATCCCCTCAGGCCACCTCTGACACAAGTAAAGCCAACTGTGAACCCCCACGTGCTTCTATAATTGATATCGCTAACCCATGTCAAAGCAAGCAAATTCCTAATGAGATTGCAGGTACCAAAGTTGATGTTCCAAAAGAACGAAGCGGTCCAATCGTTGTGTACCGTTCAACTAAGGATACTCTTAGAGTTTGGTTGCTGAAGAAGCAGATATCAGAGAAACAACTGTCTCAGGGGATTCATGGTTAAGCTGCAAAAGGACTTATAGTCACATAACAGACTGTAACTCGATCCTCAAAGAAAGGAAAGTTTATCACCGATGGTAAACTTATCCTAAAAACGAGAAATTCATTTTTCTCGGGCATGAGCTTATATCAAAAACATTCCAAGTTTTTAAGCTCATGCATTATGGCTCCTCGTTAAATGACAGACGACGACCCGGACTTCAGAGACAGGGAAGTTTATCTACGCAACGATAACTTACCCTCTTAACAAGAAATTAATTTTTCTTGGACACGAGCTTATCCTAAAACCATTCAAAGGTTTTAAGCTCGTGTATATGGCTTATCATTAAATATCAGATGGTAACCCGTGCTTCAAATAAAGGAAAGTTTATCGCCGATGATAAACTTATCCTTACAACGAGAAATTAAGTTTTCTCGGGCATGAGCTAATAATAAAAACATTCGAAGTTTTTAAGCTCATGCACAATGACTTACAGTTAAATGTCAGACTGTAACTCGAACTTAAAATAAAGGAAAGATTATCTTTTATGATAACTTATCCTCTTAACGAGAAATTCACCTTTCTCGGTCATGAGCTTGTATTAAAACATTCGAAGTTTTAAGCTCAGAAAGGAAAGTGTATCTTTTAAATAAGAGAACTTTTCTTCACAACGAGAAATTAACCTTTCTCGGTCATGAGCTTTCCGTTAAAACAGTCAAAGTTTTCAAGCTCATGAAAAACGACTTCTAAGTAAATGTCAGCTTAGGACTCGTTCTTCAGATAAAAGGAAAGTTTATCGCCGATGATAAACTTATCCTTAACAACGAGAAGTTTACAACTTCTCGGACTTGAGCTCGTTCCTAAGATATTCCAAATCTTAAGCTCAAGTAATTGTTTTTCAAAACTTTGAACACAATTTTTCGAGAATTTCTCAAAAGGTTTTTCTAAATATTTCAAAATTGTGTGTTCAAAAACGTTTTGATAAAACGAGCATGTCTTCTGGAATCGATAATATTTATGAACCTAGAAATGTCATTCAATAATGACACGGGGTTGTAAATAAAGTTCGAGCAGAAGTTTAAAAGTTTTAAAACATGCTCCATATGGTTTGCTATTATTTCAGATAGCAACCCGCTTTTCATAATCAAGTCAAGCATTTCACCGGAAAGCTTTGACTCTACAACGAGAATTAATTTTCTCGGGGTCGTGACGAGGTGACCAACATTCGTGAACAAGAACCATGTGCTTCTTTCATATGCTGTTCTCCATTATTCAGGTCCAACCTCGTACATTGCTAATCTTGTGAATTCATTATTATATATGATCTTTGCACGTAATAAATACCTTACACTTGTGTTTAAAAGGTATTTATTTTACGTTTCAAGTACACCTTCATTAATTTGAGGGGGAGCTTGTGTAATTCATGAAGATAATTGGACTTGCATTTTTCTTCCCAAATTTTCTTAAAATGCTATTAAATCAATTGATATTAAAAACATCGATTGGGTTAATATTTTTAATATGGGGGAGAAAATGTGATTTAATATGGGATATGATCAATCATAAATGGTTTGACTTAACGTGTTAGCTCATCCCGACATGTGCGAAATGTTTTCGAATATCGTAGCATATGTTAAGGGGGAGCAAAATAGATTTGCACTTCAAAATGGATTTCATGGTGACATACACTTACCCAAAACATCTCTATTCACGACGGTGAAGATTGTGGTGACATAAGGATGGTAGGATAGGTTAAAGTCCAATGATTTCTCTAGAACCGGAGGAATCTTCCCAAGGACATTCCATAGCTAGAAATAGTAGTCCTTAGGAAAGATGGAGAAAGATTGTGAACGTAGCTGAATGCCGACCAAGTACTTAAGTTAGCACTGGAACAATCACAACAAGGTGCTAGTGATGACGTATTGGTAAGCATTGAAGGGGTTGAAGAATGAAAAAGAAATGTAAAGATAAAGGGTGTAAAGAAAGAAGCCCTCCTTACAACTTTAGGCAGAAACCGGGTCAATACATATGCTATTGAGATCATTTTTGTTAATGATTCTCGATATTGAAGAAAGACGTCATGGACCCAGTGATGCAATGCACAACCCTTCCCAGCTAACTCAAATATCTCTCAAAAGGTATTTGTTTTAATCACACGGAGATCAACACGTTATCTATTGATTTATTCACTCCGAATAAATTGGTATTGAAAAGGTGGCACTCCTCTCCAGCCTCCGATCACTAAAAAATCCAAAATGCACGATCGAGTCTAGAGCCATTTGAGATCATCAAATATCTCATTAGGACACACTTTCATATTTCCTTGCTTCTTCACACACTGTGAAAAGTAAGAAAGATCTTAAGAGTCCTACGCAAAATCTTCATGATCTTGCCTGAACATCCGAGTAATACGAAAGTATTTACAATGAAGATGGAAATCCTTCTTGAGCGAATATCAAAAAACTCATGGTAGGTGACTTGTGCGATTCTTTAGGAATCAAACTTGTGATAACTGGAAAGCAACAGTGGTTTAATTCTTAATTGAACTTAAACTCGTTCCAGGCCTCTTCGCATTATCATATGATCTTGCCAGAACACTCAGAGTGACTCTTTATTGATCACAGTGACGAGTGGAAATCCTTCTAGTGTTAACATCAAACAGCACTTGGTAGGTAACTTGCAAGATTCTATATGAATCAAGCTAGTGACAACTGGAAAGCAACGATGGTGCGGTTCTTAATTGAACTTCACTTGTTCCAGGAACATGAATTGACGGCTTCAAATCATGCGGATAATATTATCCAAATGATTCACTCTTTACGTTCGCAGTCAGCTTTGGACGGTCGAGTAAAGAGAACGGGTTTACCCGCGAAATCTTGTCAAGGAGGTTCTTAATTGAAACTACCTGCCACAAGTACGATATTTAATATCGTCCAACGGTCTTCACCGACCGGAGGTAAATTGCTACCGAATTAGAATGAAATGTTCAAGGCCATTTCATCCGTGTATATTGTTTTGTTGCTAACTGTCTTATGCAGCGTAACAAGAAGGTGGCATTACGGTGTACAATCCAGAAGAAGTCGTCACCACATGCTTATACTACATACAATTAGTACTTCAACAAATTCAAGAAAGCCTGAAGGTCAAGTCTTCCGCTGTATCAAACTCTGAAGCTTTCAAGAATTTAAAAGTATAAGTATGTGGAACATGTAGTCACAAAGAGGCAAATATCACAAGTGAAGAATGCACAAGGTCAAGGCAAGGAAACATGCTCAAGACTAAAGTCAAAGATCACATCAAGCATTTTCACAAGAACAAGATCGAAGACTCAAGCATAGATGCTAGGTTTAAGATTTTGTAAAAAGATGTGACCTCCCTTAGGGGGAGATTGTTGGAAATACGTTTTCCCAATAAAGTCTCGGTCACATCTTAGTTAGCATAGATCACGAGTTATAGACTATTTAGAACTTTGTAACTTGGAGCGACCTCCCTTAGGGGGAGATTGTTGGAAATACGTTTTACGTATTTATGAAGGATCGGTCGCTCCAATGATAATTATGTAATGGGCTCGTGATCTATTTACTTTATGTATGGTCCATATAGCCCACATGTAGGGTGGGCTATATATAACCCCTCCTAGCATGTTAGGAGGGGGTTGTTGGTTCACATTTACACTTAATCATTTATTCATCTTACTTTCTCTCTCTACAATTCTCTCCCTTCTCTCCTTTCTCTCTCTAATCCCTCATCTAATTCCTTCATTTCTTCTTTATTAATCAATCAATCAACCTCATTAATCCACCAAATCAATGATATAGAATAGGCCATTAATTCCGTAGACCTTCAAAGGGGTTATGTTAGGAACAGTTTGAGGCACGAAATCATGACACAAAAGTGGTTCTTATTGAAATGGTCAAACACCACTCAAAATTTATGTGATTAGACAATTTACTAATTTGTCCTTTACTGTATATAATTTTAGATTTTTTATTAAATATAAAGAATATCCACGTGGCATTACTTATATGGCTTCCTACACTATTTAATTTTAAATACTATCTCACATGAACCTCAATCTATATATATATATATATATATATATATATATATATATATATATATATATATATATATATATATATATAGAGTTGGGTTAATGTGGTGTAGTGTGTTAAAATTGTTAAAGTAAAAAGTAATATAAATCATTAGATGTATTAATTGGTATATGATGAGAGTAAAGAATCATGAATGATATTCTATTAAATTAAATAAAAACTGACGGCAATTTTTGAATCTCTTGAATGTAACCAATCTTCGGTTACAAAAATGTCAAATTTGAGTCCAAATTTTTAGTCGAAAACATAAACTCTAATATTATATTATCAATTTAAATCATATTCGAGCCTACTATTTCCATTTTTCTTTCACTTTTTAGCATTCAATTGCTATACACGTAAACAATCCATACATTAATTTATTTTCTTTTAGTTACATAAAGATTAATATTTTAATACCATGTAATATCAAACTCATACATAAACATAGATTTGTTTTGATAACTTCTTTATTGAGTCTTGACAACTATAAAATAAAAGAAAATAATAGATCAAAGTTTCTTAGTTATTCTGTGATACATCATATTTTGAATCTAATCTTGCCTCGTAGCACCTGACTTATACACCACCGAATCTTCTTGTGATATATCATAATATGTAACTTCCGACTGGTACACCATCAAATCTTCTTATGATACATCATAATATGTAACTCGAGCCTTGTCGCACCCGACTGGTACACCATCGAATCTTCTTATGATACATCATAATATGTAACTCGAGCGTTGTCGCACCCGACTGGTACACCACGAACTCTTACACCATGTTTAACTCGAGCCTCGCCACACACGCCTCGTGTACCACCAAATCATACACCACAAACTCGTACACCATGGTGAACCAGAGCGACTCATACACCACCAACTCGTAAACCATGGTGTACTCGAGCCTCCCTACACAATACTCGTAAATCACCGACTCATAAACCACCAACTCAACTCGTACACTATGGACTCGTACAATCATACACCATGGAGAACTCGAGCCTCACCACTCGTAAACCACCGACTCATACACGACCAACTCGTACACACGGACTTGGGCACCATGTTTAACTCGAGCCTCGGCACACACGGCTCGTAAACCACTAACTCATACATCACGAACTCGTATGCCAAAAAATCGTACACACTGATGAAGTCGAGCCTTACCACACCACCGCACGAACTCATACACGGTTAAGCCTAAATAGTATTATCGCATGTTGATATGCATAGTACGTTACACACTTCAAAATTCATGTTCCTAACTTTATTATGCCATGATATACATCCGCTACAAAGATCCAAAATATATTAAGCCACCATTGTTGACTTTTAAATAATATGAACCTACATTACTTGATGATACACTAAGACGCCTAGTTTGATAACCAACTGATAACATCTTTTAAAATCCAACTAGTTTGTAAGTAGAAACATTATTAATCAAAACCATCACAAAAAATAAGATCGATCGACCTAAAAATAGCCAGCGTACGAACCCCTATCCAACGAGAATAGAAGCGGTCGGAGAGAAGCTTTTATTGGTGGCGGATTTAGGCATGGCAGGAATATGTTTGAGATTCGGTTATGTTTTCTTATAGAGAAAAAGGAGGAAATTACGTAATTCTTAAGATAAAGTGGAAAGAGACCATGGTTTACTTTTTTTTTGGGTGATGTCATGAATAAAGGCAGTTATGATTTTTCATTTAGTTTTGTTAATGGAATTGATATCATCTTAAACATATTAGAAGATCCAAAGGTTTAAAATGCTTTTCATTTTAACAATTTTAAACACATACACTATTTTAACTAAATTCTATATATATATATATATATATATATATATATATATATATATATATATATATATATATATATATATATATATATATATATATATATATATATATATATATATATATATATATATATATATATGTGGATGTGAATAACCAACGAGTGATGAGTGATGGCCCTCGATAACAGAACCCAACACAACCTTCAAAATTACATGAAAACAAGAGCTCGAATCTTGACCCATGTATTCCTCCCTGGTACAATCTCCATTATACAAATTCTCAAAATCGACGGTGGCAGAAGCTTTAACGGTAGTGGTTGTCGACAATTTTTAACGACGGTTGATTAAGAACTATGAATCCGTGTTACAACATATTTGTTTTGTTCACAACTATGAACCCGCGTTACAGATCTAAACCAATTTCCAGATCTAATACGATCAATTACCAAGGTTTCGAACTCACTAGACTCGGTCACAAACTATTTAGTCTGCGAACCGAGTACAGATCTGATAACAAGGTTACGGGATTTGAATTGTCGGTTCTTTTTTTAGATCAAAACCTTAAGGAGTTATGCAAGTGTTAGTTTTTAGGGATTTTGTAATGGAGATGAAGAAAGAGAAGTGGTGGTTTTAGATCTCGATAGTGAAGATGTGATTTTAATATGTAAAATGTTTTTCATACGGGTGGTTATTTCTATAGGAAATCACAATACCGGATTTGCCCTTTTTATTTTTATTTTTTTTAATTGTTAGTTTATATTTACAAAAGTGTCATCCTACATTAATATCATATACATTATGCATAATATAGTGGTACATAAATAGTTCTGTAAGTTTTGTACCAAAAAACAGGTTCTGCAAATAGCACTTCACTATATATATATATATATATATATATATATATATATATATATATATATATATATATATATATATATATATATATATATATATATATATATATATATATATATATATATATATATATATATATATATATATATATATATATATATATATATATATATATATATATATATATATATATATATATATATATATATATATATATATATATATATATATATATATATATATACTAGCCTTTAGACCCGTCCGGTGGACGGGCTAGCTTAGTATATATATTTTTAATGAAAATTGAATTTATGTGTGTTTGTATTAGAAGTTTAGTATATATAGTGTTAGTTATGGCATTGATATTTTAATAATGTAGCATAAAATAGACAAAAATAACGTAGTTTAAGATATTTTATTTATTTAAGAATATTATGAGTTAATTGAATTTACATACGTTAACGGTATGAATAAGTTTGTTACATGTTTTTTTTTAGAATTTTAATAATAGTGAATAAATATATTATGTATTTTTTAATTTTATGAGGTAATAAATTTTGTATATGTTAATGTTATGAATAAGGTTTTTACATTAATTTTTTTTGAAATTAATATTATTATTGTGAGTTTTAAAAAATTTTGTATTAAAGGCATTGTTTCACCATCCTTCCTTATATATTTTTATACTATTTTGTATTTAAGGTATCATTTGTAATTCATATATATATTTCATAGAATTTTGTATTTAAGACATCATTTATAATTCCTATTTTATTTTTGAAGCATTTTATGGAATCATTTTTATAGAATTTTGTATTTAAGGCATTGTTTCACCATCATTCCTTATATATTTTTATATAATTTTGTATTTAAGGCATCATTTGTAATTCCTATATATATTTTTATAGAATTTTGTATTTAAGGCATCATTTGTAATTCCTATTTTATTTTTGAAGTATTTTATGGAATCATTTTAATAAAATTTTGTATTTAAGGTATTGTTTCACCATCCTTCCTTATATATTTTTATAGAATTTTGTATTTAAGGCATCATTTGTAATTCCTATATATATTTTTATAGAATCTTATATTTAAGGTATCATTTGTAATTCCTATTTTATTTTTGAAGCATTTTATGGAATCATTTTTATAGAATTTTGTATTTAAGGCATTGTTTCACCATCCTTCCTTATATATTTTTATAAAATTTTGTATTTAAGGCATCATTTGTAATTCCTATATATATTTTTATAGAATTTTGTATTTAAGGCATCATTTGTAATTCCTATTTTATTTTTGAAGCATTTTATGGAATCATTTTTATAAAATTTCGTATTTAAGGCATTGTTTCACCATCCTTCATTATATATTTTTATATAATTTTGTATTTAAGGCATCATTTGTAATTCCTATATATATTTTTATAGATTTTATATTTAAGACATCATTTGTAATTCCTATTTTATTTTTGAAGTATTTTATGGAATCATTTTTATAAAATTTTGTATTTAAGGCATTGTTTCACCATCATTCCTTATATATTTTTATAGAATTTTGTATTTAAGGCATCACTTGTAATTCATATATATATTTTTATAGAATTTTATATTTTAGGCATCATTTGTAATTCCTATTTTATTTTTGAAGCATTTTATGGAATTATTTTAATAGAATTTTGTATTTAAGGCATTGTTTCATCATCCTTCCTTATATATTTTTATATAATTTTGTATTTAAAGCATCATTTGTAATTCCTATTAATATTTTTATAGAATTTTGTATTTAAGGCATCATATGAATTCCTATTTTATTTTTGAAGCATTTTATGGAATCATTTTTATAGAATTTTGTATTTAAGGCATCATTTGTAATTCATATATATTTTTAAAGAATTTTGTATTTAAGGCATCATTTGTAATTCCTATTTTATTTTTGAAGCATTTTATGAAATCATTTTTATAGAATTTTGTATTTAAGGCATTGTTTCACCATCCTTCCTTATATATTTTTATAGAATTTTGTATCTAAGACATCATTTGTAATTCCTATATATATTTTGATGGAATTTTATATTTAGAGCATCATTTGTAATTCCTATTTTATTTTAAAGCATTTTATGGAATCATTTTTATAGAATTTTGTATTTAAGGCATTGTTTCACCATCCTTTCTTATATATTTTTATAGAATTTTATATTTAAGGCATCATTTGTAATTCCTATATATATTTATATAGAATATTGTATTTAAGACATCATGTGTAATTCCTATTTTATAGCATTTTATGGAATCATTTTTATAGAATTTTGTATTTAAGGCATTGTTTCACCATCCTTACTTATATATTTTTTTATAGAATTTTGTAATTAAGGCATCTTTTGTAATTCCAATTTTCTTTTTGAAGCATTTATGGAAACCATTTAATGAATTACATGTGTCATTTTAATAGAATTTTGTATTTAATGAATTGTTTTACCATCCTTCCTATATAATTTTTGAAGCATTTTACAGAATCAATTTTATAGAATTTTGTATTTAAGGCATCATTTGTAATTCCTATTTTATTTTTGAAGCATTTTATAGAATCATTTTTATAGAATTTTGTATTTAAGGCATTGTGTCACCATCCTTCCTTATATATTTTTATAGAATTTTGTATTTAAGGCATCATTTGTAATTCATATATATCTTTATAGAATTTTGTATTTAAGGCATCATTTGTAATTCCTATTTTATTTTTGAAACATTTTATGGAATCACCATCCTTCCTTATATATTTTTATAGAATTTTGTACCTAAGGTATCATTTGTAATTCCAATATATATTTTGATATAATTTTGTATTTAGGGCATCATTTGTAATTTCTATTTTATTTTTAAAGCATTTTATGGAATCATTTTTATAGAATTTTATATTTAAGGCATTGTTTCACCATCCTTCATTATATATTTTTATGGAATTTTGTATTTAAGGCATCATTTGTAATTGTTATATATATTTATATAGAATTTTGTGTTTAAGGCATCATGTGTAATTCCTATTTTAGTTTTGAAGCATTTTATGGAATCATTTTTATAGAATTTTGTATTTAAGGCATTGTTTCACCATCCTTCCTAATATTTTTTTTTAGAATTTTGTATTTAAGGCATCTTGTGTAATTCCTATTTTGTTTTCTTTTGTAATTCCTATTTTGTTTTTGAAGCATTTATGGAAACCATTTAATGAATTACATGTGTCATTTTAATAGAATTTTGTATTTAAGGAATTGTATTACCATCCTTCCTATATAAGGGTTCTTGATGATATATATATATATATATATATATATATATATATATATATATATATATATATATATATATATATATATCTATAATATATATATGGGGCTAAGTTTGACATAGGAAAATAAAATGGCGCCACCTCATATCTTACGTGGCATTATCTCATTGGCTATAATATATCCTAAAATATTGAGGCCTCTCATTGGATATTACCAATAACAATCAATATATTTTTAGCAATAATAACAATCGGTATCTTTTTTTGCAAAAATTATATACTCGAATATTTACTTTGTTCTAAAAAGAAAATTCGTCTGTTACATAATCCCTAAAACCCTTACCCATTCGCTACACTATAATCTCTATCTTCATCACACATCCATGAAAAAAAACCCTAATCTCAGTATAACCTTTTCAGATCATAACTGTCATAGGGAAGATGATGATGACTCATGCCAACTGAATCAGAAGCTAATTCCATTACACACATCATAAAAACCGAGGGCTTGATCGATGCTGCAGAAACAAGGCAGGGAAACATGAGATTGTCGTAAGTTTTTTCTATATAATGTCACAATTTTCCAACTTTTAATTTTCATTGATGTACATATGTAACATTCGATCCATTATCCCTACAACCCTAATCTTCATCTTCATCTTCATCACACAACCATGAAAAACCCTAATCTCCTTCATAATCATAATCAGTCATTCATGACTTGGAAACATGCCCTAAAACCCTAACTCGATTTATTCATGAAAAACCTAGACTGAGATAAACATCATGTGCGCTTAATTGAGTGCTAAAAAATAAACTTTTTTGTCTCAGTGTTATTATGGGTTTGTTTGATTCACAAGATCCATGTATGATTTTTTTCTTTCATGCTAATGTGCTTCTATTTGATGTATATAGACAAGTACTGCAGGAAGATAATGGTTTGACGAATCCTTATAATACCGTATGTACTTTCATACATCCTGTAATTTTATTCATCATCGTATGCACTGTTTCCGTCTTTATTTGATCCTAAAACAACAGGTACACCTATTTTCCAAATTCCTAATGATGTCATGTTTTATATCTTTTAGATTGTGTATGCATATTTTTTTTACGGCTTTTGTAATAGGTTGATCACCTTATTTGTTTTGAAGATATATGTTTTAAAACCTTTAATTGACCCGAGTCTGATTTGATGTATTATCAAACCAGTCTGGACCTCTTTCTATTGCACCTCTGATTATAACATTGTCTTCATCTGTTTTGGTGCAGATATCTAGAGATTCGAAATCTTCAAACGTTTTGTTTCCAGCTGGAACACAAAGATTTCAGACACGTTTCCAAAGAAGAATATTCTTTTTGCTGTATCGGGTCTGCTCGTGAGGTGAGTTGTGTTTACGGGGTATGATTCTATTTTTTATATGGGGTATAATTAAATATTAAAAAACATGCACTTTTGCTTGTGCATTCTTCATGTAGAGAAGATTAATCACACTCTATAAAACTGGCTGTCACACACCAGATTTGGTTTTAACCTTAGTTATTTCTCCTAACAGAAATAAGTTGTTGCGTTACTGGTCGTACTCTATAAGTTGTTTCTTTTATTTGTAAATTACGACAAAAAGTCATTTGTTCTTAAGGAATATTTGAATAGTAGTTGCGTCATTTATCCGTGGCTAGGTTAGATTGCTCATTCGTTATTATCTATATTTAGTTTCGTTTCAATCTTTGCAAATTTGCAGCACAATCTCTTGGTAAATCTGAGAAATATCATAATATAGAGTACTCAGTAGTTGTCTTGCTACTATGTGTTGTTTGCAGCAACAGCCTGACAATCGACACACCATGTGTAGATGGTACTGATGTTATCCTTTTGAAGCAGATGTTGAAGGTAACATTAATTCGTTCCCTTTCATGGCAGGATTTTTATGAACAAAACATGCACGGGCGTTGTGTAGATACTCAATAGATTTCCACTAACACATCCGTCACCACAACTGTCTACGATCAACAAACTTTTAATCCTGGCGTCGCACTAACCACTATCGGAACTTCTCAAAATTGAGCATTATTGTTTTCTACTGATACCTTTTTAAAATAATTATAAAGAACAATGTTTTAGAGGTTTTCTTTCGTAATTTTTTTGAACGTCTGTTGCAAACCTTTTGTAGTCATTATTTTACATAGCTCCATTTTCTTTCTGTAGTTATTACTTATAGGGCGAGAATGAAGAACCTGATGAACATCACGGGATCTAGAGGTAAGACAAGCTATATAAAGCATCAAAAAACAACAAGAACAACAACAACCAACATACATAATCATAAACTTGACAAATCAAAGAAGAAGACTGTCCATAATTTTAAAAAATGACGAGTTTTCGAACTTTAATCATGGCTGTTTTTGTGTTTTCAGTAGCATTCCACTCCTCTGTGGTTAATTCTTCTTTGCTTAAGATTACTATGTAATCCATATGAACAGATAAGAAAAATATGGTTGTAAGGTATCTGCAATGATGGCATACAACAAGCTGGTATGTAAGTTTCGAAAGTTTCACTTTTTGGGATTTGGATCCATTAAACCTATTTAATTACGTGTTTAACCGATCATAGATAAAGAGTAACCCATATAGACCCATTCATATCCTTTTTATTACCCTTTTATCAAACGCCAGATATCTAACCCCAACTTAATGTCTCAGGTTATGCGACTTAATGTCTTGCGGACGGAAAGTCGATCCTCATCAAATATGTTATCTAGATTACATGAAAATGAAAGCTTTGTAAATGGTAGAGATCAAAATGGTCATCCCTCAAAATTGTTAAATATGGAAGATGGTAGGGTTGCCTCTTTTGCACCTGCAGATGTAAATCTTTAGGCTTCGGTTTTGGGGTCATCTCAAGTCGTTCCGCTTTCTGGAAGCCCAATTCCAAAAGTAGCGACTGTAGAAACTCAAAAGCAACACCATGAGGTATTTTAATAATTTTATGCATATTATGTTACATATGTATTCATAAATCATAAACTCAATTAAGTATGCAAACAGATTATTTTAATAATCACTTATCGATTATTTAGTTTCTGATTTCTTGAATTATCAAAAGATCTCAAACACTATCATTTGATTATTGTATCAGTTATTCATGATCACTCGAGTAAAGAAACCGAGATCAGATAGATGTGTGGAATAAAGCAACAAGAAAATTCGGATGAATGGATATTAGATTATGCTCTTAAAAAGTTGTTGCAGTGTGTCATAAAGAATTTATGCATATAAACTCCGTCAAGTTATTTTATTTTTCTAGCATTATGTATACCAAAAAGCTAGAGATATAGCTGCCTGCAAACTAACTGTTTTAATTCTTATTTTTTTTGGATTTGAGGATCCAAAGGTTGTCAGGTGGCTACTGCAACTTTAAAGCTTCAAGCGAATTGTTGAGATTGATAACAATGAGGAGGTGAGCATTTAACTTTTTGAAAATATATTAAAAGCCGGTGATCGATAAGGATTTGTGATATAAAAAGATAAGTTATGATACAGGTTTGTGTATTATTGGTGGTGCTATGCAAATACTGTTTTTTTGTTTCAGCTTCATCCATGTCTCTCGATAGATATAGGAAGATGATGCTAATAACCCTAAACCAGAGGTCATCTTCTCGCATATTAAAACATTCGCTGGAGTTGTAAAGTCAAAATTCCCTAAACGAACCCACCCATATTGTGTGTACATCAAGTAAAAAAGCCTAACGTTTCCAAACCCTTTTTCCTATAGGTTGTTATTACTAATCTTAGTTCAGCAGGTGAAGGTGATGCAAAGATCGTATAAATTCGGTCGCTGATACATGCTAGGTGGCTTTTTACCTGTGGACTTTGAGTGTATAATGTTGCAGCATCTAATTAATGTTTGGTCACGTCATAGTTGCTGATTTTCCCCTAATTCTTCTTACTGACCATATAATTAGAAAAAAAGTGATTTTCCCCTTATTCTTCTTACCTGATTATATAAGAATGTGTATTTATTTACATGAGCGTGTTGAGAAATTGAAGGTATGATTTTTATAGCTTCATGGTCTTCTACCTTTTTAACCATGGTATAGTGTCCAGACATGGCTACCCATGTGGTTCACGTTCATTAAAATGCTCCTTGCTCAGGTTCTCATTTGTACTCTCATTTATTTGTGATAACAAGTATTAGTTTCCGTTAAATTATTTATGTTAAAATATTGGTTTCATCTTAGTGGGTCTAATTGTCCTTCTTTTGTATCTCCTGATGTTAGTTATGAGTCTCCTACAACATCTTTAATAGGTGTACACCGTTACAGGTCTCGCAAGATGGCTCATAATTTAGTAATTTACTGAGGTAACCCATTAATTTACTAGAGTCACAAAGGTTAAATACAGTAGGATTATTAAATATCTTTAACGTGTCAAATGGATATATTTCCTCAAGGACATGAAACCTTTGGTGATTTTGTGTCATCTTCTTACAAGGCTCTAACGTAAGCTCATAATATTGCAGATTATTGTTGAGAAATAACTGATTAATAAATACCAACATGAAATCTGATTATTAAAGGAGGAGCAGAGCAACTGAAAAGTGGCATCTTAATAGTTCCTCAGACTTAAGGATACAAGGGGGGGGGGGGGGAGATGACATATTTCTTCTTATAAAAAATGTACTTTCTTTAGTTAGAATAGTGTGGTGAACTGTATGTTTACTCCTTTTTGCGTAACATGAGATCATGATGATCAATGGTACTTAATTTTTAACGAACTGCTAGAACCATACAAGCTTTCACGTTTGTAATTATGAAAACTATGAAATACTCAATAGAAGAATCACAAGTGTTGACAGTTTCTTTGTACTTAATATTAACCTTCTATGTATTGGTAAATAATATGCCATGGCTGGAAGTTTTGCATCGTGACTTGCACAACTATGGCTAGAATGGTTATCAAGGTAGAACTTTTTATCATCTTAGAAATTCTTATGTTTAGATCTGTAATTTTCATGCTCATTATCTTTTTCATTGAGGATGTCTCCTGTTGTTGGATTGCTATATCAGTTCAGTTGATAAAAATTTCATTGAAACTGCCTATATGGGCTATTTAGGATTGCTACATCTGTTCTTATTATACACATGGTAATGTAACTTGTCATTTATAATATTTGATTGATATCTTGAATAGTTTAAAAGAACTTTACTTGGTAATAGTAATGTAACTTTACATAAACTAATGGTGGGTTAGAGGCGTTTTTCTTATTTTTACTAACATTGATAAAGTTATGTCAATTATCTTGGTATGCACTTTATCTGTTTCCTTAGTATTTACGCTACATTCCTTTAGTTTATCTCTCTAGGTAGTTAAGTTATGAGGACAAAAAATCCTTCAAGAAATTGCAAGAAATGGAAACTCAGCTTTCCCTTGAGTAATTCATTGGGAATTTTTTATATTTGTTTATGTTTGCTTGCCTGTATAGTTAAAGTGGGGAGGGGTGTTATGATGCTGTTACGAATAGAGTTCGTATCAAATGTGTCCATGTTATAAAGCACCAAATTTGTATGCCATAACCACCACCAAATGGCCTACTGGTAAGGTCTTTAACTCTCAAACAAGAGGTTAGGGGTTCAAACCTCACTAGGTGTGTACATTTGAGGGTGGCCACTGAGGTTGATCACCTGCGACGACTCCGGGCTATCCAAAAGGGTAGCCGCCCTGGGATTAGTCAACTCGCAGTGTCGAGTTGAAAACCCAGATATACCGGAATAAAAACTATATGCCATTGGTTTTATCATAAGTATTCTAATACAGGAAGTTGACTATTTTGATTTTAGATAGAAGAAGGTTGTCATTTTATGTTTCATATTATTGCAAGATGCTGAACGAGGGTTTTCTAAGGACGAGTTGCTGATTAAAATTGTTTATGATAAAGGGTTTTACAAATGACTTGATGAGGGTCCACCGATGAGTTTTTTACTATGAGTTTACTGATGACAGTTTGTAATTAGGGGTTTCTGCTAAGTAGCAAGGGCTCAGAGAGATTGTTGTAAAGTAATACATATATTTGATTCCCGTGACTACTTCTATGCCTAAAGATTTGGTAAGACATTTTTCTCTCATTATAAATTTGCAATCTGTCTAATTTATTTTATCAAAAGGTGGTTTCGAGGAGGCTAAAGCACCAGATTATTCGACCGCATATACACCAAACGTGGAGGATTAAGTCCTACAACTTTGAGTATAATCAAAAGGTATTGACTTGCCTTTGACTTTTTGTTGTTTTAATTGCTATTATGAGATTTGACTGTTCTATTGTAAATAGCTAATGCTACTACCATAGATAGGAGAAGCTTCTGACTATAACTACATACCACAATACCATAAAGAAAAAAAAAGTAGCAATAGCCATCTATTAGAGATATATGGCAAATTTAGTGTTTTTTAACATTCATAGTTTATAAAAACTGAACATTTGGACAGGAAGTGCTCCGGGCCAACTCCTTTTGACCCATACATTATTTGCTTTCCAGACTCAACTTGACCAGTTACCCAATCTGTATGACCTGCCCAATTCACCTACATTCAATTTCTGCGTGCATACATTTATGCAAACCAACTTCACAGTCCAAGCACTTTCAATAACTTAGAAAGCTATAACCAATTACGGCTAATTTAAGTGCTAACCAGGCTGTATTCCTTTTTATCACATATGAGCAACATGTCCAACTATCAACACAAATACATAGAAAATAAGAAATTCAAAACATGGGTAAAGCAGCCGAAGAAACAGCACAATCTGTATATCTGATAGATGAACAAAATCTACAACAAGTTACTGGACAAACAAAGGAGCACCATTAACATATCTCATGCAACACACCATTACAATTTATCTATGTAAAGACATGCATAATCAATTAAAAGTTAGCCAACCTGAATATATGTATAGCGGCTGATGTATTTACCTTTGGTGTTGTATTGTTTGAGGTATTATGTGGGCCGCCAGCTTTTAACAAAAGTCTTGAAGAAGAACAATGGGGTCTCGCAACTTTAGCTTCTTGCATGGTCTTTGGAATCAACGACCTACTATGGCTGAAGTCATAACAAAGCTTAATCTTGCATTATCTATACATAAAAAGATGATCCAGTGTGCTACAATAGCAAGAAGTTGTGGTTACTTTTTATACTAAAATGTGGAAGCTTAACTATTATATGTCACTTTGCTTTGCCATAAGTGCCCCCATAGGTGCGAATGTCAACAAAGTAGTCATATGTATTATAATTTTATTAGGTGTGGACAATGCCAAAATTTTATACTAATATGTGGAAGCTTAACTATTATATGTCACATGTATTATAATTTTATTAGGTGTGGACATTGCCAAAATTTGCTCTTGAATACAAAAGAGTACGTTGGTGCTAGCATCAACAAGACAAATCGTGGACAAATTCATGTACCTCAATTACTAACTTTTATTTTTGGATAGCAGTAAGCCATCTCCTCCATATCAATTTGAATGGTTTCCTAAAGGATCTTTAGACCCGAATGAGTGAGTATCTCATAAAGTCACATTTTACTAAAAAAATATAGATGCCCCATATTTATTAAAAGCTTATGTTTAAACATCATTGAAATGTATTAGCTATCTAATCGGCATGGTCTTTCACATATGTAGATATCAAGGCTATAGTATCGAAGTGATATCTCAATGGGATTTTTTTAAGACATTGGGATTTAAAAAAAACTATAGTACAGAAGCTTGCATAACAAAATTTATGAAATTTGCTTATTAAATTAAATTTTAAAAAAGTAAAAAAAAATAAAAGACGCTAGCAATAATTTTTTTATCAATTTCTACTAAAAGAACTTTACCAAAAATTATTTTTATCAACTCTTATTTTTAAGAAAAAGAGTAAGTAATATAAGGGATCACTAAAAGTTTAAAAAGTAAACAAATATATAAAACTTTTAATAACTATTTTCTTAATAGGCAAAAAAGTAAGCAAATGTTCTAGGTTTTTGTTGGTCACTTTTATATTCATTTTATTTTATTAAAGAAAAGTTATAATGACTTAAGTATTGTTTCTATTATCAGTAACCAAAACTTTTAGTAAATAAATAATTTTTATTTTTTTAGTGTTGAAACCTTGCATCTTAACTTTCGTCTTAACTTTTGTCTTAACTTTCGTCTTGCACTTTGGCGTAAAAGGAAAAGAAGATGTTTGCCTATTTGAAGCATACCATTTTTTGTCCCCAAAGTTTGAGTCGGCTTGTCCGAAAAGTATGAGTTCAAAAATGTGAAAGCCAACACGTATATTTCTATAACAAGCCAAATATTTACTACATCCATCAATAAGTTTTCGCCACATGTGTTATGCGGAAGAACCCGAAGGCGAATATTTTCCGAGCCACAGGCTTTGTCGTCTTTGCAATAAAGGACACAACCTCTCACGATTGTGGCGGGAGCAGTCACAGCAGCCACCGTCGCTGAAATAAATGTGAATAATCGACATCGCATCAAAGTCGACTTTCGACTCACAGTGTCAAAAATGTTTTCTTTAATTTATACATGTTATTTCATTCGTGTATCAACCTACTTATTATTATTTAGTGATGTAGATATCAGTCATGTATCAATTTCTATTTTGAACAGAAGATGTATAATTTCATACGACAAATCTTATTTAAAGATAGTTTGTGGTATTTCATAAAAGACCAATTGTAATGAATTGTTTTTGGTGCGTGAACTTTGTGCTGGTAATTTTTAATTGTTTATAAATTGGTGTATTAGGTTTTCTGTTAGTTAATTATTTGGTTAATCATGCATTGATTTGTTCATGTTGTATTATGTATCGATATATCATTGGCAGTGTATTCATAAATTGTGATGTGTCGATGCTATTTAGCATATCCAATGTTTTATTTTTGAGAAATACTAAAATCACATATATTTTACATAATTTTATCCACACAATGACATGTAATATTTATGATTGAATGCTTATGAGAGAGAAAATCAAAAAGTAAGAAAGAGAATACCACTAATTAGAAAACATGTCATTGTGTAAATATTTTTTTGTAAAATATGTGTGATTGTAGTACATCATCTATTACGGAAGATTGACCATTGTACATAAAAGTTTATATATCTAATGGCTTTGTCTACACTTACCGGTGATATGCATCATGCACTTGCAACATTGGTGACATTTTCAATAGTCAAGACGAAAAAGGGGTTTGGTGGTTATTTTCTATGACAAATTCGGCTAATACACAAATTTCGCCAAAAGTTTTATGTAAAGCCGAGTTTTACATGTTTATGAAAAAAGACCATGTAATTTAGTTGTTCTCTAACTTTTTATTGTTCTTTTTACACATAATATCCACGAATACTTTATTTTTGTTTCCAGTGTTTAATATATTTGTCGTTGTCTTATATTTAGTTACATCCAGTTAAATTATATATTTTTAAGTAGATGTGGAGTTATCAACAATTCTGACGCAAAAAGTAGTCAATGTACAATTCAACTCACTTCTCGAAACATAATGAATGTAAAAAAAATTCAAGCTAGAACAAGTAGGGGCAATATACAATTTTTTTTCCGTTAAAGGAATAACATACAAATCAACTCATCGATATTGTTCATATCTTCATTTAAGTGAGAAGTATTTTTGCGTCGGGATAATTTATTAGAGAGTCGGCATTTTTAATATCTCCTTTGACATGACATAAATACACAAAACAAATGTGACAAGACCCAATGTGTTTGGATTTAGTTTATTTAACAAATGTAACTAAATATTAACATTCAAAAATCAGAAATAAGAAGGTAACGACAAATACTTAAGCATCAGACCCTTCCTTTGGGTGAGGCAAGACCTAACACTGTCAAAAGTTGGTTTCATTTTAACAAAAGTTGTTTCATTACACAGACAACTATATGCACCATTTTCAACCATTATAACAGATCAATAAATGTTGTTAAAAAAAGATTAATGAACCGAACCCGCCCGTTAGGCGGGTTATGCAACTAGTATATATATATATATATATATATATATATATATATATATATATATATATATATATATATTCTCATGTTTATAAAGATCGGTTCAGTTTATATTGGTTTTTTTTAATGCTAAAACCAAACCGAAATAAAAGCTTCGGTTTTTTCAAAATGCAAAAACTGAACCATCGGTTTTTCAATCGGTTTCGGTTTTTTAGGTTTCCGTTCTTCGGTTTAAGTTCGAGTTTTCGGTTTCTTGCACACCCCTATAACACACCATTCATTCATGAAAAAATTTGACTCAAAAACATGCCATACACTTGTTTGAAAAATAAAATAAAAAACCTAGAAATACAACTTAGAAATAAGAGACCTAATACATAAACTACACAATTTATATTAAATGGGCTACTAGAAAGCTAATAAACGTGTCAAGGACTTGTCGATCATAAAAGGGTGATGAAATTTTTATTTGAAAAACTAAAGGATTGTTTCATTTTTGGATGGTGAATGATATGAACCGAAATAAATTTGGCAAGAAATACCAGCGCAGGAACAAGATTGCAACTACAGGGGGCTAAGTGTTATTAGTAATAAATTAGTAGATAATTATGGGTTTTTATAGATAATTATGGTTTTTTATTATCATTATCATCTGGGGGTCGGCTCCTATATAAGGACCGATTATCATTAGGGTTAGGAGGTTCAGAGACTGTTTTTCTTTTATTCAATTACTTCTTGTTTATCTTAGGGAGGTGCCTGGGTCTCGAAGACCAGGCTGTTTAATCATTAATCAATCATCAGTTCAAGTTGTTTGTCCCTATCTTGCTGTTATCAATTTGGTTACTATCAAATTGGTATCAGAGCCTGGTTCTGCTACCTGTGGGAATCTGTGGTTCACAATGACAAAAATCACAGATTTGGAAGCAAGTTTCGAACAATACAAAGTGGACCAGGCCGCCATTCAGACAGACGCCAATGAGCACAGGAGGTTGTTGGAAGAAAAGATGGACAAGAATAAGCTTGACTCTGATCAGCAGTTCGCTGAGATCATGCGGGTGCTGACAACCATACAATCGACCACCCTACAATCGGCCACTACTGCAGTGACCAACACCAACACCATCACATCGCCATCCTATCACAGCACAACCACCATTCCACCACCCTACCCTACCCAACCAACACCGGTATACGCAACTACCATTCCGAAGCCATACAATCCCACCCAATCATTGATATGACAGCAGAACCCACCTCCTTCATCGGCTGCGTACACGAGTTTTTTCCGGGTTATGCTTTGACTCTCAGGGATTCCCGTTACCGCCAGGGACAACGGGTGCTTGTAGTCGGCCGTTGTGGACAGGGGAGTGCAGCAATCATCAGAATCGCAGGACCCCAGCGAGCACCGAAGGCATGTTTCAGAATTTTTCAGATTTTTCGTTAGGAAGTACTGGTGGAATGTTTATGGGGCCGGTTCAGACCACACCCCTACCTAATTATGGGTCTGACCGTGGATGGGGCTCTGGAACGGACTACCGTATGCGGAAACTCAAGATGCCTTTGTTTAATGGGGAACATGTAACGTTACGCGGAGAGGCTGGGCTGCACCGTGGGGCCGCCTCTTTACGAGCCCTGGCACGGGGAATGGCTGATATCGAAGAAGGTTACATGGTCTCGTTGGCAGATTTGGGTGGCCTCGAAATGCCCGAATCTCAGGTTCATCCGGATCTAAATGATTTACTAACTGAGTTTTCAGATGTGTTTTCTATGCCCGCAGGTGTGCCTCCCTCTCGTGCGCACGAGCACGCGATTATTTTGAAAGGTGGAACGGAGCCAATAAATGTGCGACCTTACCGTTACCCGCAACTACAGAAAGATGAGATTGAGAGGTTGGTTGACGAGATGATCACCGCCGGAATCATTCGTTCTAGTACCAGCCCGTACTCAAGTCCTGTATTGTTAGTGAAGAAAAAAGATGGAAGTTGGCGTTTTTGCGTCGACTACCGAGCTCTAAATAAGTCGACTGTTTTGGATAAATTCCCTATACCCGTCATTGATGAGTTGCTTGATGAACTTCACGGGGCGACGGTTTTCAGTAAACTGGATCTGAAGTCAGGGTACCATCAAATTCGCATGAAGGAAACGGATATACCAAAAACAGCATTTCGGACGCACGAGGGGCATTATGAGTTCTTGGTCATGCCTTTCGGGTTAACCAACGCACCGTCCACGTTTCAATCCTTAATGAACAAGGTGTTCCGCATGTATCTCAGGAAGTTTGTGTTGGTCTTTTTTGATGACATACTCGTTTACAGCCGTACCATGGACAAACATCGAGAACATCTAAAGGTGGTCTTCGGTTGTTTGAGGGCGGAACAGTTGTTTTGTAACCGGAAGAAGTGTGTCTTTGGGCAAAAGCGTGTTGATTATTTGGGGCATATTGTAACCGGTGATGGTGTGAAAGCCGATCCTTCAAAGATTTCTGCAATGTTGGATTGGCCGATACCACGGACTTTGAGGGATTTGCGGGGTTTTCTGGGGTTAACAGGCTACTACAGGAAGTTTGTTAGAGGTTATGGTAAGATTGCTCGTGCTTTAACCGACTTATTAAAAAAAGACAGTTTTAAGTGGACGGAGGAGGCGACGCAAGCCTTCCGGAGACTACAAGCAGCTATGACTCAGGTACCGGTGTTGGCATTACCGGATTTTTCAAAACGTTTTACAGTTGAGACAGATGCATCGGGCCATGGCGTCGGGGCAGTATTAATGCAGGAGGGTAAACCCATCGCGTATTTTAGCCAAGTTTTGGGTCCCCGAGCTCAGATGAAATCCGTATATGAACGGGAGCTGATGGCAATAGTGATGGCAGTTCAAAAATGGCGACCGTATTTGTTGGGGCGCCAATTTACAGTCATTACGGATCAGAAAAGTTTGAAGTTTCTGTTAGAGCAGAGGGCGGTGCCAGGTGAACATCAAAGGTGGGTTTCCAAATTATCGGGCTATGATTTTGAAATAGTCTACCGACCAGGAAAGGAGAACGGTGTAGCAGATGCCCTCTCGCGGCGTGGGGATGGTACGGATTTGGGAATGTTGTCGGTTGCAACCACGGGGTTATCTGATGAACAGCGACATGATGTTAACACCGACCCCGAGATTGTTGCATTGAAGGGGCGAATTGATTTGGGTGAGTTAGGACTTGAGGGGTATAGCGTCTCAGATGGTATGGTACGGTATAAGGGACGGTTGGTTCTACCTCGTACATCGCCCTTAGTGACACATGTTTTCAATGAGGTTCATGGTGGTGTGGTAGGGGGACACGAGGGCACACAAAAGACATATCAGCGGTTGTCTCGAGAATTTTATTGGGTTGGGATGCGACGGGATGTGGCTCAGATGGTGGCACAATGTGATGTTTGTCAGAGGAATAAATATTCTAACTTATCTCCTGCGGGACTTCTGCAACCACTATCTTTACCTCAACGCATTTGGGAAGATTTAACCATGGATTTTATAGACGGACTACCAAAATCGTCCGGGTATTCTGTGATTCTTGTGGTGGTCGACCGGTTGAGCAAGTCAGCTCACTTTGTGCCCTTGAAACATCCGTACACCGCAGCTTCAGTCGCGACAGTATTTATTCGAGAGATTGTGCGATTACACGGGGTTCCTAAATCGATAATTTCAGATCGTGATCGGGTGTTCGTAAGTCATTTTTGGCGGGAAATGTTCAAGTACCAGGGGACAACACTTAAACGCAGCACTGCGTATCACCCACAAACAGACGGACAGACGGAGGTCGTGAATCGAAGTCTGGAAACTTACTTGCGGTGTTTTGCGTCAACTCGACCAAAGGAATGGGTCAAGTGGTTACCGTGGGCGGAATATTGGTATAATACTTCGTACCACTCTACTGTTCGGACGACCCCTTTCAAAGTGCTGTATGGTCGGGATCCTCCACGTTTGATTAATTATGATTGTGGCACCGCTGTGACGTTTGAGGTGGACCGGTATTTACAGGAGAGAGATCGGGCTCTAGAGGAGCTAAAGGACCAGTTCCTGCGTGCCCAGCAGATCATGAAAGCACAGGCGGATGGGAAACGGAGGGATGTGTCATTAGAGGTGGGGGATCGGGTTTATTTGAAGTTGCGTCCTTACCGGCAAACTTCGGTGGCTCTACGCGCCAACCAGAAGTTAGCACCGCGGTACTATGGTCCATATGAGGTGGTGGAACGGATTGGGCAGGTGGCGTACAAGCTAAAGCTACCTTCTGATTCGGTCATTCATCCTGTTTTTCATGTGTCGCAGCTGAGAAAGACAATTGGTGATCACCGGGTAACATCTGAGCTGCCTGCTGGTGGTGATACTAAGGAGATCATGGAGCCGAAGGAGGTGGTTGGTTCTCGTATGGTGGGCGACCAACGAGAAGTCTTAATCGCGTGGAAGGGATTACCAACATCTGAGGCTACCTGGGAGTTGTACGAGCAGATGCTGAAGCAGTTTCCTCACTTCCACCTTGGGGACAAGGTGGTTTTTCAGGGGGGGAGTTATGATATGAACCGAAATAAATTTGGCAAGAAATACCAGCGCAGGAACAAGATTGCAACTATAGGGGGCTAAGTGTTATTAGTAATAAATTAGTAGATAATTATGGGTTTTTATAGATAATTATGGTTTTTTATTATCATTATCATCTGGGGGTCGGCTCCTATATAAGGACCGATTATCATTAGGGTTAGGAGGTTCAGAGACTGTTTTTCTTTTATTCAATTACTTCTTGTTTATCTTAGGGAGGTGCCTGGGTCTCGAAGACCAGGCTGTTTAATCATTAATCAATCATCAGTTCAAGTTGTTTGTCCCTATCTTGCTGTTATCAATTTGGTTACTATCAGTGAATTTGGTGGATCGGAAGTGGTAGGTGGTAGGTGGAGCGAAGGTAGTATGAGGTGGTGTGGTAGTTTGTGGAGGTTGAATCAGAGCATACTTAATGTAAAGAACATCAGGTTTAGTTCATCTCTTAGACCAAGGACGAGGTTGTGATTCTGTAGGCAACAAAGACAAGAATTTTCATTAACTTCAAAGATTTAAAATGGTATAGGGTTACCCTTAATAAGGGATCGAGGTATAAGAGGTAATGGATAAGGTGTCCGATAAGCTAAGTCTGATGGTGATATTGGTGAAAGTAATAAGATGATGTCCAGAGGTTCAGGTTCATTTGAATGTTAATAATGTGATATCATTGATGGTGTTGATTCAGTGGAGCTTGAGTAGAGTTTGGTGGAAGGAGAAGAGAGAACTAGAAGTCGTAATGCCAATGTTTGATGGTATTTTGGTTGGTGCATTTGATGCGTTAGGGAGTTTAGGAGATTATTTTGGTAAGGGTTTTCATTCCACCAACAATTTTCTTGGTGGAATGATTGTGAATTTTTGTCTTTTATTTGCGTTTGACGTTGATGCTTGAGAGGATGTGATATACAGGATGAATAAAGATCAAATGACAGTAAATACAAGTCAATAACATTCCATAAGGCATAAGAGTACTTAGGTGACTACAGTTATTTGAGATACGCATGAGTATGAAGTAGGTGAGATCAAAACATTGTTTTGTCATAAGATAATACATTAAGTAGCATGATAAGGCGGAGATATGATTGCACATTTGTCCAAGACATGGGACATTATTTCGAAATATATTGTCCTATATTTGCATCTTGAGTCGAAGATCGTGTTTGTGGATTTTATTAGGAATGGAGCTTCTAAAAGAGAAATTTTGATTAAATTTAGAGTTATTTGGAAGATGAGTTTTGAACTTTTGATCATAATTACGGATTGGACGTGAGTTAGAGATATTTTATTTTTAAAAAGTAAAATGAAAGAAAGTTTTTAATTAAATTAAAAAAATAATTAATATAAACCACTAGAAATTGAATAGATGGTCGATATAAAATAATTTGTGTTTTTTAAATATAATAATTGTATTAATTTTTGTAAAAAAAAACATTTTCATTTAGGTGAAATTTCAATAACCTAAAAAATAATTGAACTTCAAAATTTTTAATTATATTTGCATAAAAACATTTCGATGTTTGCATAACTGCTATACCATAGAATTTGAATTAATATCTCATGACAATTTAAGCATTAGGGGTGGTTGGAGCTTAAAAGCTCGTGCTAAGCAAAAAATAAGTGGCACGTTGAATAATTAGGTTTACCACAGGGGGCGGAGCTAGGGGGTTCCCGGGGATGAACGCGAACCCGATGAAATTTTGTAGCATAGTGTATTTTTATGCTAAAAATATCGATTTTTTTCAAAATGAACCCGGTCCTAAATTAAGTGTTATATAAATGTTGGTACTAAAAATTTTGTGCACCTGATGATTTATTTTCTAGCTCCGCCCCTAGTTTACCACGAGACATCTTTTGACATCACATTTTAAAGGGTAGTGATTGGCAAGAAAAAAATGTTGTCAAATGATAAACAGTGATATAATTAGTCCGCATATATTATAATTTATTCCAAAAGAAAAAACAAATTTTTATTTTCTTTTGACGTAGCTTGCTTTTGGCGCAAGACCCTTTAGCTCCAAGTATGGTGTGATAAGTCAACGAAAATTTCGTGCCACATGCTTTGGCACCCTTTTTGACACCACCATATCCTACAATCTTAGAATGTAATATATCTTCGTGTCTTAAAAAGGATTAATCGTGAATATAAAGTGAACAAATTGTACTATATGTAACTAATGCTAGTTTTAGCTACTCTAAATTCTAAAATGTCATTTTTACACTCATAACTAACAGACAAAAAAAATTGTTTAAACTTTGGCCTATTATTTGACATTGTAAGCCAACTAATCTCATAACGATTGTTCGTTTGGATAGGCTAGAGTTTGCGCAAATGAACCTCTGTAACAAAATTAATACAGAAATATCATTCATATTACTGTGTTTCAATTCGCTTTGAAAAATAAAGTACAAACATCAATCATAATTAGTGTTTAAAAATAAAAAATAATATTATTATAAATAACTATCTTATCATATATTACTATATTATAAAACATTTGGAACAATTCTTAGAAAGTCTGAAAATTGCTTGTTATGGAAATATACATTTGTAACAAGATGTGCAATCTTTATAATCATCTCATTTTTAACAAATTTTTGTAACAACCTATTAAAAACTTATATTATCGTGCTCTTTAATCCAACATTTTTTAATATATTTTATTACTTTTAGTTTTTTCGGTTTTAGTAGGTTTATTTTATTTCGATTAAATTTTTTACAACTTCAACCTTAGTCTGAATATAAAATTGAAATTAATGGGTATAAAGTGTAATATGTGTTCGCCTCATAAATCGTCATTAGGTACCCGTCGCTGTATTGGTACCGTACAAGTAAATAATAATATGGATATGCTTTTTGGGAAAGGATAAGGTAATTTTCTTGACATGTAGTATATGATGTTTTGTATTAGAAGACATTTTATCATATTATATTTTGGCCCATATTGTTTAGGCCCATGTTCTAGAATTATCTGTTTGTATCAAATCACGGCCCATCAATTGTATTATATAATTGTGTTGTGGTAATTGTTGAAGTGGTTGACGTGGAGGCTACAAAATCTCTTTCTGTGATTGGTGATTTATTGTTGGCAGGATAATACAAATACAACAAAAGGGTTTGTTATCTTTATGATTGTTAAGTGCAAAGTTGAGTAAGGTATTAATTTTGTTTTATCTTCGGTTTAAGATATGGTTAATACATCAGCGGGCGTAGCTAGGTGTATGGATACAGGTTTGTATGATACTAGGCAACAACAACAGTATTCACGAGTTCTTCCTCCAACCCCTGCGCATCTCGGTCAAGGTATTCTTGGTCCTCCTCCGGGTCAATACAGGTCTCAAGCCACCGCACTTCCAAGTGCCTTTAGCACGGTGACATCACAGGATCCGACATGGCATATGGATACAGGTGCTTCTTCTCACTTAAATTCTCATACAAGTAATTTAGGTACTATTCTTAATAAACGCCTATACCCATCTATCTATGTTGGTAACGGAAATTCTATTCCTGTCACCAACACAGGCCATAACATTATTCCCTCCGCTCATCGCCCTTTACATCTTCATAATGTTCTTGTAACCCCTAACATCATAAAAAATCTAATTTATGTCCTTCAATTTACTAGAGATAACAATTGTACTATCGAATTTGACGTGTTTGGTTTTTCTATGAAAGATTTCCTGACTCGTCATATCCTCCTCCGATGTGACAGCTCAGGCGACCTCTATCCAGTTACCAAGCCGTCAACTCTCCCAAATGCTTTCTTTTCTACTAGCTCCTCCACGTGGCATCAACGCCTTGGTCATCCAGGTGATGAAGTGTTGCGTTCCCTTGCTTCTCGTAATTTTATTTCTTGTAACAAAACAAAGTCTCCACATATTTGTCATGCTTGTCAGCTCGGCAAACATGTGAAGCTTCCCTTTCACACTTCCGACTCTATTGTTGAACATTGTTTTGATATTATCCATTCTGATTTATGGACATCTCCCATTGTTAGCTCTAATGGTTTTAAATATTATGTTTTGTTTCTTGATCACTTTTCTCACTATCTATGGGTCTATCCCCTTTGCAACAAGTCTGATATGTTTGAAAAATTTTTGCATTTTCGTAAGTATGTTAAAAATCAATTTAAATGTGAAATCAAAAGTTTTCAGTGTGATCATGGTGGTGAGTTCGATAACACCCAACTTCACAGTCTCTTCCTCAAAAATGGCATCCAATTTCGTTTCTCATGCCCTAAAACCTCACAACAAAATGGCAAATCCGAACACATGATCCGTATAATTAATAACACCATTCGCACACTCCTTTTTCAATCAAACCTCCCCCACCTTTTGGGTCGAAGCTCTTCATATGGCTACATATCTTCTCAACCTTCTGCCTTCGACAGCAATACATAACAAAATTCCCTTTACCCGCCTATTCAACAAAACACCAGACTATTCTCAACTTCGCATCTTTGGATGTCTTTTCTACCCTCACCTACACTCACCTCATAAACTTGCACCCCGGGCCACTCCATGTATCTTCTTGGGCTACCCCGCTTATCACCGTGGTTTTCGGTGTCTTGATCTCGAAACCCATAAAATTCTCATCTCTCGTCACGTCACCTTTGACGAAACACAATTCCCTTATAAATCCATGACCCCTACCAATACACCCTCTTACACTTTTCTCGATCCTATGCCCTCCCCTCTCCTACACCTTGCCGCTAACATTCCAAACACGGTAATCCACCCCCTGCCACCACCCCTAATACAACGACCCCTAATACAACGACCCACCCTATCACTACTCCTAACAGCCCACTCCCACACAATTCTCCATCACCCGGTCCATTGACTCGTAGCCCAATACATCCCGATATCCACCTACCCGTGGCACCAATTCTCGATCCCCTTCCCGAAGCCACTCGTACTCACACCATGACTACACGTTCTCAGTCGGGTATCGTTAAACCCAATCCTCGTTATTCTCTTACCACGTCTGCCATTTCTCCTCTTCCTAAATCTCCTTTTCTTGCTCTTAAAGATCCCTAGTGGCGTAATGCAATGTATGATGAGTATAATGCGTTAGTTAAGAATGGTACTTGGGTTCTTGTACCGAGGCTATCAGGTGTTAACATGGTTCGTTCTATGTGGTTATTTAAGCATAAGTTTCATGCGGACGGGTCCCTCAGCCGATATAAGGCCCGTTTGGTTGCTAATGGAAGTAGTTAATGATTAGGTGTTGACTGTGATGAGACTTTTAGTTCGGTTGTCAAACCTGCGACCATTAGGACTGTTCTTAGCCTTGTTGTGTCCCGTGGATGGCCTATTCACCAACTTGACGTTAAGAATGCATTTCTTAACGGTGACTTATCAGAGACTGTTTACATGCATCAACCCTCGGATTTTGTTGATTCTAGGTACCCTCATCATGTTTGTCTTTTGCAGAGATCTTTATATGGACTGAAGCAAGCACCTCGTGCTTGGTTTCAGCAGTTCGCAGGTTATGCTACAAGAGTGGGTTTTTATCACAGTCGTTGCGACACTTCATTGTTTATTTATCGACAAGGCTCAGAGGTTGCTTACCTACTTATATATTTGGATGATATCATTCTTACAGCCTCATCTAACACCTTTCTACAACATATTATTGGGTCTCTACATCGTGAGTTTGACATGAGAGATCTTGGGGCACTAAACAATTTTCTTGGTATCTCTGCTACTCGCCATTCTACAGGCTTGTTCTTGTCTCAGAAGAAGTATGCTCTTCAGCTTATTGAGCGTGCTCACATGGTTTCTTGTAATCCCTCCCGGAAACCCGTTGATACAGAGTCTAAACTAGGTCTGGAAGGCGTTCCTACTGAGGATCCTACTTTATATTGCAGTCTCGCAGGTGGTCTTCAATATCTCACCTTTACCCGTCCAGATTTGTCTTATGCAGTTCAGCAGGTTTGTTTATATATGCACGATCCTCGTGAGCCTCACTTTGCGGCTCTCAAACGGATTTTGCGCTATGTTCAAGGGACATTGGACTACGGTCTACACTTATATGCTTCTGCTACAACTTCCCTAGTTGGTTACACCGATGCAGACTGGGCAGGTTGCCCTTCGACTCGCTGATCCACTTCTGGTTATTGTGTATTTTTTGGTGATAATCTATTATCTTGGTCATCTAAACGACAGCACACTCTTTCTCGATCCAGTGCTGAAGCTAAATATCGGGGTGTAGCTAATGTTGTTGCTGAGACAGCCTGGATTCGTAATTTACTTCGAGAGCTCCACTACCCCTTATCTTCTGCTACATTAGTATATTGTGACAACATGAGTGCTATCTATATGTCTGCCAACCCGGTACAACATCAGCGTACCAAGCACATTGAGATATACATCCATTTCGTTCGTGACATGGTTACTGCTGGCACAGTGCGCGTTCTTCATGTTCCATCTCGTTATCAGTATGCGGATATTTTTACCAAGGGTCTTCCCTCCGTCTTGTTTGAAGATTTTCGGTCCAGTTTGAGCGTTCGGCCTCCTCCCGCTCAAACTACGGGGGCGTATTAGAAGACATTTTATCATATTATATATTGGCCCATATTATTTAGGCCCATGTTCTAGAATTATCTGTTTGTATCTTTATATTTGGCTGAAAGATTGAATGGAAATCAGGGAATCAATTAAGCTTCCAATAGTTTCGGTCTTTACCTTTCATCGCCCAAAGATTTGGACATCGAAATCGTTGTTTGGTCGTCATTTTTAGGCAAAAGCTTACAATGACGTTCATTGCTTGATCACTTTGTCTTTTCAAATGTAAGGGAACAAAAGTTAAAAAAAATGTAAGGGAACATGTTCATCACACAATTAAAGAAACATACGATAAGCAATAATGCATGGCAACGAGGACAGTTGCATTGGCAACCAGAGAAAGAAACACACGGTATTTGGACACACATTTTGAAACATATGTACAAGATTTGTCTTGTCAGCCAGCGTCGGACTTGCGACATTATAAACAGAAAGTGGAAGACTGTGCGTCCGAAGGTATGTCAATTTTGTGGTGTTAATGATAACGCTTTTCAGACATATTGTAGTGGAGCCGCCAGTGATAGTGATTATATCAAACGGGCGATTATATCAAACGCGCAGTGAAAAAATAATAGTACTGAGTATGGTGTCTCGTTTACAAAAATTCATTGTTGGAAGGAGTTAAAAGACTGTGAGAAATGGACTAGCGGAGAATGGCAGCATTTCAGATGAAGAAAAAGAACAGAAGATATATATAGAGTTGTATATGGGTTATGTTATCGCTACCCATGTTCGATATGGTGAAATTAGATAATAAAAGAAAATTAAATAAATTAAAAGATATCTGAATTTAAAAATAAATTTTGTTTTTGATAAATTGTTACAAAATTTGTTATAAATGAAATGGATAATCAAGATTAAAGGTTTTGATGTTTGGAGTAAAAATAATCTAATGGTTGAGATTTGTTATCTTGCTCTTAATTTTTGGCTGAAAATTGAATTTGGAGTTAAGATGGCAATATACAAATTTTATATAGTAGCATAGATAACATCTATCTAAATTGTCTCATTTTTATTTTCATGAATAAAAGTTTTTTCGGCTAGGCACATCAATGACCCACTTCGACCTAAAAAACCTCGTCAACTCAACTTTCTTTTTCCGACTACTTACATACGACTTTTTTTCACATCAAAAGGGACTTACGCAACAAGAAAATACCCCACGAAAATACATTTTTATTAACTACAGATAAAAAGTAAGAAAACTACTTGGTCGTCTTCGGATCCATTTGGTGTGTATGAAACCGGTGACTTATGGGATCGAGTGGTGATCGATCGATTAGAAAAAACAACCAGTATGACGGATGAAGAACGGTTAAAGATGAATCTATATGGGTAATTACATAGCACAGAAGCAAGACAGCCGTTAGAATTACATACCACATAAGCAAGACATCGTGTTGCGCAAAGTCCAATATGTCCGCAGGGACAACCACTTTGGTTGTTAGCGCCTCAGTCGGTGTTGTCAAATTTTGTCAACGTCAATAGTGTAAGGGCATCCACAATGGGTGTGTAACACCCCCAAATTACCACGCAGCGAAATACCACTTTGGGGCGCTACTCATAGCACATCGCACACAATCATAGACAACGACCTCAAAAGAGACGTTAAAATAATATACAACCTTGTCTAAAAAGTTTCCCATCCCAATATATAAAATCAGAGTAGCGTTTAGTCCCAAAAACCGTTACCAATCACAATACATTAAATGCTTAAAAGCAGTTTATTCATTTCAAAGGATGGAAAAGTAAACAAAGATTTAGACAAGTAAGCACCAACATCCTCCTCGCATGCTCCACTGCTATCCATCTTAATTATCTGAAGTACATGCTTAAAATCATCAACACAATGGTTGAGCAAGTCTATAGGTTTTACAAATCATCATTTGAACACAAGAATTTTAATCATCTCAAGCTTGTCACACAGACAAGTAATATATATATATCGATAAATGCCTTAAGCTCAGGCAACTGAACGTTAACCAACACGTCAATCGAATCACTTACGGCGCCCCTACAACAGGTAATATTGTCATATACCAACGACCTCTTATACATAATATCCCTTTCAGGTGATCACAGAGGATACATACCCTAGGATAAGGTTTGTCAAACCAAATAGATTTGTCATATGTATTAGCGTTTACCTCGCAAGGTAATTAACAGTTTATGAATTTCAGGGACTTCATAAGACAATGGTACTTAGGCATTTATCATCATATTAGGGTCCAGCATACCAAAAACAACTTGTGTTCACTTTATAAAACAGCATGTATTCCCCCTCGCGGGTTAAAAATCATTTATAAAAAGTATAAAAAGCGAGGCTATAGACTCACCTTAGATAATACACGAAGCTAGTCGTGGTAGTGATCGCCGAAGTGAAGATGCCTTCCAAATATATACACATCAAAAGCCGCCACCTAACAAATAAGGTGCACGCTTAGCAACATACTTAAGTATTTCAAATCATACTTAGTATAATAAAATCAGTGACTCAAAATAGTATGTACATAGACATGACCAATCAATGCAAGTGATTCCTTCTAAACCCCACAACATATACTAGCTTTCCAAACTAGCACCTTCGATATTGATCCATCTCAAGATGCCAAATCAACACGGGTCAAGTACCCTAAATGGGTCTTCAATATCAGAATATACACTCACACAATAGACTTGTATCCTTTTAGAACTTTGAGAAGCTAATAGTTTAGCCTCTCGCCTCAAACTATGACACGAGGCTAAGTGCCTCCCAAAAAGTACTCAGCCGGTACTTACCAAAAGTACACGTTGTTTTCCCCTATCTAAACAACTCGGTTTTCGACGAAACTTGGTTAAAAACTCTATTATAATCTGTAAAAGACTTAGTTTAAATTTCATCCAATGATTCATATTTTATAACCACCTGCTCGACACATCTTTATACCTTAAAAACCGGACTGTTTTACACACTTGACTCGTAAAACCATTTTAACCTTGTTAAACATTCCCATTTACAAAATCGCCACTTGACTTTGAAAATAGATTCAAAATGCTAAGTTTAGGGTCTGAGAACAGCCTTTAATCAGTTTTAAAACTCAACTTATAGTCCTCGCGATTCGATCCAAATATTGACAACAATTTCGTATTGTGTCATTACTCGTCTCCCGGTACATGAATAATCAAACTAGCATAACTTTTTACTCGTTTGGAGTTAAAAGCTATATCTTATATCAAAATGAGAGTCTCGACGACTACTACAACAATATCCAATAATACCAACAATTTCTGAAACTTTAACCCACGAAAATATGCCTTAAACCCACTGATGTATATCACCTCTTTAAAATCACACCAACAACCATTTTGACCCATTTTTAACATCATCTAACTTTCAGTTAACCTATATTAATCATTCCTAACATATCATGACACCCCTAAATCACTTGCATGATCATTCTTTACAAAACTCACATCAAAAATTAAACATGCAACCATTAAAACTTTGAATAAAATAATAATAACACAATATCACTACCTTAAAAATAGATCAAACACTTGTTCTTCATCAAAATCTTTAAAAGAACAAAAATTTCTTACATGTGGGATTTTCTTAGATCAAGATGATCACAAGAAGATTTGCAACATGGGTCTTTTGTTAGATTTTTTGGATTCAAGCTAGAAATAAAAATCCATGGTGGTTTGTGGTAGTGGTTTGGACGGCAAAACAAAGGGAGAGAGAGAGTGGTTGGATTTGCATGTATGTGTAAAAAAATGACTATTTATATGGTGGGAGGAGGGTGAATTTTGCAATTTAATCATTCTTGTGGATCAAAGTGTAAATATTAGATAAAAAGCGGGAAATGACTACCAGTCAATTTTATAAATATTTACGAGAGTCGGGTTCGTCCCGGGTTCATAAAAATATAAATCTCGTTTGTTAAATCGATCGTTTTAATAATTAAACGCACACAAAATGAAATAATAAAGTTCCGACTCCACTTAACACGTTATGAAATAAAAATTTCATAAATATCAAATATCAAAATAATCGATACTAAAATATAATATTTGGGCATCCATTGGCATCGCGATCACTATTAGTACTCTTCAATCGTCACAATGATTTATTAAAGCCACACATTATCAGTTTCAACTAAAAACCGTCAAACATAACGATACTTAGAAATTCAATATTCATTACATAATTAAGGTAAAATAATGACGCTAAGTTCGGGTTATTATATTACCACCTCCTTAAAGGAGCGACGTCCCGGCGCTTACCTCGCCTCATACTCGTATTGCGTATAACTAGGAAGGATAATGGCATTTCTTATAAAGAAGTCCTCACGTCCCCACGTGAATCTCGATCCACGTCTCGAATTTCTTCGCTCTTCGTAATGGGAACCTTACTCGGTCTCAAATGCTTAACCTCTCGATCCATTATCTTCACTGGTTCATCCACAAAACGCAACTTGTCGTCAAGTTGTATCCCACCTAAAGCGGATGAATAAATCCTTATCCACCAATCACTCCTTCAAGCTCGACACATGAAAATTTTGTGAATTACACGAAGCTCCTTCGACGACAAAAATAGATGACAGGATTTTCGGGTAAGTCCAGTTAAAAGGAAGATTGCAAATTTAAGGATATCCATTGGCCGGATAGCCATGGACACATATCAAAAAGAAATAGCAAGAAAATATTTTCGTCATCGGAGTGTGCTCACACGCGGATCCATACTCAAAAGATAAGACAAAGACACCATCTCGCTTCCGCCCACGTGCATCAAGTCTCAATAAACATCGTCATTCAAAGTCAAAAATATATTACATGGTACATGTTCTCCATGATCGGACGTCATTGGACAATGCCGTCTCAAGTTCTCACAACTTACGATCATTAGAGTAGATCACACACCATATAAGTACATAAAAAGAAAAGGTCGAACATAAACATCAAATATAGATCTCCACCGTTGATCATCGAGAAAACCTTGAACGAACCCTTGATAATATAACTTGGTTTCCAGAGTCTTTCCACTTGCGGTGTCGGCTACAGCATACTCCTCGAGTGATAAAGAATTTATTAATTCCAATCATTAAGAAGTTCGGTCCATTGGCGAAGATTCACAACATATCAGCGTACCATTAACTCCTGCTCCAGTGTTCAATATACAAAAGCGTCCTACTAACTTCTGCTTTAGTGTTTGTGACAACCGTGGTTTTGAGGTTCGTCACTTGGTCTTACTTTTAGGTTATTTTATGTGTGACTACTTGATTTTTGTGCTTACGTGTTTATTTTGTGTGACCGAGGTTGGTGTGATTATCGTTTATGAGTATAGAGTACTCATAAGTAAATCGAGGAACGGTTAATTCATGTTCATGAGATCACAAGTGGTGACTATGAAATGAAAATGGTGATATTGTGGTGTTTACGTATACGTATAAGTATTATAGTAATAGTATTTTTTTAGGATTTACGGTTTAGCATTTAGAGGTCTCGGGTGAGGTAATTATCCATATGAATATTTTTCGGGATGGTTTTAAGTCATTTAGGACTTAAACATAAAGTTTATTTCAAAATTTGAGATTTATTATAAAAGTGTATATTTTACGTCTTTTACGGTAAAACGCGTAAATTTGACTAGTTTTGTGGTTTTGAGGTTTTGGAAGTTTTAGGAGCTGAAATAAATTAAGGTAAATTAAGGTAATAATAATAAGATATTAATTAACAATAAAAAGAAAAAAATAAAGAAAAAAACGAAATTAGGGGTGTTTGGGTCGGTTTAGAAGAGAAAAAAAAGGAAGAAAAGGAAAAAAAAAAAGGAAAGTGGGCTTTGGGTTGGACTAGGATTCACCAATACCCTATATAATGTATATACTAAACCAAATTCATTATTTTTCTCCTGGAGATGAAGGAAATTCGTGAGTCTTATAAAAAATTAGGGTTCTTCATAAAATTTGGGGGTTTTCATAAATCCAAGGTAAATCTTCAAATCCCTTTTTAATTAAATTGTTTTTATGTTTTCTTTAATAATCTTATGATGGATTTAGGTTAGGGTTTAATATAAAAACAGTAAATTAATGTTGTATTAATCATAATATGATGATTACATAAATTAGGGCTTGTAATTAGAGGGATTATGGTTAATTAATGAGGTTGATTTTGTTAAACCCGTTTTTAAAAACTGGACAGATTTTTGAGTCAATTGTTTTGATCATATCGGGAGTTCTATAAACTCTTATTTTACGATCCAAGTACCCATGGAAAGCTATTTGAAGTGGCTTTCCAATTAAAGAAACGAGAACTAAATTGGAGGTCAAGAAGTGGGTCAAAAACAGGTTACAACAGTCGGAGGTCAAAACAGTTTTGAATTCAGCCTGTTTTCTTTTTAAGTTTTGGGTTGTTTGGGGCACTTAGGGTTGCATTGGGATCTTCTCACGAACGTGAGAGATGGTTTATATATTGTAGTTAATATCTGCACTTGGGCTAAGGTGGTGGTTTAGGGTAAGACCCCTTAATGGTAACAAATTTTAGTGCGTTTAAAATCAGGAAATCTGTAATGACGAAAGTAGATATATATATATATATATATATCGGGGCCTTAACAGTAGCTTTAAGGTTAGGGCAAGTGGGAGGTGTTAGCCAACATATGTAAGGGTGTGAATATTCCTTTTACAGAAACCATGGGCAGGTTTAAGTGGGCGTTTGACCTAAAGTTTTGAGACCTAAAAACTGGGACTATTTTGGGTAAAATACGAACGGGTTAGTTATTAAACTTAACCAAGTTAAGGACTTGTTAAGGAAGGGTAATGGGGTAATTAGAGCTTAATAATGAGGTAAATATGTGAGAATGGGTTAGATGTCCATCATAGGTTAATGAGCCATCTTAGTGATTGGTTCGTTTATTGATTTCGTGTTTTTGGTTTGTTAGCTTGTTGCTAGTGCAAGGACGTGTGAAGGAGCTATCAGGTGAGTTTCATAGTCCCATGTTTACTATTGATTTTGACTTCCAGGTGGGATGGAAGAGACACTGTGTTGAGTTGTTTCTAAATTGTTGTTGTGAATGTTTTATGGTTGTGATAGACTTGTGTGTACACTTATGTGATTAACTGCTATGCGATTTTTGATATGTTATTGTGGTTTGACAAGGTAGTGGCCTTGTGGTTTGACAAGGTAGTGGCCTTGTGGTTTGACAAGGTAGTGGCCTTGTGGTTTACCAAGGTAGTGGCCTTGGGATAGGTACATAGTGTGATCATCTATGGTACCATGATGTTGTTTGGCAAGGTAGGAGCCTTGGATTTGTTTGGTATGATTGGTCTTGATTGATAGTTGTTAATACATAATTGTAACACATTGTCCATATGTTCTTTTGTTGATGATTGTTATTCACAGCTTGTAACTGATTTAGCGTTGGAGTCTAAACCTATGACTCTCACCAACTTTGTGTTGACGTGTTTTAGTGTCTCTTTCAGGTGAGAATGTGGTTAAGCTTGAGGATAGAAGTGGCTAGACTTGGATGCCTTAGGATTGCATATAGAAGGGGATCCCCGTTCCTTCTTAGTTTACCTTTATGTTTTTTGATAAGTGATACATGTTGGCACCTATATGTTTGTTTGTTTTATGTTTATTGTTTGTCTTGGGTAAGTGGTAGGACTGTTACCTACTTACCTAGACTCCTGCATTGTTGAGATATTGTCATGACATTTGTGTCGCCATTTATGACATTATATTTGCATTTTAGTCTTCTCTATAGAGACACCATTTGTTGTGATGATATCCATACGTCGCGCCCCATATTCCGCCATTGGTGGGGTGTGACAGAATGGTATCAGAGAACAATGGTTATAGAGAATTAGGTTGCCTAGTCGCGTAGCCTAGTCTATAGCTTAAGGGTCCCTACATATAGGCGTCATAGGAGTATGTGTGCATTTTATTATAATTGATGTGTTTGAATGTTATTTATTGTGATGTTTTGACTGGTATGAATTGAACCATAGTAAGTTCATACTTAGCCACATGTTATTTTCTTTTCGAGTTGTGAGTAGTGCGGGTTTAACCATAATCGGCCACGCTAGTCATTATCGTATTTTACTTATAATGTACATTATAGTACATAATTTGGTACATAGTAGTTTCTATCTTTTGTTGGGTTATTTTATGTACCTGAGGGGTATTATTTTCTTTTGATGTTTAAGTCATGTTCCCTAAGAGTCATGTGGTGGTTCGAGTTATTAGGAGTAGGTGAATATGAAGGACCTTATGCTATTTCCACTCTTATGGGCGACATGACTTATAACTGATTATGTTTTCGTTTTGGATTTAGTCTAGGCTGTTTTAGCTAGACTATGGATTTCTGTATTCCAAGAGTTTTACTATGTTATTTTATAGATGGAGTTTTGGACCTTATTGGTTATGTGGTTATGAGCTTATGTGAGTAGATAGATTTATGTGTTATATGTTGTATTGATTCTTATAAGTGTCATCATAGGAGGGAGTGCATTGGGGAAAGGGTAATTGTATAAGTATGGTGGCCAACATAGTTATACAAGTACCACAACTTCAATGGGTTCTCAAGTATGGTTGCATGTAAGAGGGTTAGTACATGCTTGTATATGATGAGATGTAGAATTTGGGTATACGTATTACATATGGATTTATGTAATGGCTGCCTATGATATGGCTATTGTTCTTTTTGTGTTTTATGTTTTGGGTTATAGTTGTGGTGTGTGATTATGGGGTCACACGATATGGTTTGGTTTTGGAGGTGGGCATTATGCCTTGTTGTGGCACGGTGAGATGGTGATTAGTCGTGTGGAAAAACGAGTGTATGACGTGATTGGTTGATCCGACATGTATGGTAACGAGTATATTTTGGGTGATTTAATAGGTATATATATGCGGATGTATATATACTACTATGTGTTAAGTTATGGTATATGGTCGTTCACTAGTTATTATAACTTGAACGTACCTTGTGTTTGTTCGTGTTTTATGGTGCTGGAGTTGATGGAGTTTCAACAACGTTTCGAATTTTTTTGAACTGTGTCTTGTAGCGTATTCTTTGAGTTCATATTTCACGTGTATGTTGTAAAATGTTGTTCTGGGTTTTAAGTTCGTTGAAATAAATGGAGATTTCTTTTGGGATAATGAAATCTTTTGGTTTGAGTCTTACATTTCTTTTGGTTGGTATATGGAAAACGGGGGGACTTGGAAATCTACTATAGAGTTAGATAGTTGGTTGTATTCGGTAAAATAAGGGTAAGGTGTTGGAGTCACGTTTGAAACAAGATGTAACATAAGTTTTTTTTATCAACACTTATTTATTTCAAATTCTAAAAGACTTTCATTAAAATAAAGCGAAGTAAAATTTCTTTCTACTTACATAGTTTATATAATCGGATTTAACTGATTCATTCCATTTATAGTTATTGATACAAGGTTAAAAGGAGTTTATGAATATTTCACATACAATTATATCTTTCATTGAAAAGGATTGCATTGATCACTAAGTCTATTCTTTAGTTTTTAAAACAACTAGCATAAAATTGTTTTGGTTATAACTTATTCGTTTTTAAAGCTTTTTGGGTGATTCAAAAGCCTAAAATTATGTACTCGGAACGTACTTTTCAAATATTCAGAATGTATAGTCATGGGAGGTCAGTGGACTGGTCGGAATTGTTGTACAAGTGTCGGGTTCAAGGTTGAGTTTGAATAGTAGTTTTATTTTTATGATTTGGGATGCACGGGATACCTAGTCTTTGAGTTGAGTTTTGAGATCGTCTAGAAGGTTGTTTGTAGATGGTTTGAGTCACATAGATGTGGGGAGGTAAGGAAAAAATTTTTTAAATATATATATATATATATATATATATATATATATATATATATATATATATATATATATATATATATATATATATATATATATATATATATATATATATATATATATATATATATATATATATATATATATATATATATATATATATATATATATATATTCTTTTGGAAAGTCGATCTTTTGCACGGTTTAAATAATATGTCGCGGGGCGTAATATGTTTTGGTTGCCATTGGGTGTTTCTTGGATTATTTATCGTTGTCATGGGTAATTTGGAATTGATACATGTTTTAGGTTTGAGTTTTCTTTGGAGTCTCGTGGTTTTTGATTTGTTTTAATTGGTGCACGTGAAATGTCGTTAGTTATCCGTGGGTTTAATTCGTCGATCGTATCTGGTGTATTCAGGATGTAGTTTTGGTTTTGTATGGTTTAGGAGCGTTGAGGTAAAACCATGAATAGAGAAAGTAGGAGAAGTGAGAGGATTTGTAGTTAGTGTCATCCAAGGCAAATCGTTGATGGAGTGAATTAAGAACAAGAGCTGTTAGAAATTGCAAGGAATTTATTCGTATTGCCGCTAAGAGAGGGTGTGAGGAGGACATAGTTGAAATTGCTAAGGATGTTGTATGAACGCTTTGGGTTTACGGTTATGCATTTGGCTTCGCCAAAGCACTAGCGGTTTTCATGGAGTCAATGAACCGAGTGTGCATGAACGTCTATAAACGAGTTATCATCGGGAGCATCGACGACATCTTGATCTACTCAAATCTTAGAAGGAGGATGAGGCGAATTATGTGTTGGTTTTGGAGTTGTTAGTAAAGGGAATGAAACGTGAGATTTTCAAGTGTGAGTTTTAGGATTTAGTTGGCCAGGACTAGTAGTCAGAGATGATGGCATATCGTGGAACCAGCAAGGGGCAAAGTGAAGAAGGACGAGGAAGCATTTTGGAGGCTGAAGAGGTGGATTGGATGATGAGCAGATCTTGGCATTATCGGAAGGACTGGATGAATTCGCGAAGCATGACGATACGTGGAGCAGGGATTTGGACGCGTACGAGGACGACAAAGAAAGGCGATCGCTTATACGTTGCAGGAACTGAAGATTTGGAAGAACTGGATAGACTTAGTTAGTGGAGCTGGACTGTTATATCTGCCTAGAATGCTAGAGGCATTTGGTGTACGAGACGTGGAGAATGATCTATACGGATCATGAACGTATCCAACACATATTCAATCATCTTGATTGAACATTTGGCAAAGGTGATGGGTGGAGTTAATTGATGAAAGAAAATTGCAAGGCCAAGTACCATCTGGGAAAGGCAAGCATGGTCGATGAGACATGGAATAAGAAGGATGAGGTGAAGCTGAGACGAACTTGAACTATAGGGATAATGTATTAGAGTGGTTTGGATGAAGGATGTGGGTTGCACGAGTTGAGTTGTCTAAAGCAGTGAACGCGTCAACATTTATGTTGCGTGGCTTGGACAATCGTAAGGAGGAAAGGGACGTAGACTATACTTCCTACATGGATAGGAGTAGTTTAGAAAGGGCGATGTAAGGACGAAGTTGGTGGAAGGGATACATAATGCGGTGGGGGATTAAGTACGATGAGAGTTGGGTGATAGTCGATAGACTGACTAATTCATCACCTATTTCAAGAGGAATGAGAGCAACAAGGGATGCTATGTATAAAAGGAGGAAACCACTAGATTTAGTGACAAAGTTATGTATGGAGTTTCACCCATAGTAACGGGTGGTATGATTTGGAAAGATGTAAGTGTTGATGTAGAGTTTTGTAGGTCCATTTATGATCTTTGGGAAGATCAGACCATTAGCTTATGAGCATAGAATTACCTGGGGGAAATGAGTTGTATACATGATACATTTCATGTATTGGGGTTGGTAAGTGTTGTTTGAGGATGCATATTTGCATGTCCGGTTATTCGGGTTTTCTGCTAATAAGAGTCTTTGTTTTATCGAAGAGTCATTTGCAAGATTTATTGACTGTGAGGTCAAGAGTTTGGCAATGGGTTTAATTATTTTTGGTTTGTACATGTGGTATCTTGAAACTTGAACTGAAGTTCACGTGGAAATGAGAGGAGTTCATTTAGAACAAGTATCCTCGTGTGATTTGTTGTCTGTGTGTTGATCCTAAGGAGTAAATCTCGGGACGAGATTTCTATTAGGAGGGAGTGATGTGACAACCGTGGTTTTGAGGTTCGTCACTTGGTCTTACTTTTAGGTTATTTTATGTGTGACTACTTGATTTTTGTGCTTACGTGTTTATTTTGTGTGAACGAGGTTGGTGTGATTATCGTTTATTAGTATAGAGTACTCATAAGTAAATCGAGGAACGGTTAATTCATGTTCATGAGATCACAAGTGGTGACTATGAAATGAAAATGGTGATATTGTGGTGTTTACGTATACGTATAAGTATTATAGTAATAGTATTTTTTTTTTAGGATTTACGGTTTAGCATTTAGAGGTATCGGGTGAGGTAATTATCCATATGAATATTTTTCGGGATGGTTTTAAGTCATTTAGGACTTAAATATAAAGTTTATTTCAAAATTTGAGATTTATTATAAAAGTGTATATTTTACGTCTTTTACGGTAAAACGCGTAAATTTGACTAGTTTTACGGTTTTGAGGTTTAGGAAGTTTTAGGAGCTGAAATAAATTAAGGTAAATTAAGGTAATATTAATAAGATATTAATTAACAATAAAAAGAAAAAAAAACAAAGAAAAAAACGAAATTAGGGGTGTTTGGGTCGGTTTAGAAGAGAAAAAAAAGGAAGAAAAGGCAAAAAAAGGAAAGTGGGCTTTGGGTTGGACTAGGATTCACCCATACCCTATATAATGTATATACTAAACCAAATTCATTATTTTTCTCCTGGAGATGAAGGAAATTCGTGAGTCTTATAAAAAATTAGGGTTCTTCATAAAATTTGGGGGTTTTCATAAATCCAAGGTAAATCTTCAAATCCCTTTTTAATTAAATTGTTTTTATGTTTTCTTTAATAATCTTATGATGGATTTAGGTTAGGGTTTAATATAAAAACAGTAAATTAATGTTGTATTAATCATAATATGATGATTACATAAATTAGGGCTTGTAATTAGAGGGATTATGGTTAATTAATGAGGTTGATTTTGTTAAACCCGTTTTTAAAAACTGGGCAGATTTTTGAGTCAATTGTTTTGATCATATCGGGAGTTCTATAAACTCTTATTTTATGATCCAAGTACCCCTGGAAAGATATTTGAAGTGGCTTTCCAATTCAAGAAACGAGAAATAAATTGGAGGTCAAGAAGTGGGTCAAAAAGAGGTTACAACAGTCGGAGGTCAAAACAGTTTTGAATTCAGCCTGTTTTCTTTTTAAGTTTTGGGTTGTTTGGGGCACTTAGGGTTGCATTGGGATCTTCTCACGAACGTGAGAGATGGTTTATATATTGTAGTTAATATATGCACTTGGGCTAAGGTGGTGGTTTAGGGTAAGACCCCTTAATGGTAACAAACTTTTAGTGCGTTTAAAATCAGGAAATCTGGAATGACGAAAGTAGATATATATATATATATCGGGGCCTTAACAGTAGCTTTAAGGTTAGGGCAAGTGGGAGGTGTTAGCCAACATATGTAAGGGTGTGAATATTCCTTTTACAGAAACCATGGGTAGGTTTAAGTGGGCGTTTGACCTAAAGTTTTGAGACCTAAAAACTGGGACTGTTTTGGGTAAAATACAAACGGGTTAGTTATTAAACTTAACCAAGTTAAGGACTTGTTAAGGAAGGGTAATGGGGTAATTAGAGCTTAATAATGAGGTAAATATGTGAGAATGGGTTAGATGTCCATCATAGGTTAATGAGCCATCTTAGTGATTGGTTCGTTTATTGATTTCGTGTTTTTGGTTTGTTAGCTTGTTGCTAGTGCAAGGACGTGTGAAGGAGCTATCAGGTGAGTTTCATAGTCCCATGTTTACTATTGATTTTGACTTCCAGATGGGATGGAAGAGACACTGTGTTGAGTTGTTTCTAAATTGTTGTTGTGAATGTTTTATGGTTGTGATGGACTTGTGTGTACACTTATGTGATTAATTGCTATGCGATTTTTGATATGTTATTGTGGTTTGACAAGGTAGTGGCCTTGTGGTTTGACAAGGTAGTGGCCTTGTGGTTTGCCAAGGTAGTGGCCTTGGCATAGGTACATAGTGTAATCATCTATGGTACCATGATGTTGTTTGGCAAGGTAGGATCCTTGGATTGGTTTGGTATGATTGGTCTTGATTGATAGTTGTTAATACATAATTGTAACACATTGTCCATATGTTCTTTTGTTGATGATTGTTATTCACAGCTTGTAACTGATTTAGCGTTGGAGTCTAAACCTATGACTCTCACCAACTTTGTGTTGACGTGTTTTAGTGTCTCTTTCAGGTGAGAATGTGGTTAAGCTTGAGGATAGAAGTGGCTAGACTTGGATGCCTTAGGATTGCATATAGAAGGGGATCCCCGTTCCTTCTTAGTTTACCTTTATGTTTTTTGATAAGTGATACATGTTGGCACCTATATGTTTGTTTGGTTTATGTTTATTGTTTGTCTTGGGTAAGTGGTAGGACTGTTACCTACTTACCTAGACTCCTGCATTGTTGAGATATTGTCATGACATTTGTGTCGCCATTTATGACATTATATTTGCATTTTAGTCTTCTCTATAGAGACACCATTTGTTGTGATGATATCCATACGTCGCGCCCCATATTCCGCCATTGGTGGGGTGTGACAGTGTTCATCATACAAAGGCATCCTTCTACTTCATCATTCATCATACAGAGGTGTCCTAATAGTTTCTGCTTCAGTGCTCAAGGTGATACATCATATTCCTCGTTTAGTTCATTATACTAGCCCTTAAGAGTTTTGTCATCAAGAAAAGTCTTTGGTAACCTTTCGATAGTAGCAAGTAAATTTACAAGATCTTCACATCCATGAGGAGTTGCCGTTGACAACTTGATCGTCAATCAATCCACAAATACACATATAAATCCTGGTGACGCTTAAACAAGTCGCCTATTCTTGGAAGGGTCAACGGTTCTTAACAATTAGCTTATAAAGCTCGCGATCATCGGGACATATTAGAAGTGGTCCACCAAAACAAATCACAACTCGAGAGAAGTACAACGGGTTTCTCGTAGATAGATGATAATCGACGATCATCATAATGACGACGACACTAAACAATTCTTATCAACGAAACACGATTCGAAGAAAGACGTACGCATACCAAATACTCACAAATCGAGCCAGACATACTTGGGTCCACCCATTTATAACTCCTTGTCTACATCGAAAGGCGTCCCCCTCCATGTATACAAGAGTTTATAAATTTACGGTTCGAGAACTTATAACTTTCTTGTTCAGATAAAAAGGCGTCCCAATCCATTTCAACAAGATGATTATAAGTCATCCTACTCAAGTATTACTACCTTTCAACACGATATCATATCCAAATACCATAGTAAATACAAGGTGTCAATAAACTTACTTCATGATTTCCATATTCAAACGTCTCATTCCATTTGACACAACAATCTAAGGTCCAGTAGTATAAAATTTTCTCTTTCATATGTGATATGAGTGATTTTACTCATATCAATTATATCAATAAACATACAATAAATGCATAGAATGTATAAAAAAGGCCCTGTATATGTTTGTTTGTTGTTTAATGTGTGTAGGTACCGAAGTTCGCGAAAACCGGAAAAATCGGCACGAGTTTGAAGAAAAGATCAGCAAAGCCAAAAACAAGTCTGTTTTTAGTGTATTTAATCTTTATGGAGTTAATTGGGCTTGTGGGTCCCACATTTGGATAAATTGGCTCAAAAGCCCATTTGGGAAACAAGTTATCCATTTTGTAAACTAAAGCCCTAAATATAGCCCATATTACTTTCTAGTTATGAAAAGTGGACGATTTATTTGGGCTTGATAAAAACCCATTAGCGTAAATTGACTTGAACGAATGAAAATTAATATTTATAAACTTTTCACTCATTCAGTCAAACCAAACTCACCCACTCACAACTTTTTATTCGATACTCCTAAAGTAACTTCACCCTCTCATCTCTCTCACCCCAAACCAGAATAACCAGACCACTATTCCCTTAACCCTAGCTTTAAACCCAATTTGGGGCTTTTACTTATTAAAGGCGCGTCATGATTCACGCGTTTTTAATTAAATCCCAATTATATCGGATCTTGAAGATGGAGGAGAGAACAAGTGACGTGGCTCATTCCCCTATTCTGATTGGTCGAGACAGCTCATCCTCTCCCACTCCATCAATAAAAGGGTGACAACTCAGCTTCAAACTAGCACAACTAGCACACTTGGTTGCCACGTTGGCAATCCGTGTGCTAGTTGGCTATTTATCAGCCGTAGATCAAGATGGATGAAGAAAGATTCGAAATCAAGGGTTGTGATGAAGAGCATCTTCTCAACAAACTCCACCAAGAGCCTTGGGGGTTTGGCTATAAAAACCCCCATTTTATCTGTAATTTTATCCCATTTTTATTTTCTAATGTTATTACGTTAAATTAGTTTTAGGATAATTGTAATTTCTCTTTCAATATTGTAATCATCCTTGTTAATTAATAAAAGTTGTTTTGGATTTAATCGAATCTGTGTTTTACTTTTCTGTCTAAATTTAATATTTGCAATTTATTCTTTACACTGATTAGCTATAATAATGATGAAATTATTTAATTAAGCTAATAAATAGCTTGTTTTAAATAATTGAAAATAATATTGGGGAAAACTTTTCCCACTGAAAAGTTTATTCAAATCTGGTTCGATGGTGGAATTTGATGTTGATGATGGTGGTTCGTATGGATGTTAAAGGTGATCTTGATTCGGTTTATATGCCAGCTCAGCGCTGCGTATCTTCCCAAAGGAATACTACAAAAGGTTTTAGTTCCTTTTTATTTTATGTTATTTATGTTTATGTTATTTAGTCTAATGATTGAGGTTATATGATTTTACTGTTAGTTTTTCTGAAATAATTTGCTTACCTGTTTAAATATTTTGAGTTGCATACTGTTTAGATTTTAGTTTTAAGTTGATTTAAAAAGTTTTTGAGTAAACTGATTAAAAAAAGGGGGTTTTAGATAAATCTGTTTTGTTTAGCTTAAATTGATTATGGTTTGGGTTTTGTTTTGATTTTAATGAGCTGATTTGAATATTGAATCTCTTTAGTGAGAACTTGTTAAGTTTGGGGTAATATTTGATCGTTTTATAAAGTTAAATAAGATGAACTGCCCATATCTCTTTAGCAACTTATTTTCACAGCCAAGCAAAAATCATACACCCCTCGACCCTTGTTTAGGCTAAATCACATTGCCATTATGTTATTTATTATTACTACATTAGACTTGAATTTATAGTTCACATTTATTTTTTGAGATGCTCCAATTAATTGTTGACTACTAAAGTTAGATAAAGAATTTTAATCAACTTTACCATATTACTCCTTTTTAAATTCATAATTACAAACTTTAAAGAACATCTGAACTAATTAGATTAAGGTAGAACTGTCATTTTGTTAAAAAGCGAGAGAGAGAGAGAGAGAGAGAGAGAGAGTGAGAGTACAATTAATTATACTAAGGTAGAACTATAATTGTGTGTTTTTTTCGGAGAACAATAATCTTGGGACGGAAGGAGTACAATGCTAGCTTTAAGGCTCGCCTCTTAGGATGTTCATTCAATTGCACTGTGATAGCAAAGTATCTAATCATACGTTTGAAATGTACACAATTCTACGCATACTAAGGAATTTGTTCTAGAAACAAGGTTACACACACATGCTTCATAAGGTTTAAGAAGTCAATACCGATACCAATGTTCCAAAAAGGCGCTTAACCTCACATGTTAATAATAACATGCTAAAGATAAGAAATTTGGTCCATTGGCGAAGATTCACAACATATCAGCGTACCATTAACTCCTGCTCCAGTGTTCAATATACAAAATCGTCCTACTAACTTCTGCTTTAGTGTTTATCATACAAAGGCATCCTTCTACTTCATCATTCATCATATAGAGGTGTACTAATAGTTTCTACTTCAGTGCTCAAGGTGATGCATCATATTCCTCGTTTAGTTCATTATACTAGCCCTTAAGAGTTTCGTCATCAAGAAAAGTCTTTGGTAACCTTTCGATAGTAGCAAGTAAAATTACAAGATCTTCACATCCATGATGAGTTACCGTTGATAACTTGATCATCAATCAATCCACAAATACACATATAAATCATGGTGACGCTTAAACAAGTCGCCTATTCTTGGAAGGGTCAACGGTTCTTAACAATTAGCTTATAAAGCTCGCGATCATCGGGACATATTAGAAGTGGTATACCAAAACAAATCACAACTCGAGAGAAGTACAACGGGTTACTCGTAGATAGATGATAATTGACGATCATCATAATGACGACGACGCTAAACGATTCTTATCAACGAAACACGATTAGAAGAAAGACGTACGCATACCAAATACTCACAAATCGAGCCAGACATCTTGGGTCCATCCATTTATAACTCCTTGTCAACATCGAAAGGCGTCCCCCTCCATGTATACAAGAGTTTATAAATTTACGGTTCGGGAACTTATAACTTTCTTGTTCAAATGAAAAGGCGTCCCAATCCATTTCCACAAGACGATTATAAGTCATCCTACTCAAGTATTACTACCTTTCAACACGATATCATATCCAAATACCATAGTAAATACAAGGTGTCAATAAACTTACTTCATGATTTCCGTATTCAAACGTCCCTTTCCATTTGAATAAGGAAAACACGACAATCTAAGGTCCAGTAGTATAAATTTTTCTTATTCATATGTGATATGAGTGATTTTACTCATATCAATTATATCAATAAACATATAATAAATGCATAAAATGTATAAAAAAGGCCTTGTATATGTTTGTTTGTTGTTTAATGTGTGTAGGTACCGAAGTTCGCGAAAACCGGCAATATCGGCACGAGTTTGAAGAAAAGATCAGCAAAGCTAAAAACAAGTCCGTTTTAAGTGGATTTAATCTTTATAGAGTTAATTGGGCTTCTGGGTCCCACATTTGGATAAATGGGCTCAAAAGCCCATTTGTGAAACAAGTTATCCATTTTGTAAGCTAAAGCCCTAAATAAAGCCCATATTACTTTCTAGTTATGAAAAGTGGACGATTTTATTTGGGCTTGATAAAACCCATTAGGGTAAGTTGACTTGAACGAATGAAAATTAATATTTATAAACTTTTCACTCATTCAGTCAAACCAAACTCACCCACTCACAACTTTTTATTCGATACTCCCAAAGTAACTTCACCCTCTCATCTGTCTCACCCCAAACCAAAATAACCAGACCACTATTCCCTTAACCCTAGCTTTAAACCCAATTTGGGGCTTTTACTTATTAAAGGCGTGTGATGATTCATGCGTTTTTAATTAAATCCCAATTATATCGGATCTTGAAGATGGAGGAGAGAACAAGTGACGTGGCTCATTCCCCTATTCTGATTGGTGGAGACAGCTCATCCTCTCCCACTCCACCAATAAAAGGGTGACAACTCAGCTTCAAACTAGCACAACTAGCACACTTGGTTGCCACGTTGTCAATCCGTGTGCTAGTTGGCTATTTATTAGTCGTAGATCATGATGGATGAAGAAAGATTCGAAATCAAGGGTTGTGATGAAGAGCATCTTCTCAACAAACTCCACCAAGAGCCTTGAGGGTTTGGCTATAAAAACCCCCATTTTATCTTTAATTTTTATCCCATTTTTATTTTCTAATGTTATTATGTTAAATTAGTTTTACGATAAATGTAATTTCTCTTTCAATATTGTAATCATCCTTGTTAATTAATAAAAGTTATTTTGGATTTAATCAAATTTGTGTTTTACTTTTCTGTCTAAATTTAACATTTGCAATTTATTCTTTACACTGATTAGCTATAATAATGATGAAATTATTTAATTAAGCTAATAAATAGCTTCTTTTAAATAATTGAAAATAATATTGGGGAAAACTTTTCCCACTGAAAAGTTTATCGATGGTGGAATTTGATGTTGATGATGGCGGTTCGTATGGAGGTTAAAGGTGATCTTGATTCGGTTTATATGCCAGCTCAGCGCTGCGTATCTTCCCAAAGGAATACTACAAAAGGTTTTAATTCCTTTTTATTTTATGGTATTTATGTTTATGTTATTTAGTTTAATGATTGAGGTTATATGATTATACTGTTAGTTTTTCTGAAATACTTTGCTTACCTGTTTAAATGTTTTGAGTTGCATACTGTTTAGATTTTAGTTTTAAGTTGATTTAAAAAGTTTTTGAGTAAACTGATTAAAAAAAGGGGGTTTTAGATAAATATGTTTTGTTTAGCTTAAATTGATTATGGTTTGGGTTTTGTTTTTAGATTTTAATGAGCTGATTTGAATATTGAATCTGTTTAGTGAGAACTTGTTAAGTTTGGGGTAATATTTGATTATTGACTGCTTAGGTTTGGTAGTTTCATAAGGCTGCTAGATTTTAGATTGAATCTGAATGGTTATGTCATTTTTGTTTCTGATATGAGTTATCTTTTTAATTAGTTTACATGCCTGATGAATGTTTAGTTGTTTAGGACTGAGATTTGGATATTGTTCTTATCTACTAGTTTATTATTTCTATAGATCTGATATAGCTATATCTCATTAGATTTGTTGTCATTTTTTAGTCTGCTAGTTGAGATAATTGTCAGTTTAAATTTACTGAGATTTTGAGCATTATATATGCCTGCTGGATTTATGGGATTTTATTTGAGTTTAGATTTATTATTTTGTATCTGATATAAGAGTTTGTTGGATTCTATATTTGCTGATATGATGCAGCTAGACTAATTGTTGAGTTGTTGTTTGCTCTATTTTTGCTGATATAAGTGTTGTTTAGCTGCAATTGATTGTTTGCTGAGTTACAAAAAGCTAACAGACCCTATTGGTCTGGTAGTTTAAATTGATTCCTATCAGTCCTAAGATCACACCGAACAAAGTTCACTCCTATGACTTTTATTACGTTTTCATTGTCCAAAAATATTAACCAAAAATGATGTCCTCAACAGGACTCGAACCCATGACCTCCTGGTCATGGGCCAAACGTACTACCATCTGTTCTAGCTCCTCTTTTATGTTTAATTACAGTTCTTGTAATTAATATAGTTACTTAATTAGGCTGTGAGCTTTTTATTTCATTTAAATACAAGTTTTTCATTTATAGTAAATTTTAAATATTAGTTTTATTAAATTTACTTTTATAAAGTATAAAAAATAAATAAATAAAAAAAAATAAAAAAAGTTTTATTAATTTTAAAAATTTAATTAGTTATAAAAATTAGTTTTTAAAACAAGTAGATTTTATATAAGTTAATTTAAATAAATTAGTTTTAAAAATAGATTTTGTCTAATTAAAAGTAAAATTTAATTTTTAATAAATTGAATTAGTAATAGATTTTAAATAGTGTAAAACTAATTTTAATTAAATAGTTTAAATTTTAAATAGCTTTAATTTTTAAATAATTGTTTTTAGATTAAATAATGGGGAACGATTCATGCACTTTAGGATTTTAATTAATTAAAAATTATAGGAGTAATTTTAGTTTAAAACCCGATAACAAATTCAAATCGATTGTCCAAATTGAAACTAAACATCTCAAATTCACTTGATCTTCGTGTACAACGAACTTGGATCATGAATGTGTTTAATTAAATCCATCTTCGACTTATTTATGGATTATTACCTTTTCCTAAGGGTACTTTCCTAAATTTGTCCTATATCGTATCTAATTAAAATACATCGACACTTTCTAGACACATCAATATGTCCTAATCCATTTAAATAAGACAACCTTAAACAACTCATAGTTGGGCGAGTTAAAATCTCTATATCTAAATGTCCCATTCCATTTAGATACAAATTTTTAAGTAACTCAACCGAATGACTACTACGAGCATATCATTGGTATACCCAAACTATATATATTTGATTAGGATATATATATATATATCTTAAGTCCAACATTGGCATCCTCCTTTTCGCCAATAAAACATGGTCATATAAAATCAAATCACATGTAGCATTACATAGAAGATGTCACCACGGATAAATGATTCTTCAAAATCATAAGGAGTACTCGGAACACGAATATCACATTTATCAATTACGTTTCGAAAGGAGATGTACAGAAATGGCACATCACGATACGATGATAACAATCGAACTTAAACAAGTCGATATGCGATAGGTTACGAAACCATATACATACTCAAAGTATCAAACGAGTTTCATACTCGTATTCAGATAATACATAATTATCAAGATTGGTGATTCGCGGTGAGGCCAAATCCGATACAAAACCGTATTATAAGATCTACAAAAATCATTCAAGTAACATTGCTTCGCGTCCAATGCCTTTAAATACCATAGTATATGCATACATATACATACTACCATTCTTACATACACATAGGTTCACATAATCACAACCAAACATAAAGTAATGCAAGAATAGCCTTATTGGAGCCATGCGGAGTAATTGCGTGCTTAAAAAAATTTAGGATACACCAAAAGTTATAGTTTAGGTTTTTCAAAATCGACTTAGTTCTCTATAACTTGTTGCTCGGATTACCATTTTGTAACACCTCCAAATTACCACGCAGCGAAATACCACTTTGGGGCGCTACTCATAGCGCATCACAATCATAGACAACGACCTTAAAAGAGACGGTAAAATAATATACAACCTTGTCTAAAAAGTTTCCCATCCCAATATATAAAATCAGAGTAGTGTTTAGTCCCAAAAACCGTTACCAATCACAATATATTAAATGCTTAAAAACAGTTTATTCAAAGGATGGAAAAGTAAACAAAGATTTAGACAAGTAAGAACCAACTTCCTCCTCGCATGCTCCGCTGCTATCCATCTTGATTATCTGAAGTACATGCTTAAAATCATCAACACAATGGTTGAGCAAGTCTATAGGTTTTACAAATCATCATTTGAACACAAGAATTTTAATCATCTCAAGCTTGTCACACAGACAAGTAATATATATATATCGATAAATACCTTAAGCTCATGCAACTGAACGTTAACCAACACGTCAACCGAATCACTTACGGCACCCCTACAACAGGTAATATTGTCATATACCAACGACCTCTTATACATAATATCCCTTTCAGGTGATCACAGAGGATACATACCCTAGGATAAGGTTTGTCAAACCAAATAGATCTATCATATGTATTAGCGTTTACCTCGCAAGGTAATTAACAGTTCATGAATTTCAGGGACTTCATAAGACAATGGTACTTAGGCATTTATCATCATATTAGGGTCCATCATACCAAAAACAACTTGTGTTCACTTTATAAAACAGCATGTATTCCCCCTCGCGGGTTAAAAATCATTTATAACAAGTATAAAAAGCGAGGACATAGACTCACCTTAGATAATACACGAAACTAGTAGTAGTAGTGATCGCCGAAGTGAAGATGCCTTCCAAATATATATACATCAAAAGCCGCCACCTAACAAATAAGGTGCGCGCTTAGCAACATACTTAAGTATTTCAAATCATACTTAGTATAATAAAATCAGTGACTCAAAATAGTATGTACATAGACATGACCAATCAATGCAAGTGATTCCTTCTAAACCCCACAACATATACTAGCTTTCCAAACTACTACTTTCGATATTGATCCATCTCAAGATGCCAAATCAACACGGGTCAAGTACCCTAAATGGGTCTTCAATATCATAATATATACTCACACAATAGACTTATATCCTTTTAGAACTTTGAGAAGCTAATAGTTTAGCCTCTCGCCTCAAACTATGACGCGAGGTTAAGTGCCTCCCAAAAAGTACTCAGCCGGTACTTACCAAAAGTACACGCTATTTTCCACTACCTAAACAACTCCATTTTCGAAGAAACTTAGTTACAAACTCTATTATAATCTGTAAAAGACTCAGTTTAAATTTCATCCAATGATTCATATTTTATAACCACCAGCTCGGCACATCTTTATACCTTAAAAACCGGACTGTTTTACACACTTGACTCGTAAAACCATTTTGACCTTGTTAAACATTCCCATTTACAAAATTGCCACTTGACTTTGAAAATAGATTCAAAATTCTAAGTTTAGGGCCTTAGAACAGCCTTTAATCTGTTTTAAAACTCAACTTATAGTCCCCGAGATTCGATCCAAATATTGACAACAATTTCGTATTGTGTCAATACTCGTCTTCCGGTACACGAATAATCAAACTAGCATAACTTTTGACTCGTTTGGAGTTAAAAGCTCTATCTTATATCGAAACGAGTGTCTCGACGACTACTACAACAATATCCAATAATAAAAACACTTTCTCAAACTTTAACCGATGAAAATATGCCTTAAACCCACTGATGTAAATCACCTCTTTAAAAATCATACCAACAACCATTCTGACCTATTTTTAACATCATCTAACCTTCAATTAACCTATATTAATCATTCCTAACATATCATGACACCCCTAAATCACTTGCTATTGGGAATAAATTAAGGTCAGATCACTTGAGCGCTGACAAGAACAACTCAAGCGTTGACAAGAACAAAGTGAGCGCTGACAGCCCAAGCGTTGACAAGTTAAAGTTAAGCGTTGATAGATTGAAGACAAGCACTGATGGAAGATATAAGCTACACGTTTATTATATTCTAGAATACTTCTAGTAAGGATAGAAACGACAATGTATTTTCTATGTTTATCTTTACCTAGAATAGTTGATACGTAGCTTATTGTACAAGGCTTCTTAGTCTATAAAAGAAGGCCTTTAGGTTAATGTTTAGTATCAAGTTTTATATAAGTTTTCATTCGTAAACATCTTTCATTGTAAGCAAGTTCGACATTCATAATCAAAGTGAAAGTTTTGTTTACATCTTGTGTTCTTGTTTAAGTGTTAAATTCCGCATAACACTTAGATTCACAAAGCATATAACAAAGGTTTCTCTACGTGTTATACTTGACCTAATCTCGTATACACAAAGCTAATCGATCTAAGTTTGGGATCAACAAGTGGTATCAGAGCTTGTTGAGGAACTTTTGATCTTTGAAGAACACCAGAACGATATACGAACACCAAAACCCTAATTTTCTCAAAACCCTAAAAACATCATGTCTGAAGCAATAACCTCCTCCTCTTCACCCTTACCAAACATCAAGATTCCCATGCTTGATGCAACCAACTTTGACTTATGGAAGTTCAACTTTGAACAATATCTGGGGATCTTTGATTACACACTCTGGGAGATTATTGAATATGGAAACTCATTCAATAAGGCTCAAAAGATTCAGGATGCCATTACGGCAAGATCAGCTGTTGAAGGATGTCCTGATGAAGATAAGAAAGAAAAACCTGGAGATGGTAGAGCTGTAGGTGCTGAAGATATTGCAAAGAAAAGGGTTGACATGAAAGCCCTAAATATTCTGAAAGTCTCTTTGGGACAAGAAAATCAGCACAAATATAGAGGTTATGAATCTGCTAAGGATCTTTGGGAAGCAATTGAAGTTGCATATGGTGGTAATGCAGACACTAAGGAAGAAAAGAAAAAGCAACTTCTGCATGATTATGCTGTCTTCAAAGCTCAGCCCAATGAGAAACTGAGTAGTGTGAGAAGCAGATTGCTTGACATCACAAGCAAGTTGTCCTTCATGGGGACACAAGTTGGTGATGTTGACACCAATGCTACCTTTCTGAAAAGTCTTGGTGAGGCATGGAAGATTGAGGCAAGATCTATTCTTGCCAATAATACTTACAAGAGCTCCTCGTTTGACGACATATACAACAAACTAAGACTGTTGGAAGATGAAACTCTTTCAGCACATGGAAGCAAAGCTAGCACCAGCAACATGGCCTTCTTCTCTCATAGTGGAGGTCAATTCAATCAGAAGGACTCTTTTATGCATCCAGTTACTGGATCATCATTTGTCAGCGCTGGAACAAGTCCTGTCAACGTCTCCTTCTCAGACGCTGACACATTCATGAATGACTCCCCAAGAGTTAAACCTGCTGGTTTGGATTTGGATACTGTGTGTGCTTACATTGCTTCTTTGCCCAATGGTTCAGTGATTACATATGAGGACCTTGAGCAGATAAGTGATGAACACTTGGAAGAGATGGACATCAAGTGGAACATGGCTCTTGCTAGTATAAGAGCAAATAGGTGGAATAGAAGGTTCAAGAAGAAGATGACCTTCAATGCTAAAGACACTGCTGGATTTGATAAATCCAAAGTTGAATGCTACAACTGTCATCGTATGGGGCACTTCATGAGGGAATGCAGATCTCCTAGAAGATCTGATGCTGGTAAACCCTCAAGTCATGTTGTTAAATCTCAAGATTCCAAAGCCATGGTTGCAGTTCAAGGAATTGATGGTACTGGATGGGATTGGAGCTATCTGGCTAAGGATGCTAAAGAGGACAAAGCCTTGATTGCTGATATTGAAGAAGAAGAGCATGTTGAATATGCTCTCATGGCACACTCCTCCTCTTCATCTGATAATGAGGTATATGATGATGCTTTTTGTAGCAAAGGTTGTAGGTTAAACTCTGATAGACTTAACAAAGAGGTGTTAAAACTAAAAGATGATATGAGCACTGAAAGGTGTAAATTGTCCAATTACCAACCAGCTCTTACTGAAACTGAGAAAACCGTTTCTGAATATAAGAAAATGGAATTTGATTTAAAAGATAACATAAATATCTTAAAACATGAGCTAGAGGGTAGTATGGATATTAGAAATATCATGACAAAGGTCAATAGAGACCTACAGGCTAAGTTAGATGAGGCCATTAAGAATAAAGATAATGTTGACCTCAAAATTCAAAGATTTGATAGAGCCACCCAAACCCTAGGAGACTGTGTAGCTAAACAAAGGGATCCTAAGGACATGACTGGGATTGGGATGAATGATTACTCTCTGGTCCCACCACCAGCTGGTGACTTCTATGGTGTCCTTAGAAAGGATTTATCTTGGACTGGTATACCAGAATGCCAGGAAGAGGAATTCATTCCTCCACCAAGAGTTGTCACTCCAGTGGAAGAGTATCAACAAAAACTGACTGACCTAAATGAGTGGAAGAAAGCTAACCCTACTTTATTTGTTAAGGGGGGCTTGCTATGTGAAAGTCCCAATGAATCACCACCCATTAAGGTTACTCACCCAGTTACTGGTAAAGCTGTTGACCTAGGCTCCAACACTGTTAGAAGACCTACCATTAAATATGCAGAGATGTATAGAAATAATAGGTCACCCAAGAGGCAAGTTAACAATCATGGAACAGGTTTCTTCGCTTCTAGACCTAAGAGTGTGTCTAAGAAAGCCTGTTATACTTGTGGTAGCTTTTCACATTTGGCATATAAGTGTGTCAACGCTCCCAAAGCCAGCGCTGATAGAAACAATTTCAGCGCTGATAGGAAGAAAGTCAACGTTGTTAGAAAGTCAAACGTTGTCAGACCTAGACCTTGTGTGCAGCAAAGTCCACAAGTGATTAGACCTGCCCCATTCTTTTCTAGAAGGTCTAACACTCATGGACAAAGACCTTTTCAAAAGACAAACACCTGGTCAAATAGGCAATGGGTTCCTGTAGCAAACCCTAGGTTCAACGCTGACAAGGGTAATTTCAGCGTTGACAGGACAAAATCCAACGCTGACAGAAACGTGACCAGACCTAAATATTTGCAACCACAAGGTAAGGGGTCTAAAGCTTCTTCAAGCTTAACATGGAGACCCAAGAAAGATCAAAACCCTAATAATAATGGAATTTCAATGACTTGCAATAGGTTTAATTACATTTCAAAGGTCATTACAAAACCAATTGGGGTTAACTAGGTTTTTCATCTTAAAAAGGATGAGAATGGGGTTGTTGTGAGAACTAAGTCTGTTCTTATTGAACAACCAGTTGAATCCAAGTCTTCTGAGACTTGGGTTCCCAAAGAAAACTAATTTGTTTTCTTTATGTGCAGGGCATTCAGAGACAGATCAATGATTATGGATATTGGGATAGTGGATGCTCAAGGCACATAACAGGAAAGGAAGACTATCTGACGAACTTCACTCCTATTAAAGATGGTGATAAGGTATACTTTGGAGGGGGCTACGGCACCATTATAGGCAAAGGAACCCTTCTCACCAATAATCTATGTTTTGAGAATGTCTTCCTGGTAAAAGAACTAGATTATAATCTGTTTAGTGTATCACAAGTGTGTGATAATAAAAATAAGGTTCTTTTCACTGATACTGAGTGTTTGGTGTTAAGCAAGGATTTTAAGATCCCTGATGAGAAGTACATTGAGTATAGAACACCTAGGCATAAGGACATATATAATGTGAATTTAAATGGGATTAAAGTGAATGCAAATATGTCTTGTTTTTATGCTAAGGCCTCAGTAGATGAAAGTAATTTGTGGCACAGGAGACTAGGGCACATAAATTTTAAAAATATAAATAGACTTGTGAGGCTTGGTTTAGTTGATGGTTTGCCTGAGAAGGCCTTCCACAATGACCACTCTTGTGTTGCATGTCTTAAAGGCAAGCAGCACAAGGTCTCATTCAAGTCCAAGCAGGTGCATACTAGTTCCAGACCTCTTCATATGCTTCACATGGACCTCTTTGGTCCAACAAATATAGAAAGTTTGAATGGCAAGTCATATTGTTTTGTTGTCACTGATGACTTTTCTAGGTTTACTTGGACATTCTTTCTAGCTATGAAGAGTGACACAGCTGATGTTCTTATTGAATTTATCACTCAAATTGAGAAAAGGTCTGGCAATGAGGTTAAGATGCTTAGGAGTGATAATGGTGGAGAATTTAGGAACAAGAAGCTAGATGATTTTTGTGCCAGGAAGGGAATTACTAGGCAATTCAGTATTGCTAGAACCCCACAACAAAATGGGGTTGCTGAAAGGAAAAATAGAACCCTAATTGAAGCAGCCAGAACAATGTTGGCTGATGCTCACTTTCCTATAGCCTTTTGGGCTGAGGCTGTTAATACATCATGCTATGTGCAAAAAAGAGCATTGGTTAACAAAATTCAGAACAAAACACCTTATGAGCTACTTTGGGGAAGAAAACCTAATATTGGTTTTCTCAGACCTTTTGGATGTCATGTAGTAGTCTTAGACACTAGTGATGCCTTAGGGAAATTTAGTGCAAAAGGTGATGAAGGTTACTTCATGGGTTATTCAGTGCAGAGCAAGGGTTATAGGGTTTATCTTAAAGAGGACAAACGTATTGTTGAAAGAGTACATGTTAGGTTCTTAGAGAATAAACCTAGTTATCCTGAGAGTGGTCCTAATTGGTTGTTTGATTTGGAACCCTTATCTAGAACTTTAAACTATATGCCTGTCACTAATCCAGACATTGTGAAGGTAACTTCAAATGTTGTGGAGGAACAAGTTGTTAATGTTTCAGGTACACAGGTTCATGAGAAGGTTGGATCACAAGCAGAAAAGGCATCTCCTACATTTGAATATGTCACAATTCCCATTTGGACAGATGCTTTTGTTGCTGCTGCTGTTGGACAAGATAATGGTGGTCTCCAAATACCACCAGATACAAACATGCATGGTTCTTCAGGCGCTGACAAAGGCAAATCTAGCGCTAACAAGACCAATTCAGACGTTGATGTCTCAGACGTTGACAACAACAGTTCAAGCGTTGTTAGCCCAAGCGCTGACAAACAAGGTTCAGATGTTGACAACACCTTTGAACATCTTTTCTCTTCCACTTTTGAACAAGGAGGACCTTCCAGGGTTTATGAAGAGATTCCTGTTGATCAAAGAGAGTCTGATGAAGAAGATATTGGCAACATGGAGCATGAGGTTGAGGACACCAGACTTTTTGAAGGAGGGGTTCTCACTTCCACAATGAAGAATCACCCCCCATCTCAGATCATTGGTGATGTTATGACTCCAGTTCAGACAAGAAGATCCCATCAAGGTCTTGGTGGATTTATTGCCAATATACACAAGAAGGTTGATACCCCTCTTGTGCAAGCATGTTTGTTTGCATGTTTTCTGTCACAAGAAGAACCCAAGAAGATATTTGATGCTCTCAAAGAACCAAGTTGGGTGGAAGCAATGCAGGATGAGCTTCACCAATTTGCAATTCAGGATGTTTGAGAGCTGGTTGATTGTCCTAGATATGTTAGACCTATAGGGACAAGATGGGTTCTCAGGAACAAAAGAGACGAAAGAGGTATTGTGGTCAGAAACAAGGCAAGGTTAGTGGCTCAAGGTTTTACACAAGAGGAGGGGATAGACTATGAGGAAGTCTTTGCACCAGTTGCAAGGATTGAAGCTATTAGGATTTTTCTAGCCTATGCATCTTGCATGGGCTTCACAGTCTATCAAATGGATGTGAAGAGTGCATTCTTGTATGGCACCATTGTTGAGGAAGTTTATGTCATGCAACCTCCTGGTTTTGAGGATCCTGAGCATCCAGATAAAGTGTATAGAGTCAAAAAGGCTATGTATGGCCTTCATCAAGCCCCTAGAGCATGGTATGGTACTTTGTCTACATATTTGGTGGACAATGGATTCAAGAGGGGCACCATAGATCAGACACTATTTACAAAGAAGAAAGGCAAAGATGTGTTGCTTGTGCAGGTCTATGTTGATGATATCATTTTTGGGTCTACTGATCCAAAGATGAGTGAGGATTTCTCCAAGCTTATGACAGACAAATTCAAGATGAGTGCTATGGGGGAGATGAACTTCTTTCTTGGTTTACAAGTTCAGCAGAAAGAAGATGGTATCTTCATCTCCCAGGACAAATATGTTGCTGGAATCTTGAAGAAGTTTGGCTTTTCTCCACATGAAAAGAGGGCTTCTACTCCTATGGATAGAGAACACCCTTGGGGAAAGGTTGGAGATGGGAAAGATGTTGATGTCAGGCATTATAGATCCATGATTGGATCCTTGATGTATCTTACTGCTTCCAGACCTGATATCATGTTTGCTGTATGTGCTTGTGCACGTCATCAAGTGACTCCCAAAGAATGTCACCTTTATGCTGTGAAGAGGATCTTTAGGTACCTAAGATGTTTCCCTAATCTTGGTTTGTGGTACCCAAAGGATTCACCATTGGAGCTGATTGCATATTCAGATAGTGATTATGGAGGTGACAAGTTTGATAGGAAATCCACAACTGGTGGGTGTCAATTTCTTGGGAGCAGATTAATATCTTGGCAATGCAAGAAACAAACAGTGGTGGCTAACTCTACAACTGAAGCAGAGTATGTGGCTGCAGCAGCATGTTGTGGTCAAGTGTTGTGGATTCAGAACCAGCTGTTGGATTATGGGTATAATTTCATGCATACTAAGATATTTGTTGACAATAATAGTACTTTATGCATCATTAAGAATCCTGTGCATCATTCTAAAACTAAACACATAGAAATTAGACACCATTTTATAAGAGATTGCTTTGAGAAAGGTTTAATATAACCAGATAGGGTTGACACTGAGGAAAATGTGTCAGATTTATTAACTAAACCTTTTGATACTGGAAGATTTCAATACTTGGTAACAAGTATTGGAATGGTTAATCTCACTTAAATGTGTGTTTTGGATTCTTTTTGTAAAAGTATGTACAGGATGATGCATTACTATTATTGGTCTTCTTGATGATTTAGATTTTCCACTATATTTTTCTAACACTGACAAAGGTTGTTTGAACACTGATAAGTGTTTTTGCAACGTTGTCAGCAATATAATTGTCTAACACTGACAAAGCTTCCTTCAACGCTGTTGTGTGTTATCGGGGCGTTGTCAGCAACAATGTTAGTTTTGTGGTTTTTAATCTAAATGTGCAGATGGTGTTAGCAGTATACCATTGGATACAGAGTTGCTTATGGATCAAAGGAGAAGCATTTGGACAAGTTTTTATTTATGGATGATGGTTGGAATGTTTCATTCCTATCTTGACATAAAATTTTTATGTTCATGCATGATTTTAGCAAACTTTTTGTATCATAGTTTAAGGGGAGGTTTTAGGAACCTTTAGGATTTTTGGGTATCCATATGATACTCTTATCACAATTCTAGATTGTGTCCACAGGTGAGTATGGGTTAGTTTTACTAAACCATGAGGCACTGTAGCATGCATAGTATATCAACTTTGCATGCTGCAAAGACATTTTTGGCCTAGAATTGGTTGTGGTCTGTTGGGTGACTTGGGAATGATTTTGATATGGGGTTTACCTGGGAGTAACAAGGATTTTATAAAGTAACTTGGTTGTTAAGACTTTTGGTTAGCAAGGGACACTAGAGGACTGTTATGTCTATCTTGCTTATGCAAGTGTGCATAACTGGACAGTGCTTGCCGCCCTATAATAATTATCAGCTTTTGGTTATTTTCTCTAGGATAAATTACTTGTTAAGGTCATTTTTCACTTTTTAAAACAATTTTATTTTTGGACGCTGACAAGAAATTTCCAAGCGTTGTTGTGACCAAATTGGACGCTGACATGGCTTTAGGCGAACGTTGACAAGATTATAGCCGTTGGGCGTTGATAGGTTATATTTGACCGTTGACACTCAATGGGACCTACCCAGTTGTTACTTTTTGACATTTTTTTCAAGCCGTAATTTTAGGAGTTGTTACTTTCATTAAATGCATGAGATAACTTATAACTTTTTCAATATTTTCATGATTAGTTTTTGAAAATCTTTGCCTATTTTTGGGCCAATCACATGCATTCTTTATCTCCTATAAATTTGGCTACTATTTTAAAACAGGGTATCTATAATTCTTGTCTAACACTTTTCTCTTATCAACCTTCATCTTCTAAACTTCAAATTAACAGCTTTCATCAATGGCACCAAGGTTTAACTCAGCAGAATTAGATTTGGGGTTCAAGTCTCAACACAACATGATTGCTTATCTTGTTGCTGATAATGATTTGTTTCCTCAATACACACACATGGTGGCGTATTTGAACGCATCCCCCTTAAGGTATGCTCTTTCTCATGCACCACTCATTCCAGTCACACACATTAAGCAGTTTTGGAACACTGTTAGTTCCTCAACAGTTAATGGAGTGACCACATTAACTTCTATTGTTCATGGGAGGTCTTGGGTGGTTACTGAGGTCTTGGTACGCCAGGCCTTGCATCTTGATGATGCTGATGGTATAACCATCCTTCCCATAAATGAAATAGAACAAGGGCTTAGGGCTTTGGGATATCCTATTCCTGATGAAGGTACTCTTAATAAGTACCATAAGCAGGAATTTCCCCCAGCCTGGAAGTACCTCATTCACATTCTCCTTCAATGTTTGAGTCCCAAATGTACTGCACACAATGAGATCAATAGATCCATTGCAACTGCTATTGTGTGCATTGCAACAGGGCGAAAATATAACTATTCTAAAATGATTTTTGAAGGGATGTGTAAAAACAAGGGGACAAAAATGACTTTAGCTTATCCCCGTTTTCTGCAAATGATTTTTGATGATCAAAGATATTGTTCAAGGGATCACAATGATTTTTATAAAATCCCTGAACAAAAGAAAGCTATTTTTACAAAGATGAATTCACCACCTCATAGAGACTTACCTTTAACCCCAGCCATGCTTGCTGTTATTGCAGCAGCACAACCCCAACCAGACCCCCAACCTCAAATTGACCCTCACCCACAACTTGAACCTATTCCTGAACCTTTACCCTCACCTGAACAAATGCAAATAGACCAAGAACCCTTTGACGCTGACACATCAAATGTTGGCGTTGATGTGCCTATTTCCAACGCTGACACCCAACCATCACAATCCCAAACACCCCTTAACCAACTCACATCTACCCATTCTTCCACACCATCTTCCACACCACCTGAATATAGGTTGATCAAACACCAAAGGAATACTGGAGTGTTCTCCTCTGGTGGTCCTAGCCATGAAGCAGAGAGAACCACCACCACAAGTGTGGCTGGTGACCTGGATGAGGCTGGGACTATTGGTTCTGGCTTAGAAGCTGGCCAAGGCAGTCCCACCATACTTAAGTCCTCATCCATGCCCAATGAACCTGACTTGGGAGGTCAAATCCCCATTTCAGAAGAGGGCAGACTGGAACCAATGACTATTTTGGAATTGACGGCAGTCTGCATTAGCTTGCAAAAGCAAAATGCAGACTTAGTACAAATTGTCAGCTCACAAGGCCTTGAACTCAAGGAATTGAGGGAGAGGATTGTTGTTTTGGAGAGTGATCATGCTAGGAGGGGTATGGAGGAGTCTTCCAAAGGGGAGGAAGATCAAAGAAATCTGAGTGATAAGAGCAGTCAAGATGGTCAATCAATGGATGTTGCTGAAGCTCTAACTACTTTGAAGGAACAAACAGGTTTTGATACGTCCTTAATCTCTCCAACCAATCTAAATTTATCATTTACAGCTATGTTGAGAGAGGTTACACAAGACGCTGAGGGAAATATTTGAGCGTTGACAAGACAAATTTGGACGCTGATAGAAGTATTTTGGGCGCTGATAGAGGAAATTTGGGCGTTGACATATCTGCACATGAAGGTGATGTATTCCAGTCATCATCTATCATCAAGGAAGTTCCTACTCAGGTATTACCATCTACCTTACCAACCATTGCACCATCAGATAAGGGTAAGGGTAAATTGGTAGAAGAAACTGTTCCAAAGAATGCAGCCCAAGTTGAATTTGATAGAAGATTGGCTGAACAATTGATGGAATAAGGTGAAAAAGAAAAGTCACCATTTGTTGTGACTTCTGAAGAAGAAAGTGATGAAGCTGGCTCAGACTCAAGTGTGATGATTATAGAACCAGAAAGGCTTGAGTATGGTGATGAGCTTGCTAGGGAAAAGTTGAGAGATTTAAAGTTGCATGTTGACTTTGACATGCCAGAGGTGGTTCAGATGTACAATTCTTGGGAAGAAAGCTGTATGGATAATCCAGACTTGACCATTTCAGATCAAATATGGGGTTTGGAGCTTCTTCTTAGAGTTCAGAAGGATTGTAAGGTGATTTTGAAGCACAAGGCAAGTAATATTCTCTCTGAGTTGAAAAGGGATAGAAGGGAGCTCTACTTTATGTTGCTCAGATGTCATGGAGTTGGATGGACACATCAGAAGTTAAAGGCTTTGACATTTGATGAGTTGGAACATAGGGCTTATCCTATTTGGGTGAAAGTGCAGGAAGAGAACACTTACAGACTTCTTTCAAATGAAAGAAAGGAGCAACTTGCAGAAGAGATGGAAATCAAGAAAGCTATGATAATTCCCAGGCCAGTGAAGAAGGGATTTACACTTGAATTTCCAAAAGATATGAATCCACTATATCCAAGTGAAGCAGTTATTAGAAAGAGTCTCAAGCTCTCCCCATTAGAAGCTTCAGATATGGTGCAAGTGTTACCATTAGATTCCAGGAATCCAATTGTGAGTTATGATGAGGATGAATGTGGATTCTGGAAGATTGGCAGATTTGGCAAGGAGGTAAACACTTTTACCACTCTCATATCTTTATTTGCAAGTTGTGATAGAGAAGACTTGGTGGACCTTTGGAGGTTGCTGGAGACCAAGTATGAGGCTGAAGCACCAACTTCAGCTAATGGAATAAAACTTTGGACCACATTCAAAAGAATGTGTGGGACAAATGAGGAAGATCCTGAAATATGGAAGGATCTTGAAGATGACCTCAGTGGTCTTCAATGGAGGTTATATTCAGCTACTGGTGTATACCATTTGAGTTCTACAAAGTTTGCTGAGTATCTACTTGTAGATGCTCAGTATTTCATATCCAAGGCTGTTTTGGAAAAGATGAAGGACACCCAGCTGGAGATAGATTATACAAGTGACGTGGCAAAGAATTTGATCAGATTTATTTATTACCAATATGATAAGGTTTGTCAGACTCCTCCAAGTTCTTAATGCTTATTCAGAAACTTGATCATAAGAGTGGATATCAAGTTTAGGGGAGGATTTTTGGGAATAAATTAAGGCCATATCACTTGAGCGCTGACAAGAACAACTCAAGCGTTGACAAGAACAAAGTGAGCGCTGACAGCCCAAGCGTTGACAAGTTAAAGTTAAGCGTTGATAGATTGAAGACAAGCACTGATGGAAGATATAAGCTACACGTTTATTATATTCTAGAATACTTCTAGTAAGGATAGAAACGACAATGTATTTTCTATGTTTATCTTTACCTAGAATAGTTGATACGTATCTTATTGTACAAGGCTTCTTAGTCTATAAAAGAAGGCCTTTAGGTTAATGTTTAGTATCAAGTTTTATATAAGTTTTCATTCGTAAACATCTATCATTGTAAGCAAGTTCGACATTCATAATCAAAGTGAAAGTTTTGTTTACATCTTGTGTTCTTGTTTAAGTGTTAAATTCCGCATAACACTTAGATTCACAAAGCATATAACAAAGGTTTCTCTACGTGTTATACTTGATCTAATCTCGTATACACAAAGCTAATCGATCTAAGTTTGGGATCAACACTTGCATGATCATTCTTTACAAAAACCATATCAAAAATTAAGCATGCAACGATTAAAACTTTGAATAAAATAATAATAACACAATACCACTACCTTAAAAATGGATCAAACACTTGTTCTTCATTAAAATCTTTAAAAAAACAAAAAGTTCTTGCATGTGACATTTTCTTAGATCAAAATGATCACAAGAAGATTTGCAACATGGGTCTTTTGTTAGATTTTATGGATTCAAGCTAGAAATCAAAATCCATGGTGGTTTGTGGTGGTGGTTTGGACGACAAAACAAAGTGAGAGAGATAGTGGTTGAATTTGCATGTATGTGTAAAAAAAATGACTATTTATATGGTGGGTGGAGGGTGTATTTTTGAATTTAATCATTCTTGTGGATCAAAGTGTAAATATTAATTAAAAAGCGGGAAATGACTACCAGTCAATTTAATAAATATTTACGAGAGTCGGGTTTCGTCTCGGGTTTATAAAAATATAAATCTCGTTTGTTAAATCGATCGTTTTAATAATTAAACGCACACAAAACAAAATAATAAAGTTCCTACTCGACTTAACACGTTATGAAATAAAAATTTCATAAATATCAAATATCGAAATAATCGATACTAAAATATAATATTTGGGCATCCATTGGCATCGCGATCACTATTAGTACTCTTCAATCGTCACAACGATTTATTAAAGCCACACATTATCAGTTTCAACTAAAAACCGTCAAACATAACAATACTTAGGAATTCAATTTTCATTACATAGTTAAGGTAAAATAATGACGCTAAGATCGGGTTATTATAGGGTGTCTTTTGATCGATCAATGGATGATGATTTGGTATGCAATGCATTGTGAGAGCTTATTTTTACCCATTCATTCAATACTAGTTTGTTATTGAACATATGGCTATAAAACGTACAGAATGGGACCATTTTTACAAGTTTTATTATAATAAATAAAAATGACAAAGTACCTATTATAGAAGCAAGTGATTTTACATAATTGCCCAAAACACATTTGTATCATGTGATAGAAAAGGAAAAAAGTACAGAGGCATATATGTAAATTCAATTTAGATTGTAGTGGATGAATATAAAATAGTAGTGAACTTAACAATTTTTATACATATTTATTTGGTTATAAATTAAAAGCTTAATGACGTGGTAATTTGTTTTATTATTTTGAGTTCAATGCATTCTAGAGGTTTTATGTGTAAGTTGGTATGTTGAAGTGGCGATGATGTAGAAGCGTATTAAACTTTGTATTGCACTATGGGTTGGAGATGCTCTAAAAGATTGTGTCGATGTGTTTGGGGGAGTTTCAATGTACTTTTTAAATTAACAGTAACTAGGATGATATAAAAATATGTCCAAGATGTCAGCGGGATTTTTTTGTAGTCATATCCAATCACAGCTTGGTTAATCATCCCCTCATATCTATTTGAGTGCCTTCTTGTCGATAGTGGTTTAGTAGTATCATGTTGTTGCTAAAAAGGTGATTTAAAGAGCGTGTTTGGAAATGATTAAAATGGCTTTTAAATTAAAGTTATTTAGGACGACAGAAATGCATACCTAATTCAATTAGCGGGGTTTCACCCATCTCCAATTACCCCAGTAAAATCTGTTAGCGGGTATTTTTTTTACAGTCATCTCTAATAACAACTTAGGAAATCATCTCCTTCTTTCTCTTTGAAACCTTTGTATGTTTTTGTGTTGCATCTTGAGGCATTTGAGTTGTACACAACCTCTTTTTCCTTGTCATTTTCCTAACAACATCTCTTCCCGATTCTTACTCAACTTTTATCACCACCCGATCCTCCATAGTCTCATCTAGAACCTCTACAGTCTCATCTACAACTTCCGTATCCTGAATAGGAAACACACTTTGGCTCGATAAATAAGAATATAAAAAAGTGCATGCTTCTACTAGAAATATTTATTAATAACAAAATATTTTTATTGGTAGCAGATTACAGATGCGGATGTAAAGGTGACTAGAAACCGATCCTATCAAGCACATTTTTGTACCGCAATATGTTTTTAAGAAATAATACTATCAATATAAAAAAACACATTATTCAGATAATCATTTGGTCAAACAGAGAATGGAAAGGGTTGTTTATATGTATTACTTAATGTTTTTCCTTGTGTGTCGTACTTTTGATCAAAGAAGTTGAGCATGAGCTTTTTATATGTTGAATGTATCTGATGCTAGAAGGAGTCTACTTAAAAATATTTGTGTCAAGTGGCTTCAGTTAGGTTAAGATGTGTTTCGGTTTAATTATAAATATTATATTTGTGTTATATAACATATAACTTGATGAAAAATATATGGATGTATTGTATATTAAAAGTATTTTTACTGGTATAATTTTTATTAACTATTTAATTTATAGCACAAATAAAAATATTTGTGATCAAAGTTGCTCTAAAAAACTTCTTGAACAAAAATAAAAATAAAAATATAGACACTTATTAAGAGACGGAGGTATTAGAAGGTAATTGATTCCTTGATTTCTCATTCCAAAATATATCAGCTTAAATAAGATACATGGAGGATTCTAGAGTATAAAAGAGCTGGGCCTAAAATACAAAACGGACCTAAACAATAACAATCATCTAATACGCCTCCGCATTTAAAGCGGAAGGAAGACAAACGCTAAAACTGGAACGAAATTTTTCGAACAAGGCAGATGGAAGACCTTTGGTGAAAATATCGGTAAACTGAAAACGTGATGGGACATGAAGAACACGAACATGACCAGCAGTGACCAAATCTCGGACAAAGTGAATGTCAATCTCAATATCTTTTGTCCGTTGATGTTGAACAAGGTTTGCAGAAATATAAACACCGCTAACATTATCACAGTATACAAGCGTAGCAGTCATAAGAGGAGAATGTAACCCACGTAGAAGGTTGCGAAGCCAAGCAGTTTCGACAACAACATTAGCAACACCCTTGTAATCGGCTTCAGCACTAGACCAGGATGGTTGACGTTTAGAGGACCAGGATAGAAGATTATCACACAAAAATACACAATACCCGGAGGTGGACCTGCGAGTGGAAGGGCAGCCTGCCCAATCTGCATCTGTATACCCAACAAGAGATATACTAGCGGAAGCATATAAGTAAAACGAAAATCAAAAGTGCCTCTAACATAGCGCAAAATGCGCTTAAGAGCATCAAAATTCCTTCGGATCATGCATATGAAGACATATTTGTTGAACAAAGTATGACAAATCAGGACGAGTAAAAGTGAGGTACTGAAGACCCCCTGCAAGACTGCGATATAAAGTAGCATCGTGAACAGGAACCCCATTTGGACCCAGTTTGGATTCAGTGTCAACCGGAGTTCGATAGAGGTTGCAATTGACCATGTGGGCACGCTCTAGTAGCTGAAGAGCATACTTCTTCTGAGATAAAAACATACCTATAGAATGTCGGGTAGCTGATATACCAAGAAAATAGTTAAGCGGGCCAAGGTCAGTCATGTCAAACTCTTTATGTAAAGAGTGTATAAGATGTTGTAGGAGAGCTGGTGAAGAGGCCGTGAGAACAATGTCATCCACATATATAAGTAAGTAGGCAACCTAAGAATCCTGTGTATAGATGATCAGTGATGAGTCACATCGGCTGTGAGAGAAACCTGCCCGTGTAGCATAACCTGTAAAGCGATGTGCATGGTTTTAGACCATATAAAGAACACTATAGAAGACAAACATGATGAGGATATCTGGAATCAACAAAACCGGGTGGTTGGTGCATATATACAGTTTGAGTAAATATCCGTTAAGAACGCATTCTTAACATCGAGTTGGTGAACAGGCCACTAAAGCGACACGGCAAGGCTAAGAACCGTGTGAATGGTGGCCGGTTTAACAACTACGATGAGCGACCAAACGAGCCTTATAACGACTCAAGGAACCATCAGCATGAAATTTGTGCTTTAATAACCACATACAACGAACCAGGTTAACATCGTAGGCCGGGGTACAAGAATCCAAGTACCAATTTTAACAAGCGCATCAAACTCATCATGCATATCATTAGACCAATGAGGATCTTTTAAGGCAAGAAAATGAGACTTATGAATGGGAGATAGAGAAGAAGTAGACAGAGATAAACGAGCGATAGGATTGATAATGTCAGACTGAGACCGAGTGACCATGTGATGTGTTTGAGTGGGTTCCGAAATAGTAGGGAAGAGTATTTGTAGGGTGTAAATTAGTAGAGTGAGGGTTATGTTGGGTCGTGGTAGGGTTTGGTTACGTTGGAGTGGTGTGTTGGGCCAGGGTAGGGGTTGGTTGGGCTGGAGAGGCGTGTTGAGCCGGAGTAGGTGGGTTTCTGTTGTTTGAATTGGAGGGATGTAGAGGAGTATTTTGGACACTGGTAGGGGTGGTGGTAAGGTGTGGTAAAATAGGGGAAGGTAATGGATTGTCGAGAAAGGAGTAGGAGGGTGTCATGGCTTTATATGGAAATTGAGTCTCATCAAAAGAGACATGACGAGAATGGATTATTTCGTTTGTTTCAAGGTCAAGGAAACGGTAGCCACGGTGATAGAAGGGAAAGCCTAAGAAAATACATGGGGTGGCACGTGAGGCGAGTTTGTGGGGATAGTGGAGGTGAGGATAACAAAGACACCCGAAAATGCAAGGACACGAGTAGTCGGGTGCTTTGTTGAAAAGTTTAGTGAAAGGAATTTTGTTTTTAATGGCGGTTAAGGGTAGGAGGTTGAGAAAATATGTGGCCATATGAAGTGCCTCAATCCAAAAAGTTGGAGGGAGATGTGCTTGAAAAAGGAGAGTTCGAAGCACATTATTTATCGTACGAATCATGCGTTCGATTTTACCATTTTGTTGGGATGTTTTAGGGCAAGAAAAATGAAGTTGAATACCATTTTTTGCAAAGAGAGTGTGAAGTTTATTCTCGTCGAACTCACCACCATGGTCACTTTGGAAACTTTTTATGTCACATTTAAACTGATTTTGAACGTAATTACGAAAATGCACAAATTTATCGAACATGTCGGACTTGTTTTTAAGGGGATAGATCCACAAATAGTGAGAAAAATGATCGAGGAAAAGAACATAATATTTTAAACCACTTGAACTAGTAATAGAGATGTCCACAAATCTGAATGAACAATATCAAAACATTGAGTTACATTGGAAAGAGAACTATGAAATGGAAGTTTCACATGTTTGCCAAGTTGGCATGCGTGGCAAATGTGTGAAGACTTCACTTTATTACACGTAATTAAATTACTAGAAGAAAGAGAACGAAGCAGTTCATCTCCGGGATGACCGAGACATTGATGCCAAGTAGACGAACTAGTGGTAACAAAAGCAGCAAGAGTGGTTGACGGCTTGGTAACTGGATAGAGATCACCGGAGTTGTCACATCGAGGGAGGATATGGCGAGTCAAGAAATCCTTCACAGAAAAACCAAACGCGTCAAATTCAATGGTGCAATTATAATCTCTAGTAAATTGACGAACAAAAATGAGATTTTTAATGATATTGGGAGTGACAAGGACATTATGAAGATGCAAAGGACGATTTAAGGATGGAATATTGCTATGACCGGTGTTGGTAACGGGAATAGAATTTCCATTACCAACATATATATATGGGTGTAAACGCTTGTTAAAAACAGTACTTAAATTATTGACACTAGAGTTTAAATGAGAAATTGCACCTGTATCCATATTCCAAGTCGGGTCTTGCAAAGTCATAGTGCTAAATGCACTAGGTAAGAATGTAGGTTGAGATTGGTAAATGGTTGGTGCGACACCAAGAAGACCCTGTCCATGAGCAACATTATGTCCATGATATGCATTTAGTACCATTTAACGTGATTGGGCTGGAAATTGGGGTTGTTGGGTCGAATGAACCATTGGAGGTGACTGGGGCCGCATGGTTAGTGGTGTAAGGCCCATGAGTGAAATAGGACATAAGTGGGTTGGGCAAACGGGTTGGGTGATATTGGGTCACTGTTTGAACAGAAGGCTATGGGGATTGGCCAAAAACATTGCCCCACATGAGGTTTAGGTGTGAAACAGTAGAACGTATATGATAAAATTGGTTTTTGTTAATGCAGTAATGCCTAAAAACGTTACTTGCATTTTTTGGTCTCGCTTTGTTTTGATTACGACAATATGTAAAAACAAGCATTTACGAAAACAACGGAAAACGAATTCTTGAGTTCAAGTATTTTTTCATTTTACCCATTTTCACTTAAGGTATGAATAAACAAGTACTAACCTTAATCAAGTGATCAAGTGATTTAAACTTTCTTAAAAACTCACTTTTTATTAAGTGTGACAAGTTTTTATTAAACTTTCTTTTTAAGAAAATGTTTTATTAAATTAATTATTTGAAATTTGAAAATGGCATATTCTTATTTGGTTAGAAATATCCTTTCAGGATATTTTTTATATCCAGATAAGACCTCCACCACTAAAGGACAAAAAATGGAGCGGAGTCTAGGCAGCGGTTCTCTAGTGCCTAGGCGGTTCCTTATCGATAAGGAACCGCCGGCTGAGCTAAGGAACCACGGCCAGATATATCCGTTAGGCCTTTGTCCTATAAATAGTGGACCATTCTCAGCTTTTCAAATTACCTCTTTTGTACATCTATTTCCATATTCAAACCCTCTTCTTTAATCACTCAAATCTTTGATCATTTGTTTGATTACTACTTGTTTAAGAAGTGAATCTTGTTCTTCCATCCCTTCCTCTCCAAGTGCAAAGAGAAGAACACTATCCTCGTGAAGTGTTGAGTCCACCACCAAAGATCCATTGAAGATCTACTTTTATACATTTGTTGTTGTGTCTTAGTTGAGAAGATCCAAGTAGTTGTGTCTATTTGGAAGTTGTGTATGTACTAAGTATAGTTGTGTAGATTGGTCCTAGCTACGATTAGGGCTCGACTTTTAGCTTAGAGTCGGAAATTGGTTAAGCGACGTGTACGGTTTTCTCCACCATAAGGAGCTTGTTGTGTAGTGAACTCTCGAGTAAGGAGTACTCGAGGAGTGGAGTAGGAACGAGGAGTGAGCTTCATTGTCGAACCACTATAAATCCTTGGTGTTCGGTTTGATCTTTCTTTACCCTTAACTCTTTACATTCTTTATTCTTTGTGCATATATATTTGTTAGTATTAGCTTAGTTACACTATCATTGTTCATATTGTGCATAAGAAGATTTCACACATTTCCTCAAGTCTAAGTTTTTGAAAAAGGATTTTTGAAAACCACCTTTTAACAAGTAAATTATAAGAAACTATTCAACCCCCCCCCCCCCCTTCTAGTTTCTACAGTTTTGGTTCCTATGATTTGTGTAATTCACTGCCGTGTGGTTTCGGTTGTCCTGAATAAATTTTCATCGGTCCCTACACTTAAATGTTCCCCGAGAAAAATGGTTACATAACTGAAGATTATATGGGTATTTTGTTTGAGAAGTAGGTTTACCTTTGGTATTCGATGAGGAGGAAGCCATGAGAACGGCTGGTGACGATGAACTACTTTCAAATGCGTTTGAAACATCGGTGGGCGCATTAAAGGAGGACTCCTTAAGAAGAAGCATGGTACGTGTTGCGTCAAACGAAGGTAGTGTCTCACGATTACGGATGATTTCCACAATAGTAGCAAACCTAGAATCGAGACCATTAACTGTGTAGATCACCAAGTTCTTGTTGCTAATCGCGTAATCAAGGTTTTTTAGCCTATCCGACATAAACCTAACTTTTGTACAGTATTCATTGACATTCATGTTACCGGTCTTGATAGATCGAAGCTCGTTATCAAGGTCAATTGCCCGGGTGTCCTTATTATCATGAAACAATTCTTTCAAACGACCCCATAATGCTTTTGCGTTGCCCGGTGTTATAACGACTTGTTCTTTAAAGGGATCACAAAGAGAACTAAGGATCCACATCTTGATGAGATCATCAAGTTGACACCAATCCGGGTTAGTGGAGGCGGTGTCGGATTCCACAAGGGATTTAAGGTCGAGGCTGCCTAGGTGAATGAGAGAAAAAGAACTCCATGTGTTATAGTTGTGTTTTTAAAGGTCGAGTTTAATGGGGACCTTGGTGGACGTGGAGGTGAGGGTCTGTCATCATCACCAGCCATATTAGGCGAATAGGATTAGGGTTGTGAGGGGAGGAGAAAAGACGGCAGAAGGGGAGGGTGTAGAAAAAAAGTCGTGGGTGGATAGAGGGATTTTAGGAGAGAAAAAATGGATGTGATACCATATTTGAAGGTAATTGATTCTTTGATTTCTCATTCCAAAATACATCAGCTTAAATAAGATACATGAAGGATTCTAGAATATAAAAAAGTTGGGCCTAAAATACAAAACATGCCTAAACAATAACAATCATCTAATAGGAGGGAGTAACATCTATCAAAACTGTGTCATTTTCATTTTATACGAATAAAAACTCTTTAGGCCGGGCACATCAACGACCCCATGTGACCTACAAAAAAACTCCGCCACTTCAGCTTGCGATCTACATATAAATTTTTTCCACATAAAAAAATGACTTACGCTACCAAAAAAATACCTCACAAAAATACTTTTTATTAATTACACTCATAAAGTAAGAAAACTTGGTCATCTTCTCCATCCTTTTAGTGTATATCGAACTGACGAATTAATTCTTCCATCAAAAGGACAGAGAAAAAAGGACATAATGGGATTGATTGGTGATCGATTACAAAAACAATAGATGAAATTTTATGGGTCATTAAGAGCACATGATTCAGTGGTGTGGTGCAATAGCCAGAAGTTGTGACATAACCAAAAAGTGTTGCCACGTAGGCTATGTGTAACACCCCATTTTGATAATGAAATGTCACGCGTAATTATGGCGTGTCATCAAAGCATACAAGGAAAAATGTATAAACATTACATGACCACAAAATGAAAATACCGGAATCAAACATCGGTAGTCCAAAAGTAAAGCTCATCACACACAAACATAAGTACTGTAAAGGAAAGGACTAAACAGTGTCCATAGCAGAGTATCAAAGTAAAGATACTGCATAAAGTAAAGAAAGGCTAGTAAGTTTCCAGTCCATATGCACGTACGCTTATAGTCTACGAGCGTCCCTGAGTACCTGCCGTTTTGGGAACATAGAAAAGGAAAACGGCTGAGCAATACGCTCAGTGCACGGATGTACAATAAAGCATGAATAGGATAAGCATATAACATATAATAGCGGAAGAAACTAAGTCCCGAGTAACTTGGTTAAGTCTTGGTAAAACTGGTTTTATAGTTTGAAAAGCCTTATGTTTATCTTATAAAAACTGTTTAACATGTTCTACCATTAGCCAATATAGGTCATGAAGATCTACCGTGCATGAATACTTGGAGGGGTGAGCTCATCATGCAAATTAGAGGGGCTGCCTTTAATTTAATATACTGGTTTGGGTAGGAGGGATCAGCTCCTTGTGAAGGATGCAAGGCACACACCACATTCACACTAAGTAATCTGCTGAAAACATGTAATTAGGATGCACCCATACGCCCCACATGATAAATATAATAATATGGCCAAAAGCTGAAGGGACGCCACGAGCAATCACTCCGCCGTGGTGAAGTCATAACATTAGTGCCTCTAATGTTATGGTTATGGTACCTCCATAACTAGGTGAAACTGGTCATGCATGTATATGGCTATAGGTATTCTAAATTAAACATAAGCAAGTCAAACATATAAACTTATACTACGGGAAAACATTTGGCTGCATACGGGGAATCCTAATAAGGAAAGAATGTCCATACTGAAAGGACGGAGAATCCGTACCTTATGTCCAATGAACGAAGAAGATGAACTGAGGAGAATCCTACTTCGGTATCACTAATGCTACATAAATACATACATGAATAAGTATCTAACTACTAAATACGTAACTGGTTTTATATCATGTCTTAGCTTATTTTATATGTTCATATCATGTTTTACCGTTTAAAGCCTTAAAATGTGTTTATCTTATATTCTGTCTATTCTGATTAAGTATTTCTGGTATTTCATGTATTATTATACTTACTGTGTAGTAATAAGTAACTTTCCAAAAATAGCAGGTTTCCAAAAATAGAAAGTTTCAAAAAATAGAAAGTTTTCAAAAATAGAAAGTTACCAAAATAGAAAGTTTCCAAAAATAAAAAGTTTCCAAAATAGAAAGTTTCCAAAAATAGAAAGTTACCAAAAATAGATCAGCTGCCTGAAATAAATAAGTTTCTAAAAATAGAAAGTTTCCATAAATAGATTAGTTGCCTTAATTAAATAAGTTTTTAAAAATAGAAGGTTTCCATAAATAGATTAGCTGCCTTAATTAAATAAGTTTCTAAAAATAGAATGTTTCCATAAATAGATTAGCTGCCTTAATTAAATAAGTTTCTAAAAATAGAAAGTTTCCATAATTAGATATAAGCTGGTTAAATAAGCTAAGCATATAAGCCTAAGTGTTTTTCTAATTATTTTCTAAGCCATAATGATATAATGTATAGTTTATTAATTATTTCATGTAATTTAAATAAACTATAGGTTAGAATTATTTAATTAAAATATATCATGTTTTTAATTAAATAAAGTTCAATACTTAGGTTAAAACATGTATTATTATTTATTAATAATATAACCTAAGTCATGTTAATTAATTAATTATAACCATGGTTTTTAAATAATTAATTAATTATAATTCTAGAAAATATAAAATACTTAGGTTAATAATTTCATGATCTAATAATTAAATATAACCTAAGCCATGTTTATTAAATTAATCATGTCATATTTATTAATTTAATTTTACATATGATTAAACAAAAAAAATAATCTTAACATAAACCGTGAACCGGATCTTGACTAGAAACCATAAACCGGACATGAAATCGACACCATACCCCGAACCACTTCGGGGTTCCCTTTTTTTTGCTGCTGCTGTGGGACCCACACCACTTGGGACGCCTTTTTATTTGAACAATAAAGTTATAAGTTCCCGAACCAAAAATTTATAATTCTTGTTTACATGGATTGGGACGCCTTTGGATGTAAACAACGAATTATAAATGAGTGGGCTCAAGTGTGCCTGAGTTGGTTTGTGATTATTTTGTATACGAATCTATTTCTTCGACTCGTGTTTCGTTGATATGATTCGTTCATTACGATCGTCCTTATGGTTATTATTAATATCGTCTATGTACGAGTAACCCATTAGTATTTTCCCAAGTTGTGATTTGTCTTTATGGACCATCTATAATGTGCCTCGAATATCGTAAGCATGATAAGATGATCGTTAAGAACCATTACACGTTCCAAGGATAGACGACTTGTTTAATCGACACTAGTATTTAAGTGTGTACTTGTAGATCGACAGACGATTAAGTTATCGCTAATAGCTTATCTTGGATGAAAAGATTTCGAAATTTTGCTTGTTATTATGGATGGTTCATCAAATAATTTTTCAAACGTAACGAGAATATCTTTTGGGTATGGATCCTTTTGTGAACACCCTGTAATGTCATTTGGGTATGGATCCGTGTGTGAGCACCCTTTGATGACGAAAATATTTTTCGATTTGCATCCATGGCTATCAGGCCCGTGAACATCGTTTAACTTGCAAACTTTCCTTTGACTGGACTTATCCGAAAATCATATCAAATATTCTTATTTATCATAGCTTGGCTATTTAGCAAGCATGATTTAACTTGATTGAACTTATTGATTTGGCATGACTTGGCTATTTTGCGAGCATGTCGTAATGTGATTATATGTGCCTAATGATGACTTTTGTATTTGATTTGGATCATAGTTCCTCCGATCGACTAATGTATACTCCGAACGATTTTCGTGTCGATGAATTCGCTTTTTGACAAAATAAGTTTGCATGTTCGAGATCAATGCAATTAGGTGATTTTGTATAACTAGTACTAGTTACCTCGTCCTGATTATTTTGTAACGTTCCTATGGTCTTATGTGTGCATGCAATTTTCTTTTACGACGTAATTGTTTTTATCAGACTCGTGGACGATATGTGTTTTAATTTGATCGACGTGATCACCGATTGTTTTGAGTTGATTGTCACATTGGATATTTCCAAATGTGCCCACTTCGTTCGACTCTTCACTTTTCATGTGGAAATTTTCTAACTTATATCAACCGTCGCAAGTTTGATAAGCTAGTAGTAATGTACCTTGAGGCACTTCCAAAAATTGATTGCTTTTTAATTTTTCACTTCCAATGGCTTCTCCTTCGAGTTATGTATTCATCTCTTCTTATAAGGATTGAAGCATCATTCAAACCATTCATTTTTTTCCCGTTATGTATAATCGTTTGTTTAGATTTTGTTCATTCAACCTTTGTTAGAAACCTCGGCAATGACTTGACATTTCCTCACATCTTCACCATTAAACCAAAGACTATTGACATGAATTAAGCGCCGGGACGTCGCTTCCTAAAGGGTTAGATGATGTAATAACATGGACTTTAAAATCAACATTTAGAGTGAGTGCTAATACTATTCATAATAATCCGACCAATATTTATTAATCGACTTTTATTTGTCGTGATCATTTTTGCGAATAATATTAAGTTCTAGGCTAACCGGCAAGGTTAAGGCTTTAACGTATTGAGTACGTGTCATTTATTAATTATCGGAAAAGTCTATGTCCGTCATCGACCGTGAACATTTTCATTGTGACATAGAAATATTTTTCCATTGTCGTCGTTTAAATTTATCATTTTATGAGCATTATTCATAAACTACGATTAAACCTTTTGGTGTCATTCGTTATACAGAGCGTTAACATTTATTAAATAATAAGCTCTCATTTATTTATCAAAATATTAAAGTTCTCCGAATGTCACGTTTTTATTTTATATTAAGCGTTTATTTTTCTTGTTTTGCGAGTATCTTTTAAAATCGCGTAACTTTTAAAATATCGGGTATCGATAATACCCGCTTTTACAAAATCTAAAATAAAATTAGAAAAGTATATATATATATATATCACCGCCTCATCTCATGAGTTGGCGTCCATACAAGCCAACACATAACAAATGTCTAAGCTACTTTGCATATATAGATTTTATAATATTAATGAACCATATCCCACATTCTTACATTCCAAACACAATAAGACATTCGTTTGTTTTATTATCTTTCTACCGAGCCAAAGCAACAACCTGACATCATCACCGACTTACATTTTTCTTCATGATATTGGTTAAAATTGAAGACTTGATAAACTAGCTATGATTTTTAAATTATTTTCATACAAAAAAAAAGTTTCATATTAACATAAATTATGTTATGGAGCTGAAGCTAAAGAGGGTGTTGCATCTGTCTATATGACTTGGCAAATTTATATTTGGATACTTTCTATGACGACTTTGAAGCAAAGGTTAGATGATGGCTGAATTCTTGTTATGGTTTTTTATCGTCTTTTATTATAAAGATCATTTGATTTTCTTCTTGTCATGATTGATTTGTATATAATTTTTATAAATATATAATTATTATTTATATATTGAGATTGATGATGAAATAGTTAACTTAGAGGTTTATGACATTGTATATGATTATTTAGGCTTGAAAATATGATTATTAAACTATAGGGATAAACTATTAAAACGGTAATTCTTGATCACTTGAAAACGTAGCATTTTTGGGTTACATCAGTACATTTGGGGTACTGAATCTTGACTTATCAAAATAGATAATAGTTTTGTGATAATTTGGCCGGGTCGCTCGTCCCGTGACGATACCCGATGAATTATATATGGTTGAAACGATAAAAAAGTGCAAAATCTGAATATGCTGTATAAACCGACTGAAAACTCTAACAACAACTCAGAATCATTGAAAAATGTAAAACTATGGGTTGTAGATAAAATTATTTAGAACACACACGAATCGAATGGTTTTCTACGGATAAACGGTTTGGAAATGGCGGCCAAAACGGTGAAACTGATGTTGGCTGCGAAAAACAGCCAACTCTTCTAAGTGATAAAATGGGTAAATAAGCTATGATAAATATAAATTAGAGGCAATTGAACTTATAATAAGTAAACTAAATAAGTTAAGAAGGAATTTAGTAACAATAACTCATCTATATTGTATACGGTTTAGGAGAAACGGTCTAATTAACGAGACATGTCGTGAAAATTGTAAGAATTAGACTATATTAAATTAAGGTAAAACATGATGATTTTTATAAACACCGAAATGGTATGAGCCGCTTTTTAGTAAATATAGACTCGTTTATTTATTGATAACTAGAATACCCGAGACCCGGCCATCATGGACATTAAGTTTACATCGTTATGAGGCGTTTTAGAACCCGTAATACATATAAAGTGGATTTGGACCACAAAAGCCCAACATACACTTATAATGGCTATTAGACCATTATTGGGCCTGAGATTTATAACATGTTTAGAGTTTAATACTGAGTTTGAAATGTACTTAGGTTATATAAATGATTAATGGGTCACTAATGGGCTAGAATGGGCTTAATTATCACAATGAGAAAATATATGGTAAATTGTTATCAAAGGTTTTATAAGAAGTTTTATAAAACTTATGCAATGTCTAAACCTACTAAAGTGAACTATTTACATATATATGATTATGTATATTCTTGAATCTCAGACGCGTCTCGTCTTATAGGTCTCGTTCGGTCATATGTCGACCATTGGGCATCTCGTTCTCGATCAATGAGCGATTGATATCTCGTGAAGTCGTGTATCGACTATTGGATGTTTGTTCCTCGATAAACATGTGATGGCTATATCAGGTGAGTTCATAGCCTCGCTTTTACTGCTTTATATGTGTTTATAAACCCGCGAGGGGGAATACATGCTCTTGGTATAAAATATACGTTGTTTATATATATATAGTTTTGAGAGGATACATGTTTATGAATAAACATGTAAGGTTTGACTATATGCTTTGAACGAATACAAGTTGTTGTAAATGAATGTAAGATGTTTGATTAAAAGCTTTTGAAAGTTGAACACAAGCGTTGATTGTATTGATTGTGAACCGCTATTTCCTAAGTGCTGTATTGCCAAAATTTGGAAAGTCCCTATAAACCCATGAACCGTTAACTACCCTTGATGGGTAGGCGCTGGTACAGACGGATGGATCCATCGGGGATGGCCCCCACCTGGGCAGGTCGCACCTGTGGGTTGGAGGCTCAGCCAGGTGTGTTGTATTATAAGTAAGGGGGTATTCGGCAAAATACCTGACTAGGACATTATTTATACTTAAGGCTTCGGTGTCATGGCTTAGTAGAATAGCGTGGACTTTGGGTATTGCATGTGTTGCACTATCAACAGTGGATGAGATTCTTGTGTTCAAAAGCTTTATGGTTTATTTAAAAACCCATTATTGTTTATTAAAAACCTATGAATTCACTCAACCGTTGTGTTGACATGTTAGCATGTATTCTCAGATGTGTAGGTTTAAGAGCAGCTGGAGCATGGAGCGGCGCAGGATAAAGTAAAGGCAAAACGAACAATTTCCATTCGATACATTTGACAAATCATCACTTTTATTAAAGTTTGAAGTAGTTGTTAGGACCTCTTTTATTGAACTCTGATTTTGTCGAATGGTTTATTTTATAAAATGTCTCTTTTGAGGTCGTTTTCTATGACTGTGTGTGATGTGCTATGAAGTAACACCCAATGTTGATATTCTGTTGCCTTGTGAAATTGGGGGTGTTACAAACCAGGACCATATGGTCTCGGTGGTGGTTTATTAGCCAAACCGAGACCCCCTTCGGGTTCGGTTTAGGCGTCGGCCAAAAAAACACCCCTAAAACAACCTTTTTGATTTACCCAAAAACCATTTACATGTTTGATCTATGTTTTTAATTAGGTTTTTAAAAACATCATGTTCTTAATTAATTTATTAGATCAAATCAAAAAGAAAAAGGATAAAAGAATATACCGAATACGTGGATCTAACGAGGATGAACACACACGAATACACGTACAATATTCAAGATCAAAATCAAAACGAACACCCCCTTTTCTTGTGTTGTATGCGGCGGCCAAAGAGGAAGAAAGAGAAAGGAGAAAACTTTTTAGGTTTTTAATTTTTCTTTTGTAAAGTGAAAAGTGAAAACAAGTTTTACCTTAACCCCCTTTTCATTGTAAAAATTGATGGTCTTGGCCCATGGTGTTGGTGTAGCCGCGGATAGGGGGCCCCACATGGGGTACCCATACCGTTTTCCGTGTCTCGTTGTTTAAGTGTTCGTTCGTGTTTATTTGTGTTCGTGTTTAATGTGTTCTCGTTAAATATTACCGTGACCTAATATATTTATTCACGCTCGTAATAAATATATATACGTAATTAATATTAGTTCGTGATTTAATTATGTTCATGATTTCATGATCGCATATTCGTGATTAATTAATGTCAAATAATTATTGCGTGTTCGTGTGTAGTAAATATTTATCGTGTTCTAACACGTACGTAATACGTAAAATCCTAACACGTAATCGTAATCATGCTATAATAGGAAAGTTTTAATCTAGTACGTACGATCTTAAGGGTACTATTCATGGTAAAATCATGTGGGTTTTACAACTCTTCCCCCCTAAAAAGAATAATTCGTCCCCGAATTATAGATAAAGTAAACTAAAAAAGAAGAACATACCCGAATTCAAAATATGAAATGAGGGTAAGAAGCCCGGATAGACTCCTTTGTTTCCCAAGTGGCTTCCCGCTCGGTATGATCCCTCCATAGGATTTTGACGAATGGAATCGTCTTCCTTCTCATGACTCGTTCTTGTCTGTCAAGAACTCGTTCGGGTTCTTCTATAAAAGTGAGATCTTCACGTATCTGTTCCAGTGGATACTGAACCATGTGAAGGGGATGATACTAGTACCCTCTGAGTAAGGACACATGAAACACATTGTGCACATGCGAAAGCTGCGGAGTTAATGCCAACCGGTAAGATACTTCACCGACTCGTTCAATGATATCAAACAGTCCGATGAAACGAGGACTGAGCTTCCCTTTAATCCCGAAGCGTCTAACACCACGTACCGGCGAAACCTTAAGGAAGACGTGATCTCCTACGTTAAAATGTATGTCCCTACGATGCTTATCGGCGTAACTCTTCTGACGTGACCGTGCTTCCTGAAGTTTCTGCTTAGCTACTGCGATCCTTTCATTGGTCATCTGTATGATTTCTGGTCCTTCAAGTGTTCACTCGCTAACCTGATCCCAGCAGATTGGGGCGTGACACTTTCTGCCATACAACATCTCGAAAGGAGCACACTTGATACTTGTGTGCCAACTCTTGTTGTATGCAAACTCCACCAAACAGATGTAATCGTCCCAATCACCCGTCCATTCCAACGCACATGACCTCAACATGTCTTCCAATGTCTGGATCGTTCGTTCTGACTGTCCGTCCGTTTGAGGATGAAAAGCCGTGCTAAGCTTAAGTTGTGTACCCCAAGCTTTCTGCAGACTCTTCCAAAAGCGCGAAGTCAATCGAGGATCTCTGTCTGAGACGATGCTGGATGGAGCACCGTGGAGTCTCATGATCTCTCTTCTATACGCATCGGCGAGTTTACTTACCGGATCTTCCTTGCGGATCGGTAAGAAATGAGCTGATTTGGTAAGTCGATCAACGATAACCCAAATCGCATCGTGCTTCCTCTTGGTGGGCGGAAGACCGGTAACAAAATACATGGTGATTTTGTCCCACTTCCACTCTGGAATATCTAACGGTTGAAGGAGACTGCCAGATATCTGATGCTCGATCTTAACCTGCTGGCAGGTAAGACATTTGGAGACGTAAGTGGCCACATCCTGTTTCATACCACTCCACCAAAAGTACTGCTTGATGTCATGGTACATCTTAGTCGAACTAGGATGTATAGAGAATTGGGAGCTATGAGCTTCAGCTAACAAGGCTTCCCGGAGTTCTTGGTCATCAGGAACACAAAGTCTCGTGCCCTGCCATACAATACCATCTGCATCTACTCTGAATTCCGTCTGTTTCTCCAAATTCTGTACTATCGCCCAGATTTCTCCATCATCTTTCTGAGCTTCCTTGATCTTAGAGAGTAACTCGGGTTCTACTCTAAGATTAGCCCAGTAACCGTGTTGTCCACGTACCATGATCTCGATGTCTAGTCGCTCCAAGTCTCTTATTATTTCCTCTTCGATTTTAATGCCGTTGATCATTCCGGACTTCCTGCTAAGAGCATCTGCTACTACATTTGCCTTCCCGGGATGATACTGTAGATTAATGTCATAATCCTTCAACAGCTCTAACCATCTCCTCTGCCTCATGTTCAATTCACGTTGAGTGAATATATACTTCAAGCTCTTGTGGTCCGTGAAAATGTCACATGATTTTCCATATAAGTAGTGCCTCCATATCTTCAATGCAAACACGACTGCAGCAAGTTCCAAGTCATGCGTGGGGTAATTTTCTTCATAAGGCTTAAGCTGCCGTGAAGCGTACGCGATCACTTTCCCATGTTGCATGAGAACACAGCCAAGTCCCTTCCCTGATGCATCACTTTAGATTTGAAATCCACCCGTACCAGATGGGAGAGTAAGAATAGGTGCAGATACTAGCTTCTGCTTCAGGTCTTCAAAGCTCTTCTCTCGTTCTTCAGTCCAGGCGAATTTCTCCCCTTTCTGCATCAGTTTGGTCAATGGTAGTGCTAAGCGGGAAAAGTTCTCCACGAACCTACGGTAATAGCCAGCTAAGCCTAAGAAACTGCGGACTTCCGTCGCTGATGTCGGCCTTGGCCACTTTGTAATGGCCTCAACCTTCGTTGGATCCATAGTGATTCCTTCTGCTGATACAATGTGACCTAAGAATGCCACTTTGTCTAACCAGAACTCACACTTGGAGAATTTAGCATACAACTGCTACTGGCGAAGAATCTGTAGTACCGTACGAAGATGGTCTTCGTGTTCCTCCTTGGACTTTGAGAAAATCAGGATGTCATCGATGAAGACAATGACGAACTTGTCCAAAAATTCATGGAAGATTCTGTTCATCAAGTCCATGAACACTGTTGGAGCATTTGTCAGGCCAAATGGCATAACTACAAACTCGTAGTGGCCATAGCGGGTATGAAAAGCAGTCTTGGCGATATCCTGCTCTTTAACCCGTAGCTGATGGTAGCCTGACCTAAGATCAATCTTGGAGAAGTGTTTGGCCCCTTGGAGTTGGTCAAACAGATCGTCTATACGTGGCAGTGGATACCTATACCGGATAGTAATCTTGTTGAGCTCGCGATAGTCTATGCAAAGACGCATACTGTCGTTCTTCTTCTTAACAAACAAGACCGGTGCGCCCCATGGAGATGCGCTCGGTCGAATGAAACCTCGTTCAAGAAGTTCTTGCAGTTGATCCTTCAGCTCCTTCAGCTCTATAGGAGCCATGCGATAAGGAGCCTTGGAGATTGGTTCAGCTCTTGGAATAAGCTCGATACTGAATTCCACTTCTCGTGCAGGTGGTATGCCCGGAAGTTCTGCTGGAAAAACATCTTGGAATTCCAACACTATAGGTTGATCCTGAATTGATGGAGATTCAGCATTCATGTCGTGAACCGTAGCTAGATAACCCTCGCAGCCATGTGACAATAGTGCACGCGCTTGCAGGGTAGATATGATTTGTGCAGACCGTCCGGGTATGAACCCGTTATGAATGTACTCTGGTTCATTAACATCACCGAAGATAACACGATATGAATGGCAGTCTATGGTAGCATGATGCTTGGATAGCCAATCCATGCCCAAAATCATGTCGAAGTCATTCATGTCCAGCGGAAGTGCGTCAACAGGTCGAACCTTATCGTTGAATTCTAGGGGAAGACTCTTGTATACATGGGTGATTAATACAGAGTCCCTCAAAGGCGTGGAAATAGTAAGCCTATTCTCTAGTGGCATAGGGAGTATTCTAATGTTCTTAGCATAAGCAGTAGAAATAACCGAGTGAGTAGCACCCATGTCGAAAAGAACACATGCAGCTTGACCATACATATACAAGATTCCAGTGATGGTACCTGTAGACTTGTTGGCCTGGTTTCGAGATTTCGTGTAGACACGCCCAGTGGTAGGAGGCGGCTTGGAATCAGCATGTCCTGATGTACCCTCCATCTCGCCCTTACGGTAATCCTTCATGATATGGCCAGGAAGACCACACTTGAAGCATGCGTCAGTGTTACGGTGACATGGCCCTGGGTACCTACGGTAGCAAGTATAGCAAAGAGGATGAGTAAATCCTCCAGTAGGTGCTCTGGCTGGCTGGGAACCTGATAAAACTTTTTACATAAGACATAATAATAGGGTACAAAGGACAATGCGGATAATCGTAAGATTGAATACCAGTGATAGCTTTGAATACCAGTGATAGTTGGACGGCTAGGCTGTGAACCTCTCTAGTTCTGGTCCCTACCGTTTCTTTCCTGGTATAAGTTTTGCTAAAGTGTCAGAATATGAGTTATAACATGAAATCATAAGAAAATTCGTAAGTATTAGGACCTGCTGCTGTTGGAGTGTCCAGCGTTGTTACAGTAATTATCATTACCGCCACGCCTATCCGTAGCAGAACGGTCATTAGTCTGACCGTTTCCCTTGGGCTGATGAGGCTGCTGCTGAGTAGCCGGCTGAGACCGGTCCCCAGTTTTCTGCCTGGAATATACATTTAAAGAGATGAATAATTGACATATATGGAAAGAATACGGATAGATCACCGCTTGAATACGAATGTTTACCTCTTGTCGGGTCTCTCAGCTTCCCCGAACTCATCTCTCTCCTGCAGCATCTCCAGCTTACGTGCTGCATCGGCCACTTGTGCTATAGTGTTGAACGTAGCACACATCAAATTGTTTGCGACCGATGTGCGAAGAGCCCACCTAAAGTGGTGTGCCTGCTCTTCAGGAGTACCTGCTGCCGCACCAAGGAAACCAGCTAAGCGAAGAAAGCGCTGCATAAACTCGTTGTATTCTCCCCAGCTCTCTGTCGGATCCCATGGTACTCTCTCTTGAGCTTGTCTTGCTCAGCCTTGGGAAAGAACTGCTCCATTACCCTATCCTTGAACTGAGCCTAAGTCAATCCAACAACCCACTCGTCACCACCCTCAAACTGCATCAACGCTAACCACCAATTTAGCACATCGCCTTCGAACTTATAGTATGCCAACCTCGCTTTGTATGCGGGGTCACAACCCATAGCATTGAAATCTTCTCGATGTGAGCCAACCAGCTTTCAGCATCACTGGGGCTATCTGTCTTCTCAAAAGCTCGAGGACGGAGCTTGTTAAATCTCTCCAGCCATACTGCTAATGTCACTGGAGGAGGAGGAGGTGCCTGATTATGTTGCTGATTGTTGGCAGCTTGAACCTCAGCCCTGATGTCGTTCCTCAGTTGAGGAAGCAAAGCTTGCATTGCAGCTTGGATTGCAGCATTGAGCTGTTCATGTTCGCATGTGAGAACCATCTGACAGTATAACATAAAACATATGATTAAACAGATCAAAACATAAAATATATATATATATATGAAAAAACTTTATACCAAAATTTCAAGAGAAAAATTTTATGCAAAAAAATTTGTGTATGAATGCATGATACAGTTTTATGAAAACTTTTGTATGCTCGAGAGTGAACGCCTATGGTCAGTTCACCCAAAATAAAAGACATGGCGAGGGGACGCCTATGGGTCGGTCCCAAATTTAAAAGTTTCGATAAAACACATGCGACTAAATAGGGTCAGTCCTGTACCAACCATTACTTAGTCATAAACCTGCGACAATGACATATATATGTATGTATAAAAATGATGAATGCATGAAAATGACTGTCAGTTCTAGGAAGACCGTAGAGACTACCCACTAATCACAGGTCATATTTTGAGAGCCTACAGGTCAAAGCCTTGTCTCTGATACCATAATTGTAACACCCCATTTTGATAATGGAATGTCACGCGTAATTATGGCGTGTCATCAAAGCATACAAGGAAAAATGTCTAAACATTACATGACCACAAAAGGAAAATACCGGAATCAAACATCGGTAGTCCAAAAGTAAAGCTCATCACACACAAACATAAGTACTGTAAAGGAAAGGACTAAACAGTGTCCATAGCAGAGTATCAAAGTAAAGATAATGCATAAAGTAAAGAAAGGCTAGAAAGCTTCCAGTCCATATGTACGTACGCTTAAAGTCTACGAGCGTCCCTGAGTACCTGCCGTTTTGGGAACATAGAAAAGGAAAACGGCTGAGCAATACGCTCAGTACACGGATGCACAATAAAGCATGAATAGGATAAGCATATAACATATAACAGCGGAAGAAACTAAGTCCCGAGTAACTTGGTTAAGTCTTGGTAAAACTGGTTTTATAGTTTGAAAAGCCTTATGTTTATCTTATAAAAACTGTTTAACATGTTCTACCATTAGCCAATGTAGGTCATGAAGATCCACCGTGCATGAATACTTGGAGGGGTGACCTCATCATGCAAATTAGAGGGGCTGTCTCTAATTTAATATACTGGTTTGGGTAGGAGGGATCAACTCCTTGTGAAGGATTCAAGGCACACACCACATTCACACTAAGTAATCTGCTGAAAACATGTAACTAGGATGCACCCATACGCACCACATGATAAATATAATAATATGGCCAAAAGCTGAAGGGACGCCACGAGCAATCACTCCGCCGTGGTGAAGTCATAACATTAGTGCCTCTAATGTTATGGTTATGGTACCTCCATAACTAGGTGAAACTGGTCATGCATGTATATGGCTATAGGTATTCTAAATTAAACATAAGCAAGTCAAACATATAAACTTATACTATGGGAAAACATTTGGCTGCATACGGGGAATCCTAATAAGGAAAGAATGTCCATACTGAAAGGACGGAGAATCTGTGCCTTATGTCCAGTGAACGAAGAAGATGAACTGAGGAGAATCATACTTCGGTATCACTAATGCTACATAAATACATACATGAATAAGTATCTGACTACTAAATACGTAACTGGTTTTATATCATGTTTTAGCTTATTTTATATGTTCATATCATGTTTTACTGTTTAAAGCCTTAAACTGTGTTTATCTTATATTATGTCTATTCTGATTAAGTATTTCTGGTATTTCATGTATTTTTATACTTACTGTGTAGTAATAAGTAACTTTCCAAAAATAGCAGGTTTCCAAAAATAGAAAGTTTCCAAAAATAGAAAGTTTCCAAAAATAGAAAGTTACCAAAATAAAAAGCTCCCAAGAATAGAAAGTTTCCAAAAATAGAAAGTTTCCAAATATAGAAAGTTACCAAAAATAGATCAGCTGACTGAAATAACTAAGTTTCTAAAAATAGAAAGTTTCCATAAATAGATTAGCTGCCTTAATTAAATAAATTTTTAAAAATAGAAGGTTTCCATAAATAGATTAGCTGCCTTAATTAAATAAGTTTCTAAAAATAGAAAGTTTCCATAATTAGATTAGCTGCCTTAATTAAATAAGTTTCTAAAAATAGAAAGTTTCCATAATTAGATATAAGCTGGTTAAATAAGCTAAGCATATAAGCCTAAGTGTTTTTCTGATTATTTTCTAAGCCATAATGATATAATGTATAGTTTATTAATTATTTCATGTAATTTAAATAAACTATAGGTTAAAAGTATTTAATTAAAATATATCATGTTTTTGATTAAATAAAGTTCAATACTTAGGTTAAAACATGTATTATTATTTATTAATAATATAACCTAAGTCATTTTAATTAATTAATTAAAACCATGGTTTTTAAATAATTAATTAATTATAATTCTAGAAAATATAAAATACTTAGGTTAATAATTTCATGATCTAATAATTAAATATAACCTAAGTCATGTTTATTAAATTAATCATGTCATATTTATTAATTTAATTTTACATATGATTAAACAAAAAAAATAATCTTAACATAAACCGTGAACCGGATCTTGACTAGAAACCATAAACCGAACATAAAATCGACACCATACCCCGAACCACTTCGGGGTTCCCTTTGTTTTGTTGCTGCCGTGGGACCCACACCACCCAACCGGGACCATATGGTCTCGGTGGTGGTTTATTAGCCAAACCGAGACCCCCTTGGGGTTCGGTTTAGGCGCCGGCCAAACAAACACCCCTAAAAACAACCTTTTTGGTTTACCCAAAAACCATTTACATGTTTGATCTATGTTTTTAATTAGGTTTTTAAAAACATCATGTTCTTAATTAATTTATTAGATCAAATCAAAAAGAAAAAGGATAAAAGAATATACCGAATGCGTGGATCTAACGAGGATGAACACACACGAATACACGTACAATATTCAAGATCAAAATCAAAACGAACACCCCCTTTTCTTGTGTTGTATGCGGCGGCCAAAGAGGAAGAAGGAGAAAGGAGAAAACTTTTTAGGTTTTTAATTTTTCTTTTGTAAAGTGAAAAGTGAAAACAAGTTTTACCTTAACCCCATTTTCATTGTTAAAATTGATGGGCTTGGCCCATGGTGTTGGTGTAGCCGCGGGTAGGGGGCCCCACATGGGGTACCCGTACCGTTTTCCGTGTCTCGTTGTTTAAGTGTTCGTTCGTGTTTATTTGTGTTCGTGTTTAATGTGTTCTCGTTAAATATTTACCGTGACCTAATATATTTATTCACGCTCGTAATAAATATATATACGTAATTAATATTAGTTCGTGATTTAATTACGTTCATGATTTCATGATCGCATGTTCGTGATTAATTATTGTCAAATAATTATTGCGTGTTCGTGTGTAGTAAATACTTATCGTGTTATAACACGTATGTAATACGTAAAATCCTAACACGTAATCGTAATCATGCTATAATAGGAAAGTTTTAATCTAGTACGTACGATCTTAAGGATACTATTCATGGTAAAAGCATGCGGGTTTTACACTATGTCACCACATTTTCTGGGTGTGCAGTGAGCCGTGGAACTTTTGTGGGTTGCGAAGTACGGCGCGAGGACCGGTGTCGTGCGCCGTCTAAATTCTGGCGTAATAAGCTACGACGCAGGATACATAGCTATCGTACGATGGGCTCTAGGCAAAGTGGTTTTCACAGTACGTTTTTTTCGTTTGAGAATAAAATAGTTTGAGACGGATGAAGTCGCAATACGAATCAACTATATTGCATATAGAAAATGACTTATAAAGCAAATTTTCTTGATTAAATGATATTGGGAATTGTTTTATTAACAGTATTAGTTGAAATGTTTGAGAGAAAACTAATACTCGGTGTACTAGGATTGATGAGATGATTATTATTACAAGATACAACATGTATATACACACGATACAAGCTAGGGTTCCCAGGGAATGGGCTAAGGCCTACACAATACATAAATGGACTGACTACATAAATATACCATACTAATACGCCCCCGTAGTTTGAGCGGGAGGAGGTCGGACGCTTAAACTGGAGCGAAGTTTGGTAAACAGAGGAGAGGGAAGTCCCTTAGTGAAGATGTCGGCATACTGGTAGCGAGATGGTACATGAAGGACACGTACATGTCCGGTAGCAACAAGGTCCCGAACAAAGTGAATGTCAATATCAATATGTTTGGTGAGTTGGTGTTGAACCGGGTTGCTCGAAAAATATAAAGCGCTGACGTTATCACAATAAACCAATGTAGCATTATGCAAGGGAACTAGAAGATCTCGAAGAAGGTTCTGCATCCAAGCAGTTTGCGCAACAGCATTAGCGACACCACGATATTTCGCTTCAGCACTGGATCGGGAAAAAATGTTTTGTCGCTTGGATGACCAAGAAATGAGGTTGTCACCAAGAAACACGCAATTGCCAGAAGTAGAACGTCGAGTGGTAGGACAGCCTGCCCAATCAACATCGGAGTACGCAGTGAGCTAAGAAGTGGTCGAGGTGTATAACTGAAGTTCGTGATCAATATTACCTCAAACATAGCGTAGTATACACTTCAGGGCACTAAAGTGAGGTGCCCTAGGATCATGCATATATAGACATATCTGTTGAATGGAATAAGAGAGGTCTGGCGAGTGAAAGTCAAATACTAAAGATCCTCCGCAAGGCTGTGATATAATGTTGGATCCTCGAAAGGAGTACCATCAGGTCCAAGCTTCGAATCGGTAACCACGGGGGTCTTAGAGGGGTGACAATTAAGCATATGTGTCCGATCAAGAATTTATGTAGCATATTTGTCTTGGGATAGAAACAAACCTCAAGATGTTCGCTGAGCAGAGATACTAAGAAAGTAGATGAACGATCCAAGATCGTTCATAGCAAACTCACAATGGAGAGATGAAATGATGCGCTAGAGAAGCGTAGAAGATGATGCTGTCAAAATAATGTCATCAACATAAATCAGGAGATAAGAATGTTAGATCCCTGTTGATATACAAATAAGGAAGAATCAATCCTGCTGTGAGTGAACCCAACACGCATAGCATATGTAAAAAATATCTGAAACCAAACCCGAGGAGCCTTTTATGTCCATATAAAGATTTCTTCAAAAGGCAAACATAGTCAGGATGAGCTGGATCAAGGAAACTGGGTGGCTGATGCATGTAGACAGTCTCAGATAGATGTCTGTGAATAAAATCATTCTTCACATCAAGCTGATGAATAGGCCATGCATGAGTGACAGAGAGGCTCAAAACAGTACGGATAGTAGCTGGTTTAACAACTGGGCTAAACGTCTCATCACAAGTTGTTGACTGTGGCCGTTGGCAACGAGACGTGCCTTATACCTGCTAAGAGTGCCATCTGCATGAAACTTATGTTTAAACAACGACATAGATCAGACCACATTGACATTTTACGAGCGGGGAACAAGGACCCGCGTACCATTGTTAATAAGAGCATTATGTTCGTCTACCATAGCATGTTTCTAGTTAGGGTCTTTAAGTGCATGTATGTGGGAAGGTGGTATAGATGATGGGACAGAGATATGGAGATAGAATTTTGGGTTTGGTTTAACGATGTCGACTTGAGATCGTGTGACCATGGGGTGAACATGAGCAGGTTCAGGTGGGGCAAGTTGTTCGGTGGGTGTAGGGCTCATTGTTGTGGTGTTTGTGGGAGATGGCGGTTGTGTCGTTGGTGTAGTGGGTTGTGGGGATTATGTGTTGGATTATATTGGACTAGCAGGTGGTGTAGGTTGGGTGCTGGTAGATGTAGTGGCCTCGTTAGAGGCATTAGTGGGTGGTGGGAGAGTAGGAGTGGTAAGTAGTTTTCTGGATATGGGTGAGGGTTTATCATAAGTGTCTAGAAACTGATATGTAGTTGGTTGAGGTGAGGCGACAGATCCATAGGGAAATAATTTTTCATCAATAGTGACATGGCGAAATATAATAACTTTATTAGTGGTAAGATCAAGGCATCAAAAGCCGCGATGTAGTGATGGATAGTCGAGAAAGATGCATCGGGTGGATCGAGGTTCTAGTTTATAAGATACATAGAGGTGTGGGTAGCAGAAGCAGCCAAATGTGCGAAGATGGGTGTAGGTTGTTTATTTGTTAAATAGTTTTGTGAAGGGTGTCTTATTTTGGATGACGGAAGAGGATAATATATTGAGCAAATGTGTGGCCATATGGAGAGCTTCGACCCAATATTGAGGGGGGATTTGCTTGAAAAAGAAGGGTTCGAATTAGGTTGTAAATGGTACGTATCATCTGTTCCGATTTTCCATTCTGTTGTGATGTTTTAGGGCAAGAGAATCTAAATTGTATTCCTTGGGTATCAAAGAGGGAGTGAAATTTGGTGTTGTCAAATTTGTCGCCATAGTCACATTGAAATGACTTGATTTTCGTTTTAAATTGGGTGTTCACCCATACATACGAAATTGCAAGAATTTATCAAACACATAACTTTTGTTACGCAGGGGATAAATCCATAAAAAATGAGAGAAATGGTCTAAGAAAAGAACATAATATTTATAACCCCTTGCACTCGGGATCGGGGACGTCCAAAGATCCGACTGCACAATATCAAAAACATGCTCAACACGAGAATTAGTAATCGTAAAAGGTAGTCTAACATGCTTGCCAAGTTGACACGCATGACATAAGTTGGTGGACTTTGTTTTATTGCAATCAATCAATTTATTTGAAACTAAATGGCGTAACACTTCATTTCCCGGATGACCGAGACGTTCATGTCACGTTGATAGAGTGGTAGCACAAGGGCAGTATGAGATGAGGTAGAAGGTAGGATGGGGTATAGGTCTCTGATGCTATTACATTGGAGGAGGAGGTGACAGGTCCATAGATCCTTCACAGAAAAACCAAAAGGGCCAAATTCAATAGAGCAAGCATTATCGCGAGTAAATTGTCTAACAAATATTAGGTTTTTATTGATGTTTGGTGTGACAAGTACGTTATGTAAATGTAGTGGTCTATAAAGGGAGGACAACATTCTATGGCCGGAATTAGTTACGGGAATAGACTTGCCTTTACCAATAAGTATAGACGATATTTTTGCTATTATTAGTAAAGGATGTGAGTTTACCTGTATCCGTTGCAAGATGAGATGTGGCACCCGTGTCTATATACCAACCAGAATCACCATAATCTTGGAGATTCATAGCATTAAATGCTTGGGACAGAGAAGTAGGTTGATCCACATATGGTCCATATACAACCTGTGGACCCCACTTAACTATTGGTGAGCCTGGTGGTGTTGGTGTGCCGTGAGATCCAGTAGGTCCAAAAGCAGCAGGAGTAGAAGAGCTAACTGAGCCATTGGGTGGAATAACATGGGCCTTTCCAGGGGTTGGTCCTAAAACACCTCTAGTGTCATAAGTAGTAGCAGATGGGTTGAGAGCATTACCGGCATCATGAGCATAGGCCATTGTAGTTGGACGGGTGGGGGCATAAGTGATGCAATGTCCGGACATAACTCGACCAGTGGTATTGTTCCATTGAGGCGCTGACCCTCGAGCATTACTGCTGCCGTTTCGAGCACCGGTGGTGGCAGTGTGTACATATCTGCATCGTTCACCAAAAGTACATGAACCCCGTTGAAAATTGCGACAAAGTGGTGCACTATTGGTGTGGTTGTGAATGTTGTCACGGGCAGCAAGGAGGACTAATGGGGAGGATGCGATGTCACGAGGAGCAACATGGCGAGTTGTCGTACGTGTAAGACGACTCTCTTCGAGGAGAAGCATTGACTGAGCTTGAGCAAACGTGGGTTAAGGATCGCGATGACGAATGATCCCCACGACTTGTTCATACTTGTCACCAAGACCATTAATGGCATAAGTTACCAGGTTCTTCTCATCCACAGGAGCCTCAATGTTAGCCAAAAGATCGGCTAAGCGGTTTATCTTGTGAAATTATTCAGTGATAGAGAGGTTGTCGAGTTCGATGTCGCGAAGATCATTGTCTAGCTGCATAGCCCTTACACTCTTGTTGTCATGAAACACGTCCTTCGACATCTTCCATACGTCACTTGCTGTGACATTCTTCTTTAGGACCCTTTGGAGCAGTGGTTTGCTTATGGTTCCAAAGATCCACAACTTCACTAGAGAGTCGAGTTTTCCCCATTCCTCATCGGTTTGGTTAGTGCTCGATGTGGTACCCTTATGTCAAGGAATCCAAAACTGTTGCAGTAGAGAGTGAAAAGTTTACTCCATGAATCATAGTTTCATTCATCCAACTCTAGTGTGAGAGGGATGTAGGTTTTTATGTTTGTTATGCCATATGGTTTTTCATTAGGGGTTTTAGGGGTGGCGGCGTCTCCTGCCATTGCTAGGGTTTTGTTGAGATGATGGGTAAATCGTGGGAAGAGAGGAGAGAAAATAGGGGTAGATTTAGAGTATAGGCTCTAGTGAAAAATAATACTCGGTGTATTGGGATTGAATGAGATGATTATTATTAAAAGATACAACATGTATATATATATACATGATACAAGCTAGGGTTCCCAGGGAATGGGCTAAGGCCTACACAATACATAAATGGGCTGACTACATAAATATACCATACTAAGAGCATGCCTAATGCTTCAAGTCTTAAAGACTTGAAGCATTAAATGCAATCAATTCATAACTATGAAATGCATAAAGCTTTTGAGGAAAAACTTGGAGTATAAGAAGTCATTGGCCAAAAGCTTTATAAAAACTTTTTATCACAATGCAAAAAGCACTTCTAAAAGACTTGTTAAAATAATAAAAAGCTATTGATATCTTTTACCATTGTGGGTGCATCTAAAAATAAGCATCTAAAGAATCTAAGTGTGTGTATTCAACCAGTTCAATGACCTACTTTATTTTTTATATTTGTGTCCGTACCTCTTAAGTTAATCTAACTAGGAACCAAATGGGTCACTCGTGTCCATACTGATCAAGTAGGTTAATCTGCAAATGATTTTGCGGAAGATTCCATCATTTCAATATACCGATCCACGAGTCCTTTGCTATCTTGCAATTTTACTTTTATTTCACCATTTGAAGAACTCTAACCAAAAGTCTTTGAAAACATTGCACATTTCTAGCTTATAAACAAATCAAGTTAAAACTATTTTCCTACCAAAGAGAAGTCACATATTAATTTTTCAAATTAGTCTAACATGTGATATATGTGCATGTAAGTCATGTTAGAAACAAAGGGTGCCAATCAAATTGATTTAATTATCCTAACTCAAGTAATATTACGTAACTAGATTCATGAAACACCCACCAAGTTTACATGACATACTTTCAGGAAATAAAACCCACGTAGACTAAACTTAGTTCAAACATAACAGTACAACTACTATCAGATGATCCAGTCCAAATAAGTTCCCAAAAGAGTACATACACAAGCATTATCAAGTAAAATCATAAAATTCACATTCTTCATAGAGTCTCACTTCCACCAGCTGCATATTCCTGACCATCATCCTCATTCAGTTTCTTCTCCCGCTCACCATGGTCTGCTGCCTTCTCATTCCTATCATTCTGCTCCTTCATCTGCTTAGCTCCGTCCCCTGAAGAACTTACTGCTCCATCTTTAACATGAAAGGTTAATTAGTAATTTGGACCATAATAATGATACGAAACAAAACACACTAAAATGATTTAGAGCCAATATACCTGCTTCAGTTGTCTTCTCGGTGGTTGGATCTTGGTATGGTGCCCAGGTCACAGCGAATGGTCCTAGAACCATGGTACTTTCAGATCCAAAAGGGAATGTAACCCTTAAATTGTAAACAAGAACTCCAATAGGAAGATATGTTTTTCGTATCTCATTTACCACTGTAATTACATCTATATATAGAATTATGAAACATAAATTATGGAGCTAGACAAGGAATGATTACACAATAATACAAGGTTTTTAGCCTTGTATGAAAGTTCGTTATTCCGATCTTTTCGAATTGATTACTAGTAGAAAGTGCGACTCAGTCGTCTTTGGTGAATAAAAAAAAGAAGTTTGTTTTTCTATTTCTACTTAAAAGGTAAAAGCGAAACGTAATAAAAATAAATTAAAAACAAATAACTAAAAATAAAGGAATAAAACAAATCATAAAACGTGAATTAAAGCGAAACAATTAATAAAAATAAAACTAAAAGACGAAATTAACTATCGACTCGAAAATAAATTTTACTTAATGAAAAAGGTGAGAATAAAACTAAGATGGTACTTTAAAGCTAAACGAGGCAAAACCTAAAGCGGGTACTAAATAAAAGATAAAACTTGAACTTTACGAAAAAATATTAATTTTAAAAATAGACAAAAAATCCAACTAAAAATACGTAACTTTCAAAATTAAAAACGGAACAACTTTCAGATAAAACTAAATAATTACGTAACAATACTAATTAATAAACAAGCTAGCAGGCTAGCTGCTGGAAAAACAGGCTCCTCAATTTGGCGGGAAACTAATGGAACCAGGCAGGCAGGTAGCTTAACTTTATTAACTTTCGTTCGGAATGTTTTTAATTGGTTCGGGATTTTCGTTTCGTTTGGGAAATTTGGTGTGAATTCCTTGGTCGGGATTTTCCTTTGGTTCGGTATTTTATTTTTTTTCGTTCGAGAAAAATCACTCGTTCAGTAAAATAACTTGGTTCGGGAAAAAATAGTTGGCTCGGGAAAAATTGTTTGTTCGGGAAAATAATTTGATTCGAGAAAAATAAACTAGTTCGGTAAAAACTGGGCAAAATGAAACAGTAACGAAAAATAAGGAAAAACAAGGCACGAATTTAACTAAAAATAACCATAAACAATCTAAAAATTAAACCAAACTAACCACTAATAATCAACTATCAATAATAAATCAAACCAAATCAATAAAACTAATAAATAAACACCGAAAAAATCAAAAACCCTCTTAATAAATCTATCAAAAACTCAAGAACATAACCATAAACATATACATAAAGATTAAATCAAAACAAGAAAGGTAGATGAGAGATTAACAATAAAAGGTAAAGATTCAATAACATAAAAGTAAAACTTACTTGAAAATTAAAGGTGCAAGACAAGTATTTAAATTGCAAGAAATTAAAAGTGCAAGATATGAAAAATGGAAGAGCTAGTTTGTCAAATTAGCCAACAACATAAAAATGAAAACTAATCCTCTATTTATAGGGAAGGAGGGGAGGAAGGTTGCTAGGAAGCTTCCTTCTTTCTTTCTTTCTCTTTTAGTCCTTAGTCTTCTAAACTCTTCGACTTTTTCGACTTTTGTCTCGGGATTAATTAAAATCGTCTTGTAATTTTTTCATAAATTAGACTTGAGTTCTTTGGCTTTATTAAACTTCCGTTTTTAGACTTTGTCTTCGATAAATCTTCAGAATAGGCCTTGGACTTCCGTTCTTTTTGCACTCTTGATCTCTTGACTTCGTCTTTTGTCTTTTTCTTCGATAAAAGCCCGTGAAAGCCCGTGTTTTCTTCCTTTTTCATCTTTTGGTCCTAAAACACAACAAAAACACAAACCAAACATAATTCTAACATTTACGTCATAAAATACACGTTAAGGTCTCGTTTTAATTGTAATTAAGTGGTAAAAGGATGGGTGTTTTCACACCTATCAAATCCCCTACACTTGACCATTGCAATGACCTCATGCAATGCTTAGTGACAAAGCAAGATTTACATTCTCCATCATAATCAACCTACCTTGGCCTTTATTAAACAATAGAAACTAAGGAAAATTTAAAAGATAGAAAATAACAAAATGCTAGAAGGAAGAAACTTGTAAAGAAATCTAAGACTTACATTAGGGCTTTGGTGTCATGAATGTCTATCATCCTCAAGTTTCACGTTCCCCATGCCAAGCTTAAAAACGAGATCATTGTTAGTACAAGTTAGCACAAATAACACTGACTCATGCGGTTTAATTAATCTCTTAGACTCCCTTATTCCTACGGGTACCTCTTATATTTTATTGATGTCTTGAATGATCACGAGGATGCATTGTTGAATTATTTCGATAGTTTAGTAAGGCTGAAAATAAAGTAGAATGATCACCAGCCACACACACCTTGATCTTCGACGAACGAAAACCAACCAAACCCTTTTATGTCGAAGACCTACTGCTCCTTCGATGATGTCCACGAAACCCGAACACTAATCCTTCTTCGATCGATCCTAGATAATCTGCCACTCGAAGAACCGAGCTCTGATACCACTTGTATGGTTTAATCCCTACAACCCTGATTACTAGATGCGGAATATCGATCGTAAAGAACACACACAGCATATGAATCGACAGAAAACCCACAAGGTAAATATCCCTAACCGGATCTCGATTATTATTGAAAGAGTGACGTGAATTGGTTTGTTCTCCCTCGCCTCCTTTTATAGTGGTGAGGGGGAACTGACTATTACATCAACCTACGGGTCGGGTTGGGCTAGACACAACCAACCGACCATTATTCTTGCTAGCTATAGGAAAGGAGACTCTTAAGGTCCTAGACATAGATTAGGCTAATAAAAGACTAGAAACACAACAAATATGATAAAGGTTACAACAAGGATTTGACACTTCTTTTTTATCTTTGTAGAAACCATAGTTGCGCACAAGCCTAAAACAACAACCTTAGATCACTAGAAGCAAAAAAGAAGGAACATGATTAAAGAAGGTATAGAAAACTTAGGACGCAAACACTTTTAGACAACCAACTATGTTATTTTGGAATAAGCTCGACTAGAGCATGCCTAATGCATATAACTTATATGTTAGCCAAAATGTGCTCCGCCTTAACAACCCGCCTCACCACTTTCAGCTCTTTATTGTGCTAATTAAGCTAAACTGGTATGACGTCTGACCATAAGATATGTCTCAAAAAAATTGTACACATGCAACTAAGTAGAATTAATGTATGAGTTCTAACTTTGGCAGTGGCGGACATAAAAAAAGTTTTGCACGCAATAGTTATTGGATGGGCTTTTGGTACTTAGAACCATCAAACCTAAAACCATGAACTTTGTGCTTTGATTCAGGCCATACACTTACAAGCATTACACACGTGGTGATTAAATCACCAGAAGTTGCACATGATTTACGCGGTTGACGAATAGGTGCGTACTTATCCCCGACCACATGCTCAATCTAACCCGTTAATTTCTTTTGATTTTGACCCATTTAACACATAGCATCACCATTGCTTAAAAAAGTAAAGTGATGTAAAATGTGTGTACTACAAATAAAATATTTATAATATCTTACAAAATTAACACATTTGACTATTAGCTTCAACGCGCTTTGACATTTGCGCTTTTGATAGCGAATTTAATTTGGTGGAAATAAGTTTTGATTTAAAAACCTAAAAATCTTAGGCGTCATTCTTTCGTGACAATCCTCGATGGTGAAAGCGTGTTGTAAGAATACGGCCAGGTTCGTATAACTATATTATTAAACAGTTACTTATGAGAACTATGAATGTTGTATGCTATTTGCTGAACTTATTTGTGTTTATCGTTTGTAGGAAAAAGGAAGAGCTCGAATTTATGGCTGGTAATGCCGAAAATGGTTTTATTGGCCATGTGTTGATCGTGGTTAATGGGAGACTCTTTCAATCTACTCGATGCGTTAGATCCCGTAGAAAAGCATCGCATATGTGAGCTTCAAAACGAACACGTTTTCATTTGTAGTTGGAAAGTCGTTCCATATTATACTTTTAAGGTATGATTATTTTAATGCAGTCCAACAAATTACCTGCAATATATATTAATTTTGGTAACTATTCTATGACAATCTAATTAACAATTGCCAAACACCTCTATTGCAGCAAATCAATAAGTTAGATGCTTCATATTTTTTTAATTCAGTAAGGTACACATAAATTGTGTCATTTCGACCTATTTATTATACTGGGTTGATTGGTTCGTGTGGTTGTAGTTAGTGTGTCACATTTGAGATCCATTCCTTTTTGACATGGTATCAAATTCAATTTTTTGTAACATGAATTTTAGGTAGGTGGTGTAGAATCTGTTCCCACAATCTGTACTACCCAAACTGGTATTACATTTTCTCTTAGATCGAAAATAGCGTTAGGTTACTTACAACATCGACTTAATGCGACCATAATTTTTTTTCACATTAGGTTTCTCTCTCTAACGATTTATAGGTGATTTGTTTCTACAACAAATCGACCAAATAAAAAATAACTCAAATTAAATTAAATATTATTAAATAAAAACATTACAATAATAGTTATACTAAAAAGATTGTTAAAAAAATGATTAAATAAGGTTTAATTATAGATTGATCGTTTTTTAACAGAAGCTTGTGATTTGGTTTTTGAGAGGGTAAAATACGTAAAATAAAACTAACTCTAAGAGCAAATGGTACGGTTTGAGCTCTGGGGTGTTGTTTATGGAAAAACTGCTTGTCATGTTAGCTTTTTCCACTATAACACCAAAATCATGAAAAAGGCAAAAATAAGACTCCTTGGGGTTGTGGTAATACAGTGATCCCACTTTTCAAAAAAAAAACCTCGGCGCCAGAACACGAAAACGCCACACGGGGTGTGGTACCTCGCGTAGTCATGTTTTCGCGATAATCTGGGCTGGCGAGACGTGAAAACGCCGTTCGGGGTGTGGTTACACATCGTCGTGGGGTTTTTTGTGAAAACACGAGCCGTACCCGGTGTAAAATGTCGTGAAGAATTAAACGAAACTCAATATATTAAAATTTGGAAATATATTACAAATTTTATCTAATTAAAACTAATCTAATTTAATTAAAAAATAAAAAAGAATAGAAATAAAAGAAAAAGAAAGAAACGACACATTTCAAGTCGATTGTATGGGCGGCTCATTTGGAGAAGGCGATCGATTCTAGTCAGTCGCCTTAACGGTGTCGATCGACTTTGAAATCGTCGACCGACTCGCGATCAATATCGTTGCGACTAGCCTTATATATATAAATTGCGATATATACAATACTTCGATATATGAGAGGGCTCGGTATAGTAACGACGTTGTCGTACGTATCCCGATGTTACTACACCGTTTGTGTATTTTGCCCAAAGGTGTTGGGTCAAGGGTTGGACAGCCAACGCCCGTTGGGGTGTTTTAAAAAAAGTGCCCCTTTTGAGTTTTTTTATTTGTATTTCTAAGTTGGAGATGTTTAAATGTGAAGATTGGCGAGCGTTGGTGTTGCATGTAGAGACACGTGAAGATGATGGTTTTGGAGAAGACGATGGAGAATGGAAACAGATGAAGAAAAAAAAGCTAGTCCAAAAACTTAATACTATTAAGCCCATAAATAAAAGCTCAAGTTTTTTTTAACATCTATATGTATACTATTAAGTTTATTATTTTTTAAACATGTGTTTTGTTAAATATTATTTTCGAGTGTTTTTATTATTATTATTTTATTATTATTATTATCAACATCACTTTATTAGAATAATAGGATTTATAAAAAGTTAGTGGGGAGCCGAAAAATTATTATTATTATTATTATTATCTTTTATTAGAATAATAGGATTTACAAAAAGTTAGTGGGGAGTCGAGATACTATTTGGGCTCCCACTCCTTTAGCTATAGCGAAACTGATCCTATTAAAAATGTGAATAGCAACACGTGCTCCAAGATCTTGAGTCATGGAGAAACTTCGGATCCGCTTTAGTATGCTCACAACATCCTTCTCAAGTTCTCCAAAAGAAGAGAAAGAGAAAGGGAGAAAACCGTATCCAATATCCGCGTACTTATTATTTATTATTTTTATTATTATTATAACATCACTTTATTAGAATAATAGGATTTACAAAAAGTTAGTGGGGAGCCGAGATACTATCTGAGCCCCACTCCTTTAGCTATAACGAAACTGATCCTATTAAAAATGTGAATAGCAGCACGTGCTCCAAGATCTTGAGTAATGGAGAAACTTCGGATCCGCTTTAGTAAGCTCACAACATCCTTCTCAAGTTCTCCAAAGGAAGAGAAAGAGAAAAGGAGAAAACCGTATCCAATATCCACGCACTTAGCCTCATACTTGACACGTTTACGCTTTGCTGCCTCAATCACTGCACGGCCTGGAACAAAATCAACCATCCCAGATTGCGTCAAGGGAGATGACCCTGTGAGATCCACACATATAACAGTACCTCTATCCCACGAGTAAAGCAACATATCAGTTGGGCGTAATGGTTTGTCCCGGCCTCCACCCAATCAAATATCAACCTCTTTACCCATTGAAATCCCTGACCGAACACAAATGTCAACAAGGGTATCTCTCACAACGATATGCCGATGTTTAATACCAACAATACCAGCACATGATATAGCATGATCACCATAAATATCCCCAGTAAAGACCCTGGAACAAGCTAAGCACAGCTTTGGAACAGAAAATAAGGGAACACCTAACCGATAGCATAATACACATCGGTAAGTCCTAGGGTTCATAGTCTGTCTCAGGCCAGAAATCGGAACCACCCTAAGCCAATCAGAAGTATGGTCCTCCATTTGAGACTTCCATAAAGCCATCTATCGAGTAGATAAGGAAAAAGTAGTTTCGGCCATTTGAGTAACATGTGTGAAATATATATCTGCCAATTTCTTCATAAGTTTTGGGGCAGCGATCTCACTTGGGTTACTCAAAAGGTCAATCTTCATTTCCGAATTAAAGGTACTAAACGCGTCATCAAAGGCATGCCCATAGGTAACAATATCAGAATGTCGAAGCAACATAGATTAGAAGTTAGCATACTGAAGTCTAGACGCAAGAAATGCATAGTTCAAAACATCACCTGCAGAATAAACACCAAGCCCCCCCAAATGCAAAGGGTAAAGTGGCAAGCCTCTGTTGGGAATAAATTATAGCCAATCTACTTGAGCGCTGACAAGAGTAAAACAAGCGTTGACAGGATCAAAACAAACGCTGACAGCTCAAGCGTTGACAAGATAAAGTCAAGCGTCGATACATTGAAGACAAGCACTGATGGGAAGATATACTTTACGCGTTTATTGTATTCTAGATTACTTCTAGTAAAGATAGGAACAACAATGTATTTTCTATATTTATCTTTACCTAGAATAGCTGATACGTAGATTATTGTACAAGGCTTCTTATGTCTATAAAAGAAGACCTTTAGGTTAATGTTCAATATAAGTTTTCATACGTAAACTACTTTCATTGTAAGCAAGATTGATATCATTAATCAAAGTGAAAGTTTGTTTATATCATTGTGTTCTTGTTTAAGTGTTAATTTCGCATAACACTTAGATTGTCATAAACATATACAAAGGTTTCTCTAAGTGTATTACTTGATCTAATCTCGTATACATAAAGCTAAATCGATCTAAGTTTGGGATCAACAGCCTCCACTGCCAATCACCAAATTCCGGTCCAGAAGCAGTAATAATACGCTCAAGAGCATAACGAAATAAAGAAAACGGTATTTCTGTTATTATTTTTTTTTTTTATTTTTTTTTTTATTTTTTTTTAATAATAATTATCATTATTATTATTATTATTCCAATAGTAATAATAATGATAATATTATTATTATTATTATTATTGGGTGAGGTTATTTTCAGAACCAAATAAATGTACACAACTGCGAGAACCACATTTTTACTCTTAAAATGTACATGTATATTCATCGAGTTAGTTCATTAGGAAGAAATACATAAATTTTTATTGTCGTAGGTCACTAGGAACATGTATCTTAGGACCATGCACATGTATTTGTTTTGTATGTAATATAACTATCTTTTCGTTGGATAATATGAAAACACATGTGCACTATTCATATCGCTCATAATACTCGGATCTATAATCAATTAAACAATTATTAATTGTTAATTTAAACATAATAATGAAAATACATATGCATTGTTAAGAGTATAAAGGTGGTTCTCGCAGTTCTGTACATTTATTTGGTTCTGAAAATAACCTTACACTATTATTATTATTATTATTATTATTTTATTTTTTATTATTATTATTATAAACCATCACTTTTATTAGAAACAAAAAGGGATTTACAACAAATTGGATGGGAGTCGAGATACTATCTGCGCTCCCACCCCTTTAGCAATGGTAAAACCTATTCTATGAAAAATATGTACAGCAGCGCGCGCTCCAATGTCTTGAGCTTTTGAAAATCTCTGAATCCGCTTCAGCAACGCAACTGCATCATCCTGTAACTCCCCTAAAGAAGAAAAGGAGAAAGGAAGAAACCCATATCCGAGAGCTGCACACTTAGCCAAATACTTGCATCGTTTACGTTGTGCAGCATCAATCACAGCTCGGCCAGGTACAAAGTCATTCATCCCCGTACGAGTCAAAGGAGAAGAACCAGTCAGATCAACACACACATCTTTACCTCCATCCCAAGAATAAAACAAAATATCTGCCGGACGTAGGACATTATCAGGTCCACCATCTAATCCAATATTAACTTCCTTTCCGACAGATATCCCTGAACGGTAGCATATGTCAGCAAGAGTATCACGAACCAAATTGTGACGATGCTTAATCCCAACGATGCCAGCACACGATACGGCATGATCCCCAAATATATCCCCATCAAAAACCCTAGAACAAGCTGAACAGGGCTTCAAAACAGAGAACAAGGGAATACCTAAGCGATAGCACAAAACACATGGATAAGACCTCCCATTCATAGTCTGACCTAATCCGGGGATAGGAACCGTCCTAAGCCAGTCAGACGTATGATCCTCCCTCTGAGATGCCCATAAAGCCAACTGACGAGCAGTTAAAGCGAAAGTGGATTCGGCATTCTTAATAACCCGAGCAAAATATATATCTGCCATTTTCTTCATGAGTTTGGGGGCAGCGACCTCACTCGGATTACTTAGAAAATCAATCTCCATAACCGAGTTAAACACACGTAAGGCATCATCAAACTGGAGTCCATAAGATCTAATATCAATGTGTTGAAGTAACTTAGACTGTAAATCAGCTGACTGTAACCGAGAAGCAATAAAAGCATAATGCAATACGTCACCCGCAGAATAAACGCCCAACCCTCCAAAGGAAAAGGGCAACGTAGCAAGTCTCCACTGCCAATCACCAAATCCTGGTCCAGAAGCAACAAAGATACGCTCCAAAGAAGAACGGAGTGCCAAATCAAAAGAACTTTGGGCAGACTTGAAAGCACAAGGTGAACAAGTACGCATAGCAAAATATAACTTGGAAATACCGGCACATGAACGAAGAAGCAGCAACTCACATTGGGGGTCATTAATTTTGGCCACAGCATCCATAAGCTCAATAGTCTTAACCGCACGCTTCAACACAAGCTTATTACAAAAATCAAGATCTACACTCATGAAAAAAATGATATATTTGTTTAGGAAGTTTTATGAAAAATAAAGAAAAACGGTGTTGGTTGGTGTTATAATTACAGGAGTTGGTGTTGTTTTTGTGTTATACTTATGTGACGTTGAAATGACAGTACTTTTTTGATATTGAGGTGTTACCATACCTAGCTTTCTCATAGCCTACAATACAAATGTTTATATCTTCAAAGCTTGCAACATTTTTACGTAAGACGTTTTGTTCGTATCACCACAAAATGTGTGACATGTGCTAATAAATTAAACGTGTAAAAAGTAAATAATCACGAGATCATCAAAAACTTATTCTTATCGATTTATACTAAAGAAGTCGATAAAATTATTTTATTATATTTTATTAAAAATATAAAAAAAGTAAGCAATATATGTGAACAATAAAACTCTATCATTAATCAATATTTTGATAGCAAAATAGTAAAAATTTTAATGACTCGTTTATTTAGTAGACAAAATATGTGAGTTTTTATACCTACTTATATATTCGGCTTGTTTTTGCAACGAAATATTATAAAAGTTTTTTATTTCATTAGTAAACAAAACTATTATTAGGTAAATGATTTTTATTTTGTAGTACACGTTAAATTTATTTGTCAGTTTAAATTGGACCTATAGCAACAACGCATGTATACAAAATACTAATAGGCATTAATATATACTCCCTTCGTCTAAATATTATTGCTTACCTTTCCTTTTTAGATGTCCTAATTTAATTATCTACTATTAATAATGGAAAGAAACGTTTTATAAAGTTTATTATATTATTTTACTTAAGGGTAAAATTGATATTTTGTCAAAAATTAAAAGAGATAATGTTGAAATAAACGTATATTTTAATTAAACTGTGTGGTTTTTTTTTGTGACAATAATTTGAGATGGGAGAAATACTGAACAATTTATGTAAAAACTTGTTGGTGCACGTATTTAAAAATAATATTAGTATAAAAGATATTTTACATAAATACTAAATTGAATGCCTTGCATTGGCTTTGCATGCTTTCTTAAATAAGATTTGGGTTGGTCGTAGACTATCTACACCACAGATATTCTAGACGCACACGTCCATGTAAACTTTGTTGTTTTGTTTGATAATGTCAACTTGCTCATCAGATTCTTTATATCCTAATTTTCTATATCGCGCAAGATAGAAATCAAACTGTATATTCGAATGGATTGTTTTATGTTTACATCAGATTCTTAATTATATTTTATATTGCAGCACCGCACTTGCATATATCATTTTACGAGAAAGATTGCATATATTGGGGATCTTGGCGACTGTGTGACGTGGGTTCTGTAACAGTGGTCTTGCACGCGCTACAAGAACGTGACATTGAATCAGTGACGGGACTATATTAGTAGTATGTTCGGCTAATAAAGGTGAAACTTTGTGGACTATAGATGTCTACAGTTAGAGTTGAACTAAGGACAAGTATTATGGTTTAATGTGTTAGCTTTCATTTCTCAAATCAGAACTGTGAATGCGTAAAGCCATTGAGGTGTGGCAAGTAATTAATAGAAATTGGTTACTGGTACTACTACTCTGGTATAAATATTTGTTGTTGTAACAATCTTTAAGATTATAGGCAATGTTTTCACAAGTCTTTTGTTGTGGGGTTTATTCGGATTTAGTTATCTGTTTGTATTTACTTTTGTCTATCTATATGTAACTGTTAATCTCTTAACTAGCTTGAATTTTTGTGTATACGGGTGTCAGAAAATACAACTTTAGCAGCTGATGTCACCGTATCATGTTTGGAGCTCGTAAGACACCGAACATTTAAAACAATTGAATAACATAACCCAAAAACCACACAAACAAACACCACACACCAAATTCGAAAGCATTGATAATCTTGAGTTGTCCGAAACAACTAAAATGTACATGATATGTCTATGGATTTATACTTTTATCATATCATAATAAAATTATATAAGCCAATAAGTTTCAAAATAAGCCACAAATTAGAGGCTTACGAAACATAAGATCAATTCGTCGTACGTTTCATAAGTCGAAATAAACACCCCCTTAATCAACAATTCACCAAGATAGAAAAGTCAAGTTATAAAAACCCAACTGAACTGGATTTAAATTGCTAGATTCGCAATTCTAACGTTCACCAAAATAATAACTGAGAGATTAATTATCTTGCAAGAAAAAACAACCATTTAAAAATATCCTACATAGATGAAATCCTTGATCGGTCTTCTTCTTTCATGTGCGCCTGTTTAACCCATAAATAATAAAGAATCGGCAAAAAGTTCCCCATCCTTGTTTAAAAAGTATCAAAAAATACTCATGTTTATCAAAATGGGCAAAATTTACCACCTCTAGGTACTCCCTGGCCAAGATGGTCCGGGAAGACGAGTTAAATGCTTGGTTCGAACCTAAAAAAACTTTTATAAATTAGTTCGAATTAGAATTATTTTTTTTTTTTGTTATTTAAGCTCAAGTTTGAGAATTACTTTTAAGATTTAACTATTTTCTTTAATTTTAGTAAAAAAAACTTTCAAGTTTTAAATTCTCGTATAAAAGATCTAATAAGATAAGCTTATTTATTAATTTAAGCTTTAGCTAGAAAACTCGTTCACAATAATTTAAATCTTTCTATAATACTCAAACTAGAGTTTATATAACTTACAATAAACAACAACTTGCATTTTAATTAGAGTGTGCTTGTTAGTGGTAGTGACTGAAGTAAATGGTGGGTAGGAGCAAGATCTCATTACTAGAAAATATGGCATCAGCAACGAACGTTTTCATCGCTATTTCATCTCTGAATCCCTTCTACGACGGAATAGTAACGAATAAACTCCGTCGCAAAAAAGGGCCTCACAAATTTTTTGTGACAAACTTAGTGACAGAAGTGTTTGAGTTCAGTGACGGATTGTTGGTCTCAAGTCCCTTACTAGTGTTTTTTTTGAACGGCGAGTTAGTAGTTAGTGATTCGAGCTTACAGTGACAACCAATTAGGCAGTATGCAAGCCTCGAACCTTCTCCTTAAGGGATAAACCCCACTCCTGCTTCTTAATTCGGGCCCCTGAAGGTTCTTAGTGTGACTCGAACTCGATACCTTTCCAAGAATACCTCCGCAAGTCCCTCACTGGTTACTCTAGAAAGTTACTTAAATAAAATTTGATTCGACCATAAAGTGACGGCCTGGCGACAAAGTTTCTGTCGCTAAGAGTAACGACGAAGCAATCGCTATTCCATCTCTAATAATTGGCCAACCATTTTTGTCATTAGCACATCGCTACTAGATACATATATTTATCGTTATCCGCCACTAAAAGTTTTGTCTCAAAACCATGACTAACTATTTGTTGCTTAAATCCACACAATTGCATAGCATATTTGAGCAAACCCATCTCTAACTAGAGCTATTTAAAAATCTTTTCAGGATAATATATGTCGCCAATCATTTGTTCAAGATGGCACACAAACAAATATGACACTGACAATATAGTCAAGATGGCACATAAACTAATACGAAACTGATAACAAACATATTCAAATTAAATAACAAGCATATTCGAAAGAGAACTAACATCTCATGTTCGACAACATAAAAGGAAATGGAACCAAAGAATCTCTCTTACATAAAAGTAAAGAGGGCCTAAATGGATTAAAAGCTTTCCATAAAGTGTAATGGTTGATGTTCAAGATGTAGTGCAACTTGCATTACCTTGCTTTGTTTTTGTTTGGCGGGTAACACGACTCGTGATACCATGATCAACAAGCATAGCTTGAATTTATGCATGCATTTCATAGTTGATTTGTTTAGCATTTCTTCTTTCAGCTCTCCGCGCATTTCTTCCTTGAGCTCATTCTTCATTTATTCCTTGAGCTCGACTTTCATTTCTTCCTTTAATTCTTCCTTTAGCTCTCCAACGAACACAATCAAGACAGTTCCAGAAATTACCAAATTCAAATATTAGTTTTTTGACATATAGGTTTAGGGTCATACAAATATCAATCATATTCCATAAAGAAAATAAAAATATGTGGACAAAGCAATACCACATAGACCATAAAAGTGATACAGAAAATTCAAATATATTAACAAGTCTCTTATAACTAATATGAACGAAGTGATAGCAAAATTATTACCTCCATTTGTGAGGTGCATGAGATTGCTTTTTAAAGCTGATTATGGCAACGAAATAATCCGTTGCATTGAGCTACTATCAAACTATCAATAAAAAATTGCTTAGTGCCCCAACTAATCTAAGCATATTTGTGGTTCCAACATCTCAAAAACATCCTTAAGTGTTGCATTATAACTCAATAAGAACATAAGTAGGTTTTTTAACAACAATAGCATAAGTACATATGTTAAGCCTTTTCAAACATCCATGTAGCCAAAGAGTGATAGAAGAGTTCTGAACTATGCCAAAGGAGTTTATATATAGGAACAAAGACTTAGGCCTACGTAGGAAATAGGTGCCAACTGGTTTTTAATATTTCATGGCTATACGAGTGCCTAAAAGTTCACATATTTTCAATATTTCATGCCTAGCTGGTGTTGAACAAGGGTTCTAACCTAGAATGTAATAAATTAAAGATATGTGATACTTCTAGTAGTAAGAAAGCAAAGGATTGAGAAACTTGAAGGTGTTTGTATATAAAATAAAAGGAACACACCTGAACATCTTTCGACCTCGAGGATAGAGCACCAGTACACCTTGTAGCTCAAAGAGTTCATCAGCATTTGGGGGCGTTTATGTACTTGTTTTCGTAAAACTTTTGTAAGATCTAAAAGGAATACAAAATAATACCTTAGAATTTTGAACTCTACAAAACAGATACTCAAATAATAAAAAAATAGAAAACGCAAATGAAAATATAAGTAGAATCTTACGAATTTTCTTTTATGTTAAGAAATTGCAATTGAGCCAGCATAATGTTTCGACACAAAACCTTCTCACGGTGTTTCGATTGTTGCTACCTGAAGTTCTGCTATAGGGCTCGGTCAAGTGTCAAAAATCTTGATCGTAACCTGAGTGATACTATAAGGATTGAATAAACCAAAAGGTCAGAACCATTAGGTAATAATTATTACCAAGTAGTTATGGTTTCTGAAATAATGGTTCCAGAAAGAAGGATTGAGTAATTACCAGTGCTACTATAAGGCTTATGTAATAATGGTTTCTGACATTTTGCCCGAACAATCTGAATTTGAGGGAACACCTTCAATTTTTGAACCAGATCTTCTTAGTCATGCCTGCACATATGAATAAAAAGACATTTAAGAGTAAGGAGCTGCTCACAAAATACCTCTCCTCTTAAGAATTCGCATTTCATATACATTCGCATAAAAATGTGTGAACGACTAGTTACACTCGAAAACAAAAACTCATAAGAATGACTATGGATTTTATAAAGCATACGTTATCTTATTAAAATATCAAGTATCGTAGAAACAATAAGTACACAAATAGGGGCATATAAATAACTCAAAGATTGGATAATTTTCGATGAGGGAATTAACATGGTATATACTAAACGCGCTCCCTACACAGAACCACCAAAGCAATAAGTACACATAAATTACTAAAGTACACAATGGTAATTAGATGATCTGTTGTGAAACGCAATCCCAAACACCCCTTAGGGGTGTTTTTCTAAGCTTATTTTTTGGGCTTATAAGCTTATTGAATATATGATAAGCTCATAAGCTTGTTTTATGAGCTCATTGGCTTATCCGCTTGAGATTATGCTTTTATAAACTTATAAGCATAAGTGAATAAGCTCATGGCCTAAAAAATTAAGAATGTATCCTTATTGAACTTTCAACAAGCTCACAAGCCCATCAAATAAGGTTAGTCAAACACCCCTCAAATGCATTATTATGTTTATATCTATTGAATGTTTGAAAATGTTTTATTTGAAATAATGAACTTCAACATATTAGCTATCACAACTCTATATTTGCTTGCACTGTAGTTGTTTCTCGATAGTAAATATGTCATGTACTCATGCCTCATTTATTTACTATTAGTTATGGGATGTTTCTTGTTGATGTATTTGGACATTTGGAATTACTTTTTTAGTTATGATTTTATTTTTCTCTAGGCCATCAAGTTTGGAGCCAGAAACAAAACAAAACAGCTTGCCAGTTATGCCAGATAAGAAGAATAAACAAGGGAGAAAAATAAAGTCGTATCTATTTTGGCTAACTCTGTTCACTTTTTTGATGTATGCTCTTACATGTTTTGAAACCTTTCTCATAATATTTAATAACCTTTCAAGTAACCACAGTTTTCATACTTGTAGTTCTATTCCAAACTAACAATGTTAGTTGCTAAAGTGCCAAACTAATAGATTAACTGTCACAAAATTTACTTTTCATGTGACTTTGCAAGTCATCAATGTTAATTGTGAAATCTCCCAGCAATGCTAAAAAGAATAATTTTCACAAAATAAGATACAAGAGAAGATACTATAAAGTTTATTAACATGTGCAAAGAATAGATACAGAAGAATTCAATAAAGCTTGCATTTCAAAACTTAAATTATTTCTTTCCATTGTGGTTCAGGTCACCAAGGTCCACTTCTTCACTAAAGACTGCCCCACAACACAAAAGAGGAGTAAAGGTAACCATAAACTTGGTCTCTACTTATCATATACTGCATATCTCTACTTCCAAAACAACAACCTGATGTTGGTCATTTGATGTTTCCATTGGGTAGGTTTTACAAAGGAGGATTACGAGACTAGAACCAAATTAACTTATGTTAATCTTTGAGAGGTGAATTATTTCATAATACGGTCAACGTTTTAAAATAGTAACGGACTTTTGCTTTGTTTCATGTTTTAATGTTGTTTGAGCGGGTCTCTAATAGTAGTTGAAGCTATATATTAAAAAACTTTAATTTTGATAAAACTTGGAAAAATGATGAGAAATAAAATAGTTATGGTCACTCTTAAAACAATTACCAAAAGTGAAACACTTTGTAACATTCTTTATTAAAATGGAACATAAGTAAAATTTTGTTGCTATATAATGACGTTAATCCTTTTATTTCACATATCACGTCATTTTCTTGAACTGGAATCTAACATACTACTTTGTTATAAGTTTGGCCATGGAATATTTTGGATTTGCTACAACAGTGAGGTATTTGAGCACTTTTCCTTTTAAGCAATGTAAACTTTTTCAATCCAAAAGGGGCTATGTAAATAATAGTAAATTAATGAAATTGTTTAATACTAGTTTAATAATAATAATATGTCCTAGTTGATGAAAAAAAATCTGTTATAGAAGTTGCAATAATTTTCTTGATTTCTATCTGGAAACAGATGAGTGACTCATTGTTTGAAGTACATACCAGTTGGCCGACTCGAAAGAAACCGTGAGTTGAATGTTTCATTTTAGTTTATGTATATATAAGTTCTCTTCAATTGATATGATACTTTTACACATCACATATATGAGATCTTACACATCTCAAATGGAGTGTCTTTTCATGAATATGCAGTCTCTTTGAAGAAAAGCGAGAGACAAAAAAGATTTGTAAGCCGCAAAGATGATACGTGAAGAGTTTGTTAGGATGGTCGATATAATATATACTATTTGAGTTTAGATTTTATTTGTCAAGTCAATTCTGGTCTAATACGATTTCTATTGTTCCATACAGAATGTGCCCATTTACCAAGCATCCCTAGTGGAAGATTGATTGCAGAATTTGCCAACAGTCAGTGATATTTTTGTCAGATAATACCAATGCTTAGCAGCTGGAAGGGTTAAATTAGTATAAACAAAGCAACCCTTATTATTTAAGGAGATGAATTACATCTAATTGAAAGAACCCTAAATTACTTACATATGATTGAAATATAAAAAAATACCTAATTAACTATAATTATACAATCAAACTCAATGAATCAAACATCCTAACATTAAATTAGAACTAGATGATGTAAAATAGTGAAGGGTGTATGAAAATACCTTGATCTGTGTTCGCGTATGTCTCCGGCATATGGCCGAAGGCATGACACTGTCACCGAAGCAGTTGTCACGTAGGAAAGAGACAACAAACAAGATCCCCCATATCTCGGGAGACCTTGTTTTACCCAACAGGCAAGGCTTTATCCAATGGATCCAGCCATGAACCGCCGTCTGCTTTACACTGTTTCTGACCATAAGGTACTGTTCATGGTACATGTCTCGATGACATGACTACTCAGCCATGTATGGTTTTACTTTGGGTATAAATACCCCAAGGCATTTACTACACACAACAACACATACTACATCACACAATTCTACTTAATAGTATTCCTCTGGTATTCCACACCGGATACCACTCCTATGATAGTTACTTACTCTCACGCCGGAGCTTGGTCTCGGGTTCACACCTGGGGCGAGTTAACGTGCGTTCTATTATTGCAGGATAGACCTAACCTACAAGCATACCATACACGAGATCGAAGCTTAATATTCTCGGGCCAAGTGCCTGCGGAAATTTGTTTCAACATTTGGCGCCATCCGTGGGACCCTAAACTCGAATCTCCAACTAGCTATTAATGCTAGGACCTTCTGGGAGCGGGTCTCCTTTGATCATATCACCAGAGCGTGATAATACCACCGTGGGAGGAGAAACAGAAACGCCTTCCACGTTGCAGCAGAAGATTCTTGATACTGTAAGTGAGTTGCGGAATTTGGTAGGACGCTATAATGTCGTTGGGCAAAAGCCACTTATGCCTATGAAGTTGATCTTCGACGAAGAGCCGCATGATACTCATAGGGAAAAACCGAAGCTTCAAAGACTCACAAATCTTCTGATATGTCAGCCGAAGACTTACAAAAACCTTTCAAGGATGTCGTCTCTTCACCATTCACTGGGAAGATCATCCAATTCTCGTCACCAAAACACATCCTCCCGGCAACACTGAAATTGTACACCGGTGCCACAGATCCGAACGATCACATAACACGTTTTGCCGGTGCCGCCAACTCAGGGGAATGGCCCATGCCGGTATGGTGCAGATTTTTCCAACAGACATTGGATGGAGCAGCCGGAGGATGGTTCGGAAGATTGCCACCGGGCAGCATAGGGCATTGTGACGATCTGAGGGATCAATTCTTAGAAAGGTTCGCCTTGAGAAGGAAAAGTCACAGGAGCCCCATGGAGATCACAAGTAACGTGAGGAAGGCTCATGAATTGCTCCTAGCGTTCAAAGAAAGATGGACTGATGAAGCCAGCTACATACAAGGGGTCCCGGAATGAAAATTTCCTCCTTTACCGCTGGAATTAAGTGCCCAGAGTTGTCCCGACGTTTCTCCGATGATGAGCCAAAAACCATGGCTGAAATGTTCATAAGGTTCGATGACTTTGCTAAATCCGAAGAGGCTTATAGGAACACAGAAATGACACAGGGTGAGGGATGCGAAAGAGGTGGAAAGAGCATAAAGGAAGATAAATACTTTTCAGGAAAGAACTCCAACCGCAACAAAAACAAAGGTGATTACAGACCGAAGCCTGCATATTCACCATATCTTCCACCAATGAATCCAAATAATGCAAGAAGGAATCAATATCAATGCTCCAGCCTCGAGACGTTGACAAAGTTTCCTAAAGAAATTTTAGCCACAGAATTACATCTTCATTTACCTCAGCCTCCACCCACAAAAGGCATGGTCCGCCCAGAAAACATGGACAAATATTGTGACTATCATAGGGAGAAAGGTCACCTCACTAACGATTGTCATCAGTTGAGAAAACAACTAGAGGCAGCACTTGAATCAGGAAAGTTAAACCATTTAGTTAAGGATTTGAGGGGAAGAGTGAACAAAGGAAACCAGGGAAAAGGAAATGGAGGAGGTGAATACAATGACAAAACAATAAACATGATAAGTAACATGTATTGTGGGATGAATCAAAAGGAAGTATGCAAGATCGAAGTCGATTGGATGAATGCTCTAATATACTTCCCTCCGGTTACCGAAGCTGAGGCTTCAGACGATCCTTTGATATTCGAAGCAGAAGTAGAGGGTTATTGGGTGAAGCGTGTATTTGTTGATGAAGGTGCAGCTATGGAGGTAATGTTTGAGCATTTCTTTATGAATTTGGATCCAGATATCAGACGAAGGCTAACACCGGACCCTGTTAAAGTCCTGAGTTTCTCGGGTGAGGAAACTGCACCTTTGGGGAAAATCGAGCTAGAAGTAACATTCGGGTCACTTGACATGGAAAGAAAAACAAAAATGACTTTCTGTGTGATCAGAGCTCCATCACCTTACAATATCATCTTTGGTCGAACCGGAATCAGAGAGTTGAGAGCCATACCTTCGACAATACACTCTGCAATGAAGTTCCCCACTCCTGGTGGCATCGCCACATTAAAAACAAAAGCAAGAGCAGTCTTTGAATGCAGGGTGATCGAAGATGGCCAAAAGATAGCAAAAGAGAAGGCTACGGCCGTGGGGAAGGAGTTAGATAAATGGGTTGCTTTCGAAAAGTTCAATCAGCAAGAAAGGATAGAAGGGGAGATGACAAAACAAATTATCGTCCATCCCGGGTATCCGGAATAGTTGGTGACCATCAGAAGACTGTTCACAAAAAAGTACATATTGCAACTAATAGACCTATTAAAGAATAGCACACACGTCTTCGCTTGGGAGCCATCAGATATGACGGGAGTCCCCAAGAGAATTATCAAACACTCACTCAATGTGGATCCAGCAAGAACCCCAGTGTCCCAAAAAAGAAGAACTTTGGGTGAAGAAAAAAGTCGAGCAGTCCAAAGGGACGTGGCAGATCTATTAAAAGCTGGAATTGTGAGAACAGTTCGGTACCCTACCTGGATCTCTAACCCGGTCCTCGTAAAAAAGCCGGATGGTGATTGGCGAATGTGTATTGACTTCAAGAACCTTAACTCTTCATGTCCTAAGGACTATTATCTCCTACCTGACATTGATTTCAAGATTGGTTCGGTCATGGGCTTCAAGTTCAAATGTTTTCTCGATGCATACAAGGGATACCACCAGGTACTCATGGATAATGAAGACGAAGAAAAAACGGCTTTCTATACGGATGAAGGAACATTATGTTACACCAAAATTCCTTTTGGACTCAAGAATGCCGGATCCACATACCAACGGCTGGTATACTCTGCATTCCGGTCACAAATAGGAACAAACTTAGAAGCCTATGTTGATGATCTGATGATCAAGAGCAAAACTGAAGAGAATATGATTGAGGACATCAAGGAAACATTTGATAACTTAAGGAAAACTAACATGAAGCTCAACCCAAAAAAGTAATCCTTCGGGGTGGAAGAAGGAAAGTTCCTGGGATACATGGTGACTTCGGAAGGAATCCGAGCGAATCCTAAGAAGACGAAGGCCGTCTCAGAAATGCAATCACCAAGGACATGGAAAGAAGTGCAATCTCTTAGTGGAAAGCTAGCAGCTTTAAAACGTTTCTTGTCCAGGTCAGCAGTGAAGAATATTGATAATCTTATGAATCAATGAAGTGGGTTGAAGATTTCTAGAGAGAGAAACTAGTGAGAGAAAGTAAGAGAGAAATATGTGTTTTTCATTAAAGTGATAAAATGGAAAATCAACAACCAACCCCTTTCCATGGTGGAAAGGGGTATTTATATCCAAGCCACTAATGGGCTTGGGCTGACCCATGACAAGCCCATGGGTCGGTTTCTTACTTAACTTAATAAGCACACTTTAACTACGAGCTATACAACATTAATAATATTGTGGAGTGACCGATACTTCTAATATACGTTAAAAACGTATTTCTAACAATCTCCCCCTAAGGGAGGTCACTCCACGTTACACAGTTCTAAACCTAGCATACTATACTAAGTCTTTGTTCTTCAGCTCGTAGTCTTTTCTTCTTTCTTTTTGTTGTGAATATTTTGATTTGATCTTTTAGGCTTTTGGCTTGAGAGCATTGTTCTTTTGACCAATCACGTGCGATCTTTGCCTTCTTGTGAATCTTGCCTCCTCGTGACTCCATGTTCCACACACTTATGTCTTTTGTTGAATTCTCGAAAGCTTCAGAGTTTGGTACAGCGGAAGACTTCATTTTGCACTTTCTTGAATTTTGCTGAACTTTGATGCCGAAAAACATAAGCATGTGGGAACGACTTCAGCTGGTACACCGCAACGCCACCGTCTTCGCAGCAACATAATAAGACACGAATGAAATGGCTTAGAACATTTCATTCTAAATCGGTAGTGTTTTACCTCCGGTCGGTGAAGACCGTTGGACGATATTAGATATCGTACCTGTGACGGATAGTTTCAATTAAGTAACTTCCTGACAGGATTTCGTGGGTAAACCCGTTCTCTTTATTCGACGATCACTAAGCTTGACTGCGAACATAAAGAGTGAATCACTTGGATAAATTATCCTTGTGATTGAAGCCGTTAATTCATGAAACCTGGAACAAGTGAATTTCAGTTAAGATTTTCACCATCGTTGCTTTCCAGTTATCACGAGCTTAATTCATAAAGAATCTTGCAGGTCACCTACCAAGTGTTGTTTGATGTTAACACTAGAAGGATTTCCACTCGTCACTGTGATCACTAAAGAGTCACTCTAAGTGTTCTGGCAAGATCATATGATAATGCGTAGAGGCCTGGAACGATTTTAAGTTCAATTAAGAATTAAACTATTGTTTCTTTCCAGTTTTTCACAAGATTGGTTCTTAAAGAACCGCACGTGTAACCTACCATGAACTTGTTTGATGTTGGCTCAAGCAGGATTTCCATCTTCATTGTAATACTTGCGTATTACTCGGATGTTCTGGCAATATTACAAGAATACTACGTAGGACTCATAAAAAATCTCTTACTTTTCACAGTGTGTGAGAAAGCAAGAATAAATGGAAAGTGTCCTAATGAGACTTTTGATGATCTCGTGGCTCTAGACTCGATAGTGCGTTTTAATTTAGTGAGCGATGGCTGGAGAGGAGTGCCACCTTTTCAATATCAGTCTATTCGGAGTGAATAAACCAATAGATAACGTGTTGATCTCTGTGTGATTAAAACAAATACCTTTTGAGAGATATTTGAGTTAGCTGGGAAGGGTTGTGCATTGCATCACTGGGTCCATGATGTCTTTCTTCAATATCGTGAATCATTAACAAATGGTCTCAATAGCATATGTATTGACCCGGTTTTTGCCTAAAGTTGTAAGGAGGGCTTCTTTCTTTACACCCTTTATCTTTACAATTCTTTTTCATTCTTCAACCCCTTCAATGCTTACCAATACGTCATAACTAGCACCTTGTTGTGATTGTTCCAGTGCTAGCTTAAGTACTTGGTCAGCATTCAGCTACGTTCACAATCTTTCTCCAACTTTCCTAGGACTTCTAATTCTATCTAGGGAATTGTCCTTGGGAAGATTCCATCGGCTCTGATGAATCATTGGACTAAACATTCGTCGTGAATTAAGCGTGTTTTGGGAAAGTATAGCCACCATGAAAAAACCTTGAAAATCACTTAAGGTACTTGTGATATTGAAATCAAAAGTTTTGTACCTTAGGTGTTTTGTTCATCAAAAACGCTCCCCCTTAACACGTGCTTTACACGTATTAAGTTGGATTATCGTTAAGTCTTTTTCATCTTTTAGCCAAGTATCATTTAAGTCTCCTTAATCCCATTTTTCTCCCCTTATCCAAAATGTTAACCATTAATATTTGGGATATTGAATGGATTAACCGGTCTTTCGGTAAAAATGAAATCGATGTTTGGCCATAGAACATGTTAATGCTCCCCCTTAAATTAATAAGGGATAGTTGTAGTGCTTTAGTATGATATATTTTGAAAGATTTAGAATCTCGTGAGAAATTCTTGAAAAATTATCATACCTTAACACTACATCAATCCGTAAAAGCAGAATATTCACAAATTTACATATTCACAATTAAAAACCAATATAGAGTAGACCTGAAATGTACGATCCATTAGATGGATCGTTGCAGTAACTTGTGGTGCACTCCATATGGTCTACCACCAACGAACCTTTCTAAGCTCCTCATCAATCTACGTTCCCGGAGCTTTTGATCAATCTTCTTGATCACATATTTCGCCATTTGCCAATAACCCGGATGCCAGTCCTCAGTCATCTCTGGTAAAGACCCACCAGAATTGAGATGCTCCAATTTTCCTCTGACGTATATGAGAGTCCCATCACTGTACTTATAAAGCTCACCTACCCTCATAAACTTCATTATCCCACGACTGTTCAAGTAGAAAATCCCGTAACTCGGAACAGTAATGCCGGTATAAGGACATCTTGTGACATGTTGAGGTAGAACTTGGTTCATTGGACGGGTCAGGTTAAGCTTCCTTTGGTAGCTTTCAACTCCCAATTCAAGATCTTCAACTCGTTTCTTGATAACAACGCTTCGTGTGAACATACGAAGTGCTGTACTCAAGGCAATGATTTCTTCACGAGTAAGATGGGTGAGTTGATCTCGGGTCATCATAAGCAACATGTCTTCGATATCTTCAAGGCGAATGATAGAAAAATCTCCCTGCTGTATTGTGTATTCTCTGTCATCCTCCCTTTTTAGACGAATCTCCGTCACATAATGATAGCCATTCTTGGCTTCGGTTTTCAGCCCTAAAATACTGGAGATGCGAATATCGGATCTAACGTTACTTCCTGAATTGGCTAAGCAGCAACCTCTGTACGCCCTTCGGACTCGTTCGTCCCAATGTGATGCACCTATAACAGCATACATATCATAATTACGAGTTACCTTTGGGACCCAGACTCGGTTTACCTTTTCCTCGATCCAGGGTATTGTCCCCCAATTAGCAGCTTTCAGCAAGGTCAGGGAGGTTGCGTACTTGGATGATCCTTTGAGGAGATAATCAAGATCATAGGTGACAAAGAAGTCGAGAGCAATTTGATTATCTTGAGAAGGATCAAGTGGAGGTGGAGCTCTTTCTGACTCATGAAGGCATGGCCTTTGAACGGTATTCAGAGCTTTCAGAACCTCATCAGCATAATACTCGTACTCCATGCGGCTTAACCTGGTTTTGGCGTGAATTCTCTTATCCTTTAACGCTCTCTTCACCAAAGACGGAGTGACCGAAGATTTATACTCATGAGCCAGAAATGCACACAAGTCTATCGGACTACGAATACGGAGATATAGAACATCTCTGTCATCATCTGTGATTGGATCATATTTAGCAGCTGCCGTGATCCAAGCTTGTGGCGGTGCAGTTTCATCAATCTCCAATGTATCCGCCTAGTCCCGTGTGCTTGACTCGGGAACAGTAGATTTTGGTTCTTGTTTCAGAGGAGTAGAAACATGAACATCTGCTGGTTCTGATTCAGGCATCTCGGCGGTGTCATGAACAGGCGAGTGTTGTGCAAATTCAGGTTCAGTTACTGATTCTGCAATCACAGGAGCAACAAAAGAACTAACAGGATTAGTGGTAACAGGTATAGAAACAGAAACAGATGTACCGGGAATCGATGACGCCGTAGTAGCATTCACATCATGGCGCCACTTGGTTCGTCTTGATTCCGTAGAGGTGGATTTATCCTTTTGCGCAGCATCTTTCTGAGACTTGGTACCAGACTTAGATGGTTTCTTTGTGCTGGCAACCTTTTCCCCCGTTTCAGGCTGATCATGTTTACCACCATCATCCTCATCGTCATCCCTGTTGCTTCCCTTATCACTCTCCTCATTTCGATCACCACCATCACCACCATCATCATCATCACCATCCTCATCATCATCACCATCATCGTCACCATCATCATCATCGTCACCATCATCATCTTCTTCTTCTTCTTCTTCTTCTTCTTCGCCGTTACCCTCCTCTTGTTCACTATCTTCCTTTTCCTCCTCAGGCAGAATGTGGTAAGGTACCACACTTCCAAACATCTTAAACAACCGATCATCCTCCAAGATAGCTTCATTGAGTGCTTTGTAGAGTGTCGGCTGAACTTTCGACTTATCAAAAGATCCAACTTCCCTCATGCGAGCTTTGAGGATCTTCTTCAATTCAAAATCCGTTAAGTCATATGCCATTTTGTATGCGGATTCGGAAGGGTTGGACGACTTGATCATCAAGTTATCAGCCGCAAGTTTCCTCATTTCTTCATGCAGCTTTGGCATAAGGGACTCAACAGATTATTTCACCCTCTCTGAAATAGAAGCTTCAAGTGTTTCTTTCTGCTCCTTATATTTATCTTTAATAGTTCGAAGTCTCGTAAGTCGTGCTTCATACTTATCAGCTTCAGCCTGTTTGACCCGAGCAAGTTCTTCTGCATGAGCTTTACGTGTCAATTCCATCTCTGCAGTGAACTTAGCCATCATCTCTTCTTGGGCTTTCTTAGATGCCTCTTCACTTTGCACTCGTCGAAGTAGCTCTTCTCGAAGTTTATCCATCTCTCTTCTTTGACTATCCGTGTGTTTATCCAACAGTTCTGCCATTACAAATGCAGCCATTGAAGAAGATGCAGAGCTACTCTGGGTTGGTTGAAGAGGCTCGGTTGTGACTACAGTACTGAGGATGGAAGTTATTGGAGGTGGAAGGAATGGTGTTGGCACCGGTCGGGTTGGCAAGGGCTGGATTGGTGGAGGTTGAGTTACTAGAGGCTGGGTAGGTACCATGATTGTAGGAGCACTGGACTTCTTTTCAACACTTGCTGAAACAGCAATGGATGTCTCCTTCGAAGTAGAGTACCGTTCGGGTGATCCAAACTCATCAATATCTTCTGGCTCCTCGTACTCTTCTTCAACGTCCATTTGAGCACCCGAACCACTACCGCCCGTGTCTCTCCTACTCTTTTCAATAGCCATTTTCATTAATTTTTTCTCAGTCTTGTCAAGAGTAGGATCGTCATCAACATCTTCTTCGTCGTGGAAAACGAGCTCATCAGTCGTGCTCTTACCCTTCTCAGTCTTTTTCTTCTTGGTTTTGGGTTCAGATAAAGCAACTGGTTGCTTGCGTTTACCTTTACTCTTGACCGTAGTAGACGAGTCTTCTCCTGTCTGAAGGCTTGCTTTTTGCTTCTTGATTTCTATTAGCAGTAGCTTGTAATCAGCAGAAGCTTTAATTTTATCCGTCAGAAGATAATCGGGAATAGGACCAGGAATAACAGCACTAGATGCTCCTTCATGTCGTAGGTCCACAGTGTTATCAGCCTATTCAGTGTGATGACGACTTGCTGCACGCTTATCAATAGAGACATCATTCTTCATAAAATAATGAATTATAAGCTTGATAAACCGAGGGTAAGGAAAGAAATTAGCCTTCAGCTTCTTGTTTTGGAAGAGTTAAAAGTTAAATTCTTCCCACAACAAGGATGCATAATCTGCATTTGAGCCTTTGTACATTCCATAGAAGATGTTCATAATTGGACCACGCACAGCATCATGCCCACTTGTTTTAGGTGTAAGACATCTACTGAGAATACCCAAGATTGCTCTCCAAGGTTGACCCACTTTAGCGGTGGTAAAATCGGACACGACTCGTATGTCAGGACATCCAAGAGCACCGAACATCTCCATGAGTTCGTCTTTGGTAGGATCCCTTGAAAATGACATACCTTTGGGTGTATCCCGAATTCCAAATATCTTGCGGAAGTCTGAAACAGTGAGTGTCTGTTGCTTGTTGTCGAGAGAGAAGGTGATCTTGTTTGAAGTACTTTCCTTGGTAGCCCAGAATTCGTACATGTAATCATATGGCACCGAAGCAGTACTCCTTAACGCATTCTTGAAGTGAGAGTGATCAAGGATTGCTATGGCGACTGTGAATCCATGGTGAGTGGATTTTGAAACTTGCTTCAGCCGGTAATTGTTTGGTATAAACTTGAGGACTCTTGCCTCGGCAATTTCGGCTGCTCTAGCATCTTGGAGTTCTTGCACTGTTGGATTAGTCATGGTTTCTGCTTAAGATAAGACATAAAAGGTTGATACACAAAAAATATATATATATATCATTATGACTTCTAAGCATAACACATAACAAGTAATTATAACAAGCGAACAACTATCAATCCAACAACCCTTCATTTGGAACTCTTCATTCGGAACTCTTCATTCGGAACTCTTCATTCGGAAGTTCGTTCGGAACTCCTTCATTCGGAAGTTCGTTCGGAACTCTTCATTCAGAAGTTCGTTCGGAACTCCTTCATTCAGAAGTTCGTTCGGAACTCCTTCATTTGGAAGTTCGTTCGAAACTCTTCATTCGGAAGTTCGTTTGGAACTCCTTCATTCGGAAGTTCGTTCGGAACTCCTTCATTCGGAAGTTCGTTCGGAACTCCTTCATTCGGAAGTTCGTTCGGAACTCTTAATTCGGAAGTTCGTTCAGAACTCCTTCATTCGGAAGTTCATTCGGAACTCTTCATTCGGAAGTTCGTTCGGAACTCCTTCATTCGGAAGTTCGTTCGGAACTCCTTCATTCGGAAGTTCGTTCGGAATTCCTTCATTCGGAAGTTCGTTCGGAACTCCTTCATTCGGAAGTTCGTTCGGAACTCTTCATTCGGAAGTTCGTTCGGAACTCCTTCATTCGGAAGTTCGTTCGGAACTCCTTCATTCGGAAGTTCGTTCGGAACTCCTTCATTCGGAAGTTCGTTCGGAACTTCATTCGGAACTTCGTTCGGAACTTCGTTCGGAACTTCGTTCGGAACTTCGTTCGGAACTTCGTTCGGAACTTTGTTCGGAACTTCGTTCGGAAGTTTACTAGCCTTGTTCATTCAGAAGTCCTAAACGCACCCTATTAAGGATTATTCTAAGCGCGTGTGTGAATTTTATGGCATTCTAAGGCAACCATACACAATCTAATGTAAATCCGATCCAAACCCAGCTAAAACCCCTAATTAATTAACCCTAAATTAGGCAAACGAACCCTAATTTGATTAACCTTAATTCAAACGAATTAATTAAGAGGATTAAAGCAACGAATTAATTAAGTGGTATGCACCTTAGATATGAACGAATGAAATGGATTGAATGAAGAAAACACGATTTTGTGAGAGCTTGTGTGTGTGTAACAATGGCGGAAAGAGAAACAGTGAAGAAGAAAGAACGGTGGGAGGGGTTTGGTTTGACTTAGGTCAAAAATGTTTTTCCACAAAATTCAAAGTGGTCACTTTTAACCCCTATAGTTTACACTTTTCTTTTTGTTTTCTCTTTAAGTTAGTAACTCCTTTTAGGCTAACATCCGTTAAATTACTTAACAATCGTTAGACCTATCCCATTGTATTAACTATTCACAACTTAAGCATCGCATCCTATTAGCAAATCACCAAGATCTAAAGCAAGTCCTATCTCATTGAGCAAGCACAAGTCGTATTCTAAAGCAAGACCACTCATTAACCATTTAGCCAATTAATTTTCCTCAAACACTTTTGAAAATCGTTTTGATGACGAAGATGATTTAATATTTTCTCCCCCTTAAACGATGACCCGTTTTCTATTTAAAGAGCTGTAGTCATTGTTTAACGAGGCACATGATGATGAAAAACATTTGTCAATTGATGTTTTGAAAAGATTGATTCGTGGTGGCAATAAGATTTCTCTTATTTAGACAAATTAATGCACTGAAACGTACACTAACTCGTGTTAGACCAAGTTGTAAAGTAAACTTGATCCCTTTGCATGATTTGGCTTGTAAATCATGCCCGAGAAAATTAATTCTCGTTGTGAGCCAACGTTTTCCAAGAAAATACGTGATTTTAATGCGAAAAACGGGTTGCAGTCTGAAATAACTACAAGCCATAATGGGCATGTTTTAAAAATGTACAACTTTTATACGGACTCTATTTATGGCGTCGTGTCAATATTGATCGACATTTCTAAAGCCGTAAATATTACCGTACTAAAAGACATGCCCGATTTGAAAAACGGAAAAATATTTTTGGATTTTCTTGATTTTATAATTTTTATGGTTTTTCTAGGTTTTATATTTTTTATGGTTTTTCTTGATTTTATATTTTTGTATTTTTATTTTTGTGGTTTATGATATTTACGATAATATACATGATCACGAACAAAGGATACGCATGAATAGTTTACCACCACTATTCAGCTGATTCTTCTGCCAATTCTTTGAGAGTCGCTGGAGAGAATGATTTCATGCCAAGTTTGTCGATCAAAAACTCGATTCATCCTTGATCTAAGGCTTTGGTGAACATATCTGCCAGCTGATACTCAGTGGTGACAAAATACAGCTCGATCACTCCGTTCTCCACCTGCTCTTTAATGAAATGGTAGCGAATGTCTATGTGCTTTGCCCGGGAGTGTTGAACGTAGTTGCAACAAAGGGCAATGGCGCTCTTGTTGTCACAATACATCGGGATTTTGTTGAATCCCAAACCGTAGTCAGTTAGTTGTGATCTCATCCAAAGGACTTGAGCACAACAACCGGACATGGCGATGTATTCAGCCTCCGTGCTAGAAATTGCAGCGCTTTTCTGCCTTTTTGAAGACCAACTAATCAATCTGTCTCCAAGGAGTTGCACAGACCCAGAAGTACTACGCCTCGTGTCTTGACACCCAGCATGATCGGTATCTGCGTATGATATTAAAGCAATAGAGGAATCTTTCGGATACCATAGACCACGATGAAGTGTTCCTTTGAGATACCGAAAGATCCTTTTAACAACATGTAGGTGCTTTTCGGTAGGCCGAGCCTGATACCGGGCACACATGCATACGGCAAATTACAAATCAGGCCTGCTAGCAGTCAGATAGAGAAGGGTGTCGATCATTCCACGGTAGAGTTTCGGATCGACAATAATCCCATTCCTATCTTCATCTAACTTGGATTTCTCCACCATTGGAGTGTCCACGGGGTCACAATTTTCAAAGTTATATTTCTTTAAGGATTCTAGAGCATATTTGGATTGATTAATAAAGATGCCTCTAGGATTCTAAGAAATTTGTAATCCTAAGAAAAATGAAAATTTTCCCATCATTGACATCTGAAAGCGTGTGGACATTATCTTCTCAAAGCGTTTAGACAATTCTATGTTAGAGGCAGCAAATATTATATCATCAACATAAATTTGTACCAGAATCATGTCGTTGTCCTCCTTGAGAGTGAATAGAGTGGGGTCCACCTTGCCTTTGGAGAAGCCTTCCGAAATGAGATATGTTGAAAGGAGATCATACCACGCGCGTGGAGCTTGTTTCAACCCATAGAGAGCCTTCTTAAGCTTGTACACATGATTAGGAAACTCCGTGCTAACGAACCCATCCGGCTGACTAACATAGACTTCTTCCCTTAGTTCACCGTTCAAAAATGCCGTCTTCACATCCATTTGATAGACGATCATGTTCATATGAGCAGCATACGCAAGGAACAGTCTAATAGCCTCCAATCTTGCAACAGGAGCAAAAGATTCTTCAAAGTCGATACCCAAGGCTTGTTTATATCCTCTAGCAACCAATTAGCCTTATTCTTCAAGACTCCGCCCATCTCATCGAGTTTAACCTTATAAACCCACAACAAAGTAAGGATGTTAACCTTGTCAGGGAGAGGAACTAATTCCTATACTTCAAGTCTTTGGAATTCATTTAGTTCCTCTTGCATGGCTTTAATCCAAGATGATTGAGTCATAGCATGTTGCCAGTTTTTAGGTTCAACTTCGAAGAGAAATGCATCAAAATAGCAATAGAGTGCACTCTCTTGTAACTGATGGCGTGTAGAGACTGGTCGATCGAGACCTCCAATAACATTCCTAATTGGGTGATCTTTTGTCTATTTGGTGCTGTGATTTTCAATCCGTGGTGGTCTGGAGTGAACAATTGTAGGAGCTTCTTCTGAGGTAGACGCAGCTGAAGGATTTACAGGTATCGGTATACCAAAGAAAGGAAGCTCTTGTAGGTGAGCATATTCCAAATCGTGATCAGTAGAATCCTCTTCCACATCAATAGGCACAAGTAAGGGTGAAGATTCAGGTGTAGTTTGAGAATCACTTGGTAGAGGTGCATCCGGTTCAATGTTAATTGAAGATGCATTTGATAAAGCTTCATTAGCTTGAGCAACAACTTCAGGGATTGGAGCTATCACTACAGGTGCTGGAACTTCATCATTTGGGGGATCAAAGAATTCATAAAACAACGGTTGAAATAGTTTATCCCACTCGGGCCTTGTAGGTGGTAAAAATGATGTAGAAGTAGGATTATTGGGAACTAATCCGGAACTAATAGCACTGGTTCCCATCTCGTGAAGCGCGGGTTCAGAGCTGCGTTGCTCAGAAGCCATCGCTGTCAGCTCATCAAAATCTGCGTCCATAGTTTCTACTATCTTACCAAGACGACGGTTGTAAATTCGGTATGCTTTCTTGGAGGGTGAGTAACCAATGAAAATACCTATATCGGCTTTCGGTTGAAGCTTGCCCAAGTTCTCACTGTTAATGTTTGGATAACAGAGAGCCCCAAAGACATGAAAAAATGCAACATCGGGTTTACGATCATGTAGAAGCTCGTAAGGTGTTTTTCCATAGCGTTTCCGAATGATAGAGCGGTTTTGGGTGAAACATGCAGTAGATATAGCTTCTGCCCACAAGAATAATGGAGCGTTCGCATAAATCAGCATAGTCCTAGCAGCTTCCATAAGCGTACGATTCCGTCTTTCAACGACACCGTTTTGTTGTGGAGTACGTGCAGCAGATGTTTCATGTGAGATACCAACTTCTTCATAGTAATCACGAAGAGTCTGGTTGACGAACTCTGTTCCATTATCTGTACGAATACGGCGGACAGTAGTATTTAAACGTACCTGAATGAATTTCAGAAAAGTGATGATAGCCTTCGGTGCTTCATCCTTTGTACGTAGAAATCTTACCCATGTAAACCTGGAGAAATCATCCACAGTAACAAGAATGAATTTCTTACCGCTCACACTTTCGGTTCGCATTGGCCCACAAAGATCCATATGCAAAAGATGAAGTTTTTCTTGATTGGTGTCTTCAGCTTTGGACTTGTATGACTTCTTGGTGCTTTTCCCCCTTGAACACGCGGAACATAAATGGTCCTTGTGAAATTTGAGCTTTGGAAGACCACGAACTAATTCGTTTTTAGCCAAATGATTAATAGCATCAAAGTTGAGATGAGATAATCTGCGATGCCATAACCATGACTTGGTCTTAGATGCTTTGGAGAGAAGACATACTGGAGAGGCGGCCATCATGTCTTGTAGGGACAACGTATAAAGATTTGCACCACGAGATCCCTTCAACAAGTCTTTTCCTTCCAAGTTGCGGATGAAACAAGTATGTTGACGAAAAGCAACCTCTAGGTTGGAATCACAAAACTGTCCTACTAAAAATAAATTATGACCAAGACCTTCTACATAGTATACCCTTGAAATCGTAACGTTTCCAATCTGATATTCACCATACCCCATTATCTTTGCAATATGATCATTACCGAATTTAACCGTACCAAGAAACTTGCTGACGAAATTTCGGAGCATCGAGCGATCTCCGATCATATGCTTTGAGCAACCGGAGTCCAAATACCAGAGGATGATTTGGACCACCTGAAAATATCACCAGACAAGGACAATGTATAGGTTTCGGAATCTGAATGTTCCTTGTTATTAGCAGGTACAGATTTAATGATCTTAGATTTGCTAACTTTAGGTTTCTTAGATTTCCTAGCCTTCTTCCTAGTTGGTGGTGTAGATTCAAGTTGGCTTAAATCCTGAGGTATTTCTTCACTGATAGGCACTATAGTGGGAGCTGACCTAATTAAAGGGCGCGGTTTCCATACTTTAGTGCTAGTGTGCCTAACTAAAGGACGTTGAGACCTAACCTCAATGGATGCATTCCTAGTTAAAGGGCACATTTTTCCATCTAATGTAAAGGTCCTACCAGTGGGATGCCATTGCCATCCAACTTGGGTACGAGTTCTCCCAGTTGGCTTCCATTCAAGATCATTCCTAATAGCATTCATTTCATTCACATGATCAATAAGACACAAATCATGACATTGGGAAAACATGAATTCATTACAATTCCAACATTTCAAATTAGAATTCACAAATGGTTTAGGCTTCTGCACATGCATAGAGCTTTTAGTCTTAACATGATTCTTTTTATTTAAATCTGAACTGATATTCCTAGTGTGAGCTTCTACTTTCTTCTTGATGGTACTACTAGTGGAGGGCTTGATCTTATCTTTCTTGAGTGGCGATCCTTTAGCCTTAGTAGACTCTTTTAATCCTGTAGAAGGCAAAGTGGGAACATTAGCAACAGATTTTAAAGGTGCCTTACTTGATGGTGCCAATGACGGTTTTGCTCCTGGGGTCTTATTGAATGGAGTTACAGCAATGGGTCGATTAGTGAGTAGTGTAGAACCCGATTTTCCTATGTATTGCAAATATGCTAAGCAATATTGAACACGCTTAATATATTCATGAGCTGAATAATAGTAACTGCTTGAGGGATCTAACGCATACAAATCATCTAAAATATCCCTAACAAGATCTACATGCTTAATTGCATTCCTCATATAATCATCGTAGGTAACCGGGTATTTCTTATGGAGCGGGTTCTTATAAAGCACTACTGACTTGGTTGTTGGAGCACTAGAGGACGGTGCAGAGTTGGTAGCTAAGTTATTAACAACTTCTTGTCGGGTGAGAAGAAGTGTCTCCTTTAACTCGGCCAAAACCATGTTTTTGTCAATGAGCTGGATGTTTAAGTCAGAGATTTCCTCACACTTTTGGTTCAGTTGTTCAACATAAGATTGTTTCTGTGATGCATTAAAAGCTAAGCGTTCTTCTATTGAACCATAAAGAGCGGATAGTCCCTGTCTTGCCCGATCCATCTCCCCTAGAATAGACGAAAGTCTAATTTCTAAGTCCTGGTTTTTAGACTCTGCAGCCTCTAGTTCCAATTTTAGTGTTTCATTTGATGACACATCTCTCTTTAATCTCATAATCTCTTCCTCTAATGCCTTAACTATCTCAATCATCTTGTCACTCGTCTCAACACTGTTTTCACACCCATTTGTTATCAAAAGATCCTCATTTTGAGTTTGTTGTTTTAATTCTAAAGATATACAATGTTGTTCAAGTTGATTAAAACGTTTTGTAAGTAAATTGTAAGAATCTTGAAGCTTTAAAAATTCAGCGTTAGACTCGTGACAAGAATGATTATCTACCTCATTTACAGTATCAGCAACATTTACAGAGAGATCACACACATCATCACATATATTCACAGCATCACATTTAATCATAGCGGATGTAAGCTCATTCGAATAATTAACATTCACAGTAGTAAGCACATCACACGAAATTACTTGGGACAAGAATCGGTCATATTCGGATAAAATCTTTTCCTTTTCAATTAATTGTAGTTCGTAAGCGGTGTCCATTTCATAAAACACTTTTTGAACTTCTGCAATTTCAAACTCAAGATTTTCCGAAAGAGATGCAAAACTTCCTTTTAGACTTTCGACAAACGGATTGATCTCATTCTTAAACACCTCGTTCATGTGTTCGAAAGCCCATTCTCCGGCGTTTAGGCCATTTGAAGTCGTACATTCCAAAATGACCTTGTCAAAACTAGCAAAGTATTGATTAATCTCTTGCAAGTTTAACCATACAGTGCTAACAGGTGGAAGATCCTTTGGAATTTCCTTAGGTCCTTCCATTTTGACAAGTGTAGGAAGTGTACTAGGGTTTTCTTCATTTAACATGTAGGTTGGTGTTGTGATGAGATCTTTATCCATATGGAAGCGAATTCTAAAATCTGTTTTTGCAAGCTCCTGATTCATTTTAAAATAATCACACTCGGGATATTTTGCAAAGTTGTATGACCGATTCTCATCAACTAGATCCTTATTTGTGTGATCATCGAAAATAACAATCGGGTCTAAGACCAATCCTAATTGGGTTGCATTATAAAGTCTTGGACTATGGATAAAAGCTTGTTTTGCATACCGTGGGTTAGGGGGAAGGCCTTTTTGACGCGATAAGTTAAACTCTCTAAACGATGCGTCAAATAAGTGCACTAGTTGAGAGGCAGCGTATTGTCTTAAAAGCAAATAATCTAAACTTCTAATCTTATTAGCCGCATTAATTTCCATTTCATTCTTTTTAGATTCGAGTAATTCAAAATCCGTTTGAAGTTTGTGAAAATTAGTGACCACTAACTCTTTTTCTTTAAGTTCGTTAGAAAGATCCGCTCTTAAGGTTTCAATTTCTTGCAAATGACTCATTTGTTTGTTTCGAAAATGATCATATTCGGGATTTGTTAGAACAGTGGACGAAGGAACTAATTCCAAAGTTTGAACTTTTTCGTTGCACAAAGCAAGCTCAGCAGATAAATTCTTATTCTTAGCTAGGGTTTCTAAGAGTGCAGTATTCATTTGGCTAAGTAATGTAGCAGGAACCATGACCAAATCTTGTTGAGCAGGAATATACGTATGCGAAATGGCTCCCGGTTGTGATTCACTCAAAGTCTGGGGACTCACATTGATATTACTATCATTGATTGTCTCCTCATTTGAAAGACTCACCACCGAAGACTCATTCGGATCAGCACCCTCTTGCCCAACTTGATGTGGTTGAATACTAGTATCAGTGATATTATCAGTGGTATTAGTAAGTACCTCAGATATTTTTTTCTGGCCCAAAGCTAGAGATAGTTGCCATAAGAGCTGCCTGAGCAGATTGAAGATCATCACAGTCTGAATCGTAAGCATCCAGATCATCTGCTTGGTATGCTGCATTCTGTGTAGTAACAACTTCTTGTTCAGCAATCCCTGGATCAGCAAGAAATGCAAGCTCCTCTTCATCAAGTTCCTGTCCTTGTGCCTGAGCGTTCACCAAATAAATCTTTTCTGCAAACCATTGACCATCCCTTCTCCTCTTGGGTTTAATCCCTGGACATGTGACCTTCTTCCTTACAGTTGTAGCATGTAATCATTCTCAACTTGCCTGTGGAATTAGCCCGTGGAGGAGTGTTGACCATTGGAACAGGATTGACCGTGCGTGCATTGGTCGTTGATGTAGTGGGTCTCCCCTGATAAGGTTGAATAGGTTGAACCGTTACCCTGCCATTCTCAATAGTAGCTTGTTGTCGAGAATTGGATGAATTCCTCAGCTGATTGTTAGTAGGAGTTGGTCCTCTAAATCCTCGTTTGCTCAATGTCCTTGTGAGATAAGCAGACATAGTGGCTAACACTTCAATTGGGTCAGTTCCTTGTTTGAATTCAGGAATGGGGACTTCATCATTATCACAATACATTGCTTGGTCTTGTTGAGCTGCATAAGCACTAGAAGGAATACTCATGTGGTCAGAGTAGCTTGATGGATATGCTGCATTTTCTTGATAAGAAGAATATGATGACTGAGCATAAGGTGCAATGCTTGCTGGTGAATATGGGCGGGGTTGTGAGGCATATTGTGATGCTTGTGGTTCTCTCTGAGACAAAGGTGCATTAAACCGATATTGTTGCTGATGTGAGGTGGGTGGTTGCGGTAGAATCGAATATTGGGGGAAGCTTGGAGTCATGTACGGTGATGGATGATAGGCTTGGTGTCCCATGATATAAGGAGTGTTGTTGTATGACAAGCTTGGTTGATTCGCCATCAAAGCTAAAGAATCAGGGTACATACCTCGAGGCGAACGGTGCATGATCACGTGTTTCTCATGCTGCTGAAGAAAAGCATAGAGTTAATCCAAATTGAACTTATGCAAATCCCTGGTTAACTTAACATCGGTAATATACTCACCCCATTCAGCTTGAGGTAATGTATTAAAGAACTTGGTGTTAACCTGGAATGGAGCAATCACGAGATTGTATACATTCAGATCATTCATGAGAGTAGTGAATCTGAAGTAGTAGTCGTGAAGCGTTTCCCCTGGGTTGTACGTGAATCTATCAAACAGATCATACAACTGACATTCCCTTTCCTGTTTAGTAAGAGAAGTACCTTGTAGCAACACCTTTAGACGTTCCCATAAATCCTTTGCAACCGTATATTGACTTACCATTCGATAGATGTCATGTGGAAGAGCTTGGAGAATGGTTTGAAGAGCCTTTTCGTCTGCATCGGCAACAAGTTGTTGAGCTGGTGTAAGTTCTTCAAACTCCCGTGGTCGAGTCACATTGTTAACCACGATGGTACCATAATCAAGTGGACCATTTAGAATTGACTTGACCATAAGCCTCCCATATGTCGATTTTCCCTTAATGTATGACATCATACGGCCTTGCCATGCTTCAAAGACTTCTTTAATGAGCATTGGAGGGCGATTATCTGTTCCCGTAATGACGGATATATCCGTAAGTGATGTTATTTGAGGCATTAATGAATTTGGATTCATTTTGTTTCACTTTAAAGAGACAAAGATTATCGGTTGATCGAGCAGTGAAGTAAAGTTGTGAGTTGTGTTGAGTTTTTGTGTAAGAGACCAAGATTAAATCCTCTAAAAAGTCGTCGAAAAAAACAAGTAAAATATCCCTTGGTTCGGAACAATTGTTGATTCAGAAGTGTTGATTCGGAAGACTTTGGCTCGGAACGTCTTTGATTCGAAACAGTTGTTGATTCGGAAGATTTGATTCGGAACTCCTTGATCCGGAACTTTTGGTTCGGAAGATTTGATTCGGAACTTTCCTTGATCCGGAACTTTTGGTTCGGAAGAACTGATTCGGAACTTTCCTTGATCCGGAACTTTTGGTTCGGAAGATTTGATTCGGAACTTTCCTTGATCCGGAACTTTTGGTTCGGAAGAACTGATTCGGAACTTTCCTTGATCCGGAACTTTTGGTTCGGAAGAACTGATTCGGAACTTTTTGATCCGGAACTTTTGGTTCGGAACTTTTTGATCCGGAACTTTACTGGGAAAAAAAACTGGTTCGTGTAACAGTCGACTAGATAAATGAAGAAATAAACCCAGATTTTTACCAAATTACCCAAAAAGTTTTGTGATTTCTACTAAAAGAAGTAAAACCCAATACTTATCTACTAATCCCAATCAACAAAATCACCAAAAACTTCAAGAATCAAGATAGATCTTCTTAAACAACACTAATACAATCAAAAACTAAATAACAACACAAATCAATACCTTAAATCACCTCATAGCTCTTGATACCAATTGAAGAATATTGATAATCTTATGAATCAATGAAGTGGGTTGAAGATTTCTAGAGAGAGAAACTAGTGAGAGAAAGTAAGAGAGAAATATGTGTTTTTCATTAAAGTGATAAAATGGAAAATCAACAACCAACCCCTTTCCATGGTGGAAAGGGGTATTTATATCCAAGCCACTAATGGGCTTGGGCCGACCCATGACAAGCCCATGGGTCGGTTTCTTACTTAACTTAATAAGCACACTTTAACTACGAGCTATACAACATTAATAATATTGTGGAGTGACCGATACTTCTAATATACGTTAAAAACGTATTTCTAACAAGCAGAACGCTCACTTCCGTTTTTTGAAACTCAGAAAAATATAACGAAGGAAAACAAAGAAGAATACCAATGGACGGAACACGTAGAAAAAGCTTTCCAAGAATTGAAAAAGTTAATTATGGAACTTCCTTTGTTAGCATCACCGTTGAGGAATGAAACATTATATGTGTATATGGCTGCGTCAAAAGAAGCAGTAAGTGGGGTTCTTCTAGTTGAAAGGGAAGGCATCCAGAAACCAGTCCGGTATGTGAGCAAAATGCTACATGACGCCGAGACGAGATACTCAATGTTGGAAAAGCTAGCCTTCGCCTTGCTACACCTTTCGAGAAGACTTCGCATGTACTTTGAGGCACACGATATCCATGTCATAACCGACCAACCATTGAAGCAAATATTGGGAAAATCTGAATCATCTGGAAGGTTGGCGAAGTACTCCGTAGAGTTGGCAATGTATGAAATATCTTATGTATCACGAAACTCAATCAAGGGTCAAGTGTTGGCAGACTTCCTCAACGAAGCACCTCTGGGCCATGAAGGAAGGATGGAAATATACGAGATCACTAAGCAAGTAGAGCCAGAAGTAGCGTGGACGTTGTACACAGACAGAGCATCAAGTTTAAAGGGGGCAGGATCCGGTTTGGTGTTAACAAACCCAGAAGAGATGGAGTTTACATATGCTTTAAGATTCAATTTCAATTGCTCTAACAACGAAGCAGAATATGAAGCACTATTGGCTGGGTTGCGTTTGGCAAAGAAAATAGGAGTAAAGATTCTTGAAGCCAAAGTAGATTCCAAGCTTGTGGCTTGTCAGTTGAATGGGGAATTTGTTGCTAGTGATGATAGGATGATAAAGTATCTGACCAAAGCAAAAGAAATCATCACATGCTTCACAAAATTCAATATTATGCATGTGTCAAGAACCAAGAACAAAAAGGTAGATGTCCTTAGTAAACTCGCGTCAGTTGCATTTAATCACCTCACCAAGGAAATCCTAGTGGAAATCCTGGAGTCTCGGTCAATAGACGCTCAATAAGTTAATGACATAGTGCAAGAGGAAGGGGAAAGTTGGATGACACCCATTCGGAAGTGTTTGGAGGAGGGCATATGGCCACAAGACCCTAATGAAGCTAGGGGAATGAGAATGAAGATAAGCCAGTACACAATAGAAAATGATGTGTTGTTCAAAAAATTCTACTTATCTCCAATGCTAAGGTGTGTGGGTCCTGTGCAAGCCAATTACATCATTCAGGAAGTCAGCGAGGGGTCATGTGGAATGCACTCCGGCACAAGGTCGGTAGTGGCCAAAATCATGAGGCAGGGGTATTATTGGCCCACAATGCACCAAGATACTTGGGAGGAAATCTCCAAGTGTGATTCATGTCAGATACATGGACCGGTTCCAAGGCTGCCTATAACCAAGCTTACCTCCATCATGTCGCCGTGGCCCTTTTACCAATGGGGAATGGACATCCTTGGTCCAATCGATGGATCTTCGGGGAATGTGAAGTTTGTAATTGATACAAGGCTTTTACCTAGTAAGAAATTAAAGTTCTTTGTCGTGTGTCTAATCGAATTGATCTAGGTTCTCTATGTGACTCAATTGTTCTTTGGTGGAACAAAAATGTGTCGTTGTAGTTTTTAAAATTAAAGGTGCGAAACTTTTGAAGTAAAAGGCAGGTAATTTAAATCTAAGTCTAATTAAAATAAAGTGCAAGTATTTAAAAACGTGACTGAAATTTAAGGGCACTTAAAGTAAATAACGCAAACTTAAATCTATCTAAGGCAAACTTAAAACGTAACTAAAACTTAAACTAAGGCAAGACTAAAATTAAGCAAAGACAAATAATCTTAAAGTGCAATTAAAATAAAAAGGCGGGAAAAATAAGCTTAAAAATAAAAGACAGAAATTTAAAAAGAAAAACCAAAAAGAACCTGACAAGAAACCCTTGATTCGGAAGTTCAAAACTTCCGAATGAACTGGCTTGAGGCGGAACTTCTTGACTTCCGAATGAAGCACTCTTGATCCGAAACTCCTTGACTCGGAAGACTTCCGGATGAAGCCTTCTTGATCCGGAACTTCTAGACTTCCGAGTGAAACCTTCTTGATCCGGAACTTTTGCCCTTGGTTCGGAACTTTCGAGTTGATCCGGAACTTTTAATACTTCCGAATGAAACCTTGCTGATCCGGAACTTTTAGACTTCCGGATGAAGCTAGCTTGAGTCGGAACTTTGGTTCTGAAGTGTTGATCCGGAACTGTTAATGTTCCAGATGAAGTCCCTTGGTTCGGAATTTTGGAGTTCCGAATGAGAAATCCTTGACTCGGAAGTTCTTGATCCGGAACACTTCCGGATGAAGCTTGATTCGGAACTTTTGAATGTTCCGAATGAACACCCTCTGGTTCAGAACTTTTGCTTGTTCAGAAGTTTTCCTGGGAATCACAAGATACAGAAACAATGTAACACCCCACTTGGATAAATGGACCGTTACATGTATTTATGGCGTGTCATCAAAGCATGCAAGGCAATGTATTAAACATTAACTGACCAAACGGAAATACCGGAATCAAACATCGGTAGTCCGACAAGCCCAAAATATAAAGATTAAGTACTGAAAGGAAAAGGACGAAACAGTGTCCAAACAACCAAAGTAAAGTAACGTAATGTGTGCATAAAATAAAGGAGTCTGGATAGCTCCCATCCAAATGCACGTACTCTCTTAGAAGTCCTAAGATCGTCCCTGTGTACCTGCCGTTTGGAAACATGAAAGGAAACTACGGCTGAGCATAACGCTCAGTGGACGGATATAGCATGATAAGAATGTACTGAAAGGTAATGAAATAGAAGTCAATAATGAAGCTATAAGACTGATATGTAACAGGTGGTATAACCTTGCATAAAATCTGTAAAACCTGGTTCATATAAACTGATACTGAAATAACTCTAAATTCTGAAAACATGCATTTACTGTATTTTATTTGCCAGAGCTTATACAGGTCACGTGCTGTAACAACCGTGCATGAATAACTGGAGGGGTGACCTCGTCATGCTGTAGAGGGGTGACCTCTAAATAACTGTGCTGGGTGGAGGGATCAGCTCCAATGTGAAGGATGTAGAGCACACACCACATTCACCCTGATAACTTGTAACACATATAAGCCTAGGATGCATCCATACGCCCCACTAAAACATACATATAAAAATGGCCAAACTGAACATGAGTGGGACGATGCAGGATATCACTCTCCTGCATGTGAGTCACGACACCGGTGCCTCTAGTGCCGTGGTTACGGTACCTCTGTAACTAGTACATAAACTGGTCGTGCTTGTATATAACGCTCAGGCAATTCTATTTAGTTATTAACATGATTACTGATAAATTTAAACATATACTGGGGAAAAACATTCGGCTGAAGATGGGAAATCCTAATCATGCATATAAAGGAAGTCCTTACTGAAAGGACGGAAAATCCGTACCTCTAGTCCAGTAACTGACTGAATGGAAGACTGAACGAATACTACTCGGGCTTCACGCGTGCTACATAAATAAAGGACGCGAATAAGTTAACAGTTATCCGTTATTAAATTTTACTGATCTTATTGGTTTCTTATTTATTTATTTCTGAAATTCCATACGCATATTAACGGCTAAATTCGGTCTTATAATAATTCATTGTAATGTATTAACGTTCTACTAATAGCTACGTACAAACGTATTTCTGACGATAAGTATTTCTATAATAAGTATCCCGCTAAAGATAAAAGTTCCTTAATTCAGAAATTTCTTAAATTGTTTAATTCGTTTTCTAATAATATACCCTTTTAAATATTTAGGAATTTATTTAATTTAATACACTTGAAATATATATAAAATATTTATAAAACAATTTAATTTAAAAAGGTATAATATAAAAATATTTATTTTATTATTTATAAACATGTCCCGAGCCTACCGAGTCCATCTCGGTCGCACTAACCGAACCCACATAATATACAAAATCTGTCCACAAGAATTAGCGACAGAATTTCTGTGTCACCAAAAACTGTCGCTAAAACTGCCTCTTTAAAAAAACTGCATAATTTCTGACAGTTTTGCGACAGAAAAATCTGTCGCTAAACTGTCGCTAATGTTGTTTAACCTTCTTGTTTTCCTGTCCATTTTTCCCACCGCTTAAGTACTTAGTTCCCACTGTTCTAAATCATGGTTCCCACTGTTTGTTTTTTTTTTTTTTTTACAACCAAACGCGCCCTTATTTGATTTGTGGCTCGGGTCTGGCAAGAAAAGAAACACCGAGACCTGCTGTGGTCTCGGCTGGGTCGTGCAACAACACACCGAGACCTTATGGTCTCGGTTCTCCTGATGTAACCAACCCGACACACCCCGTCTTGTTGCGGCTGCACAAACCAAACACCCCCTGTTTCCACTGTTCTACGAACCAAACACCCCCTTATGGGTTTTCTGGGCGGCGGTCGACTGAACACAGCCATCACCGAGACTCTTAGAGTCTCGGCTGGACAGATCCAACCCCAAACGAACCCCCCTTTTATCTTTGTTTCACGTTTTTTTTTATATATATAAACTCTTTTCTTTTCTTTTTTTTTAAAACCCTAATTCGTGATTTATAAAGAGAATGAACAGAAAGAGATTAATACCGTTATATGGGTGTAATAGGGATGATCACACACACACAAGCTCCTTGTAGAAACAACCCGACACCTTTTTTTTTTTTTTTGTTTCTTCTTCCACAGCCGGCGGCACAAAGGTTTCCAAAACCCTAGTTTAGTTTTTTTTTTTTTTGTTTCTGATTATGGAGGAAGGGAAAAACTCCCGTGTTTATTTGTGTACCAACATGGGCTTAAGCCCAAAATCCATTTCTTTTTTTTTTTTTTAAAAAGCGGATATAAGACATCCTTTCCCCTTTTTTTTTTTTAAGCTTTAAGTATGGATTACTTTCTATTTAATTCGTCGCGTGATTATTTCCATTGTTCACGTAATACTTATATAGTTTATTAAAATAAAAATTGCGTATTTAATATTTTGATCTTAAATACGGGTTTTACAATTCTTCCCCTCTAAAAGAATAATTCGTCCCCGAATTAAGGATACGGCCGTACTGGTTTTACAATTCTTCCCCTCTAAAAAGAATTCGTCCCTGAATTATAAGGTATTTAAGCTGACTGGAGTAAAAGTCGAAAATGGTAATGAGCTGGAAGACATAAAAGCTGAAAGGACATACCCGAATCAAAACTGAAAGTGAGGATAAGAAGTCCGTATAGACTCCTCTGTTTCCCAAGTGGCCTCCCGCTCGGTATGGTCCCTCCACAGTATTTTGACGAAAGGAATGGTCTTCCTTCTCATAACTCGATCCTGGCGATCTAAAACTGCTTCGGGTTCCTCAATATAAGATAAATCCTCCCGAATCTGATCGAGTGGATAATTTACTTTGTGAAGCTCATGATAGTTGTACCCCCTGAGTAATGATACATGAAACACGTTGTGAACGTGTGAAAGCTGAGGCGGTAACGCCAATCGATATGACACTTCACCAATACGTTCAAGGATTTCAAACGGTCCGATGTAACGAGGGCTAAGTTTGCCTTTGAGGCCAAAACGTCTGACACCGCGTGCGGGTGATACTTTGAGGAACACACGATCCCCAGTCTGAAATGATAGATCTCTGCGATGCTTGTCCGCGTAACTCTTCTGGCGAGTACGCGCTTCTTGCAGCTTTGCCCTAGCGATGGCGACCTTTTCATTGGTCAGTTCTATCAGTTCAGGTCCTTCAATCAAACGTTCTCCCACCTGATCCCAATAAATAGGAGCACGGCATTTTCTGCCGTATAACATCTCGAATGGAGCACGCTTGATACTAGCATGCCAACTGTTGTTGTAAGCAAACTCGACCAAGCAAATATAGTCATCCCAGTGTCCTGTCCATTCTAATGCACAGGCGCGTAGCATGTCCTCTAAGGTCTGGATGGTACGCTCTGACTGACCGTCCGTCTGTGGATGGAAAGTTGTGCTGAGCTTGAGCCTAGTTCCCCAAGCTTTATGCAAACCTCCCCAGAAATGAGAAGTGAAACGGGGATCCCTATCTGATATAATTTCCGAAGGTGTACCGTGTAATCGTACGATCTCCTCGGTGAATAGTTTCGCTAATTTACTGACTGCGAAATCTTTACGAATAGGAATGAAATGTGCTGACTTGGTCAAACGATCGACAACTACCCAGATTGCATCATGTCTCCGCTGAGTCTGTGGTAGTCCGGTGACAAAATCCATAGAGATCTTGTCCCATTTCCACATTGGAATATCTAATGGCTGGAGAAGACCACTGGAACGTTGGTGCTCTATCTTAACCTGCTGACAGGTTAAGCATTTAGACACAAATGTTGCGACATCCTGTTTCATACCGCTCCACCAGAAATGCTGCTTAAGATCGTGGTACATTTTGGTGGAACCCGGATGGATAGAGAACGGAGAGCTGTGAGCCTCAGTCATTAAGGCTTCTCTGAGGGCAGGGTCTTCTGGAACGCAGAGTTTGGTACCCTCCCATACAATACCATCGTCATCGATGCGAAATTCGATCTGCCGGTTAATGTTCTGGATAATCGCCCAGATTTCACCATCATCCTCTTGTGCGGCTTTAATCCTAGAGAGCAAATCTGGTTCTACCCTCAAACTAGCCCAGTATCCTCTTTGTCCGCGTACTAAGAGTTCAATATCGTAACGTTCTAAGTCCTGAATAATTTCTTCCTGAACTTTGATGCCATTTACCATACCCGACTTTCTGCTAAGGGCATCTGCCACTACATTCACTTTTCCTGGGTGATACTGGATATTAGTGTCGTAGTATTTCAGTAGTTCTAACCATCGCCTCTGTCTCATGTTCAGCTCTCGCTGTGTAAATATATACTTGAGACTTTTGTGATCGGTAAAGATATCACACGACTCACCGTATAAATAATGCCTCCAGATTTTAAGGGCGAAAACGACTGCTGCGAGCTCTAGATCATGAGTAGGGTAATTTTTCTCATACGGCTTCAGTTGACGCGAAGCATAAGCAATGACTTTCCCATGTTGCATAAGAACACAACCTAATCCCTTTCCTGATGCGTCACTGTAAATCTGATAACCGCCTGTACCGGATGGAAGAGTAAGTATCGGTGCTGAGATCAATCGATGCTTGAGTTCCTCAAAACTCTTTTCTCTCTCCTCGGTCCATATAAACTTCTCACCCTTTCGCATAAGTTGGGTCAATGGTAACGCCAAACGTGAGAAGTTTTCCACAAACCTGCGGTAATAACCCGCCAACCCAAGAAAGCTACGGATCTCTGTGACAGATGTCGGTCTTGGCCATTTGGTGATAGCCTCCACCTTTGCAGGATCCATAGTTATTCCTTCTGCGGAAACAATATGGCCTAGAAACGCCACTGTATTCAGCCAAAACTCGCACTTCGAAAATTTAGCGTATAGTTTTTCTCGTCTGAGAATCTGCAAAACTGTACGGAGATGGTTCTCATGTTCCTCTTTGGATTTGGAGAAAATGAGGATATCATCGATGAATACGATCACAAACTTGTCTAAAAATTCGTGGAAAACTCTGTTCATTAAGTCCATAAATACTGCGGGCGCATTCGTGAGACCGAATGGCATAACGACAAACTCGTAATGACCGTACCTCGTGCGAAAAGCAGTTTTGGATATATCCTGCTCTTTTACACGCAGCTGATGGTAGCCTGACCGTAGATCGATTTTTGAGAAGTGCTTGGCACCCTGAAGCTGATCGAATAAATCGTCAATACGAGGAAGTGGATAACGGTTATGAATAGTGAGCTTATTCAACTCACGGTAGTCAATACACAAACGCATACTACCATCCTTCTTCTTGACAAACAAAACGGGAGCGCCCCATGGTGACACGCTTGGACGAATGAAACCCCTTTCGAGAAGTTCCTGAAGTTGATCCTTCAGTTCCTTAAGCTCTACAGGAGCCATACGGTAAGGAGCTTTAGACACTGGTTCTGCACCTAGAATGAGATCGATGCCAAATTCTACCTCTCGCATGGGAGGTAAACCTGGAAGTTCCTCGGGAAAGACATCTGGAAAGTCTGACACCACTGGCTGATCATGAATTGAAGGTGTCTCCGAAGTCGTGTCATGAACTGTGGCTAGGAAGCCCTCGCAACCATGATATAGTAAGGTACGAGCCTGTAAAGCTGAAATGATCTGAACATGTTTTCCTGGTAGGAAGCCTCGGTGAATATACTCTAGTGTCTGGACATCCCCAAAGATGACCTGGTGAGCATGGCAATCTATGGTGGCATGATGAACCGATAACCAATCCATACCCAGAATAATATCGAAATCACACATATCCAAAGGAAGAGCACTGACTGGACGGATTTTATCATCAAACTCAAGAGGGAGATCCTTATATACTTGGGTAATGAGTACAGAGTCTCGCATGGGGGTAGATATACTAAGTGCACTGTCTAGTGGCGTAGGGGTCATGTTTATTCTAACAGCATATGAAGTAGATATAACCGAGTGCGTGGCGCCTGTATCGAAAAGCACGCATGCAGACTGTCCGTGTATAAACAAAATGCCAGTAATGGTACATGCGGTCTTATTTGCTTGTTCACGGGTAGTAGTGTAGACACGACCAGTGGTTGGTGGTATCGGTGGTGGGGGAGGTAAAATCTGAGGAATCTGGCCTGAGGTACCGGCAGCATCCCCGCTCTTGCAATCCCTCTTCAAATGGCCCGGCTGACCACACTTGTAGCAATTACCCGAACCACGACGACAAGGTCCCGAGTGTTTCTTCCCACACGTGATGCAAGTGGGATATGTATACCCGGTGGAAGTAGCTCTGGTTTGCTGAGAACATGATTTACGATGATATATACGTGTCACGATTTTGATAACTTAACTGAAATAAGGCTGACTGACTGAATTTTAAAATTACCAGAATTTGCCGGTCGGGCAACCTGTTGACCCCTGTTGTTTTGGTCACGCCCCTGTCCAGCATCTCTGTTGGAATTTACAAATAAATTTAAGATCTGTTTTACACGATAGTTTAGTATTCTTGGAGCTTAAAGGCTCACCTGTAGCTGCCAGAGGAGTTGGAGCTGCCGCGGTAATTATCACCGCCGTTCCTCTTATCTGACCGATTACGGTCATATGACTGACCGTGGTTCCTGTAGTTCTGATGCGGAGTAGCCAATTGGGATCGGTCTCCTCCTCTGTGTCTGTAAGATGTTAATAACATATAAGTTGCCAAGCAATAATGGGCTAAATTGTTTAAGTCTGTTGGGTGAGATGTACCTCTTCTCCGGGCGCTCTACATTCTCGAGCTCGTCCCTCTCAAAAAGCATCTCGATGTCCCGAGCTGCATTAGCTACTTGTGACACATTAGTGAATGTGGCACTCATCAATCTATCTGCAGTCCTAGTGTGAAGAGCCCAGCGAAATTGCTTCACTTGCTCCTCTATGGTCCCCGCAGCCTCCCCTAAGAATCCAGCCATCCTGAGGTATCGGTGCATGAACTCTATACTGTTCTCGCCATTATTCTGACGAATAACGTGAAAGTCCCTCTTCATCTTAGCTTGCTCCGCATGCGGGAAAAACTGGTCATAGAACATCGTCTTGAAACGTGCCCAGGTCAATGCAAGCTCCCAAGCATCTCCCCCATTGGACAGTTTCTGAGACCTCCACCAATGTAGAGCAGGACCCTCCAGCTTGTAAACTGCAAGCCTAACTTTGAAAACATCACCACAACCCATAGCCCCAAAAATTTTCTCTATATGGTAGATCCAGTCTTCTGCATCAGTTGGAGCTACAGTCTGCTCAAACAGTCGGGGCTTCTGCTTGTTGAACAGATCCAGCCAAGCGGGTAAAGTGGCAGGTGGTGGAGCAGGAGGGTTGTTATTCTGCTGAGGTCCATTTTGATACTCAGCTCGGATCTCATCACGAATTTGGGGTAACATGGCCTGTATAGCAGCCTGAACAGCAGCAGCAATGGCAGCTGCGTTAGGATCATTCTCGGTGTCACGCCTGGGTGGCATCTGAAATAAAAGAGGATAAATCGACAAAACGTAAGAACCTGAAGTAATAAATCTAAATATGCTTAGTGTAATTCATGAAGGTATAGCTAACAAAACATGACATGAATACTGGTGAACGCCTAGGGTCAGTTCACAAAATGACAATTTCTGAAACATAAATCTGACATGAGTAAGGATGAACGCCTATGGTCAGTTCATCCATACAAAATTTAAGCGGCAAGGGTGAACGCCTATGGTCAGTTCACCAAAACGAAATGTTCTTGAAAAGCACATGCGATTAAGTATGGCCAGTCCTGTACCAACCGTTTACTTAATCAAAATTTTGAAAAACCGACTGATAAAATTCATGAGTAGCATGGAAAATAACGACGCCAAAATACAAGAAGTTCTTGGTGACTACCCACTAGTCACAGGTCAAGTTTTAGAGCCTACAGGTCGAACCTTGCGCTCTGATACCATAATTGTAACACCCCACTTGGATAAATGGACCGTTACATGTATTTATGGCGTGTCATCAAAGCATGCAAGGCAATGTATTAAACATTAACTGACCAAACGGAAATACCGGAATCAAACATCGGTAGTCCGACAAGCCCAAAATATAAAGATTAAGTACTGAAAGGAAAAGGACGAAACAGTGTCCAAACAACCAAAGTAAAGTAACGTAATGTGTGCATAAAATAAAGGAGTCTGGATAGCTCCCATCCAAATGCACGTACTCTCTTAGAAGTCCTAAGATCGTCCCTGTGTACCTGCCGTTTGGAAACATGAAAGGAAACTACGGCTGAGCATAACGCTCAGTGGACGGATATAGCATGATAAGAATGTACTGAAAGGTAATGAAATAGAAGTCAATAATGAAGCTATAAGACTGATATGTAACAGGTGGTATAACCTTGCATAAAATCTGTAAAACTTGGTTCATATAAACTGATACTGAAATAACTCTAAATTCTGAAAACATGCATTTACTGTATTTTATTTCCCAGAGCTTATATAGGTCACGTGCTGTAACAACCGTGCATGAATAACTGGAGGGGTGACCTCGTCATGCTGTAGAGGGGTGACCTCTAAATAACTGTGCTGGGTGGAGGGATCAGCTCCAATGTGAAGGATGTAGAGCACACACCACATTCACCCTGATAACTTGTAACACATATAAGCCTAGGATGCATCCATACGCCCCACTAAAACATACATATAAAAATGGCCAAACTGAACATGAGTGGGACGATGCAGGATATCACTCTCCTGCATGTGAGTCACGACACCGGTGCCTCTAGTGCCGTGGTTACGGTACCTCCGTAACTAGTACATAAACTGGTCGTGCTTGTATATAACGCTCAGGCAATTCTATTTAGTTATTAACATGATTACTGATAAATTTAAACATATACTGGGGAAAAACATTCGGCTGAAGATGGGAAATCCTAATCATGCATATAAAGGAAGTCCTTACTGAAAGGACGGAAAATCCGTACCTCTAGTCCAGTAACTGACTGAATGGAAGACTGAACGAATACTACTCGGGCTTCACGTGTGCTACATAAATAAAGACGCGAATAAGTTAACAGTTATCCGTTATTAAATTTTACTGATCTTATTGGTTTCTTATTTATTTATTTCTGAAATTCCATACACATATTAACGGCTAAATTCGGTCTTATAATAATTCATTGTAATGTATTAACGTTCTACTAATAGCTACGTACAAACGTATTTCTGACGATAAGTATTTCTATAATAAGTATCCCGCTAAAGATAAAAGTTCCTTAATTTAGAAAGTTCTTAAATTGTTTAATTCGTTTTCTAATAATATACCCTTTTAAATATTTAGGAATTTATTTAATTTAATACACTTGAAATATATATAAAATATTTATAAAACAATTTAATTTAAAAAGGTATAATATAAAAATATTTATTTTATTATTTATAAACATGTCCCGAGCCTACCGAGTCCATCTCGGTCGCACTAACCGAACCCACATAATATACAAAATCTGTCCACAAGAATTAGCGACAGAATTTCTGTGTCACCAAAAACTGTCGCTAAAACTGCCTCTTTAAAAAAAACTGCATAATTTCTGACAGTTTTGCGACAGAAAAATCTGTCGCTAAACTGTCGCTAATGTTATTTAACCTTCTTGTTTTCCTGTCCATTTTTTCCACCGCTTAAGTACTTAGTTCCCACTGTTCTAAATCATGGTTCCCACTGTTTGTTCTTTTTTTTTTTTTACAACCAAACGCACCCTTATTTGATTTGTGGCTCGGGTCTGGCAAGAAAAGAAACACCGAGACCTGCTGTGGTCTCGGCTGGGTCGTGCAACAACACACCGAGACCTTATGGTCTCGGTTCTCCTGATGTAACCAACCTGACACACCCCGTCTTGTTGCGGCTGCACAAACCAAACACCCCCTGTTTCCACTGTTCTACGAACCAAACACCCCCTGATGGGTTTTCTAGGCGGCGGTCGACTGAACACAGCCATCACCGAGACTCTTAGAGTCTCGGTTGGACAGATCCAACCCCAAACGAACCCCCCTTTTATCTCTGTTTCACGTTTTTTTTTTTTATATATAAACTCTTTTCTTTTCTTTTTTTTTAAAACCCTAATTCGTGATTTATAAAGAGAATGAACAGAAAGAGATTAATACCGTTATATGGGTGTAATAGGGATGATCACACACACACAAGCTCCTTGTAGAAACAACCCGACACCTTTTTTTTTTTTGTTTCTTCTTCCACAGCCGGTGGCACAAAGGTTTCCAAAACCCTAGTTTAGTTTTTTTTTTTTTGTTTCTGATTATGGAGGAAGGGAAAAACTCCCGTGTTTATTTGTGTACCAACATGGGCTTAAGCCCAAAATCCATTTCTTTTTTTTTTTTTTTTTAAAAAACCGGATATAAGACATCCTTTCCCCTTTTTTTTTTTTTAAGCTTTAAGTATGGATTACTTTCCATTTAATTCGTCGCGTGATTATTTCCATTGTTCACGTAATACTTATATAGTTTATTAAAATAAAAACTGCGTATTTAATATTCTGATCTTAAATACGGGTTTTACAAACAAACTCCCCCGAAGAACAAGGGATCAAAATAACAACTAATCTACCACAGATTTAAACAGAATCAAACAAACAATTTAACCAAATTAATAACGAATCAACAAACAATCAAAAACAAACAATCTATATCAACAAAACTAACAAATTTAACCACAATAATCAAAAACCCATTTGATCAAAATAAGAACATGAACATGAACACAAACATAAACATAAAAATCAAAGATCAAGAAAGGTAGATAGGAGATTTAACAAGATAAAATAAAGATTGACAAGAATTAAATGGAAACTTACTTGAAATTAAAGGAATTTAAGGTGCAAGACAAGGTATTTAAATTGGACAAGTATTTAAATGTGCATAAAATTAAAGGTGCAAGGTAAAGAAAATGGAAGACTAATTGTCACACTTAGCCAACAAGAAAAATAATAATCATCCTAATCTATATATAGGGGAGGATTAGGAAGCTTCCTCCCCTCTTTCATTTCTTCTTAATTGCGAGATTAAGTCCCTCCTTCTTTTAATCTTCATTAATTGCATCATTAGTCCTTTATTCTTCTAATCTTCTTTAAACTTGAACTTTAAGGACTTTTGGCTTCGGGATTTCTTTGAACTTGTCTTTAAATTCTTCAATGAAATAGACTTGAGTTCTTCGGCTTTTGATAAACTTCCGTCTTTTGACTTTTTCTTCGATAAATCTTCAGAATTGGTCTTGGACTTCCGTTATTTTTGCACTCTTGACTTCTTGACTTCGTCTTTCATCTTTTTCTTCAATAAAAGTCCGTAAATGCCCGTGAATTCCCGTGTTTTCTCCACTTTTCACCTTTTCGTCCTAAATCACAACAAAAACACAAACCACGCATAATTCCGACATAAAAGACATAAAATACACGTTTTGGTCCGGTTATTATTGTAATTAAGTGGTAGAAAAGATGGGTGTTTACACACCTATCAAATCCCCTACACTTGACCATTGCAATTGTGACAATCCGTCAATTTATGGTTGATATTTTATTCTCAATATTATTTAAAAACAATTTACAATATGAACTCACATATTTTTGGGAAGAAATTTGGATTTACGTCTTGGAGTAGCATCGACTATGTCTAAACTGGAGGATTCAACGTTACGTGCTTACGTTTACGTACACCGTCTTTGGTGACAGTCCGACACTTCAGAAAATAAATTTATCCGTGAATATTATTTTGGAGTTTTAAATTTGTGTTAGTTCATAAACTCACAAATTTACGAGAAGAGATTAGGACTTACGATTTTATTTTAACGTCCTTTACGACTAAACCGAAAACCCTAGGATTACGTATTTACGTTTTCGAACTCTGTTTTTGATGAGACAATTTTTATTAGATTCGTTTTGTGTCGTTGATTCATAATTTATAAAAACGTTTTTCGTAAAACGACCCGAGGGCACGTAAATCGAGGAAACTAGAATCGAGGAGTACCCGTAAATAAATAGGGATGAGACAAGTGGGACACTTGTCCCACCCCCATCAAAACCGGCCTTAACTAGCTACACAAGACACTTATGTGTCAAGTGTAAGCTAAAGCCTTACACATGTCCATTTAGCTTCAATATGAAGCTACTTACATCAAAAACCACCAAACCAAAACTAGCTACTCATTTCTCACCATGCAAACAACTCAAATCTCTCTCCCATCCTCCATTGTTGCCGTCCCATTTTCTCCACAAACACCACCATTCATACAAAATTTAACCACAAAACATATGTTATAATTAACATATGTTAATCCCCATTCAAAAAGATGAAGATTGGTGCAACTTATAACATCCAAGGAGGAGTATTCATGGTGTCTTGGGGCTGATTTTCCACAAGGTGATCATGAAGATTGATGGTCTTGAAGATGGTCTTGGTGCATCACAAGTTTCTCCATCAAATTCCATGTTTTGATCATAACCTACATCAACTTGGTGGTATAAAGATTGTCCTCCTCAACTTCTTGTTATTTTGATTATGTAAACATGTATTTTATTTCCTATTGTATATGTATATTATGATTATATGACGATAAAAATGTTATGTGGGGATTTGGTGTTGATAAATATGATTAAAAAGGTGAAAGACTATAAGAAACAAGGTTAAAATCTTGGTTAAATTTGATGGCTGTATAAAACAGTAAAGAACCATATGGTAAACTGATAAAATGATGAAGTAGAATGGATTTACAGTAAGCTATGGGTCTTGTACACATGTGAGAGTTGGACATGCAATGGAATCATTGTAATGAGTGAGATATGATCAAAACAAGTTTAGGGTATAAATCTGAGGTTACTGTTTTGGACGATTTTTAGAAAATATTTAGAAGATGATTAAACAGTAGCTATAGAAGAGTTAAATGTAGCACATATTATGTAGTTTATGTGATAAAAATTTGAGCTTCTATCTTCATATAGAACTCAAGATATGGCAGTTTTGGTGAAAGTGAAGATAAAAATCAGATTTTTGAAAAATAAAGTATAATACTATTATATAAGCACTCAAAATTATATTGTATAAAATGTAAAGTTAAAACCCACTAACTCATGAATTTTATTTATATAAATATGTTAAAGGTTAAATAAGTGGATATTTTATAAAAATGGTAACGTGTTAAGTTTTATAAGTTATAAAACTATAAACCGGATTTTTACGACTTTTTCGGCTAATACCGTAAAATTAACGTTTTTCGCCAAATAAAACTTAGACGACCAAACCCGTCTAATGTAAAGTTTACAAAATTCATATACTGATATATAAGTATCTAATACAAGTAAAAACCGATAAAACCCGAACTATAAGAAATACGGACATTTACGAGCTAATTAAGCATATTGGACTAATAATTGGACTAAAGAAGATAAAAACTTGTAAAAAGAACTTATTGGGCTTAACCCATTTGGGCCCAACATGGAAAATATACATACTGATAAAATAGGTATAAAAGGGATTAAAACAAGTTAAAGAACTTATAATAGGCCTAATGGACCTAAAACACGTAAATAGGTAAAACGAGAAAACTAGTATAAAAGTTATCGACATATAACACTAAAATGAGTAAACAAGAATATGTAAACCTACTTGATCATCATATATATAATCATCATATGTATACATAATTGTTATTTTTATAAATTCATTGGACAAGAGTCTAAGACCGAGTATTATTTGTCTAGGTTTCTGTGATTGAAGCACGTACCGTACGTCCGAATTGCCGATCACCCGCCTTCCCACATCAACGTGAGTTCATAGCCTCGCACTCTTTTAAATGTTTTTATAAATGTTTTATAAACCCGCGAGGGAGATAACATGTTAGTTTTTATAAAATTAGGACACCATTTATCCCGATTGTTTGTTTATTGATTTGGACCCGAATGATTGAATGACCCGATTGTATGACCCGATAAATGATTAAAGGACCCGATAGATGAAATTAAATGGATTATTAAAGTTAGGTTATGTCACTAAAAGTCCCATTAGCATGAATTGTGAACTACCGGGATTTGGTAGACGCTTGTGCATATAATAGTACTATTTGGGGACGATCACCCCAGTTCGCGCCTTGATGGTTGATCCCCGTCGTGCCACATTGATTGGTAAGCGAATTTATGTATGAGAAGATTTCCATAGCGTGACCTTTGTGACGACACGCTACTTTAGATGGGCAAAATTTGTATCGGGTTAGCTACCCGTTGTTGGTTTAGTAAGGTAACAATGTCATGCGGCTTATAATAATCCAAAACTAACGAAATACTATTAGACGCTTCGAATTATGATGTATTGCCTGACTAGCAATACAGGGTCATACTATTGATATTATGTTTGTGTTTTGTCAACTCATAACCATATTCATATAACGGTTTTTATTTTCATACAACGTCGTAAGACGTATTGTATGACGTTTTTACGACATTGGCTCGTATAATGATTTTTAAGGCTTTTATAACCATAATCATATAACGGTTTTATTTAATCTATACAACGTTGCAAAACGTATTGTATGGTGTTTTTAACGACAATGATTTGTATAATGATTTTTTTAGGCAAACGCCTATATTATGATTTTGATGAAGATTTGTATCAAATGACTTTGGCTATTTATGGCCTATTACAAAGGTTTTGTATAAAATGAATTTCAGTAATAATTTTATACTGATATTATATTGATGGATTTTATTAAACTCTATGAATTCACTCGGCGTTATCGCTGACCTTTTCTTTTAACATGTTTTATCTCAGGTACTTGAAGGTAATTCTCGGGAAGACGACAAGAATTCATGGCCCGCACTTAAACAATATTTTCCATTCAAATACTTTGTAAAACTTTGTATGAAATATAATGACTTGGGACCGATGTAACTTTGATAATTATGAATGGAAATGATTTATTAATAAATGACGCGATTTTTAAGCGTTGTCTATGATGTGAGTAATGTGCTATCCCGTAACACCAACTAGTCTTCCGCTGTATTGAGTTGTATAAATTTGGGGGTGTTACAGTTTGGTATCAGAGCTCTCGTTATAGAGAACGAAAGATTTTTAAAACCAAGTTTTTGAATAAAACATTTCAAAATCTTTTAACTATAAACATTTTTCTAAAAATGTCTAAAAATCTTTTGACTATAACGGTGCCGAAGAATTCCCGAGTTACCGACAAGGCCAAGACTGAGAAGTGTTATTTTAATATATATATAACTTGGATTATATATATATATATATATATGATGTAATTTTATTACATGATTGGTTGATGATTATTTTGATATTTATACGAGGTATTTATACGACGTAGATTGTCACAAGTAACCCTAAATCCCCTAGTAAATTAATCGAAGCTATTCTCGTAGGAATTCTAGCTATCCTAGATCTAAACCAAGTTGCGGATATTTATGATCCCAACAAATGGTTGATATTCGTAGAAATGTAGATATTAGTTGATTATGATATTGAAAAAGATTTGGCGAGATTAAATCTGATATCGATGTCATGACGATCTTTCCTTACAGAGTGGAGTTTGACAAAACGTTACCACCTAGAAAGATGTCATCTGATTCGTTGTCATCCAATTCTTAAATTGAAATCGAAAGGGTGAATGTTGCACTTGAGGCTGTTATTGGAACCATTACCCAAAAGCCTCATGCCACTAATACCTTTCCGAGAAGTCTAGTTGAATGATCAAGTCATTTCATATTAATGACTCATTTGATAATTGTTGTTGTAAGAGCTAATAGGATTGGAAATTAAGTGTTGATTCATATTGAGATTGTATTGCCTTTACAAGGCCGAAGAATAAGGTTGTAAGTATTGGAGAATGAGGTAGGATATCGAATTGAGTATAAAGTTGGTTGAAACTTGAATAAAGTAAAATTTAACTTGAATGGAATATGAGATTGTTAAGAGGAAGTCATTAAGTTCTGTGATTGAATTATAAGGTTTTAAATGATTGTTGATTCGTGTTAAGGGTTGTTCCTAGGCCATTGTCCACTAACGAGGATGCCCAGTGTCCAAGAAATAAATTGAAGAAATCTTCTTCTGAATTGAGACCGATGGATCTTCTGGGACATGTGGAACACCTAATGACTCTTGTAGATTAGTATTCATTGTGGTATCTTTTAAAAATAATCCCTAACTTAACTGAGACATCAGTTGGTAGGATGAGTTCTGAGGATTGTATGACATAGTGACACGTAATGTGTTACGGTACAATTTTAACTTGTTTGTGATTAATGAAAAAGACTACCTTTGATTGCTAAATCTTACATGTATCAATGTTATCTATCCTTTATTGCTTCATCCTAATGTTCGCATTAGTGATGCAACCATTGAACAAGTACTCATCTTGATTTGAGTTACGTTGTGGATTATTCTTGTTGAGTGCCATCGAGATCATGAACCTCATGATTATTTGGCTAAGCTCATTTCCTATCATATCGTAGTTAATTCTTGGTGAACAAGCTTTCATCACTCTTTTGCAGATCACACATTGTTTTTATAAAGTTAAAACGGTATCATTTGAGAAAATTTAATTTTCATCACAATAAGGATTATTCAAGGGAAGATTTATAACTGATTGATATCAAAATGAAGTTGTTTATAAAACGCTTTGAAAAACTTAATTGTTTTCATAACAAGGAAAATCTTTGTAAATTTATTTTTGATTCTTATTTAAGAATTAAGCATGAAAATGTTTTATTATAAACATGATGATAAAATTTTGACGAACTGAGTATTGCATCGTTAATCTTGAAATTGTATATAGTTGCGCGCCTACATACAATTTGGAATGGACTATGCAAGACTGATTAGTAGTCACCATAAAACTAATGAATAAACACTACATTTCCTTTGAGGATTGTGAAAGATTAAATTTTAATGGGATCTGCAAGAAGTGAAAAATAAGGACATAATGTTAGGGACACCTACATATATGCCTGTAGCATCTATTCTTCTGAGTCGAATTTACTCATCTGTGGAAATTGTCTTATTTGACAATTGACAATTCTTTCTTGTCCAATTCTCCCGTAGTGAGATTCTTAGGAAAAGTATCTGATTACCGAGTGTTGATACCCGACTGGATGTATCGACGTTCTAATCATTTCTTTTGATTTGATTTCATTTGAATGACCTAGGTAAAGATCCTAGGAGCTTTCGAATGCGTACTCAAATTATGAAAACATGGGATATATTCATATTCGTTAAATGTTTTCGTCTGTATCTTATTTGAAATTCTATCGCGTAGATTATGCGTTGACCTTACTCTTTTAATAGTAGTTGTGTATCCTAATATCCTTGAACTTGTAAAGGATCATGAGTTATTATTAGTCTTTTGAGAAGTTCACATCTTATCGACGGCAATAAAACTGGAAAGTTGATAGTGCCAGTAGAATGGATTGATTGATTATGACATGACGACATTGTCTTATTCGATGGGAACTCGAATAGAATTCCCCTAAATGATAAGATGTTGATTATCAAAAGTGATCTAAATAATTCTTGATGGATGACCATATCCCGCATTTTGACTTGAAATTATACCGTAAATGGTTGTGAATTAGTCATAGATATTATAATCTAGAAAGAACCTAATATGTATTTATTAAAAGATGTTTATCTTAACTGAAACTTTAGGAGGTATTTGTTGGTGAATTACCTAGACTTTCGCCATTAAGGCAAGTTGAAATTGGTATTGATTATATTTCCGGTGCTGCACTTGTGGCTTGTGCACTGTACGTCAACACTATCTGAATTTAAGGAATTACCGTACAACTGAGAGAGTTGTCGGAGAAAGATTTTATTCTACCAAGCCTGTCATCATGAAGAGCTATGGTGTTATCATTCCTTATATTTATAGATTACTGTGAACTGAGTAAATTGACAATCGAAAACGATATCCATAACTCGAAATGGAAGAATTGTTCGATCATTTACAAGGTTCTAGCAAATTTGATCCACGGCATGGTTATCATCAACTTCACATCTGTGAAAAAGATTATCTATTCCAATCATTACATCCAGAACTTGTGTTGAACGTTATGAGTTTCTCGTGATGTCGTTTGGATTGACCGATGCACATGTAGCATTCATAAAATTGGTGAATCACGTGTGTAGACTGTAATTTGATAAATTCATGCGTGTGATCATTAAGGACTATATGTTTGTTTATCAGAATAAGAATGAGTTAATAATTATTTATAGACTGCCCTGAATTGGCCGAACAGTGTAAACCTGAACCTTGAATAATTAACACGTGAATAAAGACTTGAACCTTTGCATGATTTGACTATGCGATTAAAAGGATAATGGAATATAAATTGACTCTTCAAAAATTAAGAGCCCTTTTAAGACCTTGGATTTTACCAAAAAGAAATGGAAATATGTTTTGACAAATGTTTTAAAAAAAAGATTTTAAGGGATTATTCCCTTATACACAAACCATTTAACTAAACTTCTGTTTAGAGGTATAATGTTTGTGTATACCTCCAGATAACTTAAAAAGGATTGAGGAAAACTTTAAACCATAACTTGAAATTTGAAACAACAAATTTTGCTTTTCAACTAAGAAAACTTTGACCAAAGTATAAACAAAGGTTTTTCGAACATTTACGGATCTTATTAAATATTTTCGATAAATCAACAAAAATCTTGTTAATTAAATTCAAATTATTTTGAACATTTTATATAATTGGTCGAACTAAGAAATTTAAAATTTTTACGTTTACGTTTCATAAAAATTAAATAATTATTTAATTAATTATAATAATTATCGACGCTTTAAACGTCAGATTGAGTAAAACGGATAAAAATGATAGTAAAGACGAAACTAAAACATAAAAAGATATGAAGAAAGAATTTTGAATAAATACGGTTATGATATTTATTTCATGAGGAAAGTGAACGTAATTTCCAACGCATAATATAGAAAGAATATCTGAGTAAATTGTGGACATGATAATCACATCATCATGAGAAGTGAATATAGATACTGACGTATTATATAAAAAGGATAAAGAACCAATTATGATATATTTCTTAATAATGAACGTGCAAAATAAATTGCCGAACACTTTAAAATATAGCCGATGCTTATAAAAAGGATAATATAGATAATAAAAGTGGTTCGCGGCTAATGTGAACCATTAAAATAGAGAAGCCAATAGCGTTAAATGTTTTAAAGGCCATTTATGGTTGCCTAAATATGGAGATTGTGAGATATAGTTATGTTGGAATTTGTAAGTATAAGTATTATATGTATGTCATTTTTGACTAAAAGTATCTTTGTCTGAAGAAGTTGTACTGATAACGAATTATGAAGGCAGACATCACCTCATACATTAGTAAACGTCTAGCTATTGCAAAGGTCATCATCTGAATTTGATTCGATTTGGGTCATCGTCGACAGACTGACCAAATCTGCTAATATCATTCTCGTTAATGATAAATGCAAAAGAGTTATGTAAACATAGTGTGCCTGTATCGAACATCTTTATCAAGATCCTCGCTTCGCAACGAATTTCTAGAGATTTGCTCAGAAGTCGTTGGGAACGAACCTTGATGAGAGTACTGTTTACCACCCCAAATCGAAGGGACGAGGTAAAGTAACGATACAAAGTAATATAAGAGTTGTTTTATGTTTGAATGATTGACCTTTGGTAGTAGACCGTATAATCGTTTTCCTTTGGAAAGATTATCATTGATAATCATCTTGTTAGGATTGAGATCGAATCTTATTAGGATCTAAATCTTAGGGCATCTGTAAGCAAGAGTTGAATTGAAGACATCCGACATACATCCATTGTGAGTTGGACATGTCTTTTAGGTTTAAGGTTTCCTATGATGGCGAACCTAACCTTACAAAACACCCGACCCGCGAGATCTGAAATGATTGTTGAAATTAGGATTTGATTATTGACAGCCGGTAGTAGGCAAGAGGTTATGTGAATATGAAATGTAGATCTTGAAGTGCCAAATGGGTAGCGAAGTTATGCCACAATTTTTAACCTTGGAAAAATGAATTCATGATCTGACAAATCATGGGATATAAGTCCCCGTTGTATGGGACCATTGAGATGATGAAAAAGTTGGGATTGAAAGGCATATAAGCTGGATCTACCCAACGACTTCAAAGACTGCGTGAATTATGTTTCGTATATCGAACTTGATGGAATATCTATCAAGTTAAAATCTGAATTCTTCTTAGTAAAGCTTAGATCGGCGAAAAGTTGCATTCATCAAAAACCCGTGAACATCATGGATAGAGAAAGTAAGTCAACATTAAGCCTGATCTTATTCCCGTAGTTATGTGTGATGAAACTCGCGTATTATAATGGATTACACTTGTGAGAAAAGACCGAATGTGGAGGAAATACCCACATGGCTTTAACTCTATAAGAAGCGAGTAGTAAGGTAAGATGATCTTTGAGGACAAAGATCCTGTTTAGGGGTAAATGCTGTGACAATCCGTCAATTTATGGTTGATACTTTCTTCTCAATATTATTTAAAAACAATTTACAATATGAACTCACATATTTTTGGGAAGAAATTTGGATATACGTCTTGGAGTAGCATCGACTACGTCTAAACCGGAGGATTCAACGTTACGTGCTTACGTTTACGTACACCGTCTTTGGTGACAGTCCGACACTTCAGAAAATAAATTTATCCGTGAATATTATTTTGGAGTTTTAAATTTGTTAGTTCATAAACTCACAAATTTACGAGAAGAGATTAGGACTTACGATTTTATTTTAACGTCCTTTACGACTAAACCGGAAACCCTAGGATTACGTATTTACGTTTTCGAACTCCGTTTTTGATGAGACAATTTTTATTAGATTCGTTTTGCGTCGTTGATTCATAATTTATAAAAACGTTTTTCATAAAACGACCCGAGGGCACGTAAATCGAGGAAACTAGAATCGAGGAGTACCCGTAAATAAATGGGGATGAGACAAGTGGGACACTTGTCCCACCCCCATCAAAACCGGCCTTAACTAGCTACACAAGACACTTATGTGTCAAGTGTAAGCTAAAGCCTTACACATGTCCATTTAGCTTCAATATGAAGCTACTTACATCAAAAACCACCAAACCAAAACTAGCTACTCATTTCTCACCATGCAAACAACTCAAATCTCTCTCCCATCCTCCATTGTTGCCGTCCCATTTTCTCCACAAACACCACCATTCATACAAAATTTAACCACAAAACATATGTTATAATTAACATATGTTAATCCCCATTCAAAAAGATGAAGATTGGTGCAACTTATAACATCCAAGGAGGAGTATTCATGGTGTCTTGGGGCTGATTTTCCACAAGGTGATCATGAAGATTGATGGTCTTGAAGATGGTCTTGGTGCATCACAAGTTTCTCCATCAAATTCCATGTTTTGATCATAACCTACATCAACTTGGTGGTATAAAGATTGTCCTCCTCAACTTCTTGTTATTTTGATTATGTAAACATGTATTTTATTTCCTATTGTATATGTATATGATGATTATATGACGATAAAAATGTTATGTGGGGATTTGGTGTTGATAAATATGATTAAAAAGGTGAAAGACTATAAGAAACAAGGTTAAAATCTTGGTTAAATTTGATGGCTGTATAAAACAGTAAAGAACCATATGGTAAACTGATAAAATGATGAAGTAGAATGGATTTACAGTAAGCTATGGGTCTTGTACACATGTGAGAGTTGGACATGCAATGGAATCATTGTAATGAGTGAGATATGATCAAAACAAGTTTAGGGTATAAATCTGAGGTTACTGTTTTGGAAGATTTTTAGAAAATATTTAGAAGATGATTAAACAGTAGCTATAGAAGAGTTAAATGTAGCACATATTATGTAGTTTATGTGATAAAAATTTGAGCTTCTATCTCCATATAGAACTCAAGATATGGCAGTTTTGGTGAAAGTGAAGATAAAAATCAGATTTTTGAAAAATAAAGTATAATACTATTATATAAGCACTCAAAATTATATTGTATAAAATGTAAAGTTAAAACCTACTAACTCATGAATTTTATTTATATAAATATGTTAAAGGTTAAATAAGTGGACATTTTATAAAAATGGTAACTTGTTAAGTTTTATAAGTTATAAAACTATAAACAGGATTTTTACGACTTTTTCGGCTAATACCGTAAAATTAACGTTTTTCGCCAAATAAAACTTAGACGACCAAACCCGTCTAATGTAAAGTTTAAAAAAGTCATATACTGATATATAAGTATCTAATACAAGTAAAAACCGATAAAACCCGAACTATAATAAATACGGACATTTACGAGCTAATTAAGCATATTGGACTAATAATTGGACTAAATAAGATAAAAACTTGTAAAAAGAACTTATTGGGCTTAACCCATTTGGGCCCAACATGTAAAGTATACATACTGATAAAATAGGTATAAAAGGGATTAAAACAAGTTAAAGAACTTATAATAGGCCTAATGGACCTAAAACACGTAAATAGGTAAAACGAGAAAACTAGTATAAAAGTTATCGACATATAACACTAAAATGAGTAAACAAGAATATGTAAACCCACTTGATCATCATATATATAATCATCATATGTATACATAATTGTTATTTTTATAAAGTCATTGGACAAGAGTCTAAGACCGAGTATTATTTGTCTAGGTTTCTGTGATTGAAGCACGTACCGTACGTCCGAATTGCCGATCACCCGCCTTCCCACATCAACGTGAGTTCATAGCCTCGCACTCTTTTAAATGTTTTTATAAATGTTTTATAAACCCGCGAGGGAGATAACATGTTAGTTTTTATAAAATTAGGACACCATTTGTCCCGATTGTTTGTTTATTGATTTGGACCCGAATGATTGAATGACCCGATTGTATGACCCGATAAATGATTAAAGGACCTGATAGATGAAATTAAAGGGATTATTAAAGTTAGGTTATGTCACTAAAAGTCTCATTAGCATGAATTGTGAACTACCGGGATTTGGTAGACGCTTGTGCATATAATAGTACTATTTGGGGACGATCACCCCAGTTCGCGCCTTGACGGTTGATCCCCGTCGTGCCACATTGATTGGTAAGCGAATTATGTATGAGAAGATTTCCATAGCGTGACCTTTGTGACGACACGCTACGTTAGATGGGCAAAATTTGTATCGGGTTAGCTACCCGTTGTTGGTTTAGTAAGGTAACAATGTCATGCGGCTTATAATAATCCAAAACTAACGAAATACTATTAGACGCTTTGAATTACGATGTATTGCCTGACTAGCAATACAGGGTCATACTATTGATATTATGTTTGTGTTTTGGTTTTCATAACCATATTCATATAACGGTTTTTATTTTCATACAACGTCGTAAGACGTATTGTATGACGTTTTTACGACATTGGCTCGTATAATGATTTTTAAGGCTTTTATAACCATAATCATATAACGGTTTTATTTAATCTATACAACGTTGCAAAACGTATTGTATGGTGTTTTTAACGACAATGATTTGTATAATGATTTTTTTAGGCAAACGCCTATATTATGATTTTGATGAAGATTTGTATCAAATGACTTTGGCTATTTATGGCCTATTACAAAGGTTTTGTATAAAATGAATTTCAGTAATAATTTTATACTGATATTATATTGATGGATTTTATTAAACTCTATGAATTCACTCGGCGTTATCGCTGACCTTTTCTTTTAACATGTTTTATCTCAGGTACTTGAAGGTAATTCTCGGGAAGACGACAAGAATTCATGACCCGCACTTAAACAATATTTTCCATTCAAATACTTTGTAAAACTTTGTATGAAATATAATGACTTGGGACCGATGTAACTTTGATAATTATGAATGGAAATGATTTATTAATAAACGACGCGATTTTTAAGCGTTGTCTATGATGTGAGTAATGTGCTATCCCGTAACACCAACTAGTCTTCCGCTGTATTGAGTTGTATAAATTTGGGGGTGTTACAGCAATGTCCTCATGCAATGCATTAGTTACAAAGCACGTTTACATTTTTCATCATAATCAATCCACATTGGCCTTTATTAAAGAGGTAGAAAATTACAAACATTCAAAATAAAGAAATCAAAAGCATACCTTGGGTTTTGGAAATGTTATGAATAATCATCATCCTCAAGTTTTCACTTTCTCCAAACCAAGCTTAAAAACGAGATCATTGTTATTATAAGTTAGTAGACTAACACGAACTCATGTGGGCCAATTACTCACTTAGACTCCCTTATTCCTAGAGGTATCTCTTATATTTTATTGTTGTCTTGAATGATCACGAGGATGCATTGTTTGACTTATTTCGATAGTTATTTAGTCCGAAAATAAAGTGAACGATTTAATCAATAGTTAGCTAAAGGACAAAATCTTTTAAAACTGCTTCTCGGGACCTCATAAAGTTCATATCTTGGCATAACTCGCTTCGCGATTTGAGACCTTTCTCGGACCGATATTTGGCAGCGACTTCATACTTCAAACCTTGAGAGACGTTCATGAAATAATGGCCTTCTCTTCATAATAGGAATTTCTTCACTTGAAGTTTTGAGAGATTCATACTTGGACCACGACTTCTTCATTTTTCTCCAATCTTTATTTTGGACTTTGATATACAATGATCCGCCTCCTTTTATGACTTGGATCTATTTATCCTCATACCTTGTTAGGGTCTTTTCGGATACACTTCTCCATGACTTTTGGGGAGTATTTGCTTTTCGCCGTGTGTCTCGATCCTTCATATTGATTTTTGATAAATGATTCTTCACATCACTTTTGGATCTTTAGCAACAAAATATAGCCCTCATGCCTTGTTAGGGCCTTTTCGAACTCGCCAATCTTCGCATCCCGCTTCAATAAGTTATGCCTTGGCTATGAACTCTAATCCATACCGAGCAACTTTTAAACGATCTTGGGCTAGAAGCTAAGTAACTTTTCAAATCGTACAACCTTATTTATTAACAGATAAATTATTAGCAAGCGATGGGAGAATAGGCTCATAATTAACTCACATAAATTCACGAAAGAATACCGAACTTATAATTGGCTCTATCATCTCTCGTTCTCCACAGTTTAAAATCTCAAGGAATGAGACTCGTGGATACTTAGCCTATTAAATCAAAGTTTTGGGTTTTCGAGTCGCCTATAGGATCTTGCAAATTCTTAGACTTTTCAAGTTTAGAAATCGCGTTTTAAAGTTCCCTTGATAAATGACTCTCTAGGATCAATTATAGGAACTTGCGAAAAGTTCTTGTTCTTAACCCGTGAGAGTTAAGACTTTCGCGTTTTATAGCTCCCTATATAAAAGCCTAGCAAAACTTGACTTAAACATGTTAAGGATACTAGCTAGAGTAACTTAGATAAGTAACTCGGGTTGAGTCAAAAGATTCACAACGTTTGAAAATTAAAACCACTTATTAAACATTTATTCTAATAAGAAAGAAAATAACTATATGAAGGTAAAACTAATAGGCCAAAATAGATCAAAAATTTTGAAAAATGTCGAAAAATTGATTTTTCGGTTAAAATGAGGACAAATACAAGGAAAAGGCCACTTAACTTCTATAGAAGTCCCCCCTACACTTAAGATAAACATTACCCTCAATGTTTAAGCATGTGGGAGTAAACTCCCCTACACTTAGGACATTGTGCACTTTGTTTAAATCTCGCTAAGGAAAAGACAACTAAAGAGATTCCTATTTTAATATTGAGAAAATATAAAATAGTGAATCGAAAAGAGTTTAGGATAGAACCGGGATAATGGAATACGGAATCACGGGTCGTCAAGAATCATCAAGAGTGGATCATTGAAGCTCGAATCCCTGATTAAGAAGTGAGGAGAGGAAAGCAAACCAACGGGTCTCCCCTACACTTATGATAAAGAAAGCGAAAAGATAGATGCATGGGTTGCCTCCCAAGAAGCGCTTGATTTTTGTTAACCGAGTCATTAGCCTGACTCGACCTTGATCATCAACGGAAGAAGCATGAAACATATCCACCAGGATCAAAGACATAGTTTTCGTCCATCAATAAGCACAAGCTTAAGGCGAACAAGGCAAGCCAAAGAAGAGTAGGCAAGGTTCCCTTAAGCAGCGATGGAGCACGGTGGAAGCAAGGGTGAAGTGCAAGCATGTCTTCAAAATTTCCAAAGATTTTTCCTTTTATTTCATCAGGTGGATACTGAGATGGCTGCAGAATGTCAATACCAGGGTCGAACACCTTTTCCTTTAGGGGAAAATAGCACTCAGGCTCAGCAGAGTGTGAAGAGGATCCGCGAAGAAGCAAAACCTCGTCCTCATAAGTGGGACAAAGAGGTGTTAACTCATACGTGCTGCGGATATCGGTGTCGACCGGTTTCTTCTCCTTAGAAAGAATGTGCTTCAAATCCAAAGTAGGATCAAGACGATAATCTTCAAAGTCATAAGGAGGAGCATCACTCTCATGAGGGAAGTAAGTGTTGAGAAATTCAGAGAAGTCTTCCTCAAATGAGTAATCGTCCAAAGTAGGATCGAGTGATGGCGGAGGATCTTCATCATGTGAAGAATCGCTCGAAAGAGTATCGGCCTCATCAAAATCATCGAAAGTGGGCAGCTCGGGATACTCAGAAGTACAATCATCAAAATCATCCGAATCTGAGCTAGAATCATCATCATAAGCATCGAAGACCGGTGGAGAATCATAAATGAGAGAAGCTTCCAAAGTGGATCGAGAATCATCCACATCATCGTCAAAGAGTGGATTATCGATGGAAGAATCGAATAGAGGATTGTCATAGACGGTAAAGTTATCGAGCACATTAATCATATTCACTGATTCTCGTCCATAGTATTTGCCTGTAAGCTTCCCCATTTTGAAAATTTGTGAGTCATTCCCGACGCTTAAGATTAACTCACCTTCGGCAACATCCACTAAAGCACGTCCGGTTCTCAAGAATGGCCGACCAAGTATTAAAGGAATACGAGGGTCCATTTCATAATCAACTACGACAAAATCGACCGGGAAAGTAAATGCGCCAACTTTAATGAACACGTCTTCGGCTATACCAACAGGGTAAGCGAGAGTGCGATTTGCAAGTTCAAGAGTCATCTTTGTTGGAGTGAGGTCGGGTAATGATAGTGTTTTCCAAACACTCAGTGGCATCAAATTAATACTAGCCCCGAGATCAGCAAGGGCAGTAAATTCTTCAGTTTTGTTGAACACGCAAGGCAACACAAAACGACCGGGATCTCCAAGCTTTTCCGGAAGTTCTTTAAGAATAACTGCAGAGCAGTTTTCATTTAAGCGTGTGTTGGCGAGTTCAATCAGCTTCTCCTTCTTGTTAAGCAATTCCTTAAATGCTTTAACAAATTTGGGCATGTGGACAAGTGCTTCAAGAAAAATAATGCTGAAGGACATTTGAGAAATCATCTTGATATAGTTTGTCACTTGAGAGTCCTCCTTTGTTAGCTCGTTGGTCTTGCCTAAGCGAGAAGGGTATGGGATATTGGGTTTATAGGTGGAAGGTGAAGGTTTAGTCGGTAGAGGTTGAGATGTTGAAGGGTCCTTCCTAGAGACATCGTCATGACGAGGCGGAGACGGTAATGGTGTACTAATACTGGGTGTAGGAGGAGTAGGGATACATGGTGGTGGAGGAGATGTAAATGATGGGGGTGGGATTGGTGGTCCTACGATGGTGACTCCACTACGGGTAGTAATAGCACTCACATTGGCTCGCGGATTAGTGACGGTGTTTGAAGGTAGAGAACTTGAAGTAGAAGGTTGAGTGGCGGGCAAGAAACTAGCCAACAGATTCTTTAATTCATGCGTTTGAGTGCTGAAGGAGGATTGAATATTATCACGAACCTCGGACCTTATCTCATTTCCTTGCTTCGTGATATCTCCTTTAAGATTGATAATTTGGCTCTGCAGATTCTTGATTTGCTCACCTTGAGTTCTCATAATGGCTTCAACATCGGAGTTAATGGGTGGGTTTTGTTGAGCGGGTGGGTTATAAGGATTAGAAGCTCTTGGTGGGATTTTGTTGCTTCTATTGTAGTTGTTGGCGGGGTTTTGGTTTTGAGGAGAAAAACCGGGTGAAAGGTAATTGTTGGAACGGTAACTCAGCAGATTTCTATCCCCTTGTTGTCTAGCTTGGTAATTTTCCGGTGAATAATTACCATAAGCAGCATACACATTTTCCGGATTTCCTTGAGTTGAAGGACAATCGGTGTATGAGTGAGGACCGCCGCATGTTTCACAAGGATTAGCAACCGCTTTAACTTGTTGTTGTTGTTGGTTTGAAGCGAGAAGCGTAATACTTTTGCTCATTTCAGTCATCATGCGGGCGAGTTCGGTCATATCAGGGTTTGCTGAGGTGGAAGAAACATTTACTCTCGGGTTGTTCCTTGAAGAAGCAGAGGAATCCCAGTTTTTGTGGTGAGTAGTCATGTTCTCAATTAACTCTCTACACTCCTCGGGTCTCCTTTTCATAAATGTTCCACCGGCGGTTGCATTAATCGTATCACGATCTCGAAAAGTCAAACCGTTGTAGAAAGTATCTATTAAGGTCACAGGGATCATGTTGTGGTTTGGACATCTATCGATCAAGACATTATATCGCTCCCAAGCATCAAAAAGAGATTCATCAGGGTCTTGCATGAAACCGCTGATTTGATTGCGAAGGCTTGTGACCATGGATGGTGGAAAGTAGCGCGACAAAAAGCGTTGAGTCATGTCATCCCAAGTGTGAATAGAATTCTTCGGGAGACGATCAAACCATTTCTCGGCATGATGCGATAAAGTATGTGGGAAGAGTTGTAAGCGAAGAACATCCATTGTGGCCCCAGCCAACTTCATGCTTTGAGTGATTGTAATGAACTTGTCGAGGTGTTTGTTGGCATCATCATCAGGCAATCCACGGAATGGGTTAGTTTGCACTTGCTGAATCATGTGGTGCTTCAACGAAAACTCAGGAGCGTTGATTTGCATCGGCGCAATCGGTCCTCCTCGTCCAAACATTGTAGGTTGACAAAGTTCCTCCATGGTCCGAAGATCGGGCTCTGGAAGAACATTGTTGTTATTATTAAGGTGCGGTGGAATATTATTGTTGTTAACACCTGACATATCTAAATCTTCTTGAGGCTCGGGCTCTTGATAATTAGAAGATCTAGTATGCATACACCTGAAAATGCAAAAGAAAAAGAAACCAAACACAAAGACAATATATATACACAATAAAGATAAAATCTTTTTGGATTTTTGAAATTTTTTAATTTTTATGGAGTTTTATCGATTTTTTATTTTTTTATGGTTTTTGAATTTTTTAGGCAAGAAAAATAACGCTCACAAGTGAACGGATCCCAAAAAACAACGCGTCTCTCACAGAAAACCGTTAATCTTTACGAAAAGAGCCGGCAGCGGCGCCATTTGATACAAGGCTTTTACCTAGTAAGAAAATTAAAGTTCTTTGTCGTGTGTCTAATCGAATTGATCTAGGTTCTCTATGTGACTCAATTGTTCTTTGGTGGAACAAAAATGTGTCGTTGTAGTTTTTAAAATTAAAGGTGCGAAACTTTTAAAGTAAAAGGCAGGTAATTTAAATCTAAGTCTAATTAAAATAAAGTGCAAGTATTTAAAAACGTGACTGAAATTTAAGGGCACTTAAAGTAAATAACGCAAACTTAAATCTATCTAAGGCAAACTTAAAACGTAACTAAAACTTAAACTAAGGTAAGACTAAAATTAAGCTAAGACAAATAATCTTAAAGTACAATTAAAATAAAAAGGCGGGAAAAATAAGCTTAAAAATAAAAGACAGAAATTTAAAAAGAAAAACCAAAAAGAACCTGACAAGAAACCCTTGATTCAGAAGTTCAAAACTTCCGAATGAACTGGCTTGAGGCGAAACTTCTTGACTTCCGAATGAAGCACTCTTGATCCGAAACTCCTTGACTCGGAAGACTTCGGGATGAAGCCTTCTTGATCCGGAACTTCTAGACTTCCGAGTGAAACCTTCTTGATCCGGAACTTTTGCCCTTGGTTCGGAACTTTCGAGTTGATCCGGAACTTTTAATACTTCCGAATGAAACCTTGCTGATCCGGAACTTTTAGACTTCCGGATGAAGCTAGCTTGAGTCGGAACTTTGGTTCTGATGTGTTGATCCGGAACTTTTAATGTTCCGGATGAAGTCCCTTGGTTCAGAATTTTGGAGTTCCGAATGAGCAATCCTTGACTCGGAAGTTCTTGATCCGGAACACTTCCGGATGAAGCTTGATTCGGAAATTTTGAATGTTCCGAATGAACACCCTCTGGTTCAGAACTTTTGCTTGTTCAGAAGTTTTCCTGGGAATCACAAGATACAGAAACAAACTCCCCCGAAGAACAAGGGATCAAAATAACAACTAATCTACCACAGATTTAAACAGAATCAAACAAACAATTTAACCAAATTAATAACGAATCAACAAACAATCAAAAACAAACAATCTATATCAACAAAACTAACAAATTTAACCACAATAATCAAAAACCCATTTGATCAAAATAAGAACATGAACATGAACACAAACATAAACATAAAAATCAAAGATCAAGAAAGGTAGATAGGAGATTTAACAAGATAAAATAAAGATTGACAAGAATTAAATGGAAACTTACTTGAAATTAAAGGAATTTAAGGTGCAAGACAAGGTATTTAAATTGGACAAGTATTTAAATGTGCATAAAATTAAAGGTGCAAGGTAAAGAAAATGGAAGACTAATTGTCACACTTAGCCAACAAGAAAAATAATAATCATCCTAATCTATATATAGGGGAGGATTAGGAAGCTTCCTCCCCTCTTTCATTTCTTCTTAATTGCGAGATTAAGTCCCTCCTTCTTTTAATCTTCATTAATTGCATCATTAGTCCTTTATTCTTCTAATCTTCTTTAAACTTGAACTTTAAGGACTTTTGGCTTCGGGATTTCTTTGAACTTGTCTTTAAATTCTTCAATGAAATAGACTTGAGTTCTTCGGCTTTTGATAAACTTCCGTCTTTTGACTTTTTCTTCGATAAATCTTCAGAATTGGTCTTGGACTTCCGTTATTTTTGCACTCTTGACTTCTTGACTTTGTCTTTCATCTTTTTCTTCAATAAAAGTCCGTAAATGCCCGTGAATTCCCGTGTTTTCTCCACTTTTCACCTTTTCGTCCTAAATCACAACAAAAACACAAACCACGCATAATTCCGACATAAAATACATAAAATACACGTTTTGTTCCGGTTATTATTGTAATTAAGTGGTAGAAAAGATGGGTGTTTACACACCTATCAGTAATTGTAGCCATCGACTACTTCACAAAATGGATAGAAGCAAAGCCGTTAGCAAGGGTAACCGGGAAGGAGGTAAAAAAGTTTGCTTGGCAAAATATTGTGTGCAGGTTTGGACTACCCAGGGTCATTGTGACAGACAATGGAAAACAGCTGGTAGAGGGAACATTGAGCAAATGGTGTGAAAATGGGAAATCAAGCAGATGAACACCGCTGTCGCTCATCCGCAGGCCAATGGGTTGGTGGAAAGGGCCAATAAATCTTTAATGCATGCACTCAAATCCCCGTTGGGGAGAAATTTGATGGGGTGGGCTGATGAGCTCCCTCATGTGTTGTGGGTCCATAGAACCATGTTAAAGACAAGCAATGGGGAAACACCATTCAGCCTGACGTATGGAAGTGAGGCAGTAATCCCAGCTGAAATGGGAGTCACGTCTGCAAGAACACTTCTTTTCAATGAAGATAATAATGAGGAAGAGCTTCGGCTAAACCTTGACTTGTTGCAGGAGCGGCGGGAGACCGCAACCATTGAAGAAGCGGCCACGTGCCGATGTCCTCCCACATCTAAATAAAAAACACTCTAAGTGTTTGGACGCGCCCAAGAGGTAGTCCGGAGGATAAATTAAAAGCGGCCATACGCTGATGTCCTCCCATGGTTGGTAAGGATATATATAAAAAAACTCCTCAAAAGGTGAAGTGTTGTTATGTAACTTTAATTCCCCGGTTCAACACCGAAGGATAAATAATGCAAACTTATCAAACACCAAGTAAAGACTAAAAATATGAGCAGAATAAGGAATATTTACAATATATTCAAAAGATAGAAAAATACGAGGAAACATTGTTTGTTACGGACTTGGAAAGTAGCAAATGGGGCAAACATGCATAGTAGCATGCACAAGATGTTCCAACAGAATCAAAGTTAAGAAATTATTACAATGAGACAGAAATATTGTTTGGTTACAAGCCTGTCCCGGCATACCGGAGGCAAAGGAACATTCAAATAACAGAAGCATCAACCTCGGAATTTGTCTTCTTCTCCTCTTGGACTCGAGACGAGGGTTCGGATGAGTCAGCGCCTTTCTGAGTAATGCTGGAAGTTGCAGCTGAAGGCACTTCGCTAATAACAGGCTGGGATGATCCACACTCAGGCTCCAACTGCATCAAGTCCCCTACTGACAAAGAAAAAGAAGAAGATACCTTTTCAATAAAGGGATAGGAAGCAACGAACAAAGAATCACAGGTCCCAACCCAGGTCTTAAGTGCATCCTTTTTAATGTTCTTGACTCTTGATAAAGCATTCTTTACTTGTTCCGGAGTCCTACCGAGACCAACATATTACATAAAACCAGTAGAGAAGGCCACGTTGTACGATGCACCAAGAGCTTTACGATACTCATAACTACCAAGCAGTTTCCTCACCAAGCATGGGATCCCGTCCCATATCAGCATTTGTTTATCAACTTCAGCTTGGATAAGAAGGACCGTGAGATGTTTGTTGTTCGTCTCGGCAGTAGAAAGCTTGTCAGAAATTTCTAAAAACTCTCGGTTTTTAAGAGCAAGCTGCTCAGTGGCTTCGGCTACAGTCTTCTTAAGGTTCTCATTCTCCTCTTCTAACACTTGAACACGAAGGTTCAACTCCTCTTCATTTTTGGCACACATGGAATGGGAATCCTTAAGCATTTGATGAGAAACCTTTAAGCGATCCAACAAATCTTGTCCTTGAGAGAAAGACTCTTTTTCAGCAAAGTGAGAGTTTGCCATCTCCACGTACTCGCTACTAAGTTTCTTATAACGTTTCATCAGTTCGGCAGCAGAAATGGTACTCTGAGCAACGGTTTGATAGCTATGACGGAGGACGTCATAATTAGACATGGCCTTCAAGTGTTGGTCATCAGCAGGAGTAACAAGATGGTAGAAAAACTCTTTGGCAGCATAGTTAGAGTTAACCCTAACATCCTCATTCAACCTCCAGTCCGGAACAAACTTAGGGGGCTCAAAATCCTCTCCTACAAAATACAAAGGGATCAAAATTAAGAAAACACAACAATAAGGGATGAGAGGAAAGAAAGTAGAAACTTACCAACAGCTTGTGAGTCATGCTCAGCATGGGGCGATGATTGATCGCTCACTTGCACAATCGAAGGAGATTTTTCTTTGTGACCAGAACCTCCAACCAAAGTTTGGGATGGTGGTTTCACAACGCTAATAGGTTGAGTAGAGTGGGTTTTCTGGGAGTCCGCCTCATAGTCGGTATGAACGGTCTGGCGATTCCTCTTCTTCACCGACGATCAGATGTACTTCCCTCTGCAACAGAAGGGGTCTTCCTTACCCTCGGTTTCTTGTCTTGTTTCTGCTTGGGCTCCACAATCCGCGCCGAGGGTTTCTCTACCGCCAGCTGAACATGTGTCAACTTGGGAATGTCTTGACCAACAGGTAGGGGATCAGTTACATGAGGAACAGGCTGCTCGTTCTCCCCATAAGGTTCACCAATATCAACAAGACCTTCGTCGAAGGAGGGCAAGCTCAGGAAGTCTGCAAAGCTCATTTCTGCAGAAGAAAGAGGACGGGGGCGAGGCAAGCATAAGCAAGCCCGTGTAAGTGATAGTGATGCAAAAATAAACGAAACAAAGACATACCTTTTTTATCAACATCTAAAAGTATCCGACGCAGCTCCGGATGACTGTAAGGGAAAGATAGACCAGCGAGAAAAAGCAGAACCTCGTGAGAGGATGACACAAAATGGGTTTCTTTCCAAGAGCTTTGGCATGAGAAATATAATACGAAGGAGGAATCTCATCAGTAATCACATACTCACGATGCCTCCAAGGCATAGCAAAGGGTATAGCTCGACGGTCTATCAAAAAGAATTCTTTTTTTTAAGGCTAGAGGTGATCTCGGTTAAACATTTACCATACTCCCCCTCACCCCTGCTCTCTAAGGAAAACCAATGACCCTGTTTGCTCAGTCTATAAAACACTCTGAACAAGGTAACATATACCGGAATCCTCAAACCAAAGCAATGAAGTTCAAACATCACAACCCTATTCACACCTATAGGAACCAATTGGGAGATATGTACCTTGAAGTATTGAATCACATTCAAGAAAAAAGTAGAGAAAGGAATCCGAAGGCCAGCATGGTCAAGGAATTGACGATATATACCAATAGCAGAGTCAGGGAGACAATCCATGGTCATGTCCGGATCCGGGAGGCGAGGTCTCAAGAGTGAAGGGATATTATACTTACAAACTACCACCTTCAAATCGTCACTAGTCATACCGGATAGACGTATGTGCATGTCACACTTTGGATCGCACTTCACAGGAGGATCTACTCTCGACCTCATGATCTCTTTCCCCGTCATCCGGAACAGGAAAATATACAACTGAAAGAGATAACAAGTGGAAAAAGAAACTAACCTATGGAAAGTAAGAAGGAAGCAGGGATGAAGAAAACAACAATGGCGAAAACGAGAGGAAATTAAAACTAATGGCACGTATATATATAAGGGGTCTAGGCGAGAGAAACGATGCAACACTATTCATCTGCGAATTACGAGGATAAGGATCCACCGTAGAATTCAAAAGGGCAAGGCACGTGACATCATCCCCCGATCCCATTAAAGAAAGAAAAGGTCCAATAAGGAAACAGACATGAATCGACTCAGAAAACGGAAGAGTCCAACGACTAGCACCAGACCAAAATGAGACGGACCTATTTAAAGTATCAGTCCATCATAAGCATGACGAACTAATACTTGGGGGGACATGTTCGCGTATGTCTCCGGCATATGGCCGAAGGCATGACACTTTCACCGAAGCAGTTTCCATGTAGGAAAGAGACAACAGACAAGATCCCCCATATCTCGGGAGACCTTGTTTTACCCAACAGGCAAGGCTTTATCCAATGGATCCAGCCATGAACCGCCGTCTGCTTTACACTGTTTCTGACCATAAGGTACTGTTCATGGTACATGTCTCGATGACATGACTACTCAGTCAGGTATGCTTTTACTTTGGGTATAAATACCCCAAGGCATTTACTACACACAACAACACATAGTACATCACATTGAATTCTACTTAATAGTATTCCTTCGGTATTCCACACCGGATACCACTCCTGTGATAGTTACTTACTCTCACGCCGGAGCTTGGTCTCGGGTTCACACCTGGGGCGAGTTAACGTGCGTTTTATTATTGCAGGATAGGCCTAACCTACAAGCATACCATACACGAGACCGAAGCTTAATATTCTTGGGCCAAGTGCCTGCGGAAATTTGTTTCAACAATCTGCTTTTGAAATTATATCGCAACTAATAAACAAACTGCAAGGTAAGCCGCCCCAGGTAAGGAGGGATTGGAACTCTTGTTGTTTTATTCAAAAATTGCCGTTAAAATCTCACTTGTTTTGTAAGCAAAGGTACCTTTTATGGATGGGGTGACTCCTATTTCACGATCCCTAGATATCTATGGGCACCAATTTTTTCATATAATGCCGCCATTAATTTCATTTTTGTTGATACCCGTTCTCGAGGAGCTATATCATATGGATAACTAAATCTTAGTTATAGTTTTAACATAATGGCACTCTTATTACTTTAATAAACTTACTTATATTTTCATAGGGAGTAATTACTTTATGTATGTTTTACCATAATATATTATAGTTTTCTACTATTATTACTGTTATACACATATATATTAAACTATTCGTTTTAGTTATTACGAAAAATATTTTCAAACCTGGGGACCCAATTTCAGTCGAAAAAACGAGTCATATTAAACCAGGTTTTATATTTCAAAATCCAGCTAGACACGTGGGTTTTGGGTTACCCCGGTTTTTGAGACCCTGCCGGGTTTAGATTTTTCCAGTTTTTTTTAATATATGTAAATTTTACGTATTTGCGACGGTATTTTATTTTACATATTATATTATTTTATAATTATTTCAATATATGGAAGTTTTCAAAGTTTTTATATATAATTTTCGTTAATTATTAAAAATATGAAGAAAAATAAATAATCTAGGAAACCGGGTTAACCCGGACCCGGTGACTTAACAGGGTCAATTTTAAAACCGATTTTCAAAACATTGATTACGATAAGAATTAGTCGTGCCAATTAGAAACCCGTGTTATGTTTGAAGAAAAGAAATTAACTTGTAATCGAATCTATATTAAACGAATTTGTCGGGTTTAGGTTAATCGACTTAAAAGTTATGTGCTTAAGTAAAGTCGAATTAATTCTCGGTTGTTATTATATCGTTGTTACTCATTAATTTATTTTAAAAATCATACTCCATCGCTAATCCGTAGCTATGTGTAAAAATTTAGTGACGTATTTGGGACAACTATAAAAAGTCCATCGATATATCGTCATAATTCTGTCACTAATAGTTTCGACCTATGTTTGTTGCTAACTCCGTCTCAGTATGATTATATTTAGCGACGGAATTGTGATCGATGAGAAATTCATCTCTAATTTTGTTACTAACTTGTCACTACTTTGACGCTAGTTTATTAAAGATAACTTTGTAGTTAATCTATCGCTAATCCGTCACTGCTAACTATTTTTCTGTGACGAACTCACTCGGTCGCTATTTTGTGTCGTTGTTGTTCAGTATTCTAGTAGTGTTTGTCAAAAGATAGTGATTTAGTTATTGATATTTGACACTCATTCGATTAATGATATAAAAATTCAAATTATTTTCAATGTACTCGTGAGCAACTAAACAAACATGTATTCATATCGTGAACCCACATGCAATATTGTGAGAAGATAACACGTCACCTTTATAAAAAGGTTACCCTAAGATGTTACTGACCCACTGAACTGCTGATTTATTTACCTAGTTGCTATAGTGAATGATGACATATAGTCCTTATCCGGGTCATGAGCCCGACCCACGGGTACTACCCGTATCTGGTCCATCACGAATGGGTTGGAGTAATGTCTTGAGTCTATGGGTCTCGGGTGAACAGTGGTCGCATGCGTCATGTGCGGCCCACGGCCCGGTATGTCCGGCAGAGGGTTAGACAGAATCACAACCTAATTAGGATTATGATCTGTCCTAAAGTAGAGGATATACATTAACCATAATTAGAAGATAATCATCAACTAGTTATGGTACTTATCCTTTACTTAGGGCCAAAGCTTCGGAAAAGCCAACTAGGGTTTTTCTGCCTATATAAGGAACCCCCAAGGGTTCCACAAAGGTACGATTGACTCACCACTTTCATCACTCACCGATTACTTACTCTCACGCCAGAGTCTAATCGTGGGATACATTCCCATGGTAAGCCTAACAACGTGTTGATTTGAGTGTGCAGGATCTCAAACCGAAGTTCACTTGGTGCAAGAGCCGGAGCCCCAGACACCCGAATTAAGCCTAATTCGGGTTAAGCAAGGATCATCCAAATTTTGTATCAACAAGTTGGCGCCATCCGTGGGATCCTACACTAAACTCGAACTCTACTAATTACGAAGGGAAACCTTTATCAAGGAATCCCAAGGAACGCCAATCCGGTGAACCGAGAGTCGGGGGAGATGTCCCCGTCACCCCTACTCCACCTCTCACTGGGCAGGCAAGAGGGCCTAATAACCGCAACATGGTACTTCAATCCCCTGGGGGTGCAGGCACGTCCCTGAACACCCCACCACCTACTCTTACGTTGAACAATCTTGAGACGGGGCCAACACCAAACGCCCCCAACAAGGAAAACTAAAGGCCACCTGCTGTGGAGATAGACCACGAGCTCGCTTCACTTGATGATAAAGACATTGAGGGCGTGCTCACACAAAACTTCGACAGAATCATCCCGGCCATCACGACAAGATTGAATCTAGGAAGGAACCTCTAGTCTAGACTCAACTTTGGCAGTGACGCACGCGGCACCCCTGTCCAAACCCGAAAAAGACGAAGAAGGCACCAGATCGAGGAACAACCTCCGCTTGAGGAACGACCTCGAGCATGGAATGTTTTCGAACGCATAGGGGATCGAATCATGCAAGAATTGCAAGGGACTCAAGGGGAGTCGGATCACTCTGATGGATCTGTAGAGCGCGCAACTTTGGAAACTCCACAGAACAATAATCGTCGCACTAGTGTGTGTAGGAGGATAGATTCTGGAATGAAGAAAACTACCACCTCCTCTCACAAAAGTGGTTACCATAGCCAATCAGGTGGTGGAGCATGATAGTCCTATCATGATCCTTTAGGATCTTATTCGGATGACCACCACCCAAGGCGCCACCGAACAAGGTATTCCTCATCTGAACCATCATATGAGGAAGGAGGACGCTACGGGCACTACCATTATCACACGGATAATGAAGAAGACCTCTTCTTACCATGGTGTAGTGAGAGAGAAGACGCCTTCACGATCCGCATACGGAATTACTCCGAGGACAAAAAACACCGCATGTCAGCGTGTGTCAAAACCTGTGATGGGTCTGGTGATCCAGAAGACCATCTAAAAGTTTTCACAGTGCAAGCAAAAATTGAACGATGATCGATGCCTATATGTTGCCAAATGTTTAATTCAACCCTGATTGGTAACGCCGCGACTGGTTTGAAAAACTTCCCCACCGGAGCATCAACAGCTTCGATGAATTACGCTCGGCGTTTAGAAGAAATTATACTCAGCGAAAGAAGTATAATAGGGATCCAGTCTCATTGGCTACTGTCAAGCAGATGCACGGAGAATCCACGGAAGACTTCATGGAACATTTCAAAGACGAATGCACACGAATAAGAGCGTGCCCAGAAGTTCTCAAGATCTCCGACTATATGCATGCCATAACAGACAGGGAGCTAATCAGGTGCCTCAATGATAAACGTACAACAACGTTTGATGAACTCATGAAAAGGGTTAGGAACTTTGTGGAAGGAGAGACCGCCGTGTCCGCGGCTTATCCCACAAAGTTACACCAAAGTTATCGATTGAATGACCAACCAAAGAAGCAATCGAGCAATCAAGGTAATGGTAGGAGCTTGGATTACAAAAATCAAGCAAAAGGAGGGCGGTCGAACGACAAGTTCACTCCTCTAAAGATGACATATCGAGACATCCTACTGACGGAAGGGGCAAATTTTCCATGGTCGACCCCAATGACGACTCCGGTCGATCGTCGTCAGGGGAATCGCTTTGCGAATTCCATAATGACAAAGGTCATGGCACGGACGAGTGCATTCAACTCAAGAAGCATATTGAGTCACTAATCAAATCAGGCAAACACAAACATCTGGTCAAGGACTGGAAGGACATGACGGATAACAAAAAGAGTGACAAAAAAGATTTCCAGAAGGACACGCCCACAACGAATTCATGATTCAGTCATGGCAACAGAGGACAAAGCAAAAAATTAGCCAAAAATTTTCTCGCAGCAAGGAAATCTCATTCCCTCCAATCACGGCGAGCAATGTGGCAGACGCACCTCTCGCGATTGAGGTAAGTATTGGAAACCACAATATCCGTTGCATGTACGTTGACGGAGGCTCACCCACAGAAGTACTATACGAACACTGTTTTGTACAGTTACGGCCGGAGATATTATAACCAATTAATGCCGGCCACGTCGCCGCTTATAGGTTTTATCGGAGAATCCATCTGGCTGATAGGACAAGTACGACTGTTGGTTACTATTGAAGATAAAGAACATTCAACAACCGCATGGATGAACTTTATGGTTATACGCTCTCATTCTCCGTACAATGGTATTATCGGAAGGCCAGGAATCCTAGCCATACGAGCAGTCCTGTCTACAACATACGACATGATAAAATTCCCGGTAGAAGGGGGAATTGTTACCATCTTCAATACAATAGTGCCGCCGGCGGAGTGTCACGCCATCCTAATGCCAACATAACCAACTCCCAAAAAGTAAGGATCACCACCCGCAAATTTGAGGGTGGCTATCCACCCTATTACCCGGATCAAGAGGTTGCCATCGGAGGAACTCTCTCCGATAAAGGTAGGAATTCCATGTGTTCCCTCCTTATGGCAAACCTTGATGTATTCGCATGGGAACCAAAGCATATGACAGGCGTACCACGCTCAGTCGCGAAACACAAGCTTCAGATTCGTTCGGGATACCCTCCTGTGAAATAAAATAATCGCGACCAAGCTCAAGAACGAAGCCAGGTCATACTAGACGAGGTAAGAAAACTGGTGAAGGCAGGAATCATGCGAGAGGTTTACTACCACGAATGGCTTTCTAATCCAGTCATGGTCAAGAAGCATGATGGAAGCTGACTTCACGGACCTGAACAAAGCCTGCCCACAGGATTTCTACCCACTACCCGAAATCGATTGGAAGGTCGCATCCTTATGCGGATACCCTTTAAGTGTTTTTTAGATGCATATAAGGGTTATCACCAAATTCAGATGTCGAAGGAGGACGAGGAGAAGACGGCATTCCATACCAGTCAGGGCGTATATTGCTACATTAAAATGCCGTTTGGACTCAAGAACGCAGGCGCGGCATACCAACGACTTGTTGATAAAGCGTTTGACTCACAGATTGGCCGTAACCTTGAAGTCTACGTTGATGACTTGGTTATAAAAAGCCACACAAAAGACGAGCTCCTCCGCGACGTCCAGAAAACGTTCGATACTTTGAGGAAAATCAACATGAAGTTGAATCCCAAAAAATGCACATTTGGGGCAACAGAAGGAATGTTCTTAGGGTACATGATAGACCCAAATGGCATCAAGCCTTGCCCGGAGAAAATTGAGGCCATGATACAACTGCCATCTCCCCGGGCAATGAAGGAGGTGCAATCACTTAACGGAAAGTTAGCCGGGCTAAATAGGTTCCTGTCAAAATCCGTAGAGAAATCACTTCCTCTATTCAAAACACTCAAGAAGTGCTTGAATAAAAGGGGATTTTAGTTGGACAAAAGAGGCGGAGGAGGCATTCGGGCAGCTTAAGCAGCATCTAGCGGCTCTTCCCATGCTGGTCGCCCCGCGAACCAAGGAGGAGCTAATCGTTTACTTATCCGCCACGCACGGAGCAATAAGTGTCGTCCTAATGACCGACCGAGACTCAGTCCAGACTCCAGTCTACTTCATAAGCAGGGTACTGAAAGGGCCGAAATTAAACTATTCCCCAATGGAGAAGCTGGTCATGTCACTAGTTTAAGCCGTAAAAAAGTTGCGCCGTTATTTTCAGGCGCACCCAGTTGTGGTAATCACAAACCAGCCAGTTAAGCAGATAATATCAAAACCAGATGCGGGAGAAAGGATGTATAAGTGAAGTGTCTTGCTAGGAGAACACAATATATCTTATAGACCAAGGACAACCGTCAAGGGACAAATCTTGGCAGATTTCATCAGTGAGAAGCCTGAGGAGGACGTACCAATGGTCCCAAAAGAAGAGATTCCAAAGGAACCATGGGTCCTGTTAACCGATGGATCTTCCTGCACGGATGGGTCAGGAGCGGGCCTCATACTCACAAACCCGAAAGGCATGGAATTCACATATGCCTTACATTTTAAATTCACAGCCACAAACAATGAGGCAAAATATGAAGCACTGATAGCAGGCTTAAGGATAGCAGCCAGAATGGGTGTATGCAACCTAGAAGCCTATGTGGATTCCCGTCTCGTTGCAAACCATATCCTGGGTGAGTATAAAGCTAAGGAGGACAACATGATCCAGTATTTGGAAAAGGCTAAGTCACTTATCGCCGACTTTGGAAAGTTTTCTATTAAGCAAGTACCAAGAGGCGAGAATAAGAAGGCATATGCTCTTAGCAAAATCGCATCCACGAGCTTCGCCCACTTGTCCAAACAAGTGTTTGGTAGAAATACTCAAGGATAAATCCATCGTCGGGGAGGAAGTCGCGTCAATAGTTGATGAGGAAGGACCTATGTGGATGACCCCAATCATCAGCTACTTAACAGACGAGACTCTCCCTAATGATGAAACAAAGGCACGCCGCATCCGCAGGGGAGGAAGTCGCGTCAATAGTTGATGAGGAAGGACCTACGTGGATGACCCCAATCATCAACTACTTAACAGACGGGACTCTCCCTGATGATGAAATAGAGGCATGCCGCATCCGCAGGATGTCGCAGCATTTTGAATTGCGCGACGGTATTTTATACAAGCGGTCGTTCTTGCAGCCGTGGTTACGATGCGTCGGACCACACCAAACTAGTTATGTGATCAGCGAAATTCATGAAGGGTCGTGTGGCATGCACGCCGGCCCTAGATCAGTGCTGGCAAGAGCATTACGCACAAGGTATTACTGTCCAACTATGCACCAGGATGCGCGCAACTTGATTCTCAAATGTAGCGATGGTCAAGTACACAGGCCAGTGCCATGCCACCCACAACAGGAGCTAACACCTATCACGGCCCCATGGGCATTCTACAAATGGGGGATTGACATAGCGGGACCTTTTCCCGTCGCGGCCGGAGGTGTTAGGTTCTTGATAGTAGCCATGGACTAGTTCACTCGCTAGATTGAAGCTAAAGCAGTCGCAACAATCACGGGCAAACAGGTAAAAAAGTTTGTTTGGGAAAACATTGTATGTCATTTTGACTTGCTAGGCGAGATTATCTCGAATAATGGAAAGCAGTTTTCGGACAATCCATTCAAGGATTGGTGTGCGGCGCTAAATATTACACGGCGTTTTGCATCAGTCAAACATCCGCAAATCAACGGCTTGGTGGAACGCGCAAATAGAAGTTTGGGAGAAGGAATCAAGGCGCGCTTAGATGAAAGAAGCGCTAAATGGGTAGATGAGCTACCACATGTCTTATGGGTGCACAAAACAATGATAAAAACGGCCAACGGGGATACTCTGTTCGCATTAGCCTATGGTACGGAGGCAATTATACCAACAGAAATTAGAATGCCAACAATCCGTACGACGGAAGTTAACGTCGTCACGAACGACGAGGAACTAAGGGTCTATTTAGACTTACTCGAGGAAAAAAGAGAGTTAGCAGCTATCAATGAAGCCAACGCTAAGGCGCGGATGAAAGCTTACTATGATTCCAAAGTTAAAGGCGTTTCCTTCCGACCGAGTGATTTGTCTATCGTGCAAACGAGGCGAGTCGCGTGGAGAACACAGGGAAATTGGGCCCAAAGTAGGAAGGACCGTACGAGGTAATCGAAGCCTTGGGACAAGGCGCGTACAAGTTACGCGACATGGATGGTCGTGAGTTGGCTCGTACATGGAACATCAGCAACCTCAAGATGTGCTATCTCTAAAAGGCCACGGCCTCCGCATGGACATCTAGCAGTAGACAGCTCCAATAAAGATCCATGTAATTTTGTATTTTGTGTTTCTAGGTCTTATTTGTCTTAGGATTTTATCATTCTATCAAAAAACGTAACCGTGATAATAAAGCGATGTGGTGCCTAGCTAGCTCCACGGCTTGTTCTTGTACATGTACTATCCGTTTCCATGCGAAGCAAGAGGATTGAGTGAACCTAATAATTCAACTTGTCGCATAAGAGGGATGCATCTCCCGTGACCACGGATCATGAATCCTTACTAGACACCTTATTCACAAGACATTGTAATAAGTCCAAACATACCGTACTTACAAAGACCGGACATGGTAAAGTCACACAGTGCACGTCTAGTAACATATAGACTGTCTATACATAAGCCGTGATACATCATGCATGGATATATAATTATCTACTCAAATTATTCGAAAGACAAGTTTTAAAGTGCATACACAAAAGTGTCGTGGACATCCACGACCGAATAAAGTTACAAATAATATTCCAAGTGCTAATGTTATAATAGATAAATTATTCTAAGTTACATATCATGGAGGGGGGATGAACTCATTGTGAGAAGATCTTAAGTTGCAATATTGTGAGAAGATAACACGCTACTTTTATAAAAATGTAACACTAAGATGTTATTGACCCATTGACTGCTGACTTATTTACCTAGTTGCCTTAATGAAAAGATCTTAGGTTTTGTTTGCCTGGATTCACGGAATCACCCCAGTACCTCCATGAGATAATTAGATTATTCAAAAGTATGTTTTAATCGCCCATACTAAAAATAAATAAATGTGCATTTGGTTAATGGTTATCAGAATAAAGGAATGGAATGATAGGCAAAAGGTTTGTTTGGTAAATGGATATCATTTCACTCATGCTCACTCAATTACAATAAAAAAAATTGCCGCCATCTGTCCTCCACTTCGACATGGGTTGTATAAATACCCCATTTTTCCACTTTGCAGATCTGAATTACTTTACCAGGTTTGTTGATTATGTAAAAAATGTTTTTCAATTCGCATAATTTCTTATGTTGTCCGATTAGGAATCCCCTTTTTAAGGTTATTAATTAATTAATTAGGGTTAGGGTAAATGATTCTGTTTTTTGTTTGCTTTGTTGTTGCAGCAGCCATGGTGTTTGTTTAGTATTGCTTAGGAGTAAGACCTAATATTGGTATTCAGATTGTTATTGTTCCTTGCTAAAATTAAGGATTGCGATTCGCCCTTGCTTATGCTTTTCACTTATGCTTCTTCTATGCCACCGGCCCATATCCATGTGATGTGACGAGAATGATAGGTTTATAACATGTAAAATAAGTCAAAAGGACGCGAAAAGGCTTGATTAGGCGATGATGATATGATGGTAACTCAATGAACATAGTTTACCTGAGTTTTACATGCTTGTAGTGATTATGCACCTATTTTGTCTTGCTGCATAGCGTGGAAGGATGGTCGAGCACGAGAATCAATCGCCTCAGCAACCTCCACGATGACCGCAGCCAGGACATCAGTTAATCTGAGCCAACTTTAAATTTGGTTTATTGTTTTTGTAAGAAATTGGTTGTGGTGATTATGAAGTACTTTGTCTTGCTGCATAATGTGGAAGGATGGTCGAGTGCGAGAATCAAACTTCTCAGCAACCTCCACGAGCGTAGCGAGGACATGAATTAGTCCGAGGCAAGTTTAAAGTCGGTTTATTGTTTTTGTAAGAAGTTTTTATGGGTGCGGAAATCTGTTCAGCGCGTTATGTATAATAGGGTAATGAACTGGCTATGTTGATAGAATTTTAGTGTGTTTGAGCGAATTCGCACATAGTTGAGATCGTCTGTATCCTGGCAGGGCAAATTATTCATTCTTCATGATGATAGAATTCGAGTATGTTTGAACGAATTCGCGCGTAGTTGAGATCGTCTGTATCCTGGCAGGGCAAATTATTCATTCTGCAGCCATGGCGGACTGATCCTCTTTATTCAGTTGCTCAAAAATCTGAGCCTCATTAAATGATTGATTACCCTATTTTACATAAGGCGCGATTATTTTGTTGTCAAGCTTAAGAATTGACAAACCATACAAAGATTTTGTGCCTATCTTCAAATGGAAATCCTATCGCATGTAGCAGTTTGGTATATGATTTCAGTTTCCGCGATGTAACCCAAAAACAGGTTTGTTTATAGTTGAGGCTTGAACATTTGTAACTTTTGATGTGTCGGAGATCAGGAACAAGTCTTATTTTGGCCACACGTCAGTTATCTTTTTGAGGTATTTCTTATATAATTTCTTAAATTTTTGACATTAGGTTTTTTTAATTGTTTGATACTTATACTTTGCTGTTGTTGTTTTAATGATGTTGTTTGCAGGCTTGCAGCTTTTATGAAGGTGTTATGTTGAGATTACGAACTTGCCATAAGCTCAAGGTGATATGGTCATTAGTTTGAAACTTTGAAATACTCATTAGTTTCGGTCTTTTGAAATTGTTTCTTGCTCCTGTTTTTCCAAATTTCCAGGCATTTGTGGATCTACTGATTCGACTCCCAATCGGGGCAAATGAGTTGCAACCCATTGAAGGATAACAAAAAAAAGGTTCTGCCTGAGTGCGTGGGGAGGAAGAAGATGGGACATTCATTACTCCCTATCTTGCTTAGCTACACAAAATCCATGAACACAAAATAGGTACCAGATTCTTTATACAAAATTTACTCTTTTCTTCATACAATTTGATTAATACGCGAGTCGAAAACTCAGGGCTAAAAAAAATGCAACAAGAGTCAAAAAAGAATAATTGGTTTAAAAAACGAGGGTTGTTTGGAATAGGAAACTATAGAAATAAAGTCATGTTCGGATCAGCAGATGCCTTAATAAGATATGATTAGATTTGGCTGCTGAATATGAAAAGAACTCATATGTAAGATATAACATTACAAAAACATGGCATTTATGGATTACCAATCAAACTCAGCCTCATGCCGTAAACTGAGACCCAGAACAAGGAATTAAAATAGGTAGCAGTGTGGTGGGGCACGTTCATTAAGCTTGCAGTCGCACACGAACTTCTTAGTTCTTACTGTGCTTTTAATCAGTTTCTGAGTCATTTAAATGGTGGTCATATAGGTCGCTTAATTTTGTGGAAATATGTTACTGTAATTCAGGTATATACTATATTTCTGTAATTCAGGTATATACTCTCTGTAGTTTGATTGGTAATCCATAAGGCATGTTTTTGTAATGTTATATCTTAGTTGTGCTTTTCCCTCTTTATCTTCTATACCATTCTACAAGCACATAACTTATAAGGAGTCACAAGCACAGAATTTATTAGGCTGAATTTTTGTACTTGAATAAGTTGCGCTCATAACCGAGAAAGGTGAGCCGTATGAGCTTTGTTGAGTAAATTAACAAAAAATTACAACTGCAATGGCAGAAATTTTGCACATAAATATATCTTGAGGATAAACGATTAGTTTTTGTAATGACCCTAGTCATACGCTCATCAACATGCATGAGCAGTAGCACAAATTGATAGGTTGCTTTGCAAAATCAGGTGGCAGTCACCTGGATGCTACTGTTTCCTGATATAAGTAGCACCTTTTTTTGAACTTGAAACTAGGTCGCAAGTACGGTTGTGATTCATGGAATTGGGTAATTAGGTGGTGTTTGGGATCCATGATAAGAAGCTACGATTAGTAGTTTGGGAAATCATGTTTGGATTTGTGTGCTTTGCGTTTATCGTAAGTAGTTAAATGTATTTTTATAATTTCAACTTGCCTAGCCCTTATCAAAGTTGTTACTAAATTCCAAAGACAATAAGCACATCTAATACGCTTTAAATAGTTACTACAGGGGAAAATTAAACGCGCTTAAATGTTTGCAATTTGAGAGCAGAACTTATGTCACAGTTTCAAATTCGTAGTTATGAATGTTTTCCGGAAAAAAAGGGTTTTGTCGTTATGTTATCTCAATACTTTTTTTTAAGAAATTAAGGGAATTGTCATTCAGAGTACCTAAGCGAAGGTCCATTACCACAAATACCACTACTTTTAGTTTCTGGTAGTATTGTGATCAACATATTATATGAAAGAATTCCAGGAACTTTACTTATTTAATTGTAACTCCTAAGGTTTTTTATGTCTATGAACAATAATTCAAGTTGATCAGGAAGGAAAATCAGAAAACTAAATAGAAACATGGTAATCGGTATACGCCACTGGTAATATTATGTTTGACGTGGTGGTTATGCTCTGTTTCTTTTTATATTTGCAGGCTAACAACATTGAGTTTTGGAGAAAATATTAGCTGCTTACTTCGCTCCAAATGGCAAGAAAAAATGGCGTATCTCTTTATATTGTAACGGACCCTACTTGAGAGTTTTCCCTGAGGTTAGTTGTTAGGGATTCTTTTTGGTTGTGTTATATCATTTTCTTAATAATGTTAGTGTGTACGCAGTTGCATAAATCTGTGGTTTTTATATTAGTCTCAAATTTGTTTTTCTTGGATGTGCTGATAATTACATTCATGGGTCTATAAATTGTTGCCGACTCAAGTTGGTCCGCGGTTTATATTAGTTCCCACTATTGAAACAAGTAAACTCCCTTTTAACCGAACAAAATTCAACTATGTCCTGACTCGCAGTTTATAAAAAATACCACTGATGAACGTCAATGCATATACACTTCCTACTATTCAACAATCCGGGGCGAAGCCCGGGCTCAAATCCTTGTTCAGTTATTTAGCAGTATAATAGTGAAAAAATATAAGGGTACTGTACCATCAGTCCCAACGTCTCACAAGCCCATTTCCTCACGCGCCATACTCACATACATTTAGTATAAACAATGGCCTTCTTCCTGAGTCCTCTAACGATATAAAACATTAAAACAATCTCACTCGCACTCACACTTTCTAGACAATCCACCTCCACCGCCATTTTCTCACCTAAAAAATTTCTAGATCAACAGAAAAAAAGACGCATATAGATTTGATTATAACATTCGATTATAACAGCGGCTGCTCTTCTGTGATTAGTAAGTTTTTTTTATTTTGAATTAAATTAATTTTCTTGGATGATTTTGTAATTATATGAAACCATCAGGGTTTGATCGGTTTCGAGGCGAAGACCTACACAGTAGAAGATGTTTCCTAAACAAAATAGAACATGACTTGCAACACTATATTCGAGATTTGAATATAGTAGTGGTATTGCCACTTTTATTGCTAAATATATGTGATGTTGTTTCGGCTGACTAAATAGAGGTCTTGCTACTTTATTGAGTTCAAAACGTTAGTATTTGTGTATCTAAAAACATTAAAACTAGGACTGAAAAGTTACACCAGATTATATGACCGGTCTTTTTTGTTTTTCAGGGTAACGAAGGGATTAAAGCCGCCTTAAATCTATGAGTCACATATTGTTACGGAACAGGAGTATACAGCAACAGATTGTCATGTTGATGAGTATAGGGGCGTTTGGTTCAGCTGGTAATAGAGTCATGGTTAAGTAGTGCAATTGCTTTCATAATAGGTATGGAAACTTATGTTGTTGTGTTCTTAATTGAACCGTTTTTATTTTATTTTTATAAAAAGATACATTCTTTAATGATTGATAGTTTGCAGCTCTTGGCATTTTGAAACCAAGTCCTGTTTCACCAGCAGTTGAAGAGTTTTGGTGCTAATGAACACATTAATTTGAATAAGCTTCAGGTACGTTTTAGTTTCATGGCCTTTTTTGTTTTATGTTTTTTGGTTGCTTGAGCTTTGTTTTATGTGAAATTGTTTATCATAAGTTTGTAATATGTTAAACCTTAAAATGTTGTTAATGGGTGTTTGTTGATAATAAGATGAAACATAAGATAGAATGAATGGGTTCATGAAGTTTTTAATAGCCTTCTGTAACATAATATTGGTTTTATCATGATGATGGTATACTAACCACCTTGGTCATTTTCATGTTGAAAGTAAAACATGATATATGTAAAAAAATTTATCTAAAAGCAGATTAAAAAAATCCAAACACTAATTCTTGAAGTGCTTATTTTTAGACAACAAAGTACTAATTTATAAGTAGAAAAATACGCTAACTCAATGATGATATGGTTTGAGTTCTAAAATCCCCTCAAATTTGCTTAATTGTGCTTTTTTCATGATGTACGGTCTACGGACACATAATATTTATCTTGCTTACTTGAGTTTTCTGTTGCTATTTGGCTATAGATTTGTCTCAAATAAATGGTTTGGAGCTATTGTGTAACTATGAAGAGGAATCCTACATCAGTCACCTCACGAATGTTTGGGGATCATGGTCGAAAATCATCAATGGGTACAAATGATGTAAAAAATTTGCTAGGAACAATTACTCTATGGTGCGGCTGATAGAAGCTGCTCAAGCTGTTGACAATACAGTTCCTGCCGGGTGCTATAATCTTAACCTAGATGAAGGTATTGAACCATGATCTTCGATAAATAATGTTCATCATCTTATACCCATTTCCCGAGTTTTCAAATAAATGTGTATTATGTGGCTTAAGAGAAATAAACGGGTGAGCTGCTCATCTGTAAGATAGTTTATGATTACCATAACAGTTTCTAATCAAAAGCATTTCTAAGAAATGATTCTACTTTTCACAGTGATTTGCCATGAACTCTTTGTATAGGCTTACACTTTTACCTACAGTAATGATAATTATCAAAGGATTCTTCTTTTCATATTTAAGTTGGTATCCATGTAACTTTGTTTTGTATTGGATATGATAAAGTTACAGCAAGGATTTGACACTTCTTTTTTATCTTTGCAGGAACCATAGCTGCGCACAAGCCTGAAACAGCAACCTCAGATCACCAGAAGCAAAAAAGAAGGAACAAGATTAAAGAAGGTATAGAAAACTTAGGACGCAAACACTTTTTTAGACAACCAACTACGTTATTTTGAAATCTCGACTAGAGCATGCCTGATGCATATAACTTGTATGTTAGCCAAAATGTGATCATAACAAAATATCCCACAACCCGCCTCGCCACTTTCAGCTCTTTATTGTGCCAATTAAGCTAAACTGGTATGACGTCCAGCCATAAAATATGTCTCTCAAAATTTGTACACATGCAACTGAGTAGAATTAATGTATGAGTTCTAACTTTGGCAGTGGCGGACATAAAAAAAGTTTTGCACGCAATTGTTATTAGATGGGCTTTTGGTACTTAGAACCATCGAACCTAAAACCACCAACTTTGTGTTTTGATTCAGGCCATACACCTACAAGCATCACACACGTGGTGATCAAATCACCAGAAGTTGCACCTGATTTACGCGGTTGACGAATAGGTGCGTACTTATCCCCGACCACATGCTCAATCTAACCCGTTAATTTCTTTTGGTTTTGACCCATTTAACACATTGCTTAAAAAAGTAAAGCGGTGTAAAATGTGTGCTACAAATAAAATATTTATGATATCTTACAAAATTAACACATTTGACTATTAGCTTCAACGCGCTTTGACATTTGCGCTTTTGACAGCGAATTTAATTTGGTGGAAATAAGTTTTGATTTAAAAAACCTAAAATCTTAGGCGTCATTATTTCGTGACAATCCTCGATGGTCAAATCGTGTTATAAGAATACGGTCAGGTTCGTATAACTATAATTAGAAAACAGTTGCTTATGAGAGCTATGAATGTTGTATGCTATTTGCTGAACTTATTTGTGTTTATCGTTTGTAGGGAAGAGGAAGAGCTCGAATTTATGGCTGGTAGCGCCGAAAATGGTTTTATTGGCCATGTGTTGATCGGGGTTAATGGGAGACTCTTTCGATCTGCTCGATGCGTTAGATCCCATAGAAAAGCATCGCATACGTGAGCTTCAAATACTTTGAAGGTATGATCATTTTAATGCAGTCCAACAAATTACTTGCAGTATATATTAATTTTGGTAACTATTCTATGACAATAAACAATTGCCAAACACCTCTATTGCAGCAAATCAATAAGTTAGATGCTTCATTTTTTTTAATTCAGTAAGGTACACATAAATTGCAACATTTTGGACCTATTTATTATATTGGGTTGATTGATTCGTGTGGTTGTAGTTAGTGTGTCACATTTGAGATCCATTCTTTTTTGACATGGTATAAAATTCAATTTTTTGTAACATGAATTTTAGGTGGGTGGTGTACAATTTGTTCCCACAATCTGTACTACCCAAACTGGATTACCTTTTCTCCTGATCGAAAATGTTTTAAAACTTGAAATAACAAACCCGGTCCTGAAATATAGGATATCTCATATGTTTGTATTGGACCTCTGCTTTTAAGATTTCCATTATGTTTGTCAACTCCGTTATAATGTTGTAGGTATTGGGTGTGTTGAAGGATCATCCGCTGTTGGAACTGAGTATCGACAACAGGAAAGCTTACCCAACTGCTGGCAAGGGTCTGGTATGCAACTTTTTGTGTTACAGTGCCTACTTTTATCTACGTTGCATGACTTTCGAAAATCCAAGTTCCTATGTTTGCCAACCCCACTTATAGTCACGGGCAAAAAACGACACTCAAAAGATATTATGGATTAGTTTCGTATATATCCCACAATATGGACCGAGGTTAATTGTTTGGTCAGGTAAATGAGCTATCACAAATTATATGGGCTGGAAAATAGTTTATAACTTTATACAACTGAAAAAGTTATTTTACTTTTGCAACCAACTGTGGGCCGAGCCTAAATGGATTCCGGGTAGGAGACATGAATTTTTACAGTTTAAAGTGGCATAATGAACTTCTCCCATGATGCTAATTAGTTGCGCAATTGCCGCGTCAAACAGATTTGATATTGAATTAGAGCCATGTAAAAGATCTTGAGATGGATGTTTGGGAATCTGAACCAGAAACAGGAACCGAACAGAGGAATAAAGGAAACCGTTAATGTCGGATGAATTGCAGGTGTGTGTTTTGTGTACATATAATGGGTAAATATTAAAAAACTCTTATCAAACTTCGTAATAGTATTTAGCACTGATACCAATAAGTTAGATTTGTTGATGAAATAGAATGTAGATAGTTGAAGTAAAAGGTCTTGTGAAACATACTAAAAGGTTGTGCCATTTTTCAATTTCAGGTGGTTGCATAAGCTTAAACTGAGCTGATATCATCAAAAGCTTAGAAAAAGAAGCATGAATATCGAACCAGGAAAAGACTAAGATGATGGTTTCACCTTTTATAATCTAAACTGTTGTGCAACATATGAAATGGATAATGGCATCCCACTTGCCAAACACTAGACCTAGAATAATAACAGTGTTTTTGAAACAACTCGATGTTGCAAGAGAGTTAGCGTTTTTGTAACTTCGTGTACGCATGACCAAATTGTAACAACACATTCAACAACCCGGGGCGAAGCCCGGGCTTATATCCTTGTGAAAATTGATTCCTAGTATCTTTAATAAAAAAAGTTGATATTTTCACTACCTACCCATTGACCTATTAAAAACCTCTTTTGCAATCTTTTTTTGTAAAAAAAAATCACAGGTTCAAACAAAATAAAATGTTCAAGCATCTTTATTAGTAACATTATTATGATTAAAAAAAAATTTCCATTTTTTTGAATTTCGTACGAATCATTTAGAGATATTGATTTCTGTTTTTTTAACATAAATTGCATCAATTGAATATGATGTAAAATATATATTAGAGATATCGATTTCTGTTTCTTTTAACATAAATTGTATCAATTGAATGTGATGTAAAATATATATATATATAGGGGTGTGCATGGTTAAGTTTGGGTCAGTTTTTGGTAAAAACTAACTCCGAACTATAACATCAGGATCGGTTTTTATAAAATAAAAACCGAAACTGTTCAGTTTTTTGGTTTTATAGTCGGTTTTGGTTCGTTTTTTCGGTTTTGAAAACCGCTTATATTTGGTTTGGCCAACTTATACTAACAAACTTGTTTTACGTAGAAAAAAAGGTTCGGTTTTTGTGGTTCGGCATAATAATGAACATTGAAATAGAACGGTAAGTTTTCGGTTTTTGAAAAAGAAAAACCGAACCATCGATTTCTTATAATGAAAACTTGTTTTACGTAAAAAAAAATTTATCGTAAATACGTAAAATTTACATATTTTTTTAAATATAAACCCCCAAAAATCGAAACCCGGTCGGGTCTCGAGAACCGGGTAGACCTGGGTCACCTCAAACCTGGCGGGTCTAGCCGGGTTTAGCCGGGTTTGGAGAATACAATAACCCGTTAAAAATTGATCTGTTTTTCGACCGAAACCGGGTCAACCCGGGTTTGAAAACATTGAAAAAAACTTGATGAACTACCTCTGTCCAACACTATGTGGCACCAAAAGGCTATGATGTCCGGACCTTAGCAATGTTGTAAGGAATTCAGAGAGAAAATCTGTGTCGGTTAAAATAAGTTCTTCTGCTGAACCATCATCCCCAGAACATCTCCAAGAAAATGACTCCATATGGCACTCCTCCCGGTGATAGAAGTATCATTACATGTTATAAGGTGACTTAAACATTGGTAAGATAGGTCTGAGCTATACCATTTTTTCTTCCAGATTTAGTAACAGAGGTGGCAAGATGGGAGGGTCAGTTTAAGCCAGCCAAGCAATATATTTTATTTTATTGAACGGCCGCCAAGCAATATATTAGTAGTACTATTTTAAGAAAAAGATATAAAGAGTTTAGGACTTGAATCCAATTGACGTGTTCCCCCTTTAGGCTAAAAGTTCTGATTTCACAACTGAGATAAAAGTCATGTAACACAACCCAAAACAGCCTCCCATAAGTAGATGATTAAAAATTGCCAAATGGACAATTCGTCAGCTGATGGTTTAAATTGTAACCCAATCATACGTACTTCTAACCGGATTAAGGTAGAACACGTGATTACCATATCGTCACTGAAGAGTGAAACAAGAACTGAAAGGAACTCAGCAGGTAGTTGAAGCAGTAAGCCCTCGTTCGCTTCAGTTTTCAAACGGATTCCCTCATCTAACTGAGAACAAAGAAATGCATACGAGTGCAGGCTCTCTCTTTGGACAGAAGCAACAACACCTGCAATAATATAACTATATAAGCTTTGTAATGAAAAGAATCTCAGTAATTCAAGATGATGAGCGTAGGGACATAATCCTTTTTACCAGCATTCCACTATAACTTGCATAGACAAATTGAATATAGAACTAACCAGGATCTCAGATAATTACAGTAGTAGAAAGATTGCATAAATGAACAGTATTATAAAAAAAAATTATAATATATACCTCTGATTTGCTTGTTAGGTGGAAGGAGTGGTAGAATTAACACAGAAAATTTTCAAAGCACTTACTCACCTTCTTCGGTGAAATAGTGTCGACAAAATCGAGCAGATGAACTCTTCTGTTTGGCAAAAACATGATGAAAATTCTTCTTGAAGCAAAAAAGGAGAAAAGATTCTGTAGTATGACGCCCTTCTTGTTTTCATTCTGCAAATCTTAATGTTCTAGGATTGTCCAAAAAGGAATATGAGAGTTGACCAAATTATTGATTCTGAACTGATTATGTCAGCTTGTTTGAGCCCACGGTACGGTGGCTGGTCGTTCGGTTGGCCACCACGGCGCGAGACGACGGCGGTGCCAACCGTACCGTGGCTCGCGTCGTTATGTTTGGGCTGGCTACAACCAGCCGACGCCGTGGAAGACGATGCGACACTATGGCGCAGCCAATCACACCGTGCTCGCGCCATGGGCTGGCGTTATGAATTTAAAAAAAAAAAATTGTTTTTTAATTTTTTTTTTTAAAAAATTTGAAAAATTAGACCGTTGGGGAACGGCTATTTTTTTTTGCCTTGTTTTTGACCGATTTGAAGGGTTAATACCTATTTTTCATATAGTTTCACTACAAAACATACAAACACATACTATTTTCTAAAATTCACACACTATTTTATCAATATGAATCCCGGAGGTTCTGATTTGTCCGCCATTTACGAAAACTACGATCAAGATGATATGAAAGATTATGTCCGATATCTTGAATATTGGGAACAGATTGAGATGTTAGATGACGAAGAGCAAGAAACTAGGAGTAATGTCGGTCCTCGTGTTAGAACATACATCCCACGTGAACGAGAAGATGCGGAAAGAAAACTTATGGCCGATTATTTTGGTGACCTTGAAACTCCGCCCAAAGTATCCGGAGGATCGATTCCGACGAAGGTATCGTATGAGTTCTACCATTTTTAGAAAAATAGTTCATGATATAACTAGTTACAACGTTCATCCACTGCCACCCGACTTCTATTTCTTCAAACAACGTAAGGATGCAACGGGTCATTTAGGTTCTAGCCCCACTATGAAATGCACATCGGCAATACGCCAATTGGCGTATGGTACAACACCCGATTTACTAGATGAATACTTGCAAGTAGCCGAGCGTTGTTCACGTGAATGCTTATGGAACATTACCAAATGCATTTATGTATTGTATGTTGAAAAGTATCTTAGAACGCCTACTCCTGAGGATGTAGAGCATATTTATGATTTGCACAATAGGAAACATAATCTCCCGGGTATGCTCGGGGAGCATAGATTGTATGCATTGGGAATGGAGAAATTGTCCTAAAGCGTTACATGGTCAATTTAAAAGGCGTGATAAAAAATACCCAACACTTATGCTCGAGGTTGTTGTTGATCAATAGTTATGGATATGGCATTCTTATTTTGGGGTGTCGGGGGCAAATAACGACCTTAATGTTTTATATGATTCACCGTTATTTGATAACCTTCTTTTGGACGAGGCTTCAGATAGTGAATATGTTGTTAACGGTAAAACATACAAGCAAGGGTATTATTTAGCAGATGGAATTTACCCTCAATGGGCTTCTTTTGTTAAGTCGTATACAACTGCAACGGACGAAAAGAAAATGAAAGTTAAAAGGGTTCAAGAAAGTGATAATCTGATTATTGATTATTGCGATTTCAAACAATATAATCAAATCCAAACACTATTTCTCAAAACCACGTTTTCTAATTGTTGATTATCTGATTATTTATTTTCAAAACAAATAATCTATTTTCAATAAGCAATCCCAAACGCCCCCTTAATCGTGTTGAAATTGTTACCGGTAAAACAAGTAACACAAAAATGAAAATGGTAAGTGTAAAGGGAAAAGGTGAGTAGAGTATAATACGCATTGTAACACATTAACAATTACTGAAATAATCTAATATTAACGATTACTGAAATAATCTAATATTAGCATTACTGAAATAATTTAGAATATCAAAGATTAAAGGAGTCACACTATCAAATCAATTTCATTAACAATTGTTTACAAGAAAAAAGGTCAGTAGAGTGTAAGAAGCATCCAAAATAGGACATAATAGTTACACCTCTAACTGGAATTGGTTACATTAAGGTAATGAGGGTAATAGAATGCCTACAATGTACTACTATCACTGAATCATTCATTTTAAATTTTGAGTATCAATCTTCACCTTTTATCCAATCCCGAATGACATGTTGAATAAACCCCAAACAGAAAAATGCAGTTCCACTAACAAGAAGGATTCGAACCCACAAACTGGAGCTATATGCCTTATGTACACTTGCTTCCCATACCCAAAACCATATGACCGAAAAAATGGACCCCACAATTGCACCCACGACGACTTGACTGGTAGTGTGATAACGCTGTGACACTCGTAGCCATGACTGAAATAATAACAAATACAACATGAAAATGCCAGATATGGAGCCTAATTACTCTGCAGCAAGCAAAGTGTGAATATGGTCATAAGTTGTTTGGATGAGCTTTTAGAGACTGGTTAATTTTTTCTAGTTGGTATAAACTGATACAGTTCCTATTTATTTGAGGCCAATTGGATTTATATAAGTTAGCCAATAATTTTCCATATGATAACCAATTATGGTGACACAGGCAAGATTACTAAATTATCCCCAATTTAAAACGCAAATAATCAGAAATTATTCTTCAAGGCTTCACGGCACAATAATCATCTTGGAGATGTACATCCAAGCACCTTATTTGTTTAACTAAACGAGAGGTTACTAATATGATCACGAGACTCAATATCAAAAACATAAAAGACTAATTTGGTCGTCTTGAAAATTCAGAACTCATATATCACCTGTTTATGGTATCCAAGTGAAACTCCAGAACTTACAGTATATCATCTTATCTAATTTGCCTACACTGATAGAGTTTGATATGCAAGGAGTTACAGATATTCTACAGGTGGAAACCGGGAGTATAAATGACAAGTCAACATGGGTGCATCAACAAAGTTTTGGGTTGGGGTGACGTGCCAAACACTTCTAGAGTTCTAGTCTGATTTTTTAAATGCAAAAGACAAATGGATGTTATTGAAATCATAATCTAAAAATAAAGAGAATGGTGCATGTATACATACGAAATAAGAACCAAGCGCTAAAAGAAGCATGCCAAAGATAGTCGTAACCCCATTTAAACCTTGCCATTGCACCACTGTCAAAATGAGCATAAAAACAAATAGTAATTATTATTGTCTGGAAGATTAGTGTAACTCAAAAGTATTTAAAGTTAATAATGTTGCTCAGAAAATAGTATCTCAATCAAGTTTGATTATAAACTACTCAAACAAATAGTTACCTGACAGAGTGACAATTACGATAGCGAAAAAGATAGACTGAGCATGTGAAGACGGCATTCCATGGCCTGAACTGACTCCAAAAACAGGTCTTTCTTGTTTTAAAATCTTCTTCAAAACTACCGATAGTATCATATTCATGACCGACCCCATGGCAGCCCATAATGCAAAAGCATCATGCCTCAAAAGAATGAAAATACTATAAGTAACAGCAACAATCCATTTACTCTGCATTCAGTTTAACACATTTCAATAAACCATAAGAATAAGCTATCTCAAACACTAAATAACAATCACATAAATATGGTTGCTCTGTTTAAATGGAAGGTCAAACGTCTAGTTAACCAGACACGGATGGCTTCGAGGAAGGAAATATCACATGGAATCAATCCAAACTCCTAATCAAGGTCACCAGAAAAGGTGTTCATTGTGTAGGCCTAGGTACTCGGGTTAGGGTTTATGCGGATCAAAACCTTTTGTTAGGGCTATTTCACATCCTAAAAAGTCAAAGCAATTCCATTTCAATCTAAAAACCTTAAAAACATTAATTACTGAGCAACCAAGAACCAAACAAGAATGAAAAACAAAAACCCATAAATGAAATCACAAAACATATGCAAAAAGACAAACCAAATGATTAGCAAGAGCATGAAGGCCACCAAGTGTTTGATGAAACGTGACACCACCATCTTGAATCAGATTAACCTCCTGTTCAAAAGTAGAACTCAAATACTCATCACCACCACCACCACTCTCAATCGACCCAGAAGAAGAAGTCATACTTCTCTTCAACTTAACTTTAAATTTATTAAATTTACAAATATGAGGACCTAAAGAAGGGGTTTTTTTATCAGACAAAAATTTATGAAATTGGTTAGTAGGTGTGTTTATGATGATTGTTGCCACTGTGGCAGCAGGAGACATTGTGAGGAAGATATCTCTTCATATGGTATGGATTATAGGTGTTATTTTAGGCCTTATTTTTAGGGAAAAAGACGGATAAGTGCACCTCTAAATTAGCACAGGAATTCAGCATCAACTTATGTTGGCCCAATGGTTGCTACTTTATTACTTACTGTTGCTATTGGGCTTCATTTAAAATTTAAGCCTGGCAAAATATCTTGGGCCGCGACCGACCACCTTTTTTCCATTATATAACGTTACACTATAATGAGGTGAGATCCTTATAAAATATGCATCAAAAAAAGAAGGAAGGAAGCAATCTCAACCATCCATTCAAATTCCATCTAATGATCTATATTAATCTTTTTAAGTTTAATTTAAAAACCCATTTTCATCCTATTTCTTAAAAATTAAATATCTCTCAAACCGTTAATCGTTACGAAAAATTAATTATACCATCGCGACGGGAATTAAGTTATCTTTCTATAGATAGGCACTTCTGTACACTTTCGGCAAACTTTTTTTTTTTAAATTTACGCATAAAAAATTACATGTGATTCTCGAAAAATTACATGTAATTTTCGAAAATTACGTGTAATTTTTTTGGCGAGAATTTTTAACACTGTAAATCGTTAACTTTTGTGTGAATTACATGTAATTATGTGTGAATTACATGTAATTTTTGTAATAAAATAGTTTATTAGTGTTAAATGCAAATCACATGTAATTATGTGTGAATTACATGTGATTTTTGTAATAAAGTGGTTAGTTAGTGTTGAATGAAAATTACATGT